>CM040122.1:26581108-27166941 GCA_022559845.1 Amorphophallus konjac
TTTCAAAGAAAATAAAATCACGTTGCACGCTAATGAAACAAGAAGGACAAGCCTTCTGTTATTTTAGACCGACTGTCTGATATTCTGCATTTTCTGAAGAAGAAATATGTTAGAAGCTTTCTGCCATAGAAAAGTATGAGAAAAAAAATAAAGCACCATGAAAAATGCTCCAATTCTGAGTAACCGGGCCTACTTCACCTAAGACGTGTTGAGGTTCGCGTCAAAAGGAAAAGGGAACTTGGATCTGTGGAACCGGGCCTACTTCACCTAAGACGTGTTGAGGTTCGCGTAAAACGGTGAAGGGTAGTGCAGCATCATGTGTGTAAAGAAAAAAAAATGGGGAAAAAGAAAGTAGAAAAGAAAAAAAAAATATATATATATAGTGATCCCAAAAGGGACATATAAATAAGGCAGACAAAAAGCTAGTGAGCTTAAAGCTCTGATTAAGAAGTGCAGAATTGAAAGGCATTTGTTCAGAATAGCAAGTGGAGGATGCAATTGTCTTCACTGTGGACTTAGCATTACACTACTGAATTTTGATTAGAATTCTTGATCATGTTCCTAATGCTAGTCTGTGGTAATTATTCCAAATTCCTGATCTTTAGTTAACTCTATGAAAGATGATCTAGCAATGAGGTATGGATATCTTTTAAACTCTTGTTAGTCCTAAATTTTTCATTATGTGCATTGCTAAGGGACTAGCAATGAGTAAGTTGGGGGGTGTGATAAGTGTGTATTTTTCCTTGTTAATTCATAATTATTCACATTTTTATGAGCTTAAATTATGATCAATATACACTTCTCACACTTATTGTTGATTTTGTATCAAATGTTTCTTTTTATGAAATTAAATAAATTTTAATTACATTTTTTTGTATTTGTGTAGGCACGTAGTACGAGAAAGGCTCTACGAAAAAGAAAATAAAGAAAATAAAAATTATATTTTGAATGGGCCAAAAGCCCAGGAAATTGTTCAAAAAGAAAATAAAAAAATTTTAGAAAAAAAAATAATAAATTTATTTACTATTTTTTAGAATTTTCTAACTATATATATACTAGATATATATATATAGATATATATATATTATATATATAATAAAATTTAAAAAAAAGATTCAAAACCACCGCCCCGCCCTTCCCGCCTTCGCCGCCCGGGCACGGGCGACGAGGCGCGAAGGCGAAGCGGGGGGGGCTCGTGACGAGGCGCGAAGGCGAAGCGGGGGGGGGGGGGGGGGGGGTCGTGGCGGCAGCGGCGAGGCGCGGAGGCGGAAGCGGGGCGCACGCGCCCAGGTGGCCACGCGGCCGGACGCAGGCGGGCGGGCGCACGGGGGCCCACGGCAGGCGGCCGAACCGGCCGAACATTTTGGCGCGTTGCGCCCGCAGAGAGAGGAAATGAGAGAAAGGCAAGGAAACAAGGCCAAATAAAATCAGAAAAATTCCCAAAAAATTGGAAATGTGTGCTAAACATGTTAGCACCCAATTTAGGTCAAAGTTAGGCAAATGTCAAAGTTAGGCAAGTGCCAAAGTTAGGCAAGTGTCCATTATATTTGGCAATCAAAGTGGCCAAATTCACTCCTATAAAAGGGGGTGGAGAGGCTGTATGTGGAGGGTTGTTCTTGGAGAGAATTTAGTGATAAGGCTCTGGAGGGTGTGGTTTGGGAGAATTTTGTTGTAAACTTTGTTAGTTTTCCCTTTATTCTTATGATATGTTCATGGTGTTCATATGAAATTTAGACTGTTGTTTGCCCTTTGTCAACGTGTTGTGTACTTCATTTGAGGTTAGTGTCTTCATCAAAGTTCTTTGTTTTTCTGTTCTCCACACTTTTTATGTTTACCATTTCTTTTGATTCCTCCTCGTTTTTAAGGTATGGCGTGATTTTCTAAGTGCTGTCCTGGCGTGGTACTATTCATCTGTGGTTATAGTCTTCCCCATTCTTCTATTTTGAAGTCCTTCTTAATCTCTTTTCCCCCTGCTTTCTTCACAAAAGTTCTTCCTCTCTTTTAGATCTACAATTCATCTTTCTTCCACTTCTTCTAAATCTCATCATTTTGAAAGTTAAAAATTAGTTTCTAGAGATCTCTGTTATCCGGTTTAGTTTTATGTTTATCTATGTGTATCATTAATTTTCACTGAACTTCTTTCTAAGTTTTCACCCTTTTCTGGTCGTAATTTGTTCTTGAGTTCTTCACCAAAGTTGTGTGTTTTTAAGTCCTCTTCAACCTCTTCTTCTACCTCTTCTTCAAATTCTTACTGGTTTGAGAGATAGAATCAATTTTCTACACTTCTGATTTCCTGTCAGTTACTATTCATCCGACCCCTGTTTTTAACACTTTTCACCTTCTTCCTTTCATTTTCTGATTTTCAGTCCTTCACCAATCTTTTTCCTCTCGTGTTTCTCGACAACTTTGCTGTTTTCCACTTTTTCTAAATCCTTCTAGTTTTAAAGATATGTTATTTCCAAACTTGCTGTTATTCTGAGTCAACATTCCTTGTAGTTCTTAATCATGTGTAATTAGTGTAATTAGTGTAAATCCATGTCAAATTATACTTTTTCAATCAAAAGAAATCACATCCTTATCATTTCAAAAACTTTGTTCCCTGTGGATCGACCCGTCTTCACCACTTTACTCGAATCTAAATCCTTTTAAGTGTGTGAGTTCGGCATAATATAACTTTGATAAGCGGGCGTATTAACGACGTGCGGTTACCGCCTCATCAGGTCGGCTGAATGCACTCAACTTCTGTCAGGTGCTCATCGATAGCTGCCCCCAGTGGGTTATCTTCCATCGAGTAAAAAGCAGAGATGGTGTCTACTTCATAGCGCCCGATGTAATAGTATTCTTTGAGGGTGAAGCCCAGTCTCGGATGTTGAGTGATACGCCTCATTTCTTTGTCTAGGCTTGGAGGATACCATAGCTTCTGGAATGCTTCTTTCCTCTTGCGAGGTTGGCCGGAAGGGATGTGCTGCTTCTGGAACATCTCGGCCATTTTATTTGTTATGACTGTCAGCCCCAGTATAGACATGGAGGGGTTTTCTATATCTTCAGGCAGATGACAATCAGTGTCTTCCAGTGTAGGGTGTTCTTCAGCTGTATAGAACAGGCTGCTAGGACCATCCATCTGTGCCACCTCCCATGCTTTGAAGTGCTCGACAGTGGTATGGCTGAGGCTGAAAATTGGCTTGGTAAGACCTTCAGGGATCCCGATGTGGCCGCGCTGTTAATCAACCCTGACTTTATTAGTTTCGGGGTAGACGGCGAGAGGTGCTATCCGGCCTACATCCCCGACAACAGTGATGTGCGAAACCACCTTGGGCTCGACATATCCACGCGGCGGCGGAGGGAACCATTCTGTTTTGGAAGTGCCTTTTGCTGTGCTAGAAGAGGCCTTTGCTGCAGGGGCCTTCTGCGACCGTTCTGCATATAGAGGAGCGTCTGCCAAGTGGCATTCGAATACTTCGAACGGGTGGAGATCAGCAAATACTCTCTCCTCATTCCCATCCAGGCTGTATTTAATGCATTGGTGAAGCGTGGAAGGGACCACCATATTCTCATGTAGCCAAGGGTGGCCAAGCAACGCCTTGTATGAGGTGCGGGAATCAATGACATGAAATTGCACCTTGGTGACAAAGTCCGCTAGGGTGAGTGTGAACTCTGCTACTCCTAGCGATACTTCACACTTCTGATTGAAACCGGCGATACGCATATCCCCGACCTTCTGTAGGTGCTCATTGAAGTAGTGCCTCTCATAGATCCTGTAGGGCAGGATGTTGACAGCTGCCCCGGGGTCCACCAGGATTCTGTTCAGCTCTCTGCCATTTAGATGTCCCCTCATATAGAGAGGTCTGTTATGACTGGCAGTGGGGAGTAACATGTCCTCCTGGGTGAAGGTCATGCTGGCCTCTGGCAGCACCTCAGCTAGGCAGGCTTCATATTGGGCTGGCGTCTGGAGAGCGGCAATGATTGCCTGTCTAGTCTCGTCACTGAGAGAGAGGATTTCCCAGACAGTGAATCTTGCCGGGAGCTTTTTTAGTAGCTTGACCACCCGACTTCCAGCTCAGACATTAGATAGCTTCATCTCATCTGCCCACTTGGGCTTGGAGGATGTTTGGGCTACGGCCCCTGACGGACCTGCTTCATCAGACTCGGAGGCCGTACCCTTTTGCCCGGGGTTACGTCCTGGCTGCTCTTCGCTGGATACTGTCGGCCGAGCTTCTGTCTCTTTTGATAATCCGGGAGATTGCTGGAGCTGTGGGTGATTGCCCCCGGTCGTTGGTTCATCCTCCCGGCATGGCATCTTCCCTTTTGACATCTTTATGAATTCCAGAAATGAAGGAGCGGGAGTGCTACCTCCACTTTGGTTATATAATCCTGACGGAGGAGGGATCTGAGCTCCCCTGGCCTCCGGAGGGGGTATTTTGTAGGGTTGCTCCCCTCTGGAAATAATATTATGGTTGGCGGGCGGCTGACGCCACCACCTTCGACCCGACCGGGTCGCATGTGCAACAGTTGTGGCTTCAACCTGGCTTGCCTCAGTGGCGGGTGTGAAGCAAATTTCTTCTTCATCCTCTTCACTGGGTGATAAGTGTGTATTTTTCCATCATAATTCATGTTATTTACATTTTTATGGGCTTTAATAATAATAAATATGCACTTATCACGCTTATTATTAATTTAGAGTAAAATAGTTAATTTCTGTAATTAAATGATTTTAATAAAGATATTTCCTTATTTAACAAACACTCAAAACAATAAAAAAAGAAAAAAAAGAAAATATAATGAATGTTGAAATGGGCCAAAAGCCCAAGGATTGTTCAATAAGAAAAAAAATAAATAAAAGAAAAAAAAGAAAATAAATTTATTTATTTGATATTTAAATGCTTTAATAAGCTATAGACATAATATATATATATATCTATATATATATGTGTATATATTATGGAAATGAAAAATAAAAAAATTAATAAATATTATTTTGAACTTGTTCAAAAAGAAAATAAAAAATATATTTATTTGATATTTTTTGGATTTTTTCTAAGATATATACAATATATATATATATATATTTAATATATTTAATATAATATGTGTGTGTGTGCGTGTGTGTTTTCTTTTGCAGGAACTGAAGGCGCCGCGCGCCTTTCGCCCCGTCGGCACAGGCGACGAGGCGAAGAGGAGGGCGGCAGGGCGCGTCAACGCGCCTGCCCGGTCAGCAGTAGGCGGGCGCATCCGCGGCGTAGCCGCGGAGGGAGGGCGGCACGCGAAGGAAGGCGTCGGCAGACGCGGGCGCACGCGCCTGCGTGCGACACGCGGCGACAGCGGGCGATGGGCGGCGCACCAGTGGCCCACGCGGGCGCGCAAAAACGCGTGAAGAAAGGCGGCGCACGGCGGGCGCATCCGGCCAGGGAAGAGAGAGAAAGAGAGAGAATGAGAGAGGAAAGAAGGAAAAAGGGGCTAGAAAATTACAGAAAAAATCAAAAAAAAATATCCATGTGTGCAACACATGTTGGCACACAATATTGGGTCAAAAATAGCAGCACTTGTTTGTTCACATTGGCAAGAATGTTCACATGAGAGGGGGTGTTATATGTTACCCTATATAAAGGGCTTCATTTGTAATGGAAAGGGGTTGTTAGGAGATTAGGAAGAGAGGATAGCTAGGAGTAGTAAGCATGGATTGATCAAGTTTGTAAGTGTTCTTCAAGTTTTTACTTTGTGACTTTGATAGGGATAGATTTTGAGAGCTTTTATGTTTAAGTTTTAAAGTTTGTGTTAAGTTTGTATTGAAGAATTTCAGTGTACTCTTAGCCATTTCGGCTCTTCATAGTCAATTTAAAAGCTTGTGTGATCTTTATTTCAATTTATTGTCTTCTACAAAGTTGTCTATCTGTAAGTGTTCTTCAACTTCTCTTTTTATCATTTCGTCAATTCCTTCTATTTTAAAAGTTATTCTCTGTGTTTTTAAGTGTTGTCCTGTGCATTGACTGTTCATCCGAAGTGATAGTCTCCACCAATTTGTCATTTTGAAGCCTTTACAATCATAATTTTACTATGCATTCTTCATGAAAGTTGTTCCTCTCTTGTAGATCAAACTTTTGTGCTTCTTGCTCTTCTTCAAATTCTTCTTAGTTTGAGCTCTAGAATTAATTCTTTACTGTTCTATTTTTCTGTCAGTTACTGTTCACCAGCAGCGATAGATCTTGATTGTTCAAGTTTTTCATTATCTTCCTTTCATTTTCTGTTTCTGTGGTCTTCATCAAAGTTCTTCATATTTTAATTCTATACAACGTTCATGTATTCCATTTTTTCTAATTCCATTTATATTTTAAGTTATTCTATTTCTTCCAACCCCTATTTTCAATGAAATTCTGTTATGTTTTCAACTTAGTGTTTCAAACTTGTTCTATCCAACCTATTTCTTCATAAGTGTTTCACTCACACCCAAAGCGGTGGTCTTCTTCAAATCATCTCACGGCGTCGACTTCCAAGGCGGAGCGATCTTCATCAAAGGCTCGGCGAGGAAACGACGGCATTCTTCAATTCATTGGCTAAATATTTCTTTAACTTATCTCTTGTTCTTTCAAATTACAATTTCATTTCCGTTAGTTGTAATCGCACTCAAATCAAACAAAAGCAATTGTTTTCCAAAACATAAGGGTATTTTCCAACTTACATTCAAATTTCCTCCCGTGGGATCGACCCGTATTTACCACTTTACTCGTATTTTCAAAATCATTTAAGTGAGTGAGTGCGGTTGTATAAATTTTAAATTTGTGTGGCACGACATTTTTAAACGACGACTGTCGAGCGCATCAAATTTTTGGCGCCGTTGCCGGGGATGAAATTTTGAAAGTTGGATATTCTTGTGTTTGATTTGTATATTTGTATATTGATTTTGCTATTTTTACTTGTGCAGGAAAAAGAAAAAAAAGTCAGAACATCAAGGAAAGAGGAAAATCGGACCTGAAGTCCTCAGAAAATGAAGCGTCGTTAAAAGCTCGGAAGCATCGCTAAAGGGTAGAAACATCGGAACAGATTCTGTTTTTTCCAATTTCTGAAAAATCTAGAAAAATTTAAAAAATTCTTCAAAACTCTATAAAAAATCAAAAACATCAAAACAAAAGAAATTCTTGTGCTGGCTAGATAGGTTAATTAAATAAAAAAAATACTTGCACCAAAATACAAAAAAATTTCATTCCAAGAATAGAAACCAACACAACATGTTCTAGGTCATGCATCATTTAGCATAGAATTTTTCTTTGTTTAATTCCTGTCATTACATTTGGAAGATTGCGAGGGGCAAGGTACGTTCTACTTATCCGATTATGGCATGCATATTGCATAAGAACCCCTTGTTTGAAATTGTGGTGAGCATTTCATTTCAAAATATTCTAAGGGCACTACCTTTAAATAACATAAGGTGGGGATTTCATCACCCTTCCTTAGCCCACAAACCACATTTCCCTTGCATCTTTGCATGACCTACGCCTTAAATAAAAGTCAGTAAACATTGGCCCTAGGATCACACTGTGATTTTAGTACGATTTGAGTTTACCCTCTTGTGAAAACCGGTGCCTAAGGTAAGACGGTCGGACGGCAAACGCCTTAAGCGGGCTAGTGGTTTGACATAATTAGGTCCCTACGAAAGTAGGGGGAGCCTCCCACTACCCCACCCCTTACCTGGCCGGTGGAAATATTGAGGGTGAACTTCAGTTGCACTTTAGTTACTTTGTGAAACCCTATTTGTAGGTCTGAGTCGCATCTAGATCATTAGATAATTTGTGTTAACTTGTTTGTGGTTGCATAAAAAAAATTTAAAAAAAATAAAATCACAAATCCACGCCTATGCAGGAGCAATTTTATCCTTCTACTTACAAGCCCTCAACATGTATTCAACTCCCTGACATTCTTGTTGATCAATATGAGATTCGCCCTAGTCTCATCCAGATGCTCCCATCTTTTTATGGGAATCTCAATGAAAATCCTTATAGGCATCTAGATGATTTTCTAGAAGTTTGCTCCCTGATCAAAATTCAGAATTTTAATGATGATGCCTTAAGTTGATCTTATTTCCATTCTCATTGAAAGATAAAGCAAAATGTTGGTTAAGGAGTTTTGGAAAGATTATCAGGACTTGGGAAGCTATGCAGTTAGAATTTTTGAAAAAAATTTACCCCATAGGCCGAACCAACATGATGAGAAGGGCGATTACAGGATTTACTCAACGTCCGGGAGAGCAAATTCATGAATCTTGGGAGAGACTGAAGGATCTAATAAGTCAATGTCCACACCATGGGTTGCCCAAATGGCAAATTATATTTGCATTTTATGAGGGGTTATCCGATTATGATAGGCAAATGGTGGATATATATTGTGGAGGGGCATTTTTGAGCAAAGGTGAAGATGAGGCGTATGATTTGTTTGAAATTTTGAGTGAAAATTCGATAAACCGTGCCTCCATCTCATCTCATCAACAATCCGTAGGACATGTCAAACATGCTGAAAACCCAATCCACACTTTCACGAAAGCTTGTGAATTCTGTGCCAGTCTCACTCACCATGTGAGTGAATGTCCTACTATAGCCCGACTCTCTCCAGTCATCCGAGCACAGGTCTAAAATGGCCTAGGATTCTCTGCACGCCAGTGTGATACCCTTTCCGATAAATCTACGTCTGGCTGGAGCAATCACCTAAATTTTCCTTGGATGGACCAAACAATCCAAACCCATTTGTCTACACTTTCACCCCAAGAAGGCCACGGGCGGCCCCTGTGTCCTCAACTTCAGCTCAACTCATCTCACCCAGATTTCGGATTCAACATTGATACTAGGGTGATTCACCGGGCCACTGCTTTGAACCTCAAATCATGTACTCTCAGTCTACTTATCAACCCTCTCCTTCAACATTACACCAACCCCCTCAATATGTGAATGATGATGATGATGATCTTCTGCCTGTCATTTTGGCTCAAGATATCACTATTGAGAGTGAGGGGGAGTGCGCATGTAATATCATGATGAAGGAAGGAAAGGAAGAAGGGGGTGGCTTCAATGATAATGATGATCATATCACCCCATTCTATGAATGTTTTGAGATTGAGAATACTACAGTAAAGGATAATGGCCCAAACAACTCAATTGATGACATAAATAAAGAGGAGGATTACTTTGTAAGTAATAATATTGTTGATTTAATGGAACAAAATTCTGAATATCCTCCTCCCCTGGAAGAACATGATGAAGGGGCCTTATTAGAAAAGTTTACATTTCATCTACCGACCCCATTTTTGGAAAATTTGATTGATAATATTCAGTTGAGTAGGAGTGTGATGAGGGGCCCGTCGTAGAGAGATTTACATTTGATCTGACCTATGATGAAAGGGCCGGACTAGAATCATTTACATTTCCTCTATCCACCCCATTTTTGGGCAATTTGGTTAACAATCCTCAGATGAGTGAGGGGTATGATGAAGGGGTTTCATTAGAAAATTTCAAATTTGATCTAACCCCTGAGGCCTATCCATTGAAGTCTGAATCTGTGAATGAGTTAGTGCTTCCTTCTACTTTGATTTCCCTATCAGTTGAGCCTCTCCAATTTGAGATTCTAGGA
Organism: Amorphophallus konjac; assembly: GCA_022559845.1. Lineage (NCBI taxonomy): Eukaryota > Viridiplantae > Streptophyta > Magnoliopsida > Alismatales > Araceae > Amorphophallus > Amorphophallus konjac. The sequence continues at coordinate 26,590,718 of CM040122.1, forward strand.
CCTGAGGGGGTGTGCCAACCACATTCATCTTCGATTTAACTTCCTCTCAGGATGACAAGTTGATCAATGCCCTTAAATTTCATGAGGCTGTTACTGAGAGGGAAGTGGCTAAAGATGATGATATTATTCCTAAGCTACCAGGGCCTGAACAAGTTTCTATGGAGGGAGTCATTCCTAAAAGGCTCGTCAGGAAAGACGATACAAGACAAGGAGACCAATGGATTGATTTTGTGCAAGGGTTCCCCCTCGATCAAGACAAATTATTGGCCCTTGCTCATTTCTGGATCCCTAAAGAGGAAAACTGGCTCCCATTTATGGTTACAGAAAACTTCAATAAAGTGCGAGTCCTGCCTCTTTCTAGCCCCGGTCCGTACATGTTTACTCTTGTCTTCCAATGGCATAAGGGCTGGAATTTGAAGGAGGACAAGATCACGTGGTGGCTCATTCTGAATGCCACACGTTGGTTAGTGATCTACCTTGTGTCTGGCTGACGACATAAAACTTAGCGCTTCTTGGGAGGCAACCCAAAGTTTAAGTGATTTTTGTGTGGTAATCAGTGTTTTTTTTTGGAAGCTAGATGTGTGCAAGAATTTGAGAGGCCAGAAAGAAGCAGAGAACCAAGCATAGAACATCTTATTCCACTCTCAACAACAAAACAAACAACAAAGAGATTACATCAGGTTCCACCCTCTTTCTCCACATTACTCGTATTGCCACTCTCTGGGCAAGAAACTCTAGAGGGTGTTCCCACGCCGAGAGAAGCGGTATTCCTACCGCTCTGTGATCCTCTTTCTATCTCCACTTCTCGACGCCGATCAGCGGGGGCAGCAAAGAAGCTACTAACACGAAAGCCACGCTCTCGTGCTCTTCGATAGCGTTCTTCGCCATCCTTCAGCCATTGATCGGCAAGGCCGAGACTGGTCCTCAATTCAAATAGTTGGGCCTCCAGAGCCCTCTTCTCCTCTTTCTCGGCCAATCTCTTAGCCTTCTCCCTGTCTCTGTCCCTTTCTCTCTCAGCCCTTTCTCTCTCTCTGTCTTCTCTTTCCAGCTGAAGGGTGATCCTCAGCTCCACAGCGTCCCTAGAAGAGTCCTCATCAGGACGACGCTGTAGTTCCTTTTCCAGCTCAGTTATTCTAGCTTCCTTCTGGGTGGTGAGCGCGAGTGCCTCCTGTGTTTCTTTCTCCTGCCATACATATCATCTCAGGCATATAGCAATGCTTGCACAAGGGATATTAAATGGTGAAACCCTCACCTGTGCAGAAAGCATCCCTTCTGCCTCCGCAGCACGTTGTGTGGCATGAGCAAGCTGCTCGTGGAGTAGATCCAGCTCTGCAGTAGGAATCCATAGACTGGAAGAAACGCCATCTGCCCCCATCGCAGATGAAACTGCATCGAGCTGGGCACGCTGCGACACATATGAGGTGACATTAAGTGGTTAGCGCCATGAATCTCAAATCATACCTGGAGTGTACACAAAAACACTTACTGATGAACCCAGAGCCGCTCGGGTGTCACTCAACTCTTGCTCCGTGTCCGCCAAACGAGCTCGTAAGTTCATTATTATGGTATCACGGGCATCCTACAGTTATGGCTTATGAGTTCACAAAATGAAAAAAAATCAAAAATAAAAAAATGTAAAAGATAAAAACATGGTTTCTTTTTACTTAACCTCTACAAGCCCTCCAGGCTGGAGCCTCTCTGCATACATTGCCCTATAGAGGCGTAGGTAATCCTCACTGTCTTGTGCTTGAGATTCCACGAGCGTGCCACCCCTTTGCCAGTCTTCATATTGTTCGGGGAAGCGCACCCTCCAATCGACACAGGTTGCCGGTCCCCGCGTCTGCTTTCCGACACTGGGAGATATGGTCATATCCACCCATTCCTGGGCCAGCCCTAGGGTCCTCATAGCTAATCTCAGTCTGAGGGGCTCGATTTCATTCAAGCAATGGAGCCAGAGGTCCCGTCCGAATCGGGCGCGGCTTCCAATAACCCACGGCTGGTCAACATCGACCATGTTCGAGAAAGGCCTCCAATTCACCTTTGATGGGTTGTACGCATCCTCTTGGTTAGCTAAAAAATGATGATAAACAAACAAACCAAAAAAAGGAGAAAAAGTATCATACCATCGCTGCAGGGAACTCTTGCAACTCCCGCCTTAACACCATCAGTTGGTAGGATAGAGGTGCTGTGCTCATGATGGGTTGCCACCGTCTAGCAAGCGGGACCGTCACTGGCCGGCAGTGACGAGCTCTCCCCATTGGAAGGTAATAGTAGCTCCATAGCTACACCATCATGTGTCATTGATATCAACAAATTCAAGAAAAAAAGGGGGCATAAAACAACTACAACATTCTTTACCTGGATGAAGGGCGTAAACCCACTTATTGTCATCTCTCGGTCTGTCCTTTGCGACAGACCTGTAAACAGATGTGCCAACACGGCAGCTCCCCAGGCATATTGTCCTACTCTTTCCAAGTCTACAAGCAGCTCTAAGAAGCGACAGTGGATACTGTCTCCCTTGGAGCCCAATAGCAACTTGCCCAAAAGAAAGAGGAGGAACCTCCTGAGATCCATGTTGGTCCTCTCCCAGTTGCTGGTGTCCACGCAATATACAGCACGGGCACCTCTTTCGGCCCTTTCCATAAATTCTTCGAGGGATTCATCATCACGCGGACGCATGTCAGTAAGCCCTAATGCCTCCATGATCGATGCCTTAGCTACTGACCTGTTCTTCCGACCGTCTAAGTCCATCCCCAACAGCTTCTGGGAACCTTCTCGGTAGTCCGCATAGGTAACGCCAGTCACTGCTTCCCCATCTACTTTGAGGCCCGTAATCCGGACCACGTCTTCCAGGCTGGGCACCATGTGCCCCCACGGCATCAGGAATGCCCGACTCGCCGGGTCCCATCTTTCACGTAGTGCTTGGATCAGGGCAAGATCGAGCTTGATCGACTCAATTCTGAGAAAGGCCCCGAACCCCATCACGTCTAACCTCGCCTTCTGGAAGGCCAGGAGACCTCGATAGGCCGCCACTACCAGCTCCCACGAGATGTGTGATCTCATCACGTTCTGCACATACATACGAAATGAGCAATGAGAGCTTTGCAAAGGAAGATAGGAGACGAAAGCATGAAGTAAGGAATGCAAGGAGCCACTTACAAGCTGTGATAGAGTCCTCTCCCTCAGTTGTCCTTCGACTTCTGAGAGTCTCCTGGAACTACTGCCCGATCTGCTCCTCTTCGAGGAGCGAGAGGACTCACCTTCTGCTCTGAAGCTAGATTCACCCTCCATTCTAAAATTGAGCAACACTCACTACTTCCCTTTACAACCTTTCACTCCTCAAAATCTACTCTCAAGCCTTCGATGTGCCTAAGTTGAGCGGAAAGGGAGGTATTTATAGGATTGGAGAGAAGGTGATCTGCATCTATCCCCGTCACCTTTAGCAACAGCTTTGGCGACAAGTCCTCCTCCCTTTACTCTCGCGCCCACTCTACCATGTGGAGTGATCGAGTCGGAGGCATGCTTTATTGACTTTTTCGGCCCAAAGATTCCATGTGTTCATTGTCCCGTTGTGACTGCCTTTCGCATACACATGAAATAGGGGGACATTTCTGCGGGAAATCCGGATCCGTGACCCACGTTGAAATCAGTAGTCGATTCCCTTTGCAACTCATGGACACGGTAAGTTCCCCTCCTTGTGTGCTAAGCAATGGCTTCTGGGAGGGACCCAAGATTTTGTGATTTGATGTTTTGCTTGAGTGTGTTGTGTTTCAGTTGATAGGCCGAGCGGAGAAGGAGCCTTCATCACTTCGCCCCACCCATCAGGTTGTATCCTTCCATCCCAACCATATTATCTATTTACTTGTTCTCTAATATGTCTACTGCTTATGCCATTGAGGACAATGTCATTTAAGTTGGGGGGGGAATTTTTTCTTGCTATCTTGTATTGTCCCGCTAAATAAAAGTTTTCCCATTTGGAGTTTCTTGATTCATGTCTCATGAAAAGTAATTCTAGAATAGAAAAGACTAGGGAATCGGATGATGGATAATTTATTTAATCTAGCCATGGAAAACTGATTTAAGAATCTCTTTAAAGTTCATGTGCACTTTAGAAAAATAAAATCACTTTGCACGCTAAAGAAACAAGTAGGACAAGCCTTCTGCTATTTTGGGTATGTTGTCTGATATTCAGCACTTCTTGAAGAAGAGATCTTTATAAGCTTTCTGCCATGCTAATAGTGCAAAAGCACAATTGACAAAATTTTGAGAAAAACACCATGAAAAATGCTCCGATTCTGAGTAACCGGGCCTACTTCACCTAAGACGTGTTGAGGTTCGCGTCAAAAGGAAAAGGAACTTTGATCTGTGTAACCGGGCCTACTTCACCTAAGACGTGTTGAGGTTCGTGTAAAACAGTGACGGGTAGTGCGGCATCATGTGTGTATAAAAAATTTGAGAAGAAAGAATACAAAAGATCCCAAAAGGGACATAGCAATAAGGCAGACAAAAAGCTAGTATGCTGAATGCTCTGATTAAGAAGTGCAGAATTGAAAGGACACTTGCTTGCAATAGCAAATGGGGGACGCAATTGTCTTCACTGTAGACTTAGCATTTCACATGCACAAGTGCTACTGAATTTTGATTAGAATTCTTAATCATGTACCTTAATTTCCTACATAAGGCTAGTATGTGATAATGATTCCAGATTCCTAATCTTTAGTCGATTCTATGAACGATGATCTGGAAATGAGGCATGAACTTGTAAACTCTTGTTAGTCCTTACATTTTGAGACTATTTGCATTGCTAAGGGACTAGCAATGAGTAAGTTGGGGGGTGTGATAAGTGTGTATTTTTCCATCTTAATTCATGTTATTTACATTATTTATGGGCTTTAATAATAATAAATATGCACTTATCACACTTACTTTTAATTTAGAGTAAAATAATTAATTTTCTGTAATTAAATGATTTTAATAAAGATATTTCCTTATTTAACAAACACTCAAAACAATAAAAAAAAGAAAAAAAAGAAAATATAATGAATGTTGAAATGGGCCAAAAGCCCAAGGATTTGTTCAATAAGAAAAAAAAATAAATAAAAGAAAAAAAAGAAAATAAATAAATTTATTTGATATTTAATTACTTTAATAAGCTATAGACATAATATATATATATATATATATATGTGTGTGTGTGTGTATATATTATGGAAATGAAAAATAAAAAAATTAATAAATATTATTTTGAACTTGTTCAAAAAGAAAATAAAAAAATATATTTATTTGATATTTTTTGGATTTTTTCTAAGATATATACAATATATATATATCAATATATGTATATATATATATATATAAATATATATTTAATATATTTAATATAATATGTGTGTGTGTGCGTGTGTGTTTTCTTTTGCAGGAACTGAAGGCGCCGCGCGCCTTTCGCCCTGTCGGCACAGGCGACGAGGCGAAGAGGAGGGCGGCAGGGCGCGTCAACGCGCCTGCCCGGTCAGCGGTAGGCGGGCGCATCCGCGGCGTAGCCGCGGAGGGAGGGCGGCACGCGAAGGAAGGCGTCGGCAGACGCGGGTGCACGCGCCCGCGTGCGACACGCGGCGACAGCGGGCGGTGGGCGGCGCATCAGTGGCCCACCCGGGTGCGCAAAAAAGCGTGAAGAAAGGCGGCCCACGCGGGCGCGTAAAAACGCGTGAAGAAAGGCGGCGCACGGCGGGCGCATCCGGCCAGGGAAGAGAGAGAAAGAGAGAGAATGAGAGAGGAAAGAAGGAAAAAGGGGCTAGAAAAAGGCCATAAAATTACATAAAAAATCAAAAAAAATGTCCATGTGTGCAACACATGTTGGCACACAATATTGGGTCAAAAATAGCAGCACTTGTTTGTTCACATTGGCAAGAATGTTCACATGAGAGGGGGTGTTATATGTTACCCTATATAAAGGGCTTCATTTGTAATGGAAAGGGGTTATTAGGAGGTTAGAAGGAGAGGTTAGCTAGGAGTAGTAAGCCATGGATTGATCAAGTTTGTAAGTGTTCTTCAAGTTTTTGCTTTGTGGCTTTGGTAGGGATAGATTTTGAGAGCTTTATATTTAAGTTTTGAAGTTTGTGTTAAGTTTGTATTGAAGAATTTCAGTGTACTCTTAGCCATTTCGGCTCTTCATAGTCAATTTAAAAGCTTGTGTGATCTTTATTTCAATTTATTGTCTTCTATAAAGTTGTCTATCTGTAAGTGTTCTTCAACTTCTCTTTTTATCATTTCATCAATTCCTTCTAGTTTAAAAGTTATTCTCTGTGTTTTTAAGTGTTGTCCTGTGCATTGACTGTTCATCCGAAGTGATAGTCTCCACCAATTAGTCATTTTGAAGCCTTTACAATCATAATTTTACTCTGAGTTCTTCATGAAAGTTGTTCCTCTCTTGTAGCTCAAACTTTTGTGCTTCTTGCGCTTCTTCAAATTCTTCTTAGTTTGAGCTCTAGAATTAATTCTTTACTGTTCTATTTTTCTGTCAGTTACTGATCACCAACAGCGATAGATCTTGATTGTTCAAGTTTTTCATTATCTTCCTTTCATTTTCTGTTTCTATGGTCTTCATCAAAATTCTTCATATTTTAATTCTATACAACGTTCATGTATTCCATTTTTTCTACTTCCATTTATATTTTAAGTTATTATATTTCTTCCAACCCCTATTTTCAATGAAATTCTGTTATGTTTTCAATTGTTCTATCCAACCTATTTCTTCATAAGTGTTTCACTCACACCCAAAGCGGTGGTCTTCTTCAAATCATCTCACGGCGTCGACTTCCAAGGCAGAGCGATCTTCGTCAAAGGCTCGGCGAGGAAACGACGGCATTCTTCAATTCATTGGCTAAATATTTCTTTAACTTATCTCTTGTTCTTTCAAATTGTAATTTCATTTTCGTTAGTTGTAATCGCACTCAAATCAAACAAAAGCAATTGGTTTTCCAAAACATAAGGGTATTTTCCAACTTACATTCAAATTTCCTCCCCGTGGGATCGACCCGTATTTACCACTTTACTCGTATTTTCAAAATCATTTAAGTGAGTGAGTGCGGTTGTATAAATTTTGAAATTTGTGTGGCACGGCATTTTTAAACGACGACTGTCGAGCGCATCACTGGGCAGGTTGAACAGAGCGGAGAGGGTGTTGCAAGAGAGGATCACCCCCATTGTAGCCTTGCCGGCCTTTCCCTTCTTTCTTTGTCTTCTTTTCTTTTCTTTGGCTGATGCCTGCCCCCAGAACAGGCTGCCATCTTCGTCTGATGCCTTGTCGGTTTCCCCTTCTTCCTTTAGTGAAAGCTGTTCTAGCTCCTGCCATGGAAGATGATCCCGTACCAGCAAAGGTTCTAGCTCGGGCTGTACATATTCATCTAGCCCATTTATATAGTCCTGCAGCCGCTGAGCTTCTGGGCTGATCTTCTTGACCACCGGCAACGGAGTCTGCCTACTCCGATTACGGGTAGGTATCCGGATAATTGCTGGTGGATTGGTCCACACAGGCGTTGTTACTGGTGGAGGGGGTCATGGTGTGACGCCATGAACATGTGCCCCCGGTATCGGGCGAGGTAGGCCCTTTTTCTTGGTTCTTGCAGGTTCTTGCTGCCATCCCTCATGTTCTTTTATTGGTGCCAGAAAGCAGGCTTCATATGTATGCTGAGTACTGGCTCCTGCGGTCTCCTCAGGCAAGGCTTGATACAAAGAGACCATATTGACGGCGGCTCTTCTTACGGGCGCCGCATGTGGTTGTGGAGGGTCAACCCTGTACTCCCCCAATTCTATTTCTTCCTTCTTTACCATGCTTTCGATAATATCCTTGAAAACATAACAATCTTCAATCGGATGTCCCAGCATCTGGTGGTAAAGGCAGAATCTTGGGCCGTCTCTTCTCTTCAGGTCCTCCGGCCTCCTTGGCTCAGGCAGGGTGACCTTATCATACTGGGTAACCCAGTCAAATAAGATCCTGGTCTTCTCCTTTGGGAAAGAGTAAGGCTTCTGCATTTTATCCCGGAGGGATGGGCCTTCTTCGTCGTCTCCGGTCTTGGTAGGCTGAGGAGCAGCTGTCTTCTTGCCTTTATCTTTCTGTTATTCAAATGTCTTGATATCAAGGGCATTTGCTTCTTTCGGTGCCTAACGCCGCTCTGTTGCCTTGCCCTTTTGTGCAGTAGGAGTATTTGGCGGAGGAGCTGGCTTTGCTAGGAAAGCCTCCACTTCGGCCACAATATTGTTCAGACGGTCGAACGACCGGATTTCCATGCCAATCATCTTCTCCAGCACCTCTCTCCTGAGGTTCTGTTTGCAGATCTGCACGGCGGCCTCCTGGTGCGGGGGCCGCTTGCATCTCATTCCGAGGTTCCTCCACCTCTTGATGTAGTCGAGAGCGGTCTCATTTGCCCTCTGTCTTGTTGAATAGAGTTCAGCCACTGTGACCTCCCTCTATGTAACATGAAATCTTTCTCTGAACTTCCTCTGCATGTCCGACCAATCGCTGATCGATCCGGTCGGGAGGCTGGAGTACCACTCGAAGGCGAGCCCTGTGAGTGAGGACCAGAAGAAGTTCAACAAGTATGACTCATCGGTGGCTAAGTCACCCATGACGGTCATGTAGTAGGTGACATGTTCCTTCGGGGATCCCTTCCCGTTGAACTTGTCGAATTTTGGCGGCTGGCTAATCTCGGGAGGGAGCCGCTTGGCAGCATGATGCGGCGGGTATGGAACCCTATATGCATCGAATACAACGTAGTCACCTTCAACCCTTTCAGCGAGCTTCATCTCGATCATCTTTTCCACCATAATCTGGCTCACGGTGGTTGGGTCGACCGGCTCCGGGTAGAAATGCGCCGGCTGCGAGTAGGGGGTGACCAGGGTGGTCGCCTGTGGAGGAGGATGCAGTAGCAAAGGCGCCTGACGCACCTGTGGCAGCACTGGGGGAGCCAGTGGCTACGACGGGCGTTGTTGAGTTGTCGCCAAGTTTGGCTCTGCCTGCATAGGTACGGTGTAGAGTGGTGGGAAGTCACCTTTGTTGATGACTCCCCTTGATGATTCAGCCTGCACATCGGGCCGCTTGAAGGCAAAGGACTGTTCTGTCCTTTCTGTCAATTGCTTCTTCAGTTGCTCTATCTCTTGGCGGTACCTCTGGAGTATCATCAGCACGGCCGGGTCCATAGCTGCTGTGGTAGGGATGACTTCTGTCGTCTCGCCAGATACACCCTCAGGCAGGATGTCAAGCAAGAGGTCTTCTCCTTCATCTGCCGTTATCACATTTGCTGTGAGAATAACGGCCTTATCATGTTGTTGGAGGCGAGGTAAGGGTTGCTTTCCTTCAGTCACCGCCAGTTTCTGTTTTGCGGCCTCCACTCTTCGAGTGCTCGGCCCCGATCTTTCGGCTAGCCAGGCCAACTCCCAAGGGTCCTCGGGCAACTTTCCATAGCGGCCATCTATTCTGGCCATATTGCATGTGAAGATGTGCATCATGTGTTTCCGTCCGCGAACCCTCCTCTTGACATTCTCCGAGAAGGTAAGCCTTTCGAACACAGAGACCCTTTTCTTTTCCTCCCGAAAGGGGGTAATGTCATTGGCTTGATCATTGGAGCCTCCTTCATATCCATTATCATCAACTGATGACGCCATCTTCCAGTTGTCTTCTTCTCCTTCCACTGTCGTTGATGGACAGCGGTCTTCTTCAGCTGCGGCTGCCTGTAGCAGCCGTTGTTGGCCCAAAGAGGGGTTGCCCAACCCCCTAAAATAGCTTCTGACCATATTGGTCATTTCATCTTGCCCTCGGCCCGAGTGCGGGCTCGGAGACAGTTGTTGACCTCTCATCGAAGGAATGTGAGTAAACCGAGCCCTCTCGACAGTCTGCTGTAATCTTTTTCCCACAATGGGGATATTGGCTTGTCGGGCGCAGGCCCTAAAGCTTTCTCGGCGTGGCGGATCCACGATTGTCTCTTCCTTCCTTGTGATAAGGTTCCTTTTGTTGTTTTCTTCTGCTCTGGTGGATTTGGGGTGATACTGCACTGGAGCTTCCTGCTGGACAGGCTGGACCTTTTCGGAGACCCAAACCTGCTTGAATCTTCTTGGCTTAGGAGCCAACATCCTCTGGCCATGACGGCCGACTTCTTCTTCTTCGGCTCTTCTTCCAGCAAGAGCCTAGTAGGAGTTGCGGACTGGCACAGTAGGGATTATCCTGTCCGGGCTCACTCAAGATTTGCGCCCGTCCAGAAAGACACGGAGGCCACCGACCAGCATAGACTTGCTAGATGTGGAGATCCGTTCGGTCACAACAGCATCAGTCTTCCTTCGGGGGTTTCAGTGTCGACATCTCCCGAAGCTCTTGGCAGGGACGGGGCGGGCCCTGTGAGCAATGTGATGCACCATGCAGCTGGCGACTTGGGATGGACTTGCAGACGAGTTGTCACAGTGTCGAGCCTCCGGGGCCTCGACTTTTTCAGCAACCTTTTCTTCGACGGTCTCCAGGGACTCCGTCTGCAACATGTCGACGAAGGCTAACCCCAAGAAGTTGGGGAAGCCTACAGCTGGTGGGAAATATCCGAAGACCATGGGTACCGCTAGGTACCCATGCTCTGCGTGGTCGGCTACAATCGCGGGGCCGAAGCCAACACCAGTGAGTCCGGATGATGTCATCGTTTGCCTGAGACAAACAGACAAACAATCAGCATTCTTGGGGTAAGCCCCCGAAGGTATCTTCTCTTGGCACAGAGATGACGGGAGACTTGGTCCCACCGGGCGTGCCAGACTTGTGGGGACGTTTTTTTTTGTTTAGGTTTATTTTAACTGGGCTTATTAGGCGTGCCAGTCACCGGGGTGACGATTTATTGTGCGCTCGACTTGACTCAGTCAGCCGATTGTGATATTCATGTCGGGACCGAAAGTCCGTCATACCATAAAGGCTATGACGTTAATTACGTCCTTCCAAAAAAGGACAACTCTTGATTAATTGCCAAGAAAGGATGCCTCGGGGGTAAAATGAGATATGACTATTACGCTAACTCCGCTGACGGGATGCAAAACATGCATAGAAAACCATGCTACGCGGGACGTGATAGCGATGTTACAACACAAATCTGGCAGCATATCTCCATCTCTTGGGCTATGCCAAAGGGAAATATAGATCATCCACCCACGAAAGTCAGGATGGAAGCCAAAAGAAAGGCGGGCGTAGCCCTGAATCCAAAAAGGATTTGAATGTGACAGGACAATGTCTGCTACCACGGCGTTTGTTGATGTTCCCCTCAAAGGACCACTGGAGGACATGCAATGGTAGAACTCCGAGGGTCAGTGGGGTGACAGAAGAAACATCGTATTCGGTATAATGTAGGGGTGAGACCCCCATGAATGTATCTTCGTGGGCTCAGATGAAGAACCATGATTCCCTTGTAAAGTGATGAAGGCTCACATGGAGATTGACAGGAATGGGATATTTGAGTTGATTTGGGTTTAATGGGTTGTTGAAATATCAGATATTCGGATGGCAGGTGTTATCAAGATGAAACATCACGGATGGGAACCGGCGCAGGGGCCAGACGGCACGGCAGGATCTCGGCACGACGAGAAGCTAAAGGGGCGTCGGCACGGCAAGCAACCGGCGTGGCTGGAAAGAAGGGCAAATGGCGCAAGCTTCTCGGTGCACCCTTCACCTGGCGCGAGATTGGCGCCGGGAGGAGGTGGCGCCGAAAGGCGACAGCGCCGGGAGGAAGTGGCGCCGATGGCCACTTTTGTTGGTTTTCTTCAGATATCCTGAGGGGTTCTGATAGATCCAAGGGGATCTTCTGTGTTCAACAGGGATTTCGTGGCAATGATAGGATGAAATAGAAGGTGAGGGTGGATTCATTCACCAAGGGGTCGAAAGAGATCATGTAACTGTAAGATATATTCCCTGTAGTGGCCGAGATACCATGAGATGACATAGCGCATCATCTTGCCACGCAGTTGGGGGGGGGGTTAAACACACAATTCCGATGAAAACATCATACTATGCGATCGAGTGACAGTCTGAACAGATTTTTACAGCACCTCCCCTTGTTTTGGGAGCGTGTCGAAAGGGTATATATTATAGGTCATCCACTCACGAACCGTCGGAGTGGAAACCAAAATGAGAGCCGGGCGTAGCCCGAGATCCAGGGGATCTAAATCGTATGGGACTTTATCCCCCCTGTTGTGATGTCCCCCTGTACAGTCAATAGAGAACATGCAAAGGCAGGGCTCCATGACTAGACGGGGTTGTAGAATGTAGGGGAATTGACCCCTTTGATATAGCTCCCGTGAGGATGGAGGGAAGGGCAGTGCAGCTCCATGGGATAGGTATCACAAGCAAGGTTAGCACGGCCTGACGGCATCGGCACGAGCTTAGTGGTCGAAGGGGTAGAGGGATCGGTGCGGATAAAGGGGAAGGGCCTCGGCGCAAAGAGGGGGAAGGCCCTCGGCGCGAACTAGGAAACCAACCGGCGCGGCATGCCCTCGGCACGAAACTTGCGCTGAGAGGTGCTTGCGCCGGGAGGCTTTCAGAAATGAGGTTTTAGAGGGGTTTGAAGGCAGGGGCTTTGGACATTTAAAAAAAAAAGGATTTGTTCAGCAGTTTGAATAAGGCCTCTTTGGTCAGGGTTTGAAGGCACGGGATGGAGACGACCTTCCCTCTGGGGCCTCACTGGGAGCAGAGCCATGCACAAAAACCTCACGATTCGGATTCATCTTTCCTCGTTTCACAAACGAGAAGCCATGAGATAGGCTGTCTCAGGCTCTCGTTGTGAGTGTAAGGTCGAAGGAATCATACGATGAACGAACATTCAAGAGACTCAGAAAGCCAAAACGGTAAATCATGCATATATGTGCGGCCATCGATATCCATAGCATATATAGTACAGAGGCAGAAACAAAAGAGTGATGGCGGGGGAGAACTTAACCCACCTTTCATTGACTATTTCATCAACACAAAAAAATACACCAATCCAACTCGGGAGAATAAGGAGCATAGACCGGCTCTATCCCTGAGTGCAGGATCACATTGGCATTCAATGCTACGGGAGCAGAGATGCTAGAAAGCAAAGATACAAATGAAAAGGGGGGGACGATATTCAGAAAGAGGAGAGAAAAAAAAGGAAAGCGAAGCTGCAGCCAAGACACCAAACGGCACACCGGCACACCCCACCTGGCTCCTTCCTTCGACCCTCTATCTCTCTCTTTCCTTCAACTTCTATGTAGGGCTCTCGAGCTTCCCCGTTCTTTCTTTTCCTTTGCTATTTTTTTCTTCTCTTCTGCCCCTTCTGTGTCTCTCTCCCTCTCTCTCGTTGTGTCGAAGGGCAGCCTTCTTATAGAGGCCAGGCCTCACACTATCGGCGTGAGCTCCCCGACGCGCCGACATCCAGCTCTCCGGCGCAGGCAATCCTCAGCGTGCCCGGCTCATATTGGGCTGGGCCCATTTCCTGTCATTCGGCATAGGATCCACTTAATAGACTACTTCCGGCAGTAGGTTTCTTGGCATATATATCAAGATTTCATGGGGCTTGTTTTAACACCTTGCATTCACAAACATGTGTGAGGCACTGTGCATCCCGCTTTCGGAGAATCAGAATTATCTGAGCATTCTTTCTTAGCATACAGATGATTGTCTGAATGTTGGTATGGTTTTATCAGCCCGGCTACCTGAATGATAACCGTACTGGACATCGGCTTAGCCAGGGATGGCTTTAGCCAAACAAAGTGTTAGGAATAGCGGGTCTCTTCTATTCTGATTCTCGGAACATCCGGGGATGGTACGTGAGCTGTGCCCTCGACTGATCTTCAAAACTATGAATCTACTTTGGTTTCTTCTGGTATATTTTAGGTGTCAACAGCGGAGGAGCATGTGCATCATTTGAGGATGGTGTTGCAGACCTTGCGAGATCACCAGCTGTATGCCATGCTCAGCAAGTGTGAGTTCTAGCTTCGGGAGGTGCACTTTTTGGGACACGTGATTTCTGGTGATGGTGTTTTCGTGGATTCGGCCAAGGTCGAGGCTGTGGTACAGTGGTGGAGGCCGAGTTCCTTCACGGAGATTCGGAGCGTTTTGGGGCTAGCAGGTTATTTAGGAGGTTCATTCAGCACTTTACTCGTATTACGGCCCCAATGACCAGGCTTACGCAGAAGGATGTGCCGTTTGTCTGGACGGAGGAGTGTGAGCGGAGCTTCATGGAGCTGAAGAGATTGCTCACCAAAGCTGTGACTGGGGCGACCGGGCGAGCTACTGGGTCTGGGCCGGCCAGGTGCGGTGGACACTATTGTGACTGGAGCAACTGAGGGGCATTGCGATTGGAGTAGCTGGGCATCATTCAGGCCATGGTAGTCGTGGAGCACCGTCGAGGCTTTTGGCGGTCGGGTGCCATGGGCGCCACTGTGACTGGAGCGGCCGGGGGCTGCTGAAGTTGGAGTAGCTGGGCACCGTTGTGGCTGGGGTGACTGATTGGCGTGGGCAGCACTGTGACTGGAGCGTCCAGGCATTGTTGAGACTGAACAATTTGCTGGCCTGGACACCGTTGTGACTGGAATGGTTGAGCACCTTTGGGGTCAGAGTAGCCGGGCACCGCTAAGGCTGGAGTTGCTGAACGCCATCGAGGCTAAGACAGTCGGGTGCCATTGGTACTGTTGGAACTGGAGTAGCTTGATAGTCGGATGCCGCAGACGCCGTTGGGACTGGAGTAACTGAGTAGTCGAGTGTCGTTGGCACCATTGTGACTGAAGGAGCTAGGTGCCATGAGACCCTGGAGATCGGGTGCTGTTGAGGTTAGCAGTTGGGTGTCGGGGGCACCATTGCGACTGAAGGAGCTAGGCGGGTATCAAGGTAGAGACCATGCACTGTGTCTAGTATCAAGACTCGTGTAGTGTGCCCTTGTCATGTACTCATCGGTCATGAAGCTGGTATAGGCCAGATCGTCTCCCCTATTGGGGCCGAACCGCCCTTACAAGATGTCTGTCATGGATGTTTACATTTTGGCTTGGACGCCGCATGAGGGATAATCATATGACATACCCTCGGTGTATGGTTGCTAAGCACAAGACTAACAAACCAAAACTAGATCAGCGCCCTAATCGAGGGAAGTCCACATGTTGTATGTCACCCATGAGGCTCAACTGGATGAATTTTGTTGACCTTTAGTCTCCATGATCTCCTTGGAGAAGGGGGCGTGGAAGTTGGTGTCGTAGTTGATCAGCCCCCGAGTCCTTGTAGTGTGTAGAACGTTGTCCAGGTACCGGACTTTGCCTTCTAGCTCGCATTCTACTTCTTTGTAGCGTCGTAGCCGCTGAGCCATCTCTGGGTTGGAGTGGAGCGGGCTGTGAGGCCGTGGTGCGGGCGAGCTGGACGGACGTCGGGTCCGTGTAGTAAATGGGTGGGAGGGCTCTTGTACCAGGTGAGACACCGCCACGGTGGGGCCCCCTTCATTGTAGGGCAGCTCTGTTGGAGTGTGATCCTGTGGACGCACTTTTGGGATCTCTTCTTTTGTTTATTTGTTTATTCGTTTGTTTATTCATTTGTTCGGTTTATTCGTGCTAGGGCATGCCAGCCACAAAGTGACGATTTATTAGGACTTCAAGGAAGCCCTGGGTGCTCTCGATCTGATTAGTTAGATGATTGTGTGTGTCATGTTGGGACAAAGAACCCGTCGTGCCATAAAGGTCACGCCGTTAATTACATCCCCTCGGAGAGGGAAAAATCCTTGATTAGTCGCCAGAAAAGGGGGCCCTACGGCCTCGAAATAAACATTAATGAAACGAAGTATTGAAATTCGCGAGTCGCGTGAAAATGTCCCTCGATGGGGTGAGAAGGCTTAGATCATGTCGGTCGCTTACCGACCATTTTGTGTTCAGACAAAGGTCCGTGTTGGAAGCGCGATGAAGACAGATATAGAACCCGTGCAAGTTTATGCCAAGTATATGACAAATTTAATAAAAGAGCGGAAACGAATCCCAATGGGAATGCGTCCGGTTTGACGAACTATCGGCCTAGAGTAATTTCGAATCACGGCTATATCGGGATGGTTCCCAAGGTCCGAACCTGACTTGGAGGGGCAGCGTTAATATTCCCTTCACACTGGGTCTCGAGGAGAAACGAGACTGCGGAGCAGGTTTCATCATTTTATTATTATCTAAAATTTATTATTATTATTATTAGTTTATTTTTTTTGATTGTGAGTTTGTTATTATTATTATTATTATTATTATTATTATTTTTATGTATTATCATAAAAAAATTTTGCATTTGGAGCGTGTGTGGAAGGATGATCCAAAAGGGCTTAAGAGAGGTTGACCTGTCATGAAGACAGGTTGACCTTAATGAAATCAATGCTGGAGATAGGTAGACCTCAATGCATTCAAGTTTAAAGATAGGTAGACCTCGAACAGTCTGAGCATGCAGGCAGGTAGACCTTGAGGGGTCTCAGCAGAAGGTAGGTAGGCCTTGAGGGGTCTGAGCATGAGGTAGGAAGACCTTGAGGGGTCTGAGCACAAAGATAGGTTGCTGCACCCATACAGGTCGGTGCAACACTGGGCAGTGCAGAGGAAGGTCAGTGCACATGGGCACAAAACTGAAGGAAGGTCGGTGCACATTGCGCCAGCACTAAACTAAGGTCGATGCACATTCATGCTTTGAAGAACAAAGGTCGATGCACATTGCGCCAGCACCAAACTAAGGTCGACGCACATTCATGCTTTGAAGAACAAAGGTCGATGCACATGCTGAACTAAGGTCGGTGCACATTCATGCATTGAACTAGAAGGTCGATGCACATTGCGCCAGCACTAAACTAAGGTCGACGCACATTCATGCTTTGAAGAAGAAAGGTCGATGCACATGGTGAACTAAGGTCGGTGCACATTCATGCATTGAACCAGAAGGTCGATGCACATTACGCCAGCACTAAACTGAGGTCGATGCACATGAAGACAGTAGGGTTGCCAAGGTCAATGCACATCAGGCACAGGGCTAGAGACAGAGTTTCCAGCAACACTCCAGCTTGATAATTTATTTATTGTTTTATTATTTTATTTATTATTATATTTTTATCTCCTTCTTATTTATTTATTTATTCATTTCATTTTTTATTTGCCATAAGGTTTTCCTTTTTTTTAAATTAGGGGATTATGTGATCGGCATCTTTTTTTTAATATGTTCTGGTTCTTAGCAGATTTTTAAAAGGGGCTGTCCCTCATAGCTCATCCAGTTTAGTCATCCTGCCCGCCTAGCCTCCATCTTGTCATTAGTTATTGTCTCTTGATTTAATCCATTTCACCTCTGAATTTCCTGGCAAAAATTTGGCAGCATCTCCCCTTAACCCAAGGCGTTTAGGGGATAATTGGAGAACACCATCCACGGAGAGGACTCTGAGGTTACCCCAAAACACAGAGGGTGCGCCTGAAAGCAACGACCCCGTAAACCCGAGCCGATTATAGTGGAGACCCGAGGGCTAGCCTACTTGGGATCATCTCGACCGGGGGTGCCACGATTCCATTTCTGGAATGTGATCTTGAAAGTCTTTTACCGAAGCACAAACCATCCATGTTCACTCATTTAAGGGAGTCCCCGGGGTCCATATCATAAGAGGGATAAGCCCCTAGGGATCCAAGAGTGATCAGAAATTCGAGGGGCAGCAAGAAGAGATTTATGAGGAAATTCGACTCGGGCGGAATCCCATGTGCCTCATCCCTTCGGTAACATGCTGGTGGGAGCCAGCCAGACACCGAGATGGGATTTTGAGGATGTAAATAAAGAAAGAGGTCAAAAGAGTTTCATACATGCATATGTACAGTGAAAGAACTAACTCTACTGAGATAGAAGATATACAGCCATATCATACTTACATACGTATGCACTGAAGAAATGGCCAGCACTGAGGCAAACAGATACGGACATCTTACATATGCATATATATATAGATATAGATATACATAGGTACGTAGACATATCTATTACACAGGCAAATGCCACATTCATGCGGGAACCCAGAGACAGGTAGAATGAGGTGGAGATATATAGCAGACATAATTATATACACATATACATATATATATTGTATCCAAATGCGCATAGTAGGGAAACGGACACCATATCCATGAAAGAAAAATCAGGGAGCAGTCCCCCTTCATTTAATTGGACTTGAAAGAAAGTTACATCAGGGGAGATAGCTGATATCGTACATCGTAGAACAAAAAAAAAGGGGGAAAGAAGAAAAAAATACAAGGGATGGAAAAAAGACCCACCCTCTTACAGCACTTCTCACTATCTTCTTCCTTCCCTTGTCTCCCACCACTCAAGATCGGAGGAGATGAAAGAAAAGAACAAAAATGAAATGAAGAAAAGGGCCTTTTTCTTCTATCCTTCCTCTAACTGGAGAGAGCTGAGAGAGCTGGAGAAGATCCGCCATAGAGAGTTTCTCTTCACCGCAGGGGGCTTCTTATAGGGGCTCGGAGCCTTCTCGTTCGAGGGGAGCCTTCTCTAAATCTTGCTTCTAATTCGTAGATGCCGCTGCCACCTGCTGCTGCATCCGTTGCTTCGCCGCGGGGCTCGATGGAAGAGGGTTTCCATTTTTGGTAGGGATCGTGCACCTTCCTTCGCCATCATTGAGCGGACACCTCACCGGAGAGAGCTGCGCGCCGATGCCCTTGGGGGAGGAGCCTCTTGAAGCGAGGGGGGCACCCTGGATGCCGTTGATGCCCGCTAGATCCTGCCCTAGCCCAACGGTCAAAGGTACAAGCTTCTGCGATTCGCCTGCTGGACAACAAGGCAAGGAGGGAAGTCGTATGGGCTTTCTTCCGTGCAGGAGAAGAAAGCTGGAGAAGGAAAAAGAAAAGTAGCTACATGGGTTTTTTTTATCATATTATCCTTTTCCTTCTTTTCTTCTTTGAAAAGCCTTTCTCATTCCCTTTTTCATATTGGGCCTTTCCACATAGCTTGGCCCATTTGGTAAGTGGGCTACCCCTCCTTTCTTTGCGTTTTTTTTGGTGTCCACAAATGCCCCCCACTCGCGGGTGTCGCGAGCAAGGAAGGAGAGCAGGACCGGCGAGTGTATTTTCATGTCTGGCAAGTGGTCGACATCGGAGTAGAACATCATCGGTCTCGTGTGAATGGCCTTGGCCGCGCACTATATCGATTGGTTCCGACAGAGAGTCAGACTCCAATCTAGATAACATCGTCAGCATTGGGCCTATGCTAACGCAAGGAATTAGGTTCATCTGGCCTTAGACGTAAGGTCTAAGCCATTTAGGTCATGTTAAACATCGCGGTGGGACGGATGGATAGTGTTAGGTTAAAGAGGGTTGTTTATTCATTGGCGTAGACGAAAGGTCTAGGCCGAAGGTTTATTCGTCAATGCTGACAGGGTGTCGGGAGCTGGCGTGGTTTATTCATTGATATGAGGCGAGCGCCAAAGCAGAGGGGGTCTTTTTATTCGTTGACTTGGACGGGAGGTCCGAGCCAAATAAAGAGGGTTCTTTTGTTCATCAACTTGGACGGAAAGTTCGGGCCGAAGCAAAGAAGGTTCTTTTTGTTCATTGACTTGGACGGAAGGTCTGGGCCAAAGCAAAGAGGGTTCTTTTTGTTTATTGGTTTGAATGAGGAGTTCGAGTCAGTGGTTTATTCGTCAATGCCGGAAAAGCGTCATGGATTGACGTGGTTTATTCATTGACACGGGGTTAGTGCCAAAGCAAGGGTCTTTTCGTTCATGGCTTCAGACAGAAGGTCTGGCCACCGGTTTATTCATCGATGCCGGCAGGGAGTCAGGGACCAACATGGTTTATTCATTGACACGGGGTTAGTGCCAAAGGAATGGTCTTTTTGTTCATTGCTTCAGACGGAAGGTCTGGGCCACAAGTTTATTCATCAATGCCGACAGGGAGTCGGGGATCGACGTGGTTTATTCATTGACACGGGGTTAGTGCCAAAGCAAGGGTCTTTTTGGTCATGGCTTCAGACGGAAGGTCTGGGCCACCAGTTTATTCATCGATGCCGACAAGGAGTCGGGGACCGACATGGTTTAATCATTGGCACGAGGTTAGTGTCGAAGGAAGGGTCTTTTTGTTCATGGCTTCAGATGGAAGGTCTGGGCCGCTGGTTTATTGGTCGATGCCGACAGGGAGTCGGAGACCGACGTGGTTTATTCATTGACACGGGGTTAGTGCCAAAGCAAGGGTCCTTTTGTTCATGGCGTTAGACGGAAGGTCTAGTTTGCTGGTTTATTCGTTGGTGTGATAAAAGATATTTTGATCTCCGGTGGGACTTGACGAGTTGACATCCCTCATGTCACGCCCCGAGCCTTTATTTACAGTGGAAGACTCGCTCGGGGAGCGCGAACAGCCGGCATGGTAAGCCTCTTGCAAGCAAGAACATTCAGAGCGCGAGACAATCACACATATAGAGGTAATTGCACAAGATATATTCAAAACTCAACTTTATTTCATAATCAATCAATATTCAAAACTACATACTTTGACTTCTTCACTAATTAACTCAAGAAATAAGAAAAAATACATTGACTCCATCTAAACACTTGAAACTGCCTAAGTCTTCTCTCTTATCAGGACAACTCTTAATCACACTCGGACCCGCTGCTCGAATCACCCGAATCCGAATGCGAACTATATTCATCTCCTGAAAATCATTGAACAATAGGTCATGAGCACACTTGCCCAGTAGGTATCTTCGTATCAACATGAAGGCATTATTAAAGTAATTAGCATTTTAGCTCTAGAGAATTAGGTAAAATCATGCAATGCGAATCAATCATGCGGTAGAACCAAAGTAACAAGATAATCATGTGAGATAGAATGTTCAAGAATGAGCTAGCAAGAATGTAACACGATATTTGGCCTTTCCGATCAAGCATGTAACAAGTATGTACGATCACTGCCACATATTCATCACGCTAGCCTCTTTTGAGTACATATTCCGTGACTTTCCGTGGAATATCAATCAAGAATGTCAAGTCATGTCACTTTGTATCATGGATCTTCACTTATTTATAAAACAAGTACTCCCAGCGCAATGCGACGTCAGTAGCATCATACCCCATGATTTATAAAATAGTATGTTTCCAGCAATCAGCCGAGGGGACTAGCATAGAGCCCTTGAACACAATCAGTGCTCGATCGCATCTTCACGTATAAATTAAGCTACTTCTACGCATGTAACAGTAAAGTATGGCCAAGAATATAACAAGTTCAGTAATTCCATGATAACAATAATCAATGAATGAATGCTTCAACGGATGAACAATATGAGTCAAGAAAGATTTAAACAAGGCTATGCTCTTGGAAATAAATCGGCAGCATAACGGTACTTTTCTTAACTCTCATTCGTTATATTAAGTCAATTTAAGCAATATGATAAGTTCTAGATCATCAAGGTATGTCTAGAATCATTGAAATATTAACCCTTGGTCAATCCTTGGGTTAACATATACAAGGTATGTAACGGTCAGGGTCTAGGCCGTTACATTATGTAACGCGTCCATGCTGGGCCGTTACAATGACCAGAGTCCAGGAAGATAAAGATAGACTCAGAGGAATGCGACGGTCTGGAACTGGGCCGTTACTTGGGCCTGACGGTCCAGTCCAGGGCCGTTATTTTTCAAGAACCAGAAACCCGATAGTGTAATCTAGTTAATGGGCTTTTATTGGTACAACCAACTCAGCGTCCTAGTGGGAATCCCAGGCTCGCGGAGATTTACGGAGGCCTTGAAACAATGATTTCCTAGTCCATTGGAAGGAATATCCAATAGAGAGGTCCTCATGTCCAAGATAGTTTCCTATAGTGCAAAGTGTAAACTAATCACATCGTACCGGAGTAAGTGCCATGTACTTATAGAATTTGACTCTATTGACAGAGAGAGATATATAATCTATGTGAAATCACGATGAAAACTCCGTTTTACAAGTCATGCTTTATAGTACAAAACTATACATTTAGGCTTTATGAAACTAGCAAAACTCAAAATAAAAGTGAGATATCAACCATGCAATTCCTAATATGAACGATCTGATAATCATGAAATCAGGTTGCTACTTAGATATCTAGGCATAAACATAGGTAATAGTGGCATGATATATTCTGCCTAGGGTTACCAGTACACAGATTGTAACGGTCTAGGGTCAGGGCGTCACAGTGAATATGACTGTCTGTCGAGGAGCTGTTACATGAAAGCAACGTGTCAGTCTTGGCGCGTTATTATCAATAGAGGAAAATAAGATATACAGAGACTGTGACGGATCATGGTAGGCGCGTTACATGCAAGTGACGGTCCTACTGGGATGCGTTACAGTGTCTGCTAACAGAAAATAAATAAGAAACCTAAGAGGTCAATTCACATCATGTCTATAATCAAAATATCATGAGTTTCTTAGACATGACAACGAAGTAAAGGTCTTCTACATGCATAGGTAATTGTGAGTAGATGAACAACATGTTATAATCCTCTCTTATTAGGGCTAAGGGATGTATGATATGCATGGAACTATCAAAACATGAAATCAATGATCTATCATGCATGAAAAAACCCATAAAACTAGAGGCTCTTTGTCCTATCAAGTTCTTTTTGCCGTTCATGAGATAACCTACCTCTTACTTAGACTGTAGTTTCTGAATTTGGTTGAGAACCGTGCCCTAGATCCCTTCCTTCTCTTGTGACTTTTTCAGCAACTTCTTTAGGCTCTAACTCCACGCCCTCTTGACCTAAAGATGTGAAATTCGGAGGGGAGTTAGTTTAAAGTATTGTAAACAAATTATTCTAAAGAACTTACCTGCGATAATGACTCCTTACCTTGCTTCCTTATGCCCAAAAAGTATGGGTCGCACAGTTCAGAACTATGCCCTATTTATAGAGTTTAGGCTAGGTTTTGAGGATTAGATCGAGTTTAGAGTCCTTATTTCATCAAATCCTAATCTCTAAGAGTCCTTAGAGTTTTTACAATCCTTCCCAAGTCGATCCAAAGTGGATAGGAACCTCAAATTACAACCTTTTCATGAGTTCCTTTCTTCACGGAACCAGCAGGAATGTAACGGTCGAATGCCCCCGCGTCATTTGGCTGTGGCGGTCTTACGATAGACCGTTACAGTCTTCGTAGTTAGAAGTTTAACCCCTTAAAACTCTTTTGATAATTATCTAATATTTATCTATATATATAATTTGTATTTATCCAAAAAATCCGTGGATAAGTTCAAATACCTTCTAGAATATGGGCTAAACTTAATGGGCTTGGTTTAGAAATCTTTTGGACCTTAATTAAGTGAGTTGGGTTAATTTTGTTAACCCATTTGAGCCTTATAATGACTTATTAGTCAAATAACCTATTTACGCACTTATTCTGGTATTTATAAATTCCAAAAAATTATTTTAAAATTCCTGGGGTTCTACACCTCAGTGGCTTTGATAGTGATTTTTTTTGTTTTTTTTCTCTTCTTCTTATCTTTTCTTTTTTTTTGTGTTGGCTTGATTGCCAATGGATGAATATTGAACATCTGTCGGCTTGAACATCGACGGTTGAATATCTTGAATATCTTGATCATCCTCCACATCTATTGGCACGGACGCCAGTGGGTTGACATCTCGATCATCATCGAACATCATCGAATCAGCTTCGAGCATCATTGAACATCTTTATCATCATCAGATATCTTCGAGCATCATCGAATCAACTTCGAACATCATCTAACATCTTTATCATCATCGAACATCATCGAATCAACTTCGAACATCCTTATCATCATCGAACATCATCGAACATCATCGAATCAACTTTGAACATCATCGAACATCTTTATCATCATTGGACATCTGCTAGCGTGGGCGCCAATGGTCTAACATCTTCACATCTTCATGTTCATTTTCATCTGTCGCCGTGGACGACAATGGTTTAACATCTTCATCATCATCAGAACATCTATCGGCGCGAGTGCCAATGGTTTAACATCTTCATCATCATCATCAGAACATCTGTCGTGGTTTAACATCGTCATCATCAGCAGAACATCTGTCGGCGCGAGTGCCAATGGTCTAACATCTTCATCTTCACATCTTCATGTTCATTTTCATTTGTCGCCGTGGATGACAATGGTTACAATTTTCATCATCATCAGAACATCTATCGGCGCGAGTGCCAATGGTTTAACATCTTCATCATCATCAGAACATCTATCGACGCGAGTGCCAATTGTTTAACATCTTTAACATCGTCATCATCATCAGATCATCTGTCGACGCGAGTGCCAATAGTTTAACATCTTTAACATCGTCATCATCATCAGAACATCTGTCGGCGCGAGTGCCAATGGTTTAACATCTTTAACATCGTCATCATCATCAGAACATCTGTCGGCGTGAGCGCCAATGGTGTAACATCTTTAACATCTTCCTCATCATCAGAACATCTGTCGGCGCGAGCGCCAATGGTTTAGCATCTTCAGTGTCACTGAACATCTTCGACCATCCCGGAACATCTATCCGACTGAGTGTCGATAGTCGACCATCTTTAACATCTTTTGAGTCTCTTTGAACATCTATCGGGCTGAGCGTCGATAGTTGAATATTTGAATAGCTTGGGATATCTATCGGTATGGCCACCGATGGTTGGACATGTTGAGTATCCTTGAACATCTTTAGACATCTGTCGGGATGAACGCCGGCAGTTGAACATCTTTGAATATTTTTTTGGCCATCTTGAACATCATTTTTTTTTAACATCGTTGAAAATCTTTTGAACATTGTTGGGCATCTATCAGTTTGGGCTCCGATGCATTCATCATCCTCATCTTGGAATATTGCTAATCATCTATCGGCTTAAATACCGATGCATTCATCATTTTCTCCTTTGAGTGTTATTGTTCATCCATCGTCCTAAATACCAACATATTGATATTCTTTTGAATAGTATCGAGCATCTTCCGACCTGAGCATCGGTGATTAGGTGTGCTTCTATCATTTTTTATTCATTCGTCATTCGTCATTCATCATTCAATGCTATCTGGGACCCCACCATTTGGATAGCCGCCCCCGACATCCGCAGCAAGTGTGCAGTGTAGGGATCTATAATAGAACAGCCCTTGAAAAGCCTATATGACCAGTTCATTCATCACCGCTATGAGCGATCATTGCCCCTAGTAAGGGAGGACATATCCGGCAGTAGTCATGTACACCATTATTGACATTTCGTACATCTACCCCCAGAATGGGGAGGCGGGTCATGTGTATCTTTCAGCATCCTTTCAACGCACACCTGTCCCTAGAATGGGGCGCCATCTATATCTTTCATCATTTGATATACACCTGCCCCCGGAATGGGGTGTCATCTGTATCTTTCATGCTTTCATCATCATCATCACCATTCATTCATTCATTCATTCTTTTTTACATGCATCCCCCCCTCAAACATGGGGTATCATTTATATCTTTCATCATTTCTTCTTCCCCCCCTTTTTTTGTTTTTGTTTTGTTTTTTTTGACATGCATCACCTCTCATAATAGGGTGCCATCTATATCTTTCATCATCATTTTTTTCTTTTCTTCTCTTTTTTTCCTTTTTTATTATTCATCATGATCCACGTGGTCATTTTATCATCATCATTCATCACAATTGTCATCATTATTTCCATCGCCTCTTCATCCTCTCTTTTTTATATTATTGTCATCTGGGTCTTCATCATTTGGATAGCCCCTGTAATCGTCAACCGATATCCAGTGCAGAAATCTGTGACAGAACGGCCCCCGAACGGCCTATATTATCATTTCATTGATCACTATTACAAGTGATCATCACCCTTAAGAGGGTGGGGGGTCATCTGGCAGTAGCCGTACATAGGATTCCTGATATTTCACACATCTGCCCCCAGAACGGGGTGCCATTTACATCTTGCAGCCTCTTTTCCGGCTTACTGCCATAGCTTGAGGTGCTTGGAATGCCCTTCAAGGCATATTGTTCTTTGGCTGGTGCTGTGCGGCCGTATTAGCCGCCTTCTTTAAGTCATGCATATGATGGGGACGCGGTGGGTCCACCTTGTACTTGCCCATTTATAATTCGCCTCTCCTGATCAGGCCTTCGATGACATCTTTAAATGTATAGCAATCTTTGAGAGAATGCCCCATCATTCGATGATATTGACAGAATCGGGGGTCGTTCCCTCCTTTTGACATCGCTCGGTCTTTTCGACTCTGGGAGCACAATCTTGCCATGTTCTCGGGCCCACTCGAAGAGGATCCGAGTCTTATCTCTTGGGAAAGAATAGGGCTTCTTCATCTTATCCCTTAGTGAAGGTGTTTATTCAACATGCATAGTGGGGGAGACCCCGGTAGCCTCTTTCGTCTTCTTCTTTTGTAGCTCGAAAGCCTTAAAATCTGAGGTGCATGTTTCCTCTTGCGCCAGATGCTTGTCGGCTGGCTCATCTTTCCAGGTCGGGGTAGCAGTAGCCGGACAATATCTCACCAAGAAGGCCTCAGCATCAGCTGCCAGATCATTTAGCTATTCAAGGGTTCTGACTTCAATGCCCATCACCCTTTGTAGGATTTCATCTTTCAGATTACTTTCGCACCTTCGAACGGCGTCCCCGTAACTCGGAGGGCACCTGCATCTTTCATGGGGATTTCTCCCTTTTCTTATATAGTCCAGAATGAACTCATCATCTCTTTGTTTAATCATCTGCAATTTGGCCTTAGTGACTTCCCCCTCGACCAGCTTCATCTTGGCCGTTCGCTCGACCCTTGGCTTATGCATCACCGCCAGAGCTATTGAACTCGGGTGCGGGCCAGTTGATTGTAGAAACGGGTTTATCCCCGACATAGTATGAGGTATCATGCCTGTTCCCTGATGCCCTCGTGAGACTGAAGGATGTATCAAAGGCATGCGTTGTAGTTGTTGAGGGGGGCTGCCCCCTGCATGATCATCTGCTAGCCGAGGTGTGACTAGCAACGGTGAGGTTCCGAGTGGCTCAGCACCACCCTGTAAAGCCTCGGATGAAGGCCCAGCTTGCCCGGGTGTGGCTAAGTATAAGCCCATCTTGCTTAATTTTTTCTTTATCTCTTCGACTTCTTGCAGTCTTTGGTATAGCTCTGCTACCATGGCAGGATCAGGCTGGGAAAAGTCAGGAGCACTGCCCCCTATCTCAATTTTAGGTGGATTCAATGGCGTCTTATCATCATTGCCGCGAACATCTTGTCCCCCGGAGGTCGACATTTCTGCCCCCATACCCTCACATGGAGGAGGGGTATTATGACTAGGGTTGAGCACGGTTTGGTTTGGTTTGGTTTGAGTAGATTTTTTCTCAAATCAAACCAAACCGAATTGAGGGGTCAACCCGAACCAAACCAAACGTCTTTGAAACCAAACCAAACCAAACCGAATTAATTCGGTTTGGTTCGGTTTGAACCATAATTACAGGTCAAATTTAGATTGGTCATTCCGTCTGAATATTCTTGCACCTTTTTAGTCTCATATCATAAACAGTAACACCTTTACGTGATTTCTTCTTCATTCATATTAGATCACATGACTTCAAAATCCTCAAATGTTTGTAGACAATAAGATGTATTTTTGACAAAAACAAGCATTGTTTAAGTAAACAAAAAAGGTAAATTCTGAGCTAGGTAATCAAAATGCATCCAACTGTTCCCAAGTAGGTTGTAACTTGTAAGCCTTCTCTCAAAAAAGTCCTTCTAATCCTTCCACCTAGAAGATTAAAAATATGAAATGTCAAAATTAAAATATTTGTCAAATAAAAAAATAATCACATAAACTTAATTAGACATATTACCTATTCATCACAAAACATCTATCACATTAGGTGCTGAATTGATGCTTGAAAGATCTGAAAAATAAAATATAAATGGTAAGAAAAATGATAACAAAAGTAATTAATTAATAAAAATATTAAGAATATGCATATGTTACCTTTATCTAACTGTTCAACATCATCTAACTTCTCTTCAACAATTAATGGTTCTGAAGACGCTCGAAGCCAATCTTGAGCACAAATTAATGCTTCTACAATTCTAGGAGACAAAGAACTCCTAAAAGAGTCAAGAACACGTCTTCCCGTACTAAATGCCGACTATGATGTAACTGTGGAGATGGGGATGGCCAATACATCACGTGCCATTTGAGAGAGAATGAGAAATCTTGCAGTATTGATTTTCCACCAACATAAAATATCAAATGAGTCTGCATCATCTTCAATATCTTCATCTAAATATTTGTCCAACTCAGATTTTGAATCTCCACTATCCTTTTCAGCTTTATGTTGTTTGAAACGGGATTCCATTAATGATCTCATTCTTTGTGATGGTTGTTCTACATCTTACACACTTGAACTTGAACTTCCAACTTGGCATTTATCCTTTTGTATTGATTGATTGAGTGAAATGAGACTAAAATTCTTGTACTGATCAAACAAAGAATAAAGTGTTGTCTTCACTTTTTTGCTTAATGTCAATGCTGTGTCACTATCATACATGTGAGAAATGCCAAAATCTATGTACTCATATTTATATCGAGGATCAAGGACCACGACAATGAATATCATGACATTGAGCTTGTTCGAATCTCCCAATATTTATCACATTTTTGCTTCATTTTGAATACCATTTCCTTAAACTGAAGATTATCATTTCCAATCCATTCTTTTAAAAGACAATCAACATTGCTGATTTCATGGAAATAAGTGTTTGAAGTAACATAAGATGACCCTGAAACTCTCAAAGTAAGGTCATAAAAACTTTCCAACAATTTTGTCAAATCTCTAACCTTGTCCCAATCTTCATCTGTAGGTTTTCCTAAACCATTTTGTTCAAAAACTGCACGTACAAAAAAATGATCATGTTCTTCGTATCTCTCAAAGGCTCTTTGAAACTTTTGGGCTGTATTTAACATAAGGTAAGTGGAGTTCCACCTAGTGGGAACATCAAGACACAATGAACTCTTATCTTGAATTTTTTCCTCTTCAATGCAAGCCTTAAACTTCTCCAATCGAGATGGAGATTGTCTCACATACCGCACAACATTGCGCACGCGAGCAATAGAGTCATTTGCCAATTTTAAACCATCATTGACAATCAAATTCATAATATGTGCAATGCATCTCATATGAAGAAATTCACCTTTCAAGACACTTCCCTCCCAATTGTTGATTCTCCTCTTCAAATAACTAATTGCCACATCATTGGAAGATGCGTTGTCAACTGTTATAGCCATGACTTTCTCAATATCCCAACTATTTAAACATTTCTCAATTGCCTTTCCAATGTCTTCACCTTTATGGCTTGAGATGGGAGAGAAATTTAGTATCTTCTTTTTCAAAGTCCAATCATTATCAATAAAATGAGCTGTTAAACTCATATAATTTATTCGTTGTAAAGAAGTCCAAGTGTCCGTAGTAAGACAAACTCTTCTACAATTACTTGCCAAAAAACTTTTTAATTTCAACCTCTCCTCTACAAACAGCGCATAGCAATCTCTTGCAACAGTATGTCTAGAAGGAACATGAAACTTTGGTTGAACAATATTGCAAAAATGTTGAAAGCCCCTAGA
The DNA here is from genome assembly GCA_022559845.1 of Amorphophallus konjac. NCBI lineage: Eukaryota > Viridiplantae > Streptophyta > Magnoliopsida > Alismatales > Araceae > Amorphophallus > Amorphophallus konjac. Next base: position 26,620,298 of record CM040122.1, read on the forward strand.
CTCAACATGTCTAAATGGAAGTTCATCAACAATAAACATATATGCTAGAGCATTTCTGGCAAGGTTTTGATCAAATTTTCAATGTATTATATGACTTGTCTTCTCACCCTCTCCTCTTTCACAATTGATAGAAGACTGTAAAATCAGCTGTGTTTGTCCCTCATCATGACAATTGATTTTACTCAATGGATATTTTTTGCATCTCAAGCTCAAATGTTGTGTGAGTGTACTAGTGCCACATTTAGAAGTATCACATTTATAAATTAATCCATAATAATTGCACTTGCACTGTGATTGCTCATTTTCACTACCCTCAAGCTTAGTGAAATGATCCCATATCTTAGACCTTTCTTTCATTCTCTTCCGCTTAAATCGAGAGGTTGAAGAAATTACCTCGTTCGATTGACCAGTGTTAACATTAGAACTTGTACCTTCAACTGTACGTGACTTGGACAATATCACCTGTTTGCGACATCTGTTTAAATATAAAAATAATTACATGTTAATATAGCATAAATGATAATCAAATCTATTTCTATAATCTATATAAAATTTTACAAAAAAACTTACATTTGTAGATTCACCAATTGATGCCGTTTTTAATAAGATGATGTCAATATCGACCAACAAGAACCTACAATGCAAGAAGGGTTTCACAATTTTTAACAATTTTTTTGAAATGTCAATATCAAGAAATGAAATTACAAAATTATGGACTCACCACTGGTCCACTGCAAGCCTGACTGCCTGAGGGAAGCTGCACGGTGCACGTAGGCCGTGAGGGGCGGAGGGGTGACGGACTGAAGGGCGACTGCTGGACGGGCAAGGGAAGTGAGGGAGGGGTTGCGGGCTTGCGGCTGCCGACTGTCGGCTGAGGGGAAGTGAATCACCACTGGCGGTGGTGGTGCTGCATGCTGGTGAGGGATTGCGGGGGTGACCCGGTGGCTGGTGAGGGAGGGGTCGCGGGGGTGAGACCATGAGGGAGGGGTCGCTGGCCTGTGAACGATGGGTCGCGGGAGGGCCGGAGGTCGCAGGAGGGCTGAGGGAGGGGTCGCGGCCCTCGCGGGTCTCCTGCAGGCTCCCATTGGTGTCGAGGGAGGAGGAGGGCCGGAGGGGTCGCGACGCGGGTCTCCTGCAGCCGAGGTCGCGGACTCGCAGTCGCGGGAGGGCCGGAGGTCGCAGGAGGGCTGAGGGAGGGGTCGCGGTCCTCGCGGGTCTCCTGCAGGTTGCCGGCGGGGTCGAGGGAGCCAGGGAGGGGGAGGGTCGGAGGTCACGGGCGGCGGGCCTCCTGGCTCCTGGTCCTGCGACTATGGGGTGAGAGAGGGCCGGATGGGTCACGGGGTGAGGGAGGACGGCGAGGGTTTACTGTTCACTGTCGCGGTGCGAAAGAAGCGAAATCGCCAAAATGGTTAAGAAATTAGGGTGAGTTTTAGGTTTGAATAAATTGACAAAATTATCCTTGATAAATCGATTTATCCGGTTTACTTTGGTTTCTTGTGACCAAAAACAAACCAAACCGAATTTTTAAATACGGTTCGGTTTGAAACCAAACCAATTTTTTTAGAATTTTAACCCGAACCAAACCAAACCAAACCTGTCGGTTCGGTTTGGTTTTCGAGTTGAACCCGAATTATGCTCACCCCTAATTATGACGTGCCTCCTCATCGGACGGTGGAAGGCATGCTTCTTCATTTTCTTCTTCATCAGCTTGGATCGAGCTGGGTAAGGTTGATAATGTATCGCAGAAGAGAAGAATGCTCCTCCCTCTGTTCTTTGAGGTCTTCTTTTTCTTCTTCTTTGCGGTCGGCGCATGACCCCGCGACAGGCCATCTAGTGCGCACGGCGCTTCCGATTTTCCTTTAGCTTCTTGTATCGGGCCCACGGGTTCTAAATGTCCCCGTAGGATATGCTCATTGGTGTAGGCTGTGGAAGCCTCAGACACCTCTTCAGATAATAGGTGGCATAAAGATACCATGTTGACTCCCCTCTTCAGATCGAGCAGCTCATGTGGATATGGAGGATCCACTTTATGTTCATCCATCTGGAGCTCCCCTTTCCTGATCAGCCTTTTAATAATATTTTTAAATACATAACAGTCTTCAATGGGGTGCCCAAGTGCCTGATGGTATGGGCAGAATCGGGGATCATCTTTTCTTCGGGCATCATCAGGTCTCTTTGGCTCCGGAAGAGTGATTTTTTTGTGTTGAACAACCCATTCAAACAGGACCCGGGTTTTCTCCTTAGGAAAGGAATAGGGCTTGTTCATCCTGGCTCGCAAGGAGGGGCCATCCTGTCACTCAGCTGGTTTGACGGGTGGAGGGTGGGCGACCCCTTCATCTTTTTGCTGCTCGAACGCCTGGAAGTTGACTGTATGAACTTCTCTAGGCTCGGGCCTTTTATCAGTTGCTTTGGCCTTCTGGCTTGCAACAGCAGGGGCAGAGAAACAACTGGAGAGGAAGGCTTCGATCTTCGCCACGACATTGTTTAATCGGTCAAAAGACCTTATTTCAATTCCGATCATCTTTTCGAGGATCTCCCGCCTCAGGTTTTGTTTGCATATTTGCACCGCATCTTCTTGATGTGGCAGACCCCTGCATCTCATGCTGAGGTTTCACCATCTTTTAATATACTCCAAGGTTGCTTCACCATTCTTCTGCCTGGAGGCATACAGCTCGGCCATGGTGACCTCCCTTTCAACAACGTGGAACCGTTCCCAGAACTTTCGTTGCATATCTGGCCAGTCACTAATAGATCTGGCCAGTAGATTTGAATCCCATTCGAAGGCGAGGCCCGTGAGGGAGGCCCCGAAGAACTTCAGTAGGTAGGATTCTTCCGTGGCTAGGTCACCCATCACGTTGATATAGTGTGCTATATGTTCTTTGGGCGAGCCTTGCCCATTGAATTTATCAAACTTCGGCGGCTTACTAACGCCAGTAGGCAGTTTCTTGGAAGCATGGTGAACCGGATAGGGCACCTTGTAAACATCGAACGAGGCATGATCATCATCGCCTCTATTGGTTAGCTTCTCTTCGATCATCTGTTCTATCATTAATTTTTTCATCATTGGCAGGTCAACCGGCCTTGGACATAGCCGAGCTTGCTACAACTGCGGGATCATTGGCGCTGTTGCTTGAGGTGCATCCGCAATCCCTTGATGATGAGGAGCAGGCAGCGGTAGTGGGGTCATGTCCCCAGTGTAATTAGGTGCCAGTTGGGAGGCCATCATTGGAGGAGAAGCTCCGCATTCATTAGCACCTCGTTGCAAGGTTTCAGGGATAACTTCAATCTATCTTGAGGCTGTGGGATCTGCGCTCAGCTCGCTAAGCTGCCTTCTCAGCATCTCAACTTCTTGTTGATATCTTTGCAACAACATCATCATAGTAGCCGGATCGGGCATAGAGGAGTCGGAGGCATGACCCTGCCCTTCCGATGGCATATCTGAAGCGGGCGCTAGTCTCTCGCCGTCATCTTTGGCGGTGATCACATTTGCAATCATCGCGATCAAATCCGCGCCAGTTTCTTCAGTGCGAGCTTATGTTATCTAGGCTGCGGCCTCCACAGATGAATTCCCGTAACAGCTGGCCACTTCGGCCGTGTTACAGGTGAATATCTGGAGATGCCTGCTTCTCTGAATTATCATAGACTTTAGGAATCACAGCGCCTCGAGCGAGGTGTCTTGAATGCCGTGGGATTGACCCCAGATGACTTGCGTAGTATCAGTTTGCCCTTTGACAGGGCGTATCATATATTGCGGCACTTTGGCTGGTGCCAGAGACTTGTAGGTGCAGCGGCCTTGTAAGGTCACCCCGCCGTGCTTCTTATCATGAGAGTAGATATCTGCCCGTCGAACACAACCCGAGGATGTTCGTTCGAGACGCGGCGGGATCGGCATCTCGAACTTCTCTTCTTGTTCTTCTCTTCTTCTCACGGGTCTGTCAATCATGGCGGACCTTAGTGTAGTTGAAATCGGGGCCCGTGCTTGCTTGGGCACCCATGTTGGCTCACATTTGGCTGGCTTTGGGGCCGGCCCGCCCTTCATCTTGGACTCAGAGTGGTCCATCTTGCACTGGGCCAGCACTTGGAAGGTATTGCGCATCGGCACCATTGAAATCACTTTGTTGGGTGTAATCCTGGCCTGTAGGCCATTCAGGAACACTTGGACGCTCCCGATGAGTACGGATTTGCCCGAAGTAGATAGCCGACTTTGCAATGTGCCAGGGTTCTTCTTGGCTACCCTCCTAGCGGCCGGTGTGCGCTTCCGGTTGGCGGACGCATGGGAATCAATGTGGTAGATGTGGCAGCCCACTGCAGCAGCATTAGTCGGGGCCACCTCGACAACGGCGATCGATTCCATCTTCTGGATATGCAAGAGCTCCACGAATGCGACCCCCAAGAAGTTGGGGAAGCTGACGATTGGCGGGAAACTGTTGAACTGGATCGGCATCGCCAAATAGCCAGGGATGGCATGGCTGGCGATAACAAGGGGTCCGAACGACGCGGCCATCGTAGTTGTCGCAAAGCAATCCTGCGAGATTAAATCACACAGTTAGAATTTTAAGAAGAGGCCATTGGGCCCCTAATCCTGGCAAGGAGATGCATGGAAGTCTAAGTCTCACCGGGCGTACCATACTTATGGACGCATTTTTGGGATCTCTTCTTTTGTTTATATATTTATTCGTTTGTTTATTCGTTTGTTCAGTTTATTTGTGTGAGGGCGTGCCAGTCACAAAGTGACGATTTATTCAGACTTCAAGGAAGCGGGTGCGCTCAATCTGACTAGTCAGACGATTATGTGTGTCGTGTCGGGATAAAAAACCCGCCGCGTCATAAAGGTCACGACGTTAATTACATCCCCTCGGAGAGGGGAAAACCCTTGATTAGTCGCCAGGAAAAGGGGGCCTACGGCCGTGAAATTAACATTAATGAAACGGAGTATTGAAATTCGTGAGTCGCGTGAAAATGTCCCTCAGTGGGGTGAGAAGGCTTAGATCATGTCGGTAGCTTACCGACCATTTTGTGTTCCGACGGAAGTCCGTGTTGGAAGCGCAACGAAGACAAATACAGAACCCGTGCAAGTATATGCCAAGTATACGGCAAATTTAATAAAAGAGCGGAAACGAATCCCAATGGGAACGAGTCTGGTTTGATAATCTATTGGCCCAGAACAATGTCGGATCACGGTCATATCGGGATGGTTCCCAAGGTCTGAACCCGACTTGGAGGGGCGGCGTTAATATTCCCTTGACACCGGATCTTGAGGAGAAACGAGACTGCAGAGCAGGTTTCATCATTTTATTATTATTTAAAATATATTATTATTATTATTATTATTTATTATGAGTTTATTATTATTATTATTATTATATTTGTGTATTATCATGTATTTTTTTGCATTTGGAGCGTGTGTGGAAGGATGAGGAAAAATGACTGAAGAGAGGTTGACCTTAATGAAATCATTGCTGGAGATAGGTAGACCTCAATGCATTTAAGGTTAAAGATAGGTAGACCTCGAAGGGTCTGAGCATGAAGGCAGGTAGACCTTGAGGGGTCTGAGTAGAAGGTAGGTATACCTTGAGGGGTCTGAGTATGAGGTCGGTAGACCTTGAGGGCCGGGTCTGAGCGCGAAGACAGGTCGGTGCACCCATATAGGTCGGTGCAACACTGGGCAGTGCAGAGGAAGGTCGGTGCACATGGGCACAAAACTGAAGGAAGGTCGGTGCACATTGCGCCAGCACTAAACTAAGGTCGACGCACATTCATGCTTTGAAGAACAAAAGTCAATGCACATTGCGCCGGCACCAAACTAAACTCGACGCACATTCATGCTTTAAAGAACAAAGGTCGATGCACATGCTGAACTAAGGTCGGTGCACATTCATGCATTGAACCAGAAGGTCGATGCACATTGCGCTAGCACTAAACTAAGGTTGACGCACATTCATGCTTTGAAGAAGAAAGGTCGATGCACATGCTGAACTAAGGTCGGTGCACATTCATGCATTGAACTAGAAGGTCGATGCACATTGCGCCAGCACTAAACTGAGGTTGATGCACATGAAGACAGCATGGTTGCCAAGGTCAATGCACATCAGGTACAGGGCTAGAGACAGAGTTTCCAGCAACACTCCAGCTTGAAAATTTATTTATTGTTTTATTGTTTTATCTATTATTATATTTTTTATTTCTTTATTTATTTCATTTTTTATTTTTTGTTTGCCATAAGGTTTTCCTTTTTTTTGAATTAGGGGATTATGTGATCAGCATCTTTTTTTTAATATGTTCTGGTTCTCAGCAGATTTTTAAAAGGGGATGTCCCTCATAGCTCATCCAGTTCAGTCATCCTGCCCGCCTAGCCTCCTTCTTGTCATTTGTTATTGTCTCTTGATTTAATCCATTTCATCTCTGAATTTCTTGACAAAAATTTGACAGCATCTCCCCTTAACCCAAGGTGTTTAGGGGATAATTGGGGAACACCATCCACAGAGAGGACTCTGAGGTGACCCGAAACACAGAGAGTGCGCCCGAAAGCAACGACCCCGTAAACCCGAGCCGATTATAGCGGAGTCCCGAGGGCTAGCCTACTAGGGATCCTCTCGACCGGGGGTGCCACGATTCCGTTTCTGGAATGTGGTCTTGAAAGTCTTTTACCGAAGCACAAACCATCCATGTTCACTCATTAAAGGGAGTCCCCGGGGTATATATCATAAGAGGGATAAGCCCCCGGGGATCCAAGAGTGATCAAAAATTCCAGGAGCAGCAAGAAGAGATTTATGAGGAAATTCGAATCGGGACGAATCCCATGTGCCTCATCCCTTCGGTAACATGGTGGTGGGAGCCAGCCAGACACCGAGATGGGATTTTAAGGATGTAAATAAAGAAAGAGGTCAAAAGAGTTTCATACATGCATATCTACAGTGAAAGAACTAACTCTGCTGAGATAGAAGATATACAGCCATATCATACTTACATACGTATGCGCTGAAGAAATGGCCAACACTAAGGCAAACAGATGCGGACATCTTACATATGCACATATCTATTACACAGGCAAACGCCACATTCATGCGGGAACCCAGAGACAGGTAGAATGAGGTGGGGAGATATAGCAGACATAATTATATACACATATACATATATATATTGTGTCCAAATGCGCATAGTGGGGAAACGAACACCATATCCATGAAAGAAAAATCAGGGAGCAGACCCCCTTCATTTCATTGGACTTGAAAGAAAGTTACATCAGGGGAGATAGTTGATATCATACATCGTAGAACAAAAAAAGGGGGAAAGAAGAAAAAAATACAAGGGATGGAAAAAAGACCCATCCTCTTACAGCACTTCTCACTATCTTCTTCCTTCCCTGGGCTCCCACCACTCAAGATCGGAGGAGATGAAAGAAAAGAATAGAAATGAAATGAAAAAAGGGGCCTTTTTCTTCTATCCTTCCTCTTACCGGAGAGAGCTGAGAGAGCCGGAGAAGATCCGCCAGAGAGAGTTTCTCTTCACCGCAGGGGGCTTCTTATAGGGGATCGGAGCCTTCTCGTTCGAGGGGAGCCTTCTCCAAATCTTGCTTCTGATTCGCGGACGCCACTACCACCTGCTGTTGCATCTATTGCTTCACCGCGGGGCTCGATGGCGGAGGGTTTCCATTTTTGGGAGGGACCGTGCACCTGCCTTCGCCATCGTTGAGCGGACACCTCACCGGAGAGAGCTGCGCGCCGATGCCCTTGGGGGAGGAGCCTCTCGAAGCAAGGGGGGCACGCTGGATGCCGTTGATGCCCGCTGGATCTTGCCCTAGCCCAGCGGTCAAAGGTACAAGCTTCTACGATTCGCCTACTGGACAACGCGGCAAGGAGGGAAGTCGCAGGGGCTTTCTTTCATGCAGGAGAAGAAAGCTGGAGAAGGAAAAAGAAAAGTAGCTTCATGGGTTTCTTTAATCATATTATCCTTTTCCTTCTTTTCTTTTTTGAAAAGCCTTTCTCCTTCCCTTTTTCATATTGGGCCTTTCCACATAACTTGGCCCATTTGGTAAGTGGGCTGCCCCTCTTTTCTTTGCATTTTTTTTGGTGTCCACAGATCCTGCCCCGTATGTCGGTTGAGGAGGCCTTGGCAGAGCTCCGTTAGGGCCTGGAGTTGACAGCACACCTCCGCCAGCTTGTTCGTGACCGCTCCGCATTGTGGTCATGTGGAGGATCCGGATGCCTCTTGGGGCCCCCGTCGGGAACTTGGGGCCTGGTGGGATCCTCGGCCACAGTTGCTATTATTGCAGTAGCTTCCACGATATGCCATGCCTTTTTGTATCGTTCCCACAGATGACACCAAAAAGTGTAGAGGCGAAAAAATGGTCTCCCAGACCTCATGACATACTTTAAGATTTGTTTGATCGGAGAAGGATGTCTAGCCACCCGTGGAAGCCTATAAACACTAGGAAGATGGCGTCAGAAGCAGTCCTGGACATTACCCTAGGGGACAACCCTCCAATGCTTAAGTAAGGACCGTGGTGAGGTGAAGAGCTGCAAGAGACAAGAAAATGAGAGTGAGGGAGTGGGATAATCAAGCCTGAGACGGGAGTGGAGTCTCTAGGGGTGCTCGTTGTATCCAACGAGTGCTCGGAGAGTGCTCATCGTGTCTGGATCATGCTCGAAGACTGGCTCCCTCTGGTATCTCTCTCCTCCTCTGTGTGTCTGAGCATCTCGATGTGTGTGTATGCCTTCTTGGGAGTATGTGTCTCTCTCTCTATGAGCGCGTGTGTTCTTCTCCTTGCCATCTGATCGAATGTCTATTTATACGGGTTGCCTTGGTGGTGCAGGTCTATCCCTTAACATAGAAAGACGTGAGTCGTGGAGTAACGCCTTCGCGATCGTGGAGTGTTTCCCGTTGTGCGCCCATTCATCCAAGCTGTGCGGCACTAGGACGAGTCTCATGGCGCTCTAGACGCAAGCTCGTCCCTACTGGAGTAGAGGCCGACAATGGCGGAAGTAATATTTGAGAGTAACGTTCGGTTGTTGGAGAGTCATCCAGCCCTCGAGATGTCCGTGTCGATGTCCCCTGTGGACTGAAAAATCTTCTGCGCACCTCTATTGGGCCGCCTGGTGTGGGCCGCTAGTTGTTGGATGGCCTACTTTGCACCCGGTGAGTCCCGGGCCGACGCAGGCCTGGCGCTAGTGAACTGCATTTGGGCCGAGTAAATTTTTCCCTCCTCACAGCCAAATTGAACTTTTATCTAGCTTGACCCTGGTCACGAGTTAAGTCAACATGTTTACTCATTGCACCCTGGTCAATTGCTCAAGGTCAGGTTTCGAATCTGCCACATGATCAAGTTTCTAGAAGGCTCCACACGAACTTGAAGAATGAGAGCTATGATACATCCAACCAATTGCAGAATATAAGGGAACCCCTCCGGTCTTATAACAAAGGACTCGAGGCCTTGCGCCTTTCAATTTACATTCATGTATGTGCTCTACTAGCAATTCGCCTTGGGTCTTTAATTTAATTATGGACCTGACCATCAAAGTGCGCCCTCCCCGACGGATGTCCCGTGAGATCTTCCCACCTTGTCAGTGGCCCATACGGCCAGGAAAACGTAAGCCCTCCCATGCATCTTACCAACTCGATCCAGCTCAGGCTCCGTCTCCGTCTACCTACACTTCGTCAATTCCATATATCCCACCTTGCATCATCGATCATCCATGTTCATCTTCCACACCAGCATTCATGATCATATATATACGCCATCCAACTACATCTAAACTCTCCACGTACGGTCCACCCTTGTTCTAGTGTATTAGGGTTACCCCGAGTTGGGCTAAAATGGGGTATGGGGTTAGGTTGGATTTCGAAGTTTAGATGATCACTCGAACTCAAGGACTCCCACCTAGCTAGCATTGTGTCAAAAACATCTCTTTCAGACATCCACCATGCAAAGGGCCCTTCTATCTTTTTCTCCGAGCGGGTTCAAACTGTTCTTCCTGCAACGACCTGCCTAATTAATTGAAGTACCACCACATCACGTGCTAATTAATCAGAACGAGTGCCACTTCACAATCCAGCACCCAACCCAAGTGTATTTTGTTCCATGCACCCTGTTTCTCCCATCTCCACTCAACCCTAGAACGAGCGTGGCGGCTCCGAAACCCCACGACCCCACCCCCTCCGGCAAAGAACGTCCAGCTGTTTCGTGGAATGTGTCGTCACCACCTCACCGTGCGTACGTAGGCCCTGTCCGAGGACGGACACTTGCAGTATCAAGCATCCCCACTGTCCCCCCCTCCATCAAAGGATGGTAGGTACGGAGAGAACGAGGAGAGGCAACACAGCAGACCCACATGCAAGATTGGGATCATTAATTCCCGACATGGCCCCGTCGAGCCCTCAACATCGACGCCGTACACGCTAATTAAGCTCCTCCGGGTGGCGTCCGACGACCCACAGGAAGAGAAACTGCATGCGGCGAAACAACGGCGAGCTCTCAGCCCAAACCTCAGGAATGTCCTTCCTCCCCGGCCTCCTCCTCCAAAACCAGTCGCAGTTTCGCTGGGAAACCCTATATACCCACTTCATGTGGGCTCTCTCGTACATGTATAAATGTGAAGAAGTTGAAGTCTTGGAGCATCCCCCCGCCCCCCCCCCGTCCCATGAGCCCAACAGGAGTTGGTACGTGGAAAACTACTAAATGTGGTAAATTTATTAGTCGTCCTCACATGAGGATATATATATGCCTGCAGGGGGGATATTGGCTACGGGGGGGCATGCGCAGCTGTTGAAGGGGATCCCCGGCCCTTGTTACTATTTCGGGACAGGAATGTCTCGTCGGCTATATATATATGGGGCCTTCACGCCATGGCTTGGCCTTCCGTACACCCTGATGGATTCCTTCACGGGAGCAACAAGGCATGCCTGGTCATGTCCCCCGCCACCAATCAGAAGGGTTCCTTCCACGGCGCACCATTTTCCTTCTCTTCCTTCCCCTTGAGATGTTTGAATGCTCGGCTGAGCACTCAACATGGCCTGGACCGGTGGGTCAGGTCCTGGGTTGGGTTTTTGGGTTGGGGCCGCGTCAGGGGAGCCTGGCTCGGTCCCCAACCATGGGTGCGCGACCGGGATTATTTAAAAGTTGAAGTGGGGTGCGGGTGTTGCATACGACGGTGATGGAGTTAACAAATCTTTGTCTGCGTGTACATAGATCGGGTGGGACAGATTAAACCTATCAGTCTACACGGTGAGGGCCACGATCAGGAGTTGGGATGTTTGGGGCTGCCCACCTCCGAACTAATTAACAGAGCCAGGTTAATTAGGGGGAAGTTGGGTGCTGCGAAAAAAAGAACGGTACATCTCTCTCTCTCTCTCTCTCTCTCTCTCTCTCTCTCTCTCTCTCTCTCTCTCTCTCTCTCTCTCTCTCTCTCTCTCTCTCTCTCTCTCTCTCTCTCTCTCTCCATTAGTCATATCTTTTTGGATGGGGATCACGGGAGATCATTCCTACACTAAAGATTTACGATGACGACGACGATGATAATGAAGTTTGTAATGTATGAGATTAGTCCACGGGTTTATCTCCACATTAAATCGAGTAGTTAGACATTTAGTTCCTCCCGTGGGAACTTCATTAATGGGAGGGAAAATGTGGCTTTCTTGGGGGGGGGGGAGGTTTAAGATTTTTTTTTAAAAAATTATTGTTAGAGGTTAATTTATAAAAAATTTATTCTTAAAAATGTCTTAATATACACTGTGTGAATCTGAATTATGTAAAAATATCATATTTTTTTCACATGTATCATTTCTTTTTATTAATAACTTGTAAAAAAATCACGTTTAAATGATATTTATATATTATTTGAATTAATCCAGTGATATATCTACTAATATATTTTTAGGAATATTTTTTTTATAAATTCACCTCTAACAATAATTTTCATGTAAAAATCTCATAAATTTATATATACTCGTCGTAAAAGTATGTTTGTGCAAATTAATTACCATTACTATCAACTTAAATTATTCATTTTTTGAGTAAACATTGTAATTTGCATATATATATATATATATAATCCCGCTGAATTCATACGGGCTTGTTTTATTTGCACATGACACACACATAAATAAGATTGAAAGTTTTACAATGTTATACGTATAATCAATTAAATAAACCCATAACGAGGGACAGAAGGAGAACACAAATGTCCCGTGCTCTTCCAAGCATCGATATTTTGGCTAGCTAACGAACAAATCCCTGTCTACCTATCCAAGAGGAATTGAATGCTCATATATGTGTAAAAATCCATGATCCGGTACGCATGCAAACCCATTTCTCACATCCGTAAGCATATAAGTTGATCTAAAAGACGACCTATTTGCAAAATTCTATAAATGAAAAAGGATAATTGCATATATACTCCTTGAATGCTTCACATTGTATTCTATATTCCTATATTTTTATATTATCGGGTATACTTTCATAATTAATAACCATATTTTATCTCATATATACGTGTCGTTACCTACCATTCATTTAGTTTAATTTTAGATAAATCAAGATTAAAAAAAGACTTATCTATCTTTGTTAATAGTCTCATGTAATTAAAATAATGATAAATATACGCTCTTATAATCTTTCATATTATCTTATATATCTTTTTAAAATCCTATATTTTACATGTTCACTAAAATATTTTGTTAATTTTGAAGGTGTTAGAGCACATGAGTAGCACAACTTAACAACATTCCTTAATATGGAAGTATACACCGCGCTAAGTAAAAATACTTAAACATCTTGAACATGCTCGATCCTCGCACGCTTTAGGCCCACCATGCTACCTGGGCGGCCCGTTATACCCCCTGGCCTATTGTAGGCCCGTGTGCGTCTTCTTCGGCAACGGAAACTGCAGCATGCGCATTAATGGCGAACAATGCCCCACTCTAGTGACGATACGAAGACGCCGTCCACGCCACTCCTAACGATCTAGGTATACTCCCTCTCTGGCGAGCTATGTCGCATTAATGGCCGGCGCCCTTGTCGCATTAATGGTGAAGCTATCATCTCGGTAGAAACGGCAAGTCAACGACCATGCCCCTTGCTCTGTCAGGTACACGAATTAGGCGGCTCACGCCTTCCCCGACTATGGTAACCTAACAGTCAACCCTCTCGGCGATGGTATAAAAGGACCCTGATCCAACGGCTGAGAGGTAAGAAAAAAAAAATAGGCAAGGACATCCCCTCGACTTCTTTAGTTCGCATTCCAACACTCCCTCTACTCTCTCCTCAGTTGTATGACTTGAATGTCGAAAGGTTGTCCCATGTGATAACTCTTAAAACTCCTTCTGACCTCTTTTATGTGGTTGCATATCCTTCTCCCAGTAAGGCTCGCGGTTCTGTTTCACAAATTGTTAGAGGTGTGGATCGAGAAGTGAGTAACTATTTTCGGACTACTACAAATAGTATAACTTAAAAATATTAAGTGTACACCACGCTATGAAAAAATATGAAAAGATAGAGTATAACATTAAAAATTTTAAGGGTTTATATATATCATTATTCCAAAGTAAAAGAAGGCTACTCATCGTTTACCTGTGTGCCATTCACATGTGAAGCCATGAAAAATAATGGCCCGGCTGCTCTGTTATGTGGACACGAACGGTGGTGGTGGTGTCCCCTGCTCACCCTTGTTTGCTTTTCTTCTCCTCCCAGGCCCCCCCCCCCAACCGGTCTTTCTCTTCTTACTTTTTGGCGGCCTTTTGTGTGCGTCATGTGATGCGCCACCACCAGCAGCGCCAACGTTCCTTCTACCCCTTCCCCCCAACCTCCCGTGTGAGAAGAAAAATGGGCCTCCCCGCATATCACACCCCTGCTTCACCCACCACCCATGCCCTTTTCACTCTGATACCCACACCCCCACCCATGGTGCAACAAAGATCCGTCTCTATCATTTCCGGTGGGAGGTCCCCATCTCGCCCCCCCCCCCCACCATGGCCTCCGGATCACGGCCATGTACCTCCCCCTCACTTGTGTCAGCCACCCTTCCACTCTCTCTTCCAAACATCCTCTATGCTATGGCGCACCATTGTCTCCATAAACATGTCTAAAGAGACTCAGATGCCTTCTCCGTTTGTTGGGAGGTGCACTACACCATGGCACAAGAGACCTCACTGTTACCTCTAAACTGTCGTCCGGATAAGAAGAGACACTAACCAAGCTTCAAGAAGACTGCCCCCCTTTCCTTTCTTTTGGCATCATCATGTACAGTGCAGGAAAACTGCTAGCACCGTCCTCCACGGGGTGGCCGTGGGGAGTGGACAGTAGGCGTATGAGCTAGTGATGAGGTCAGCTACTGCGTGGCTCTCACTTGCGCCGAGTTGGGGGGGGTGGGGGGAGAAGAAGGGGACATGGCCTGAGGTTCCCTGCCATTTCCTGCAAGAACACGGGCTTCTTCCTCTGATCTTTTATAGATTAGGCGGGCCACTTATCCAGGTGGATTGCCCACACTTTCTGATCGCAGCTCAGTGATTGATCGAACGGTAAATATATATATATTTGGTTTGAACAATCTACGTTAGTCTAGATGTTATCGCCCAACATGAATCTGACCTTGTGGATCCTCATTTGGAGTATATATATCCGATAGTGTACACAATACATATCAGGTGCCACATTTTTTTTGGAATTAAATATAAGTTTTATTAGAGGAAGTGAAGAGATTTAAAGCCGAGGGAGGACATCCAACCTTACCTCCTGCGAGTACAAAGAAGAACAGTGAGCGCCGCCGGCCGCCGCAGTTGCCACATTACAGTAAAACAAACATGGGCATGGGATAGAAGGATGCAGAGATTGGATACTGTCCAACAACGGACATGTTCAACTTAGGACATCCCTGTACCGGAGATTTCATCATTTTGCTCAAATATATGAAGCTTCCATCTCTCACAGGCTGATGGGCTTTAAAGGTTACATACAACAACGTATGGGATTGGTAATACATGCTATACAGTGTATTCTTCTCTCTCTCTCTCTCTCTCGCTCGCTCGCTTCAGTCTTCAGACTCTTCACCTTCTTCAACTGCAGCTCTGAAAATATAAACTTGGGCGTCCCGGCAGCAGAACGTTGCAGCCCCTTCTTCCCGTTCCACTCTGGCCCACCTGTTCCTTGCTCTCACTGGTAAAAAATATTCACCTTAGAGAACGCTTCGCTTTCAGGTCGTTCTTGTTTTAGACTCTACGAGGGCAAAGTGACACGCCGCACTGTGGATTTCTACTTGCTGGAACAGGTGCAGTTCGCCTTGCTATCCGATAAGCTCTGAGCATGAACAGGAAGTAGAAAGGAGTTAAGGTAAATTAACCAACCAAATTTGATGGAAATTTCAAAGTCTTGCGTCCGTGTCACATGCTGTGGAGTACCTTGACCTGCTTCTGGAGATCCTTGATGTAATCCACAGCCAAATCCAGCATGTCCGCAGTGTTCGTTTGCTGCAAATGCGAAGTTTGTGTAACTTAGAGCTACTACTGGCAGGTGCCATCGTCTAAACAGGGCCACCGTCCCATGGTTCTTGTGAAAAAATTTATTACCTTGTCCATGTTGGGTACAAGCTCCTGCAATTTCCTCATCCGCTCACTAATCCGCGTCCTCCTCACCTGGAAACAGTCCATTTATGAGAATTCACAGCGCCGAAGGGGTAACATGCTGTCACAGTATCCCATTCATGGTCACTGCAACCTGCAGGGAAGCAAGAGCTAGCCCAAGGAGCTCAAGAAACAGACTCGATTCCAATGGGAACGACGCCTAGGACGACTCTGGACGTTGCTAAGATGTGAAGGACGAGTAAAGAAGTTGAGGCTTTTAATTTACCCTCTCCGCTATGCTCCGTGGGTGAGTTGCACATCCCCTCTTAGCTCGGATTTTGCATGGGACGGCGTCTTGGAATTGGAGGATAGCAGCCATCTCCGGCGAGTTGTTGGGTAAGCTGAGGTGGTGGCTTAAACCCGGGAAATTATTTCTGATATCTCCATTCTGGTCATCACAACAGCACAGAAGAATTTAAGAACATGCATCTGATCTGACTACATCAGGAAGTAAAAACATAGCATGGTTTGGGGTAGTACCTGAGCTTCCGATGGGTCTCTGGGTCTCTTAAGACCGGCGAAGCCATCGGAGAAGAGAGAGGGGTCATCCCAGGTGGCCACAGGGAAGCCCGGGATGTAATTGCGCCCATTGCCATTACCATGGCCTATGCCTCTGTCCTCGGGGCTACTACCGTTCAGGTCTTCGCTCCCAATCTCCGGAATCTGGGACATCAGACCCGAAGACGAAGACTGTCTTGATGAGAAGTTAATCTGGCCTTTAAGCCGGGCGCCACCCAGACTTGCTTCCCCATTGGAACAATTCCCAGGTCGAAACCCTCCCATGTTCCTCACCATGTCAAAACCTGCCGAGGCCAATATTTTCCGTCATGGGTATTAAAGAAGAAGAACTCATTTTCCAATCCATGAAAAAAAGCTGGCTACCCAAATTTTTGATTCTTTTTAATCGATATCGAATATGAAGCTTTCAATCCATATCACTCGTTTTCGATTTGAACATCTCTGACCTCAACAAATCAAGACCACTGTAGAAAGTAGCGCTTGGCTACTTTCAGTAATTCGTTGATAAAGATTTCTCGATATTTATGCTGCTATGGACCCTAACCAATGGATAGGTATAGAGAACTACAGAAGTCTATTTGAGAAGAAAGGGGATGGGGTTTACCGTTTTCTACGCCCAGGTGGGAGAAGAGCCCCGCCGGGGAGCTGCTATGCCGGATTAGATTCGAGCCGTTCACGCTGCTCTTCACCTGCTCGTTGTTGTCCATGGCCATCGAGCTCACCACCCGGTAGGAGCTCTCTGCCGCTGTCGGGGGGGCGGAGCTATGGCTCGGGAGCTGTTGCTGCTGTTGCGGCGGCGGCGTGTGGTACACCATCTGCGAAGCAGAGGACGAGAACCCGCCGTTCTGGTGTTGGAAAGCCTCCGGGGCGCCGTGGTCTGTCGCCGACATGAACTGGGGGCTACTCTGGGGCGTGTTGGCCGCGACACCGCGGGCGGACGAGGGCTTCTCCCCGATCTGTTCTCGGAGATCGGAAGACATGAATCTGGCGAGCATCGTCTCGGCCTCCGGGGTGGAGGAGCGGTGGGGGAGGAAGTCCTCGCAAAGTTCACCGAGCAGGGAGCTCGGGGCCGAGCGATATCGCAGCAGGCCGGTGGTCATCTGCTGCTGCTGCTGATGGCTGAGACCGACTTCGTCCTTCCCCTGCTTAAAAGGGGCCATAGGAAACCGGAGGTTCAGATCTTTGGAGGTCGCCGGAGATCCGAACATGGCGCCGTCTGTGTCCTCCACACCCCCTTCGGTTCACCTCGCCGCCACCCACGAAGCTCCTCTGGGCCTCAACAGATTGATGCTCAATGAACTAAAGAGCCTTCGATCTACAAAGAACAGCTACGCCTTTGCTGAAACCTCAAAGGCGGCTGTTCCTTCCAACGAGCGACAGCACCAGTTCCACCGCCGGAAACTCTCCAACAACTGGGGACCCCGGATTAAGAAACCCGCTCAGAACGGAACGGCAAAGTGCAACCCAGCTGAAACCTCAACGTTTCCACCTCCTTGCCTCCTCCCAATCCCCGACCTTCTTCGATCCTCAAGCTGCAGATTCTTCAGCTTGACAGCCTCAAATCCCCCAGAACCCAAGAAATCTAAACCAAAAAGGGATCCTTCAAGTTGATCTCCCAAGGCTAGCAGAACAGCCTAGCAGACACCAGAGAAAACCCCAAGCTCGACTCTTTCACGCCAATCCTATTATCTCTCCCCCCCCCCCCTCTCGACTCACCGTCAGATGCCAGAAGAACAGGAAAAGCCGAAAAAGGAAGCTTACAAAGTGAGAACAAAAGACTGCGGAGCTCGGGCTTCTACCTCCTCCTCACCTTTCCATTAACAAATTCTTCTCCCGCCGTCCTCGGCCCAAGGTGGATAGAGGAAACCCCTCTCTCTCTCTCTCTCTCTCTCTCTCTCTCTCTCTCTCGCGTGACACGGAGAGAAGGGTGCCGGGGGAGGAAGGATGGTGACGAGGGAGGCGAAATGATGAGCGGCCAATCAGAAGCAGCCCTCCCCCTCGCTATTTATCCCGACGGGGCACCCGGAAAATGTTCAGGCGTCACCGTGACGCTTCACGAGGTGCCCTTTAAAGACGCGACTGGATAAAATTAGACGACATACAAAGTCAATTTATCAGCTTAAGTGAGAAAAAAAAAAGGTTACCTGATGCCGTTTTATCCGAATCAACAGTGACCCACCCATGAACCCTTGACATGCATTAGGTCTCAAATGAGGTTTTGATGAGTGTGCCAATAATATTGACGTCAACATCCCCTCTCCACCAATGAGAATTCGATGTCAGCTTTTGACCGACCTCTTTATTTTTTCCCTTACGGTAACTTTCCCCGGCGAGGAAGTCGTCTTTGCGCTGCGAAATCGCAGGTTCATGTACGGAGTCGAGCACGCACAGGAGGGGCGGCGGAGGTCGGGGAATCCACGGGCTCAGTCAACTCGCAGCTCGACACGTGTGGGGGGGTTGGGCCGTAGCGCAGTACGAAGCGAAGCTTTGTGGAAGTGAGGGCGCGCTCATAGTGGTCAGGGGGTGACCCGAGATGGTAGGATTTTGGCTTTCCTTATGCTTTACCCAAAGATGGAGAGCGGAAAAGCAACATGATGGAGGGGGGTACGGGTGCTGCTGGTGGGACTGGGATAACAATGCGCAGCTTTCGAATAAGCTATGTTATTATTACGAGGGACTTTGTTCCGGCTAATTAAATTTTTACTGTTTGGGGAGCGGGATTTGTCTTGAGAAGCTCTTGATTAGTGAGTGAGAACGCCCTTTTTGACTTTATTTTTAAAATAGGAACAATTTTGAATGAGAATAGTCACACAATCTGAGTTTATATGGCTGTACCAGTTAAAGTCATGTGACAAATGCTGTATTTTGCCTTCTAAGTTTTTAGCATTTGCTTTGGATCTTCTCTTTTGGAAAGATCTCCTATTTCTTTTCTCGTAAGGATGTCAATAGGTTGGGTTATGTCTCAAATTTTTAGTCGGGTATAAAAACTCGACGCTAATTGACCCGTGGGTTCGACTAAAATTTTGTGTTAAGTCCACGGGTCAACAAGAGTCACTCTTCTTTTTTTTTCTCCCTTCAATTTTTTATTTTATTTAATTAAAAAATAAAAGTATCTTATTTTATTTAATTAAAAAATAAAAATTATACTTTCAAATAAATTAACATTAAAATTTTAATTAATTTAGTGAGATTATAAGTTTTATATTCTTATATATATTTATTATTGAGAAAGGTAAAATCCATATGGCCAATGTGCGGCCCAATTACGCGAGGCCCGAGTCGGCTCAAGGACCGCGACGCACAGAACGGGCCCTCGACAGCCACGGCCCACCCCAGGCGGCCCAATAGGGCCAGGCATCGGATTCCCCAGCCCACGAGGGGCATTGACCCAGACGTATCGGACGTCAGATGACCCTCCGACGACTTAACGTTACTCCCCCCATCATCGACCTCGAATCCAATAAAGGCGAGCACGCCCCACGGGTGTCGTAAGAGTCGCCTAAAGCCGCTCGACTCTGGAGGAATGGAAGCTCAACGGAAAACTCCTCACAATTTCGGGGAGATGTTACCCCACGACTCACGCCCTTCTTTGTTAAGGGATAGGCCTCCACTATCAGGACAACCCCTATAAATGGACCTTCAACCAGGGACGGGGGGAGAGGGTGAGATAGACACGCACACCTACTAAGACAACAACCACAGACATCTCCTGACAGAGAGAGCCTCCCATGAAGGAGAGCCCAAGTCGCTCTTGAGCACTCCTCCAGTTCGACGAGCATCTTCCAAGCACCCATTGGGTGCGGCGAGCACTCCCCCAGAAGTCGAATCTCCACTCCATGTTTGATCGCTCGGCTCTCATATATCTCTCTCTCTCTCTCTCTCTCTCTCTCTCTCTCTCTCTCTCTCTCTCTCTCTCTCTCTCTCTCTCTCTCTCTCTCTCTCTCTCTCTCCATCATCCTCTCTTGATCCCCACTTACCAAGGTCCTGAGTTAAGCATCGGAGGGTTGTCCCCTGTGGTAATGCCCATAACTCCTTCTGACGTCGTTTATCTAGTGTTTACAGGCTTCCACGGGTGGCCGAACGATCTTCCACAACAAAAAAATATTAAAAGTGTGATACGGGATTCGAGAGATAATTTTCTCGCCCCTATATTTTTTGGCGCCGTCTGTAGGAAGAGAACAAAAAGGCATGACACTCCGTGGGAGCTACCATAACACCAGCAACTACAACCGAGGGTCCCACCAGGGCCACAACTCCCGAAGGGGATCACAGGAGGCACCTTCTTCTACGCGGCCGCGTCAGGATGTCATCGCCAACAAACGGGCAGAAATGCGCCGTCAACTCCAGGCCTTGACGGATCTCTGCCAAGGCCTCCTTAATAGACAGACGGGGCAGGAGTGCACCCTGATGGAGCAACCTCTGAACGGGGGGGGGGGGGGGGGGGGGCTCCTACCGTAGCAGACTCTCGCCGAGTGCGGGAGACCTCTCATGCCTCCGCCGCACAGGCCTGGCGTCCGCGCAGCTCGCCTGCACCAAGGCCATAATGTAACGCCCGAGAATTTTCTAGGAATTTTCTGGTTTAAAATATAATTATTAAGCATTTAAATGGACTAAATGGGCTATTAAATGAATTATGGTTAATTAAATCTAATTATTAAGGCTCTATACTAATCAAAGAGGATTAGGCCCATCTAAATAAGTCCACTTGGCCCAAATTACAGTTTTTGACCCTGACCCATGTTCTAGAAGCTTAAATTGATGTATTTATGGAATTAGGAGATAAATAAGTTTATTTAAGGATAAATAGAGGATAAATAACAAAAGAGCTTGAATCAATTCAAAATTCGGCGCTCAAGGATAAAAACGGTCTATCGTGAGACCGCATGATGTCCAAAAACGGTCCTCATGTGACCGCTATTAACAGGCAGATCTGAATAGCGAAGAAAGCTTGAAAAGTTGGGAACCTTGGCATCCTAATCATCTGGGATCGATGTTATCTACTAGCTGGAAGGGTCTAGAATGTGTTATGGTCGATTACAAGCCCTAATTAGGACTTTAGGTTCGTTCAAATCCTCAAAACCCTAGTTAAATCTTATAAATCGACCTTAAGTCTCACCTGCACGACCCTTACTTTTGGCTCACGTGGAACTAAGGTAAAGAGGCCGAATTAGAGGTAAGTTCTTTAGAAGAATTTGTTCATGATAGTAAAGTCTAACCTCCCTTCGAATTTCACATTAGGAGATCGAGCCATCAGGGAGGACAAGGCTTCCAAAGACGCTGGTTCGGGGCAAGAAACCCAAGAGATTGTGCGATCGGGCCAGATTGATCAGCGAATTAGAATCCATAAACGAGGTAATAACATATGGGTTCTTTAGAATTATTTGTCCATTTTAGTACCCTCTTCTTACCCTCTAAGTTTCGTGGTCATAGGTGAAGAGGATCAGAAGTTAGAAGGCCATGAAGTTGCTCGTTCGATTCTGAACAAGTAGAAACTAGGGTCGAGTTCCAGCCCAAAATTCGAAGTTTAGAGCTCTGTCTAAAGGTAGGTTATCTCATGAAAAGGCTAAAATATCGTGTTAGGAGTAAAAGTCCTCTTGTTTCATGAGTTTTCATGCATTGTACACGTTGTATTTAATATTTTATTATCACTGCGCATATAGGTTTAACATAGCATGCATGCACTTTGCCTTAACTATGAAAATGATAACTTCTAGTTTGTTTCACTCAAACCCATGCATCTCCATGTTCTAATATGGTTTTATCAGGCTATATTTTATCTATTAGCATGTTTTATCGTATATCTACCTGCCCTAGATTACCCATATTTCAGTTTTTATTATTGCTTACAACAGACAGGAAGAAACGGTCTTTCTGAGACCGCCTGAGAACCCTAGCGGCCCTACGATAGACCGCTAGAGCCCATGAAACGGTCCTCCCGAGGCCATTTTTTTTTCTGAGTTCTGTATTATTGTTAACCCGAAACATAATGCAGAACAACCCTAATTATCATATGATAAGCCTAGCTAAGTAGTTCTTACTCCTATTTTAAGTACTATATTCTTATACTTGGTTATGTTGATTAATCACCCTAGTAGATTTCATGATTCTTTATACATTTTTGGACTTATTTAATCTTATGTTAAATTTAGGCCAAAACCATATACTCTTTTATTAATCCTAAATTCCATATGATTCATGGATTGTTTGATTGATCGATGTTTTATCACGATCTCAATCTCATCTTGAGTCATTTCTTAAGTACATGGCACGTATTTTGGTACGATATCATTAGATACACTTTGTACATTAAGCACACAATCTTGGACTTGTGATCCTCTCTGTTAGATATTCCTTCCACCGGACTAGGTGACCTTGTTTCAAGGCCTCCGTAAGACTCCGTGAGCCTGGGATTCCCACTAAGACGCCGAGCTGGTTGTACCATCAAAGCCCAATGATCTAGAAAGCACTTGCACTACCGGTGTTTCTCAGAGTCTTGGCTACAAATGGTCCTCTCATGACCGCTAAGGCCCATTAAACGGTCGGACCGAGACCGCTTCTATCCAAAAATGATTATCCCGTGACCGCATTTATACTCTATGTCAAGCCCGTGGTTTCTGGCTTTAACTCGACTAAAACGGTCCAGTCATGATCGCATAGGTCATAAAACGGTCCAGTAAATGACCACTTTATTCCTGACTCTGTCTAACCCGAGGTTTGACCTTTGGGTTGGGTTTTTTATGAGTTCTTAGGTGGTCTAATGATTGCTTGGAACTTAACATTTGTCAAATAAGGTATTAATAACTTATGGGAATTAAAGAATATACCATTATGCTGTCGATTTTTCTTCATAACATAACCTTGTTCTAAATAAATCTTTGAACTCTTATATTCTTAAATTGAAGCATTGTTACCTTTATATTTGTTATCATGGAACCATAGTTGAACTTGTTACATTATTGGCCATATTTATATTTCTCGTGGAAGTAGCTTGATTTATAACTTGAAGATGCAAGAGCGGACACGGGCAGTGTCCAAGGACTCCACTCTACTCCCCTCGGCAGAGAGCCATAAACATACTATAAACCATGGGGTATGATGAACACTGGCGTCGCATTACGCTGGGAGTACTTTTTTTATAAAGTGGTGAAACCCACGAAATAAATTACATGCTTGCTAGTACATTCTCGTCACATGACTTTCTAGTGCATAGCGTTTATGATTATGAAAAGTACATTATTATTCATGAAAGGCCAACTTACATTCTTGTCATATACTTGCTCACTCGTACTCTCATATCTCAATCTTGATCATATCATGTTACTTATGTTACTTTGTTTTACACCGCATGTTTTGTCATATTCGTTTATCTTTACTCTAGAGTAAAAATGTTAATTACGTAAACATTGCCATCATGTTGATACGAAGATACCTACTGGGCATGTGTGCTCATATCTACTTTCTCATCTTTTCAGGAAACACTCGTGAATCAGATTCGAATTATGCAAGTAGCGGGTCCGAGAGCGATTGATGGTCTATTGGAATGAGAGAAGCCCTAGTTATCTAGTGTCTAGTCGAGTTGTATAGTAATTTTTGATTTCTTGAGTCATATGATGTAAGGATGTCAAAGGCAATGGTCTTATGTACTTTTTGGTTATTATTATGAATAAAGTTGGAGTTTTGTCCAAATATTGTGCAGTCATTTCTTATGTGTGAATGTGTTAGCACTCTGGTTTTATTTCTTACTTGAGGTGTACTAGCCAACTATCCACGTTCCCGAGATTCCTTCCGCTGTATTAAAAGCTCGGGACGTGACACACACAGCCCGCTGCACTCCAACCCAGAGATGGCCCAGCGGCTACGTTGCTATGAACAGGTAGAGCGCAAGATAGAGGGCAAAGTCCGGTACTTGGACGATGTCCTGCACACCACAAGGACCAAGGGCCTCATCGACGATGACACAGACTTGCATAATCCCTTCTCCAAGGAGATCATGGAAGCCCCCATACCCCCAAAGTTTCAACTGGCGACGTTTACCCCTTACGACGGCACCACTGATCCCACCGATCACATGCACAGATTCGAGTCCAACCTGGTATTCTACCAGACCTCGGACGTTGTGAAGTGTTTGGCTTTTGTCACCACCCTCTGGGAGAACGCCTGGACGTGGTTCGAGTCCTTACTGGCTGGGACCATCACCTCCTTCCAATAGCTGAAGAAGTTGTTTAAGCAAAACGTTATAGGCTGCCAGAAGGAGGCCAAATCGGTGGTGAGCCTACTTGCCATCAGGCAGGGGCGAGAGGAGACCCTCTATGTCACGCCCCGAGTTTTTTGGATCTTTTTCCGTGAGTCGCAGATCGTGTCCGAGTGGGTTTTGGAATTTAATTTCAAATTTTTTGACTCTCAGATGGTGCTTTTGTGGGTCATTTCGGGTCCGTGGCGGTGAGTTGAGCCACCCTACTTTTTCTCAGAATTTTTTTTGAGTCAGATGGTATTTTTCCAGAATTTAAGGAGTTAATGTGTGTTTTTCACAAAAAAGAAATAAAAAATTAAAAATTAAAACTCTTTTAACCTACCACCCCCTCCGTTCTCTCCCTCTCTCGCGTGTCTCACTCTCTCCCTCCCATTTCTCCCCCTTTCTTTCCCACCACCTCTCGGCGGCCAACGGACGACGGCGATGGGCAGAAGCGAAGGATGGCGCGGTGGGCGAGCGGTAGATGCGGTCGTATAAAGCCGAAGGCGGTGGCGCGCGCGGCGTGCTCGCGTGAACGGGGTCGGTTCGCACGGTGGAGGCGGTTTCGCGGTGGGTTTTCACGACGGGTTCTTCGTGAGAGGTAGGGGGATGGACCCACACTACTCTCCCCGTGCTTTCCCCCATATGCATCAAGTTTTGAGTGAGCGAGCGGGGTTTATCATTTTTCGGGGAATTTTCATGTTTATGGGCGTGTGATCGGATCAATGTGCCGAAATCGAGTTTCGTGTGGGGCATTCCAGTCGGGGGTGATTCCCCATGCATGCCGGTGGTTTTCATACCCAATGTGGCCTTATAAGCGAGGGAATGAGCCTCTGGGGTGGTTCCCGGAGGGGACCCTATCACCAGGCGTCTGGGCGGCCAGGGTGGTGGCCGCCCTGGCCAGGGGTGTTGGGCGGCCACTGGGTTGGCCCCCCAGGCCTGTGGACGGCCACAGGGTTGGCCGCCCAGGCCAGTCAGTCCCAGGGTTGGACGGCCAGCCTCCTGGCTGCCTAGGCCTTTGGTCGGCCAGGGAGGTGGCCACCCAGGCCACAATGGTGACGGCCACTACTGTGGCCGCCTAGAGCTGTGGGCGGCCAAGAGGTTGGCCGCCCAGCCCCTGTCAGCCCGTGTTTTAGACTTCTCGTGTTTCATGTGTTGGTGGTTCCCATCTGTGCCGATTTCGCCGGTAGTCCACAGAGTAGCCACCAAGTCAAAGGTCCTAGGGTGTTATTGTAATGTCCCAGGTTTTTCGGATCTTGATCTGTGAGTTTCGGATCTCTTTCTGGGGTCCCGGAGCTTATTTTGTAGTTTACACGTATTTTTCCCTAATGAACCTACGGAACGCCATGGCGGGCGAACCGTTGCGTTCTCCTCCTCCGGGACTGTACCAGTGCATTGAGCGTGTTCCGAGGATCGTGAAAATGATTTTTTCCTAATTTTCCATATTTTTGACATTTTTCAGATTTTCTATAAATAACCAATTCTTTTCCTTTTCCTTTTATTTTTCTCTTTTTCTTCTTTCTTCTTCTCCTTCTTCTTTCTCCTTCCCGTGAGCGCACCGCTGCACCCCCTCTCTCCCGTTCGAGCTCGTGGCCTCTTCCTCCTCCGGCGACGGGCGGTGGACGACGGCAGCGGCGCGGTGAAGCGGCGGCGAGAGGAACGCGTCGGTACCTGTTGGCACTCGAAATATGATCGTTGGCGACCAAGCCATGAAGACCAATGATACGGCCCACTGAAGCACAGAAGCCGATGAAGATCAACTTACTGAAGGCTTCTCAATCTGCCAGAGCCCCGAGTCACCTGGAGTGAACACCGAGGACTTCGCCTCAGGAAAGTCGAGACGAATCCACAACCAACCGGCAGTGCGACCAAGCCTGCCTAATGATCCGGCATCGACTCCGTCGTGCCACTACCCTACACCTGTCGCCGGACCAAGGACGACGGTCTGCCCGGTGGCTCGCCACCTGAATGAAGACTCTCCTGAGGAAGAAGAACGTCCTCGGCCCTTCACAACAAGGAACCGAAGGCACTGTCAACAGAAGGTCCCGATCACCCGACACGGGTTCGGCTTCTCGCCATAGTGGACCCGTTAGTGGCCGAATGGTCGCCAGTCAAGGCGGAATTATCTCGGATGCCGTACCATCCCGTAAGGAAGCTTTGAGCGCGAGCCGGGCCGAGCCGGAAGCACAAATCATAGTGTCGAAAGCCGTGTCGGCAAAAAACCCGCATGCTCAAGCCAGACACATGCGGAGTTCCGATTAAGGCCATTCATCGTGCCAAGAGCTTCGTCAAATGCCCGCTCAGGTTTTCCGAGGACCGAGGCAAGAGGAAGAGTCGACGGAAGCTTCCAGGATCATCCCCGGACCCATCGACTAGCCCGCATCGAGCGAGCAAGCTAAACCGGCGCGCGAAAGGTCACCGGCACCCCTTTATCCGGCGCCACCAAATCCGGCGTGCCAGAAGCAATTGGGGGACATCTGCCCGGCGCCACCAAATCCGGTGCGCCCTCCGTGGCGC
The DNA here is from genome assembly GCA_022559845.1 of Amorphophallus konjac. Lineage (NCBI taxonomy): Eukaryota > Viridiplantae > Streptophyta > Magnoliopsida > Alismatales > Araceae > Amorphophallus > Amorphophallus konjac. The sequence goes on from CM040122.1 coordinate 26,647,173, forward strand.
CGAATTAGCTGGTTGCTATAAAAGCAACCCTCGTTCGACCGAGAAAGAGGGGAGGAGGACAATTGGAAAAAGGAATTATCTGGAGGGAAAGGTTCGAGGTTTTCTGGTTGGAAGAGTTCCGTGTCCGAACGTCTCCACGGCCGCCACCCTGCTCTGCCCGAACCTCCCGGTGCCAGAGAAGGAGAGCATCTGCTTCTTGTCTATTTAGGTGGGTTGTTGTGATTTCCCCGTCGATCCCCCTTTGTTTGGGTTTCTTCTTCGGGATAATGTAAGTGAGAAAGGGGGGGGGAAGGTGATGATATGAGCCTTGCTTCCTCCCTCCTTCTCACCATCTCTGTGATTCTCCATCTCGCCCTCTGTAATTTCTTTCCTCGTTATTAATAAAAACGGTGGCCGTGCGATAATGCCGGCACCGGAATGGTAATCTGTGCATCCTCTTTTCTTTCGTTCATGCGATGAATAGATACACCAACGGGTCGAGGGGTTTACTATTCGCATCCTTCCTCTATATCGTCCCCTTTTCTCCCCATTGCATTTTCTCCTCACGGACGGTGAAACGGCACCGTGCAACAATGCCGGCGCCGTGGAGGGTGATGTGCATATGAGCACGTTTCTCTAGTGATTTGTGCACAGAATGAAGGGATATGAGCGTGCCCGACGCCGTGGTCATCCCTCATGTCTGCTTCTATTTTCTTTCCGTATGTGTGTCCACGGGATTTGCTTCCCCGACAGCGAATATGCCCCTTGCAACTCTGTGGGCTACAGAAACTACCCCCTTCTCCCCGGGGTTTCTCTTCCGTCCGAACACCAAAGGATTTTACCACCGGAGGCGCATACACACGTGCGTTTCTCCGATCGGTCTCGGGCCATCCTCTTACTTTCCCTCCTGTTCTCGACCATGAACAGGAGGAGATGATGGCGTCCCCATACTCCTCGCCGTTGTCTTTTAAGCATCGCCTGACGAATATTTCGTTAACCTATCAATATTTATACGCACACACATGGGCATACCTACAGACATCAGTTCTAATCTGTTGACTGCGCATAGTTTCCCCACCGTGCCGTTTAGCCGCTTCACTGGTGAGATTCGGTGCCCTGTGGTGAGGGGGAACATTCCCCTGATTTCTCATTCTAATGGCTCGGTCTGCAAGAGTCCATTTGTCGATAATGGATCTCTGAAGGCCAGTGAGCATACAGAAATTGGGTTAGCCCCAACACTACAAATCCACAGCCCCCTAGTGGGCCCTGTGGTGGCCGTAGGTTGCGTGCCCCTCGTAGGCTAGCCCTCGGGGTTTCCTCCCATATCGGTCGTTCCGACTTAGACGTGGTACCGACTCGGGTCACGTGCCCCTCGTAGGCTAGCCCTCAGGGTCTTCGCTCCCACTGTGAGTCGTGCCATCTGTCTATTTTCTACCCACGGACTTGGTGCCCCTAGTAGGCTAGCCCTCGGGGTCCTCCTATCCGTCCGGGTTTGCCGGCCGCCGTTGTGCCACCCGGCTTTCAGGGGTTGCTCCGCCACGTGAGTATTCCCCGCTTCTGCCCGACAATCCTCCGGGATGGGGAGATGCTGCCGAAATCTCAGCTCGAACGAGTTTGACTCGGAACAATCGCCGCGCTTGAGTATGAACCTCGCGCGAGCCAGTGACTTGGCTTCCGGATGGCCCGGGGCCGATCCTTTGGATAACCGACTCAATAAACTTTCAAAATCTCCCAAAGTGTTTTAATAAATCCAAAAATCACCAATAAAACCTCAGTTTCCGCAAAACAGGGCGAAACTGACGTCGTCGACACTCGGCGCGCCTTAATACGGCGCGCCTTAAAACGGCACGCCTTATCCCGGAGCGCCAGGAAGAGGGGCGCGCCGTTTTCAGGCCATCCCTTTACCTACGCTTTGTGGTGCCGTTTTAAACCCTCTACCTACGCTTTGTGGTGCCGTTTCAAGTGTTTTAAGCCCTTTCCCTAGGTGTACCGCGCCGGTCTCGTTCCGGATCGTGTCATTGTGCCGTCTCGTTTCCTTCCTCACCTCTAGGGTGATTTCTGATGTTAATAACAGAATTGAATAAACTTCTTAATCAATGAGTTGAATAAATTGGTTTGTCTAAGCCTGAATTAATTAATTTCATATCTTCGTCATACTTTAGTCTAAGCATTCATGCCGCATCTATGCATGCCTGAGTGCACGGACCCTCGGTATATCAAATGACATGAGCTGAGAGCCGGGCAACTTCGGACTAAAAGCTTTTGCCACGCCTGATGGTGGTCTTCGGGACTAGGTCCTCCGCCGCGTATTGAGGGCCAGCCCTAATGAACCGCGCGTAGTAGATCATAACATCTTGCATGATCATTCGCATCCTCTGCATCCTTTAGTCCGGCCTCGACAGCCCGTTATCTCGGCAATTAATCAAAGGTCTTCCCTCCTCGTGGGGGATGTAATTGACGCCATAGCCTTTATGGTATGGCGGACTGCTGGTCCCGACCGAATCTTACTCTCGCCCGACACGGGTCAGAATGAGCGCACAATAAACTTGTCACTCACGTGACTGGCATGCCCACACAGTCAACCAGTCAGTTAATTATCAGTTAGTTAATTGGTCGATCGACACGATAAACGAATCAAATAAACCCAAAATGACAATAAGCAACAAAAGAAAAAATGATCCCAACAAGTCTGGCACGCCCGGCGGGACCAGTGTCACCTTTCATCTCTTTGCCGAGATACTCGGGCTTCGAGGCCCTCCCAAAGGTTGCTGATCGTTGGTTTGTCTGTCTTTGCAGGCGAACGATGACGACGACTGGGCTGACTGGCATCGGCTTTGGCTCTTCAATTGTTTCCGGTCATGCGCAAGGGTATCTGGCGGTGCCCATGGAGTTCGGCAACTTCCCTGCCGCTGTTGGCTTCCCCAACTTCTTAGGGTTAGCCTTTGTGGATATGCTAGAAGTGGAACCCTCGGAGCCTGTCGAGAGAGCTACAAGGAGCATGAAGCCTCTGAAGGCTCGACGCCGCCACGACTCGCTCAAGAGTCCAACCTCGGTCGCCAGCTGCCTGGTGCACCATACTGTCCGTGGGATCCGCCCCGGTGCTGTCAACAGGAACTCTAGAGGACGTCAGCGCAAGCAGATCCGAAGGAGTGCTGCTGTGGTTACCGGAACCCTCTCCCAATCCGGCAAATCTATGATGGTTGGTGGCATGCACGTCTTCTTCAATAGACATGATGCGCGGATAGTTCCGGATCGGGTCGTCCCTTCCATCCCTGTCCGCAACTCATATCAAGCCCTCGCTGGAAGGAGGGTAGAAAGAGAAGAAGCCGGCCATTATGGCCAAGAGAATTTGGCCCCCAGGCCAAGGAAATTTAAGCAGGTGTGGGTCCCCAAGAGGGTCCAACCTGTTCATCACGCTGCACCAACCCGCCACCTTGTTCACGATGGAGCGGAAGGAAGGAGAGAAAGGGGCCTGGCCCCGAAAGAAGAAGAGGTGGTTGCGGACCCTCCGCGCCGCGAAAGATTCTGGGCCTGCGTCCGCCAGGTCAATGTCCCTGCTGTGGGACGGAGATTCTAGCAACCCGCCGACAGAGCTCGGATAGCTTATATCCCTCCTGCGGGAGGTCGACAACTGTCCCCCGTGATGCATCAAGAACGGGGTCAAGAAGAGATGACCAACTTGGTCAGGAACTATTTTCGAGGGCTAGGCAACCCCTCGCTTGGGCAGCAGCGGCTGATGCAAGCAGCCGCCGCCAATGAAGACTACTGGCCATCAATGGCAGATGAAGAAGATGTAGGAGAAAAGATGATGGTGTCATCAGTTGACGACAATGGCTATGACGACGGCTTTGAGATCGAAGCCGATGAAACCGCCCCCCAATGGGAAGAAGAGACAAGAAGAATTTCTGTGTTCGAAAGGTTGACCTTTCCTGATCAAGCTAAAAGGAGGGTCCATCGGCAAAGGAGAGGGATGCAGGCCTTCACCTGTAACACGGCTGGCGTATTCAGCCGATACGGAGGGCTTCCCGAAGATCCCCAAGAATTGGCTCAATTGGCCGCAAGGCCAGAGCTTAGCACTCGAAGAACAGAAGCCGCAAGGCAACTCCTAGCGACAGCTGAAAGACAACAACCCCTGGTCTACCACGAGTGGAATGATGAAGCTGCTATCTTAACCGCCAACGTAGTCATGGCGGAAGAAGAAGACGACGTCCCCCTCGACATCCTGCCCGAGGGTACGTCCGGGGAAGCAACGGAAGCTATCCCCACCACGGCAACTATGGACCCATCGGTCTTGGTGATACTTCAAAAATATCAGCAAGAGATAGACCTGCTGAAGAAGCAACTGATGGAGAAAACTGAACAGTCATCAACTTCCAAACCACCCGAAGTCCAGGGTGAATCATCCCGGGGAGCGGTTCGTCATGTCGACCCTCCGCCACTTTACACCTTGCCTCAATCGTCAGAGCCAAGCATGGCGACGACTCAGCAGCGGCCACCACAGCCCCAGCCGCTGATGCCACCGATGCTCCCTCAAGTGCACCAGACACCCCCGCTGCTGCGTCCTCCGCAAGCGACCACTCTGGTCAACCCGTACCTGTAGCCAGCACACTTCTATCCTGAGCCGGTCGACCCCACGGTCATGAACCGGATGATGGTGGAAAGAATGATCGAGCTGAAGCTCGCAGAAAGAAATGAAAGCGACTACGTCGCATTTGATGCCTATCGGGTTCCTTACCCGCAACATCATGCTGCCAAGCGGCTTTTCCCAGGGGTCAACAAGCCGCCCAAGTTCGACAAGTTCAACGGGAAGGGATCTCCGAAGGAACATGTTGCATATTACATGACTGTCATGGGTGATTTGTCCGCCGACGAGTCATACTTGCTAAAGTTTTTCGGGTCCTCGCTGACGGGACTCGTATTTGAATGGTACTCCAACCTCTCGGCCGGGTCGATTAGTGACTGGTCGGATATGTAGAAGCAGTTTAGGGAGAGATTCCATGTTACAGAGAGGGAGGTCACAGTGGCCGAACTCTACTCAACAAAGCAGAGGGCCGATGAGATAGCCCTTGATTATATCAAGAGGTGGAGGAACCTAGGAATGAGGTGCAAGCGGCCACCGCATCAGGAGGACGCTGTGCAAATATGCAAACAGAACCTTAGAAGGGAAGTTCTAGAAAAGATGATTGGAATGGAAATATGATCGTTTGACCGATTGAACAATGTCGTGGCCGAGGTAGATGCTTTTCTGGCCAGACCCATCCCTGCATCAGCCGCCAGCACAACCCAGAAGGGTAAGGCAGTGGAGCGGCGCTCGTTGCCTAAAGAAGCGAACACTCTTGACATCAATGCGTTCGAACAGTAGAAAGGCGAAGGCAAGAAGGCAGTCACCCCACAGCCTATAGAAGCCCCAGATGGCAAGGAAGGTCCCTCACTGTGGGACAAGATGAAGAAAGCCTACTCATTTCCGAAGGACAAGACCCGGGTTCTGTTCGACTGGGTAACGGAATATGGCATGGTCACCCTGCCAGAGCCAAAGAGGCCAGAGGACCTGAAGAGAAGAGACAGCCCGAGATTCTACCCCTACCACCAGATGCTGGGGCATCCAATCGAAGACTGCTATGTCTTCAAGGACATCATCGAAAGGATGGTGAAGAAAAATAAAATCGAGTTGGGAGAGTACAAAGTGGACCCTCCCCAACCGCATGAAGCCCCTCGGAGGAGGGCAGGAGTCAACATGATCTCCCTATACTAGGCACTGCCCGAGGAGATCTCTGAAGCAAGTATGAGGAGCACCTATGAAACTCTTTTCTTGGAGCCTGCAAAAGGACAGCAGGTATGGCAGCAGGTCCCTATGAAGCACAAAAGGAAGAAGGCACCCCGCCCAAAAGTGGGGGCACATATCCGTGGTGTCGCGCCACAGCCTGCTCTGCCAGTGACAGCACCTGTGTGGACCACACCACCTGCAGTCATCAGGATACCTACACATAATCGGAGGAGACAAACTCCGCTACCGGTGGTCAAGGAGATCAATCCCGGGGTCCGCCGACTACAACACCTAATTGAAGGGCTAGATGAATATGTGCAGCCCGAATTGAAGCCCCTGCTGGTGCGGGACCACGTCCCATGGCAGGAGCTAGAATAGCTCTCACTCGAGCAAAAGGATGAAGCTGAAGCAGCACCTGATAAAAAGAGGGCAGTTTGTTCTGGGGGCAGGCGCCTGCTGAAGCAAAGAAGAAGAAGAAACAAAAGAAGAAAAAAGGAAAGGTCACTAAGGCCGATAAAGTGCAGGTCCTCTCCTGTAACACCTTATCAGCACTCTTTAACCTGCCCGAAGAGGATGGAGAAGAGGAAATTTGCTTCACACCCTGTGCTGGGGGAGGCAGAGCCGAGGCCGCAACCGCTGCGCATGCAACCCGGTCGGGCCGGAAATGGGGGCGCCAGCCACCGCCCAACCACAATATCATATTTAGGGGAGAGAAGCCCTACAAGACACCTCCCCCGGAGGTCAAAGGAGTCCAGATCCCTCCTCCGTCAGGCTTATATGGCGAGAGTAGGGGCAAGACAGTCCCTTCATTCCTTAAATTTATGAAGATGTCCAAGGGGAAGCAGCCATGCTTCGAAGCTCACCCTGCACCCGGGAATGTCTACCCGCAGCCAATACAGTCTGCCGAAGTGCCAGATACAGATGGAGCTTGCCCTGCAGCAGCTAATGAGGAATGCCAAAGATCCGGTACCAACCAGAAAGGTGCCGAATCCGAGGCAGATGAGGCAGGTCCGTCAGGGCCTGTAATTCAAGACTTCCCTAAACCCAGGTGGGCTAAAGAAATGAAGCTCTCTAATGTCCGAGCTGGAAGCCGGATAATGAAGCTACTCAAGAAGCTCCCTGCTAGATTCACAATCTGGGAGATCCTCTCTCTGAGTGAAGATACTCGACAGGCGATCATCACTGCTCTGCAGACGCCTGCGCATTTTGAGACCTGCTTGGCTGAAGCTATGCCAGAAGCTAGTATGACCTTCACTCCATAAGATATGCTGCTACCTACCACCAGCCACAACCGGCCGCTGTATATGAGGGGACGCCTGAATGGGAGAGAGCTGAACAGGATTCTGATTGATCCCGGTGCGGCAGTTAATATTCTACCCTACAGAATATACAAAAGGCACCACTTCAACGTGCATCTCGAAAAAGTCAGGGATATGCGTATCGCCGGCTTCAATCAAAAATGTGAAGTGTCGATGGGGGTGGTAGAATTCACACTTACCATGGCAGATTTCACTACGATGGTGCAGTTCTATGTCATTGACTCCCGCACCTCGTACAAGGCACTGCTCGGCCGCCCGTGGCTGCATGAGAATATGGTGGTGCCCTCCACGCTCCACCAATGTATCAAGTACAGTCTCCAAGGGAAGGAGGAGAGGATATTTGCAGACCCCACCCGTTCGAGGTGTTTGAATGTCATTTGGCGGATGCCAACCTATATATGGGGCCTACCCGTATGATTTCTGAAGCTAAGACCCATGCGGGGGCATCAAGGGGTAGGTCCGGTTATAGTTGGTATCCACCACCACCACGCGGATATGTCAAGCCCAAGGTGGTCTCCAACATCACAGCATCCGGGAACGTGGGCAGAGTAACGCCCCCAGCATTATACCCCGAAGTTGAGAAACTGCAGGTCAACCGGCAGCACAACTACATCGGAGTCCCGGACGGCCTCACCAAGCCAATCCCCGACCTCGACGACTTCACTGTCGAGCCTTTCAAGACATGGGAGGTGACATAGGGATATGGACCCAGCAGCTTGTTCTATACGGCTGAAGAGCACCCTACTCGGGAAGACACAGATTGCTGCCTCCCCGAAGATATAGGCAACCCGTCAGTCCCCGTCCAAGGTCTGACATTCACAACTAATCGGATGGCCAGGATGTTCCAGAAACAGCACATACCCTCCGATCAATCTCGAAAGATTAAAGAGGCTTTCCAGAGAATGTGGTATCCCATGAGTCTGGATAAGGAAATGAGACGCATTTCTCAGCACCCGGGGTTGGGCTTCACGCTGGAAGAATATTACCACAGTGGGCGATACGAGGTGGACACTATCTCCACCTTTTACCCTACTGAAGATAACCCGATGGGGGCAACTTTTGATGAATACCCAGCAGAAGCTGAATATACTTATTGGGATCAATCCGAGGGTCAGGGAACAGAAGCCGTGGTCCCATGCCAATGTTGGGATCAGATCCGCCCTTAAGAGACGACCTTTCGAGCCGATTTCGATGCGGCTAGCAGTGGTGAAGCCCGAGGTGTCAGGGAGGCCGGGACTTCTCCCCCTGACAAAGACCAGCTGATGTCAACCTTGACACCCCTCATGACAATCGAGAGAGCCGATACCAACTCCAACCAAGGCATATGTACTGCCAAGGAAGGGGATGCCATCCCTATAAAAGGTGCAGCTTGTTGGGTTCGGTGCAAGTATTCAGAGGAGGGGGTGAATGAATATGGCCTATAAAAATTTCGCCCAATTAAAATATTAGGCTCACTAACTATTTAGAATGCTAACTAGACAGATTTATCAAATCTGGAAGACTAATTAGCAGATGCGGAATTAAACAAACAGACAGTGAGCACTCTAACAAGACAAGTTAGACGAACTATAGCTCAATTTGAATTTTGATTACTTAACAGATTAAGACACTCTAAGAGAGCTAATCAACTTTTCTGCTCAACCAGAAAGCCAACACTTAGTGCGCCCCTAATCAATCATCTAACGGAAGCAAACCACAAATATATCAAACCACTGCACAATGGGTTTTTAGGTGGTTCGGTCCAGCAGACCTACATCCACCCCACACTCAAACCGAGTGTGGATTCCGCTGACTCACAGCTTGAACAGCTGGGCATCACAGCTTGCCATACATCCGCTGGGCAACACAGCTTGCCGTCCGAGGAATCCTCCTCGCCCCGCTGAGCAATACAGCTTGCTGTCCAGTGGAATCCTCCACTGCAAACCGCTGGGCAATACAGCTTAGCCATCCAGAGGCAGCACCTCTGCAATCCGCTGACTAACAGCTTGAACAAAGATGTAAAATAGAAAACAGAAAATAGAACAAGACAGCAATCGGGAAGCTGTAAGCAATGAAGCATAATGTGGCTCTTAAAGAGCTGGATGGCCTGGATTTGATCCACGGTCCATCAAGAACATATCTCCCTCGATCTCACTCTCTTTCTTCACTCTCTCTCTTTCTCTTTCTTCTCTGCTGCACTTCTCTTCTTCTCTCGATCTCTGTTCTCCTTTTCTCTCTTTCTCTTTTTCTTTTCTTCTGCTAGATCGTGGAAGCTCTCTCTTCTTTTTCTCTTTTTCTTCTCTCAGCTTCTGCTCTCTTCACGGCTTCTCTCTTCTATATCGATCAGTCTTCTACAGAGGATGAAGACTCATATATATAGCAGCACCAGCAGCAGCTAGGGCGCGTGTGGCTTCCACAGCTCCCGCCCAAACATTTGGCCACGTGTCAGCATCCTGGTATCTCGTCCATCCTTGGATCACGAGCCAGGCACCTCGGATCACGTGCCCTTCATTAGCCTCTTCAGTCCTTAGATGAAAAACAGGCGATGTATAGACTTCATAATACTCAGATGAAGGCAGGCGCTGTATAGACTTCATGATGATCAGATGAAGGCAAGCGATGTATAGACTTCATGAAACACAGCTGAACACACGCGGTGTATAGACTTCATGAAAATCAGATGAACACATGCGGTGTATAGACTTGATGTGTTCACTGGTGGATGTACACACTTGCCCACTGTACAGACTTTCATGCTTATATGCAATGTAGAGACTTCAGACTACAGGGACGTGTGAACAACCAGTGTGTAGACTCTTCAATCGACAGGCTTTGAAGCACAAAGGCAATGTACAGACTTTGCCTTAAAACGAATGTAAAGACTTAGAATCAAAGAGGCGTTGTGTAGACTTTGAACCAGTGTACAGACTTGGAAGCTTGAGCTAATGAATAGACTTGAAACGCGTTTAGCAATGTATAGACTTTGCATAAGACGCTGCATGAGACGCTGAAGTCTGTATAGACTTTGCTCTATGCGTAAGACGCTAATTGAGACGGTCCACTGTACAGACTTAATTCAACTGATGCATGCGATGTGCAGACTTTGCCAAAAGACAAGGCTGTACAGACTTTGATGAGTTGAACCCAATGTATAGACATTGAAGAACAAGCAGCTACAGTCCAATGTGTGGACTTGTCGTTCACTGGTGAGTGTACAGACTTCGAATGAAAACCAATGTGTAGACTTACCACCGACCATTATGTAGACTCGATCAGCATAAGGCACAGTATAGACATCAACTCTGCACATCGAATGTATAGACTTCAAGTGTGAAGACCATTGTACAGACTTGCCGATGCGAAGCCACTGTACATACTTTGAAGAGTTGAACCCAATGTATAGACTTCACGCTGTACAGACTTTAGGCTTTGAACGTGTGAGCTGTAAGCAATGTACAGACTTGAAGAACGTGAGACGATGGCAAGACACTGCACAATCGGATGTATAGACTTTACATAACACAGTCCGATGTATAGACTTGGAAAGCTGAGGCCAGTGTACAGACTTGATGAAGCGAAGCCAATGTACAGACTTAGAGTGTAGCTAAAGCCTTGATTGTAGGAATAGGCTGGAGTGTATAGACTTTGCCTAATGCATGAAGACAGACGCTGTACACACTTAGCTTAGGACAATGTGTGGACTTTATCTATCATGGACGATGTATAGACTCAATCAATTGGAAGAGATTCCAGTGTATGGACTTGAGTTCTTAAGCATGCATGACTGCTGAAGGAGTGAGCGATGTATAGACTTGGAGGAGAAGATCAATGTATGAACTTGTATAAATCTGATGAATGAACTGAGGGGTCGACCCATCAGCACAAGGGGTCGACGCACCACAGACCAGACCAATGTATAAATGCAGCAAAGTTAAAGAGGCACCAAGCGTCAACTCATTGCCCAAGCAGCGTGGACGCAGCAGATCAAATATTTCTTACTACTACCTCTGAAGTGCCTTGGCAGCGTTGACGCTGCAGTTCGATGGGTCGACGCTGCAGTATCAAACTGCAGTCTAAAGAGCAACAGTACCATGACTGAACATAATCAAATATGCAATGCCATATCAGAACTTATGAAGAACTGCATTATGATCAGAAGGTGAATAATAGCATGATGACTCACACAGCAAGATGACTCACAGTGAATAAATAACTCACTTCAAAGTCCAAATGAAGTCCAATGTAGAGACTAGCACTTACTGCTATTCAGACTTTGCAGTTACATGCAGAGACATGATATCTGACAAAATGCAATTCAGATATATAAAGAACAAATGCCATCAATGCTAAACATCATCATTCATGTTGCTATCATATGCAGAATGCTCAAGGATAAGAATGCACAGAAATACACTTTGTTTATTGCAATTATCAAAACACAATAGCATTGCAATCATCAAAATACAATATCAAATGCACTCAAATACACTCACTGTTTATTGCTATCATCAAAACTAAATAGCATTGCTATCATCAAGGCAACATAGCACATGCTTGTGCCTTAGGGGCACAACACAGCTTCCACAGAAGGCGAGATCCCCTCACCCTCTGCTACAAAGCTCGGATGCTCTTCCGGCTCAACAACAAACGTCCACCAGTCAGTTGTGACCACAACCCCGTCCGCAAGGACCGGGGCTACCCTCTTGCCCCGGGGGACTGTGATGGCAGCGGGCTTACTGAAAGAACAATACAAGCAGCCGCTATCAAATGAAACAGAGGACTTCCGTGAAGCTCTGATGGTGTCAGATGAGGAAGTCGAAGTACTCAGCCCTCAAGATGGTATTCCAAACTTCGTTGATCTCCAGCCGGCACCTCCGGAGATAGAAGACGGGGGCCAAGCCACAGTCGATGAACTGATAGAAGTCAACTTGGGAAGTGAGGAGGACCCTAGGCCTACCTTCCTCAGTGCCCAATTGTCTCCAAAAGAACGGGAGCTGTACACCCAGCTGCTGCAAGAGTACCGGGATTGCTTCGCCTGGACTTACAAAGAAATGCCAGGTCTGAGCCCTGGAATTTCACAGCATGAATTGGCAATACGCCCTGAAGCCGAGCCGGTGAAGCAACCACCGCGGCGCATGAGGTCAGAACTCATCACCAAAATTTGTGCTGAAGTCGACAAGCTTATTGACGTGGGATTTGTCGAAGAAAATCAGTACACCATGTGGTTAGCAAATATTGTCCCCGTGAAGAAGAAAAATGGACAGATCCGGATATGTGTCGACTTCCGAGATCTAAATAAAGCCTGCCCCAAAGATGACTTTCCGGTGCCAATAGCGGAAGTCATGATTCATGCCACAACAGGCCATGAAGCCTTATCATTCATGGACGGATCATCCGGCTACAACCAGATTTGGATCGCGGAGCATGACCGGGTCCATACTACCTTCCAAACCTCTAAAGGCATCTATCACTATAAGAGGATGCCGTTCGGACTAAAGAATGCTGGCGCAACTTATCAGTGCGCAATGACTAAAATCTTTGATGAGTTGCTCTACCACAAGGTCGAGTGCTACATAGATGATCTAGTGGTCAAGTCCAGAAGAAAAGAAGACCATCTGCAAGACCTCCGGATTATCATTTAGAGGCTGAGGCAGCATGAGCTGAAGATGAACCCCATGAAATGTGCGTTCGGAGTGTCCATCGGAAAGTTCTTGGGCTTCATTGTCCGATATCGGGGAATCGAGATAGACCCCGCAAAGATCAAAGCAATTCAAGAGCTACCTGCACCAAGGAACCTCTCTGAGCTTAGATCGCTACAGGGCCGCTTGGCTTATATCCGGCGGTTCATTTCCAATTTGTCAGGGCGGTGTCAGCCATTTCACAAGTTGATGATGAAGAATGTTCCTTTCTACTGGGATGAAGACTGCCAGACAGCCTTTGACAAGCTGAAAGACTATCTGAAAACTCCACCAGTGCTCGGCGCACTAGTGAAAGGTCGGCCATTGATCTTGTATATAGCAGCTACACACAACTCCCTAGGGGCGATGCTGGCCTAGAACAATGAAGAAGGAAAAGAACAAGCCCTCTACTACCTCAGTCGAAGACTGGTTAGGACAGAGGAGAAGTATACCTACATTGAGAAGACCTGCCTATCGCTGGTTTTCCCAGTGAAGAAGCTCTGACACTATATATTGTCGCATGAAATCAGCTTCGTGTCCAGGGAGGACCCGCTGAAATATATTATCTCTCAGCCGGCACTCAAAGGTCGCCTGGGCAAATGGGCAGTGATCCTTATGGAGTTTCACATCGCCTATGTGCCGCGCAAGGCCGTCAAGGGCCAAGCCATCGTACACTTCTTCGCTGAGCACCCAGTACCCGGGGACTCCCCGCTGGAACCAGAGCTTCCTGAAGATGAAACCCTGGAAGTCGCTCAGGTGCGGCCTTCTTTATGGCAGCTATATTTCGATGGCGCTTCCAGAATTGACACCTCTGCCACTGGATCAGCCAGGGTCAGGGCAGGAGTAGGCATAGTCCCGAAATCTCTAGAGGGGGAAGTTGTGCACACATCTTGCTCGATAAACAAGCCTTGCACAAAAGCAGAGTATGAAGCCCTGATAATCAGGTTGCAAATTGCTCTATCCATGGGAATTCAGATGCCGGAAGCATTCGGAGACTCCATGCTAGTTATAAAACAGTTGGAAGGAGAGTTCGATGTGCGAAAGCAAGAACTCCTCCCCTACCATCAGCTGGCAACCCGCCTGATGTCAGGGTTCCACTTCATCAGCATCAAGCATATCAACTGAGGTCAGAATGCTCAGGCAGACGCCCTTGCTAAGTTGGCCAGCTCTTTGGCAGTCCCGCCAGACACAAGCCTGAATATAACAGTTATCAACCACCGACAGGTCCCCAGTGTAACAAAGGTCTTAGCCGACGAACAAGAGATTGAGGTGGTAGCCGTCGATGAGGTTCAGCAGCCCGATTGGCGAGAACATCTCCTGCGGTGGTTTCAACACCAACAGCTCCCAAAAGGAAAAGAACAAAGAATGAAACTCCTGAGGGTCAAAGACTCTTACGATATGAGAAACGGAACCCTGTTCCGAATAATGGCGGATGCCCGAAGAAAAGTCCTACTTCGTTGCTTGTCTTCAGCAGAAGCTGGGCAGGTGATGCAAGAAGTTCATGCGGGATCAGCTGGAGCACATCAGGCTGGCCCAAAGATGAAAATTGAGATAAAGAAATTGGGTTACTATTGGCCCACTATATTTGATGACTGCTGCAAGTTCGCTAAGGCTTGTCAGAAGTGTCAAGAACACGCCAATGTGTCAAGAAGACCTCCAGTGCTACTACATCCTACCTTACCCAGCTGGCCATTTGCTCAGTGGGGCACGGACGTGGTAGGGCCACTGCCAGCATCTTCATCAGGGTGCAAATACATCTTGGTAGCTACAGATTACTTCTCCAGATGGGCAGAAGCGGTTGCATTAAGAGATGTCACGGGAGAACTGGTTGCAAGATTCTTTCGGCAGAACATAATATTCCGGTTCGGGATTCCCAGCCGAATTATCTCTGACAATGGTAGCCATTTCAGAAATCAGAAGGTTTACCGGCTAGCAGACAAATACAAGATTGATTAGAGGACATCGCCCCCCTACAACCCTCAAGCCAATGGACTTGCAGAAGCCTTCAACAAGACACTATGCACGTTGCTGGCAAAGACTGTTAAGTCTAATAAAAAGGACTGGGAAGAAAGGATGTACGAGACGCTCTGGGCCTATCGTACCGTCTATAAAACCCCAACCGGCTGTTCGCCATTCTCCCTCGTGTATGGGTCAGAGGCTGTAGTGCCGATTGAATTAGAAGTTCCTTCGCTGCGAGTCGCCATCTAGCATGGACTAGTCAGCGGTGAACAAACCAATGTAGAAAGAAGATTAAAAGAGCTCGCCGAGCTTGAAGGAAAGCGCCTCCGGGCGCAACAAAACATCCAACTCTACCAAGCTCGCATGGCCCGTGCTTTCGATAAGCTGGTCAAAGGTCGAGAATTCAAGAAAGGAGACCTGGTGATGGTCAAGAGAAGAGAAGTGATGGCCTCCAATCCCAAAGGGAAGTTGGTCAAAAACTGGGTCGGACCGTACATCGTCCACCGAGTATATGAGGGAGGTGCTTACATCCTGGTGGACCACAACGGAGTCATCCAGTTCTCCCCACTCAATGGGAAGCATATGAAGCTGTATCATACGGCACAACTCACATTCCCTGAGTGATCAGAATACCTTTCCTTGGTCTAATGGCACTCCGCCCTGATCGAGCAACCCCCACCTTGGTTCAGTGACATTCCGCCCTAACCAAGCTACCCTCACCTTGGTTCAGTGGCATTCCGCCCTAACCGAGCTACCGTCACCTTGGTTCAGTGGCATTCCGCCCTAACCGAGCCACCCCCACCATGATTCAGTGGCACTCCGCCCTGACCGAGCTACCCCCACCTTGGTTCAGTGGTATTCCACCCTAACCGAGCTACCCACACCTTAGTTCAGTGGCATTCCGCCCTAACCGAGTCACCCCCACCTTGGTTCAGTGGCACTCCGCCCTGACCGAGCTACCCCCACCTTGGTTCAGTGGCATTCCGCCCTAACCGAGCTACCCTCACCTTGGTTCAGTAGGCATTCCGCCTTGACCGAGCTACCCTCACATTGGTCTAGTGGCACTCCGCCCTGACCGAGCTACCGTCACCTTGGTCTAGTGGCACTCCGCCCTGACCGAGCTACCCTCACCTTGGTCCAATGGCATTCCGCCCTAATCGAGCCACCCTCACCTTGGTTGTGTGGTGCTCCGCCCCAACCGAACTACCCGCATCTCGGCCCAGTAATGGTCGGCCTTGACCAGACTCGCATAATGCCTACAACGTTGCCATTACGGGCCTTACGCCCAAATCGGCACAGACCCCCTTTGTGTCAGCATTACCTTCTTGCTGACGAATAAACCCTTTTTCTCGGTGCAAGACTTCATGTCCTAGCCGACCTTTGTACAGCATTGCCATTGCGGGCCTTACGCCCGAATCGGCACAAATCTACCCCTTTGCGTCAGCATTACCTTCTTGCTGACGAATAAACCCTTTTCTCGGCGCAAGGCTTCATGTCCTAGCCGACCTTTATACAACGTTGCCATTGCGGGCCTTACTCTCGGATCGGCCCAAATCTAGCCTTTACGTCAGCATTGCCTTCGTGCTGACGAGTAAACCCTCTTTCTCGGCGCAAGACTTCGTATCCTAGCCGGCTCTCTCAACATCCTTCTGTTACGTGAACAAAAAAGGAAGACAAAATGGGGTTAAAAATAGAGATACCCCGCCGGTCTTGTTCCTAAATAAGGACAAGGGCAAAAATGGCTATAACCCGACTGTAGCGAAAACCCGAAGGGGCGTTACAGGCAAAATCGGGTACCCCGCCACGTGAAAACTCGAAAGGGCGCGTGGGCAAAAGCAAGAGGGGGCTGACTTCGGCGAAAACCCGAAAGGGCGCTCAGGTCAGTAAAGTGGTAATCCAAAAAGTTCCTCCTTATTCTCCTCCTAATGAAACTCCCAAGGGACAACCATCAAGGGTCCCGCCGGAGATTCCCCAACAAACCTGTGTTCGACCCTCGTCACCATCGGCGAGACCGGTCGATCTCTGCCATTAACTTGGACCTTTCGTCCATGTTAATGAATTTATCCTTGCTTCGGCATTTAACCCATGTTGACGAACATACCTATGTTTGACCCTCGTCACCATCGGCGAGACCGGTCGATCTCTACCCTTAACTCGGACCTTTCATCCCGGTTAATGAATTCATCTTTGCTTCGGCATGCAACCCATGCCGACGAGCAAGCCTATGTTCGACCCTCTCCCGTCGGCGAGACCGGTCGATCTCTACCCTTAACTCGAACCTTTCGTCCCGGTCGGTGAATTTATCCTTGCTTCGGCATGTGACCCATGCCGATGAATAAATCTATGTTCGACCCTCGTCATCATCGGCGAGATTGGTCAGCCTTTATCCCTTAACTGGGACCTTCCGTCCCTACTAAGAACTATATCCTTTGCTTCGACATTTAACCAATGCCGACGAACTAAACCAGGATTCGACCCTTGTCATCATCGACAAGACCAATCAGGATGCTAGTGAGCAGGCTCTCCTGTGTCCCGGCTTCTTCCTACAAAAAAAAAAAAGAAAAAAAAAGAGAAAAATGGGGTTAAAAATAGAGATACCCTGCCGGCCTTGTTCCTATATTAGGGCAGGGGCAAAAATGGCTATAATCCGACTGTAGCGAAAACCCGAAAGGGCGTTACAGGCAAAATAGGGTACCCCGTCATGTGAAAACCCGAAATGGCGTGTGGGCAAAAGCAAGAGGGGGCTGACTCCGGCGAAAACCTGAAAGGGCGCTTGAATCAGTAATGTGATAAAAAATAATGATGATAAAAAAAACAGTAAAGATGATGAAGATGAAATGATGATGTAGTGACGAGATTATCCTCGTTCATCATTCCGCTTCCTTCTCCCCTTTCGACCCTTGTCACCATCGACAAGATCGGTCGCTACCTTTTTGACCCTTGTCACCATCGGTAAGATCGGTCGCTACCCTTTCGACCCTTGTCACCATCGGCAAGATCGGTCGCTACCTTTTTCGGTTCTTGTCACCATCGGCAAGACCATCCACCCTTTTCGGTCCTTGTCACCATCGGTAAGACCGCCTACCCTTTCGACCCTTGTCACCATCGGTAAGATCGATCGCTACCTTTTCGACCCTTGTCACCATCGGTAAGATCGGTCGCTACCCTTTCGACCCTTGTCACCATCGGCAAGATCGGTCGCTACCCTTTCGACCGTTGTCACCATCGACAAGATCGGTCGTTACCTTTTTCGGTTCTTGTCACCATCGGCAAGACCGTCCACCCTTTTCGGTCCTTGTCACCATTGGCAAGATCGCCTACCCTTTTCCGACCCTTGTCACCATCGACAAGATCGATCGCTACCTTTTTGACCCTTGTCACCATCGGCAAGATCGGTCGCTACCCTTTCGACCATTGTCACCATCGGTAAGATCGGTCGCTACCCTTTTTCGACCCTTGTCACCATCGGCAAGATCGGTCGCTACCTTTTTCGGTTCTTGTCACCATCGGCAAGACCATCTACCCTTTTCGGTCCTTGTCACCATCGGCAAGACCATATACCCTTTCGACCCTTGTCATCATCGGCAAGATCGATCGCTACCTTTCTCGGTCCTTGTCACCATCAGCAAGACCGTCTACCCTTTCGGTTCTTGTCACCATCGACGAGACCGTCTGCCCTCTCGACCCTTGTCACCATCGACGAGCCCGGTCGACTACCCCCTAACCTGGGCCTTCTGCCCTCGTTAATAAACAAACTATCATTGTGTCGACATTTAACCCACGTCGATGATTAGAGCACACTTTTCGTCATCATTGGCGAAGTTTGTAAGGCACATCCGCCTATGCTACCCATGTCCCGCCCTGGCCAAAATCTGGCTCCGAGAACGGCTGCGCTGCGGTGGAGCGAACACCTCACCCCTTCGCTGAAGGCGTAAGCGCTCTCCTGTGCCATTGGCGCGTATCCCTAGATTTGGCTGATTGGCCAGAGGAAGAAAGAGAAGAAAAGAGGGAAAGAAGTCACGATTGAGGCAACGAACATAGATATTTTATTAATGTGAGTTGTCAGAATACATTTGTGCCCGGGGCATTCCCCCGAGGTACATAAGCTCCGAAGGCAAAAAGGAGCAGAATTCGATGCAAAAAGAAAAGAAAAGCAAAGCAAATCTACGGCAAAACGGCGTCGGAAAATATCTTCCAACTCTAAGAGGCTTAGCGAGGGGTATTGGGTCAACTCCTGCAACCGAGCCTCGGTAGCTGTCAGCTGTGATAACCTCTCATCCAGTGAGACAAGTTGTCCTTCAGCTAGATCAGCTTCTTCCGTTGTCTGGACCTCTAGGCGCTCGGCTTCCTGCAGCTCGGCTTTGGCCCTGGCAAGTTCCGCGCGCAACTCTTCTATTCGCGCTGTGAGGAGCGACCGGCGTTCTGAGATATTGCCGGCAACAGCTCTCAATTACTCCACGGTCACCCTCAATGAAGTAGTAGCAGCGCGGCAATCTACCCTCTTTAGCTTCACAGCCGCCAGCTGATCAAATACCTCCCGGCTGAGGAACTCCCGCCTGTTGGCATGCTTTAGCAGCATTATAACCCGCGGGGTCCAATCATCCATTGGGCAGCCGAATGCTAATAATGACCGGGAGAGGTGTTCTATCAAGCCCCTCAGCTGCACAGAGGTTAGACCCGGGGAAGCTGACATGGCTCGCTGGAGATTGTCTAGAGACTGCCATACCATGTCACTGGAGAATTGTAAGCCTAGTGGCGAAGTCTCGGGGAGCTGAAAGTTCACCTTGCTATCTATCTCGACCCAAATGTCGTCGGCCACCCTGAGGGACGTCGACGGCATGGTCTGCACGGCGCCGACGCCAGGCCCGACAATTACAGGTATTACAGCTGAGGGGCTCTCCACGATAGTGACTTCATTGCCCGTCCTTTGAAGTGAAATCGTGACAGCCGTCTCGGCAGCCGAGGGCACTCGCTCTTCATGAACAGTTTCACTGGCCGTTAAAGGAGGGGAGATTTTTATGACGGACAAGGCTTGAGTAGCATCGACCTCTTCTACAATGATCTCTCCCGCTTCTATTTCCGGGGGGCTACTTGGCTCCAGCAATAATTCTTCACCGGCAATCGAGGCTTGAGGCCCCGCAACCTCGGCCGGGCCGCCGACTCCTGCAGTTGTGTCGGGCTCCTCTGAGGCCGCTGTAGTAGCATAGGTCTGTGGAAGCCGTAGGGCGATGGGCCGCACAACTGGTGGAAAGGTTGATTGGCTCATGCCTAAGTCAGGAAGGGGTATGCGAACCATCACAGTTGGCGGTACCACCTCAGCATGCTTCACATATATGTATATCAGCCAGCTGGCATGGAAATAAAAAGAAGTGCTGCGAGCGGATGTCAGAACATTTCCTACCTCGACCGGCACTATATTTAGGCCTCCAAAAGTGGCCTCTGAATGTTCTGGCCCTCCCCCTACGGTCGGGTATGATTGCCCGTGCTCGACTCCCAGTAGTCTCGGAGGGCTAAATGTCAAAAGGTCACTTTCATAAGCTGAAGAGGCCCTGGCATCCTCAGCCTCGGTGTCAACCGGTGGGAACCCCTCGTCGTCACCGGAGTCGCCACCATAATCAACTCGCTCAGAGGAGGAGGACTCTTCCGCCTGTTCTCGAATCTCCAGCACTTGAGCGGGTACCATGCTACTAGGAGGAGCCCCCTTAGCTGGAACCTCCTCGGCGGTTTCTGTCTCGGGGACATCAGTTGGCTGAACATCTTGGGATTCTTTCCTTGGAGGCACCTGCTCTCTAGTAGCAGCTCCTTCCATGGCCCCGACCTCGGGGAGCATTGTTGGTCGAACGTCAATTGGAAATAAAAGATAGTAAACAGTCAAGGCCCGACTGAAGGCACGATGGATCGTCGAGCTCTACAGGCAAGCTGCAAGTTACCTTCCATCTCCTGATGGGGTGTCGGTGAAGGCAAATCACCCTCAATAGAAGCAGAGGGGGCTTCCTCCTCTCTATCTTCAACCGCGGCACCCGTCACCGCCTCCAGCCCGACAATGGCGGAGGTAATGCCAGTAGCTAAAAAAAAAGGAAGGATGATCAGCCAAGGTGGCAGAAATAAGCAAACAAGCCATAAAGGAACAAGAAGTTACCTTCGCCCTCAGGCCCTTGCGTCCAAGCGGCCTCAAACTCAGAGAATGATGGAACCCGAGGAGGGATGACAGTGGGTTCCTCTTCAGCGGCCTTCCTCCGGCGCGCCCGGGTAGCGCGGGAGTCCTCCCTCTTGGCCTTCTTGGCCTTGCTGATAGCCTCCCTGACCTGGGACCTGGTTCGCTTCCGTGAATCCCCAGGGGGCAGCGGTATTGTGGTCGGAGCTGGCTCCGGAATGTTAAAATATGAAGGCTTCTGCGCCTTAGAAATCAACTCCCTGTAATGTATGGTCGTCTCCACAGAGAGGTGAGCTACAAAAGCGTATAGGTGAGAAAGATGCATACTGACTATGAAAGGAGTAGCTTCAAGGCTGAAAGGAAAGACAAGCATTACCTGGCGGCCCTGTGTATCGGGGACTGAGCGACCAGTAAAGTAATGCGGGCACATTGTCTCGGGAAGCCGCCTCGCGAACAAGCCAGCACACGTCACCAATCTTCTTGCTTTTCTCCGCCAACTGCGCCAAATCTTCATGGCCACAGGAGGATAAGTGGTGATATAGGCCCAAGTGGTCCAATCCCCAGCCGTTGACATACTTGAAAGACACTAAGAGCTGATGGTCCAGGATGGCTTCTAATGAACCAGAAATTGAAAGCCCATGAGAATGAAGCAGGGCGAATATCCAAGGGGTGCTGGAATACAAGTCTGCACGTCTATCTTCCCTCCTGATGAAGGTCTGGTAGGGATGAAAATGGTCAGCTTCTGGGTGCCAGCCCGCCACTGCAGGTAGAGGTTCCTCCACCGGGAGGGGGATCGTCTGGAGGGTGATCCGGTCACTGCTAACCCGACATAGCCCCCAGAGAGTCTTGATGTAGTCATCCTTCTAGATCTCTGGCATCTTTGGGTCGGCCTTGGACGACCTACCCTTCGCGGCTTTCCTGGCCTCCAGATATGCCATCACTTCAGTGTTGGACCAGGACTTCAATTTCTTCAGATAAGATGGATCAATGTCCAAAACAGGCTCCCGCTAGGAATCTAAGAAACGACGTTCGGCAACATGCCAACAGTCTTTTCGAAAGTTCCGGTAGAAGCCCGTCCGTGCATTCCACCACTTGATGAAGTCCGAAGTCACTCGGGACAGACGAGCCGGGGATGGCACCCTGAAAGATACATCCTCCCGATGGTGGAAGTAGTCCCACCATGTGCAGGCTTCATCCGTAGTCGTCTTACCAGCCCGATGTCTATTCGGGAGATTGAATCGGGCTGAAGAAGAAGGAATCTGCTGGTCGTATCCAAAATTCCGGCCAAAGCGGAAGGGGTAGTATGGCTCCAGCCATAGTAAGCCACTCTTTCTAAATACAAGGACACTGGGGCGGATGGCCAGTGCCCAATCAACCAGTTCTGGCTCCAAGATTGGCCTCGTATTCTTGATGCCGGTGAGCTGGTGAATAAATTCCTCTGTCTCGAACAAGCGGCATTGCCGCATCCTGTTGATGAGAGGGCTGGAGCTAGCGGCCAAGCTCCAAAAGTGAAGAACTCCTGGAGAATCTGTCGGAACTGTAGTAAACTTCCCCCGAATAGCAAAAAGTTGATCTACCATTGAAGACGGCTCAGCACTAGCAAATTCAATCATCCGCGGCACAGGACGATCCGACTGCATCGACCGGGGAGCTGCTTCAGGAAATAAGGTGCAGACCCAGGCATTGAAGAAGTGAATGGGACCGACCATCCGTGAATTTCTGGGGATGCGTGACTTGTGCAAATCTCCCAGCATCTTATATATGAGGCATAGAGCCACCGGGCACAGGGACAACTTTGTCCCCCAAGCCATCAAACAGGCAGGGTAAATGGCCTCCGTCCTGATTATCATCTCGTCCCCCTGGGGAAGGGCGAACGAGCAAAGCCAATATGTCAGATACGCAGCACAATGTGTGACTGCATCGACTCCTGTGGGATTCGGGCCCCCTTGCCGCCCTCTCCCTGAAGCAGCAGGATAGGTTGTATGGCGTCGAGCCCTCTTCTTCCGTTTCACTGCTGTCGGAGCCACCATGGGGAAGTCCTCATATTGCTGCTCCCCGCCGAAGAAATATTGAAGCCACGTGACCATTTGCATGCGTCTCTTTTCACCAGGCTTCCGCGCTTCCCGTGAGTCAAGCGTCAAGCGCAGCAGGGTGCGGTATGCCTTCATCAAATAGCGATAGGCGAAGCCCGTAAAGTATTTGCCTTCGCCGTCTGTCTGGTCTTTTAGCCAGTCTGGGAAACAAACTTCTTCATACGGCTCCCCGTCTATCGGCAAGCCGCTCAGCTGGGAAAGGCTCCAGAGGTCCAGCGAAGTCTCCCTCTCCGTAGTGTAAAAGGTGTTGTATTCCAGGCAGAAGACCTCAATCATCCCGCAACACAGACCCCGGGAGATTGGATACCTGTACCGGGAAGCATACACACTCTGGTAGACACCGGCATGTACCAGGATGGGAGCGTACTGCCGCAATACAAAATTTGTAAATTCGACTGCTCCCGGTCTGAAGGCGTGAGCATCGGTGGCTTTGAGTTCTCCGAACCACCCCACCGAGATCTGATGCTTGAACCGGACCGCCAAGCAGTCCAAGAGGAAAGGCTCGTCTCGGTACCCCCAATACAGCGGGACGAGGAACAAACCATACACGGGCTTCTCTCTGTCGACGCGTCCGGCAGTCTCATTCCAACGGGCTGGCGTGAACGGTGGTGCTCTTGTCAGTAGCCCGGCCTTTGGAGATAACTCCTGCATGCCAAGAATGGCTCCCCATTTTATGAGCTCACCCGGAATATATATGGGCATGCCATGAATGACCAACTCGGTCAGACTATCTCTGTCCGCTAGTAGAGCTCCCTCGGCTTGACGGACAAGAATTATATCGCACTTCCCGCCGAGGTTGAAGCGTCCGAGGAATGCCATCAAGTGTTTGTCCTTGGGGTGGTCCAGTCTCACGCCATCCCCTCGCTCATACTTAAAATGATTACCATCGAGAATCAACAGGCGACCGATGTCGACGGTATTAGTCTCCGAGTCTGAAGACTCAGCTACCACGGCTATCCGTCTGGACCCCCGATCAAGGGAGTGGACATTCCCCCATGTCACAGCAACTTGGGATGCAGAGGAAGAAGGGCCAGATGCCATGTTATCTGCAATGCAGCGTCCAGAAGAGAACAAGCAAAGTCAGAAATCAGTTGATCAAAGCAAGACTTCTGACAAAATTTCGGCAGAGTCTCCCCAGCTCGGGGGTTTGCCAAAAGAAAAGTGGAAGCCGTCCACTAAGGGAGCGACCCCTAAAAGCAGCCATAGGTGCTAAGCCAAGGCCAAATGGGACACCCGAGGGATCTAGCTCCAAGGACAAGTCCTACGAGGAGCCTCCCGGGGCCCAAGGAATGGGTTTAAACCCGAATAACCAACACTAAACTCACCCGCTCTCTCAAAGCTCAAGCTCACTCGGCGAAGAAGAAAAATTTGCAAATGAGTAGTGAAGAAGAAAAATGAAGGAAAAGGCCATTATATAGGGGGGGCTTCGCCCCTGTTAAAACGGCACACCCCGGGGACCGCCGTTTCAACCGTTTGGCACGTCGGTTAACCCGGCGCCGTTTTAACCTCCAAAGCAAGAAGGCGCGCCGTTAAACGTGACGCCATTCAAGCTTCCAACGGCGCCGTTCAAGGTTCCGACCGCGCCGGATTAGCATCCGGTGTCAAAATTAAGTGCCATTCCGAGCTTCCTTCAGCAAAGGAGATCAATCTGGACGAAGCTCATCTGTCGGTCTTGCTGCACTCCTGCCTCGCTTGCACCACCCACGTCTGGGGGGCATTTATTGGCACTCAAAATATGATCGTTGGCGACCAAGCCATGAAGACCAATGATACGGCCCACTATAGCACAGAAGCCGATGAAGATCAACTTACTGAAGGCTTCTCAAGCTGCCAGAGCCCCGAGTCACCTGGAGTGAACACCGGGGACTTCGCCTCAGGAAAGTCGAGACGAATCCACAACCAACCGGCAGTGCGACCAAGCCTGCCTAATGATCCGGCATTGACTCCATCGTGCCGCTACCCTACACTTGTCACCGGACCAAGGACGACGGTCTGCCCGGTGGCTCGCCACCGGAATGAAGACTCTCCTGAGGAAGAAGAACGTCCTCGGCCCTTCACAACAAGGAACCGAAGGCTCTGTCAGCAGAAGGTTCCGATCACCCGACACGGGTTCGGCTTCTCGCCATAGTGGACCCGTTAGTGGCCGAATGGTCGCCAGTCAAGGCGGAATTATCCCGGATGCCGTACCATCCCATGAGGAAGCTTTGAGCGCGAGCCGGGCAGAGCCGGAAGCATAAATCATAGTGTCGAAAGCCGTGTCGGCAAAAAACCCGCATGCTCAAGCCAGACACATGCGGAGTTCCGATTAAGACCATTCATCGTGTCGAGAGCTTCGTCAAATGCCCGCTCAGTTTTTTCGAGGACCGAGGCAAGAGGAAGAGTCGATGGAAGCTTCCAGGATCATCCCCGGACCCATCGACTAGCCCGCATCGAGCGAGCAAGCTAAACCGGCGCGCGAAAGGTCACCGGCGCCCCTTTATCCGGCGCCACCAAATCCGGCGCGCCAGAAGCAATTGGGGGACATCTCCCCGGCGCCACCAAATCCGGCGCGCCCTTCGTGGCGCCCGATTAGCTGGTTGCTATAAAAGCAACCCTCGTTCAACCGAGAAAGAGGGGAGGACGACAATTGGAAAAAGGAATTATCCGGAGGGAAAGATCCGAGGGTTTTTTGGTTGGAAGAGTTCCGCATCCGAACGTCTCCACGGCCGCCACCCTGCTCTGCCCGAACCTCCCGGTGCTGGAGAAGGAGAGCGTCTGCTTCTTGTCTATTTAGGTTGGTCGTTGTGATTTCCCCGTCGATCCCCCTTTGTTCGGGTTTCTTCTTCGGGATAATGTAAGTGAGAAAGGGGGGGGGGAAGGTGATGATATGAGCCTTGCTTCCTCCCTCCTTCTCACCATCTCTGCGATTCTCCATCTCGCCCTCTGTAATTTCTTTCCTCGTTATTAATGAAAATGGTGGCCGTGCGACAACGCCGGCACCGGAATGGTAATCTGTGCATCCTCTTTTCTTTCGTTCATGCAATCAATAGATACACCAACGGGTCGAGGGGTTTACTATTCTCATCCTTCCTCTATATCGTCCCCTTTTCTCCCCATTGCATTTTCTCCTCACGGCCGGTGAAACGGCATCGTGCAACAATGCCGGCGCCGTGGAGGGTGATGTGCATATGAGCACGTTTCTCTAGTGATCTGTGCACAGAATGAATGGATATGAGCGTGCCCGGCACCGTGGTCATCCTTCCTGTCTGCATCTATTTTCTTTCCGTATGTGCATCCACCGGATTTGCTTCCCCGACACCGAATATGCCCCTTGCAACTCTGTGGGCTACAGCAACTACCCCCTTCTCCCCGGGGTTTCTCTTCCGTCCGAACATCAAAGGATTTCACCACCGGAGGCGCATACACACATGCGTTTCTCCGATCGGTCTCGGGCCATCCTCTTACTTTCCCTCTTGTTCTCGACCATGAACAGGAGGAGATGAGGGCGTCCCCATACTCCTCGCCGTTGTCTTTTAAGCATCGCCTGATGAATATTTCGTTAACCTATTAATATTTATACGCACACACATGGGCATACCTACATACGTCAGTTCTAATCTGTTGACTGCCCATAGTTTCCCCACCGTGCCGTTTAGCCGCTTTACTGGTGAGATTCGATGCCCTGTGGTGGGGGGGAACATTCCCCTGATTTCTCATTCTAATGGCTCGGTCTGTAAGAGTCCATTTGTCGATAATGGATCTCCGAAGGCCAGTGAGCATACAGAAATTGGGTTAGCCCCAACACTACAAATCCACAGCCCCCTAGTGGGCCCTGTGGTGGCCGTAGGTTGCGTGCCCCTCGTAGGCTAGCCCTCGGGGTTTCCTCCTCATGGGGGATGTAATTAACGCCATAGCCTTTATGGTATGGCGGACTGCTGATCCCGATCGAATCTTACTCTCGCCCGACACAGGTCAGAATGAGCGCACAATAAACTTGTCACCCACGTGACTGGTACGCCCGCGTAGTCAATCAGTCAGTTATTTACCAGTTAGTTAACTCGTCGATTGACACGATAAACGAATCAAATAAACCCAAAACGATAATAAGCAACAAAACAAAAAATGGTCCCAACAGTACCCTTTTCGCGATGTGGGAGAGGCATTCTTGTTCGGCCAAGGTTTGGAGATCGGCGGCGATCCGGCGGGTTTAGGCTTTCCTTGAGGTAGGGGGACAGATCCTTACCCTCTTTACTGCTTTCCCCTTGATTTGTAGGCCATGGGGAGGTCGAGAGGGTTGTTTTTGAGCCAGAGGGTAAAATTCCATGATTTTGGGTTGAGCGCTGGATCTCCCGTTTCGTGAGATTTTTGACCGATTTGAGGGTGTAGATCCATACTAGGTTGGTTGGGGAAGGATTCCCCTTTGTTTCCCCTTCATCGGGTGATGATCGGGGCGTGGATGGCAATTTTTGGGGTTTCTCGCTGGTTTCGCGCTCGGGATGACCTAGCGGTCGTTCCAGAGACCGCTAGGCTCCCTTTGGAGGTCTCAGGGAGACCGCTAGAAGGTTTTGAACATCGGTAGGCCCATGCGGTCCTCCTGGGGGCCACTAGGGTCATGGTGGTGGTCACGCGATAGACCGCTACCCTTGGGTTAGCGGTCATCAGATGATCATTTTTTCCGTTTGACCGAGCGCCCTCGGGGTGTGTGATTCCGACCGTTGGGGGTCACGTGCTACCTAGCGGTCATGGTGATGACCGTTTATGGCTGCCTTGCAGTCCAAAGAGGACTGCTAGGCTGGGGTTAGAGGCCTGGCGATAGACCGTTTGGCCCCTCGTGGCACGTTCCCTTGCGGTCCAGTAGAGGACCGCTTGGCTCCTCCTTGCGGTCCAGAAGAGGACCGCTAGGCCCCTTGCGTTCTAGAGGGTGACCGCAAGCTGAGGGGCAGTCCTGTGAGGACCTCCACTCGGTTTCCTTTCGATCGATGGTTTCCTTGAGTTGAGTCTTACCTCCGGTGACACATCCACTAGTCGTAGC
The DNA here is from genome assembly GCA_022559845.1 of Amorphophallus konjac. Taxonomy (NCBI): domain Eukaryota; kingdom Viridiplantae; phylum Streptophyta; class Magnoliopsida; order Alismatales; family Araceae; genus Amorphophallus; species Amorphophallus konjac. Next base: position 26,675,109 of record CM040122.1, read on the forward strand.
CTTCTTAAGGCACGCGTGTGCTGACCCACCTGGGAGTGGTGGAGTGGCTTACCCGAGAGAGACGGTTTTTAAGCTGATTTCCATAGGGCCCCTTACCTTTGCTGCCCGAGTCTGGCTGGGGGGAAAACCAGCTAGAGGACTCGATAGAGAGCAGTTGGTCTATGTGTGCATGCGTAATTGGGGGCAGAGGACACGTGCTGACGAGCACGACCCTAGCTAGTCCTTGTTCTGAGTTCTTAGTTATTGTTGTGTGTCTCAGTCTCCGCTTGGGGCGTTGTAGGGAGACACGGAGGCGCGGCGTAAGACGTCAGGGGACGCATCCGGCTTTGCTTCTAATGTGTGGTGCTCTTGTCTCCTGGCAGGTATGGACTTATTTTTCTGCCGGTTTGAGGTCGGTTGGCTTGGTACGGTTAGCTGTAGGGAGCTTTTCTATTTATTTATTACTACTTGATGTTTCTACCGTACTCATGCTAGGTAGTGTTACCTTCCGTGGTTGTTCGCGCCTTGTTGTCGTTTTCCTCGTTGTGCGGTGGGGGTCGAAGGGATCCCTACTGGGCCAATGAAATGAGGCTCACCCCTGTGTTTTCAGGTGAGGCGGGTTCGTCGAGAGGCGCGTCAGAGTTTCATCGTGGTTCTAGTAGCCAGGGTTAGTCGCCAGTCTGCCAGAGCCGGGGTATGCCCCGTGTACTTGTACTTTTCTTTCTGTTGACTGTACTTAATTTGGACATGAGATACACTGAACCTTGTAGCAGTTTATTTATTTATTTTATTCTGTGCATTTTATTTTTTAGATTATTGTGCTATCTCTGCGATTATTTCAGCTTCTCTTGTACTCCCGCACCATCCCTTTAACCCTTCCGAGTCTTCATGCTCGTGAGTTGCGGGCCGAGGTTCGAGACGCGTTGGTTCCTTTCCGGTACTCGGATCTCGGGTCGTTACAGTTGGTATCAGAGCGTAGGTTGTGGAGGTACAAAAGAACCTGAGATGATTGCAGTGATTTAGAAGGTCCATGAATGTCCTGTACAGTTGGCGACTGGCTTAAGGCCCGTGCGTTTTATTAATTCTGCTATTTGTTTATGTTAACAGGAGTTATGGCGCCTAGGAGAGCGACTCGTTCCCAGCAGGGAGAGTCGGGTGGAGGCCAGAAAGGGCAGAGTAGAGCAGTGCTTCCAGATGATGCAGCTGGAGATGCAAGAGTTCTCGGACCAGAGGAGTTCTTCCGAGGCATGGATCAGTATGTTCTTCAGCAGCAGCAGCAGCAGCAGCAGGGCGGTGATGTTGGCTAGGGTTCGTCGTCTCGAGGTGGCCCTGGTTGCGTACTGAGGGATGTCTTATAGTTCCAGCCGTCTCTTTTTAGCGGGCAGCTAGATCCAGAGGTGGCTAGGGAGTGGTTCAGTTTGATGGAATGTCCCGAGGAGGAGAAGGTGGTGTTGGCTACGCATTGATTGCAGGGACCAGCCTAGACATGGTGGACGTCAAAGTGGGGGGCAGTGTTTTAGTCCCATCCTCTTCGACAAATCATGTGGCAGGAGTTCGTCCCGGCTTTCGAGCGTGCTTTTTGTCTATCCTTCCTCAGGTCACAGAAGCTGCGCGAGTTTCTAAAGCTAGTCAGGGTGACATGACTGTGATGCAGTATAGATCCAGGTTTATTGAGCTGGGCCGTTATGCACCGCACATTGTGGCTGATGAGGAGGTGAGGACTGGGCAGTTTGTCGGGGGTTTGAGGCCAGAGTTGAGGCATCCCCTGCTTGCGTCGAGTTTGACCAATCTGGATGTAGCTTGTAGAACAACAGCGACGTTGGAGAGAGATTTGCAAAAGACTCGAGGTCAGGGTAGTGTCGGTCAGACGCAGACGGGTTTTAGTCAGCCGACGGCCGTGCAGCAGTAGAGTATTATCCAGTCCTCAGTAGGTGGTTCGGGGGCATCTCCGTCTGGGGCGTCAGCGGCAGATTCGTCGTCCATTGGATCGAAGCTCAAGAAGCTATTCAAGGAAGAAGGGTTTATCAAGAGGCGTCAGAATCACAAGGAGTCTAGGTAGTAGTCAGCGAGTAGTGTTCAGCAGCCTACTCCGTTCCAGCGTTAGGGTTCAGTGAGTGGCTCTCGGGGCAGATGTCCTCGGTGCGGTGATTCTCATCAAGGCAGGCAGTGCTCGGCGCCCGTGGTTTGATTCAGGTGCGACCAGCCAAGGCACATGGCACGTGACTATCCGCAGATATCGCGTCAGCCGCACGAGTTCAAGCAGCAGCAGTTTTAGCCCCAACAGTTTCCACCACCGCTGCAGTAGTACCAGCAGCAGGGTCAATTTCTGCAGTTGACTCGATCGGCTACCGCAGGGAGGCAGAGATCCCGAGGCCGAGTTACTCACATGACTGTTGATTTGTTTTTTTTAATTAGATTCCTATCCCGCCCCCTTTAAATACATATATACATAAACATGTGAATCAAAGACAAGGGGGGTGAAAGGATGAGAAATACTAACCGTGATCGCCACCAAGGTTCCAACAACGCCAAAGGATGAAGACGTATAAAGAACGGCGTCGTGTACCTTGGAACTTAAAGACTTGATCGCGCTTGAAACGGGGTGCGGGGAACTTGTGAATTCAAACCTCCTCTCCTTCCCGCCAGCTAGAGGAAGAGGGCCTCACGTTGTATTCATGCTCTCCTGCGAAACAAAGATGAAACACAAAGGCAAAAACCCATTAGAACATGAAGTGTAGAAATCTGCCCAAAGTGATAAAATAGCATGAATAAAAGGGGGAGAACGCACCGGGGGAGGGTTTTAAACCCCTGTGGAAGGGTGAAAATAATAGGTGGGTGTATTGTGCATGCATGAGATTTGAAATCACGAGATTTGATTGAGAGAATAGAGAGAAAACGATGATGCAAATTGGAGAAAAACGCATGTGTAGCAGAAAGTGTAGAAAACTGTGATGATTTGTGATTTTGAGGAGACTAGAACTAAGAGTGTAGACCATGGAATCAAGCCAAGAAGGATGGAATTGAAAACCAATACTTCCCTCTTCAAGCCAAGGTCGAAGGATTGAGTCGGAGTTGCAGCATGGCTTCGCCCCACGTCCGGAAAGAGCCCCCCTTAGCAACTGCGAACTGGGCAGTTTTTATAGAGTTTTACAAGAAAACCTCATCTTCTTATCACGATTCCCGGAGATAGAGTCCAAGATAAATCGAGTTCTTTGTATCAAACTCGAGATAATACTAAGGACAAGAGATAGGAACAAACGGGGATCAATTCGGAGGAGGATTCTAGAAGATATGACTCTTGGAAGGTAGCCCCGGAGCTTAATCTGCAGAGTTTTAGTTAAACTAGGATACTTAAATCCTGATCTTGCGACCCAGATCCCGAGAGATATTGCCAATGAAAATTTTATTCCTATGAACCAAATTCAAGATAATACCAAGGGCTAGAAGTAGGAAAAAACGGGGATCAATTTGGATAAGAATTCAAGAAGTTATGGACTCTTCAAGAGGGCCACGGCGCATAAAAACGGAGCAGAGTCCAGCACGAATTGGACTCTCTGGTGCATGTAACGGTCTATCGTAGGACCGTCAGAGTTATGTAACGGATTAGGGTAGGTCCGTCACACTATGGAGGTCAAACGGGACGTTTTCGGACAAATTTTGGTGTAACGGTCTACTGTAGGACCGTCACAGTGAAGTAACGCATCTACAGTAGACCTTCACATTGAAGTAACGCATCTACAGTAGACCTTCATATTGATGAAGGCAGATTCCAGGCAGACTACGCGTGACTTTAGAAATTGAAGCGTATCTCTCAAACAGGGTAGAACTAGACAAAGTGGTAAACATAGAACTTGTAGATAACTGAGAGAGGAACAACTTTCATGAAGAAAGAAATTTTAGAAAATAATTGAAAGATGGAGAAAATGGGGCTGGAAGAGAGAGGAAAATTCTGGAATGTAGGTGAACAGCACAGTCTGCTGGAAAAACGTGAATAACTCACAATCGGGGCAGAACCGGCCAACGGTGTAGAAGAAGAAATTGTAGATATTTGAAAGAGGAACAACTTTGATGAAGACAACTCTTTGAAAAGAGGACAAGAATAGGGTGAAAAAGAACCACTTTTAGGACTACACAGTGAGAGAGAGCCGATTACTTGAGGGGAGCTGGCCTAAATGGGCCGAAAGTCGACTTGGAAGCCGGAATTTGACAAGATAAGCTCCGGGGCTATAAGAAATCATGATCTCCAAGACTCAAAGGATATGAAATGGTAAAAATGGGCTTGAAATCTATCCGAGAAAGCTCCAAATCAATGGCTAATTCGGGACATCAAAAATGGTGAATAAGAGAAATGACATAACTTGTGGGCTAAAACGGGTGTCAACAGATGTCCCTCCTTGATGTTCACTTTGCAAGGGAACGAGCGAAAGTGACGCGGAGGTGAAATGGAAAGGAGATGGAGTGAAAGCGATAGCGACATGAAATGGAGATGAAGCGGAGAGAACTGAAAAGCGAGCATCAAGGCAAAAAGACACCCGTCACAACCAACAAGCGATAGGAATTTTCCCGAAAACGTCGAACTAACCACCTGGAATGGATAACAAGGATGAGACATGTCTGGAGAACTAAACTAAAGGAAAGGAAACATGACCAGCCTCATCGGGGACACAATCCACGGACAATGAGTGGGTCGGAAAGAACACAGCGTAAGAGCTGGAAAGGAGAATAAGACTGAGATAAAATCCAGATAGGAATCACACTGGCCAAACAGACCAAGCGGCAAGATCAGAAAAATCATTTGAATTCAAAGTGGAATGAGGAATCTCTTACCCAAGAGAGCTTAAGTGCAATTAACCATTGCTGAGGAGAAATCGTTGAATGGATCACGAGGCATGAATGCTCAAAATGACATGATGCATGCTGGGCTAAAATAAATAAATCATCAAAACGAATACAAAGAAAGAAAAAATAAAAAATACTCAAGGATAATATTGCTAGACTGAGCTAGGATGGGGTCAAGAATCTTCTGCAACCACGGCGTGCGAGACAGAGTCCATCGTCCCCCACCCGACTCAACCGAGCGGCCTATCCAACGATTAACCGTATGCTCCTAGATCATCATCGTTTTTGTTAAAGGGGAACATCTGATCCCAGAACACACGGGCAACCAGCCGGTCCTTGAGAGGTTATAATAATGTAGATACCATATAGTAATGCAACAATGAGCAGGGATAGAGAGCCATACCTTACTTACCTGCCAAGCGAAACGGCATCTTTTTTAGAATTTTCAATTTCTACTTTTATGGATTTTCATCATAAGACACAACCACATGACATGACATGATGTGAACATGAACGAATATGAACGAGCATGACATGAACACAACATAATAAGAGAAATATGAACGAAACATGGCACAACATAACATAACGAAGATGGATGAAACATAACACACAAACAAATGGCAAGCATACATGCGACTAAAGGCACAGTGGGACAAGAAAACATGCACACGGTGGAATAGCACACGCGGTGGTATAAGGACATGGTGGGACAAAGACACGTGGGATGACAATACCATGGAGGACAAAGACACGTGTGATGAATGACATAGTGGGATAGGGACACGTGTGACGAATGACACGACGGGACAAAAGACATGGAGGACCATAGACATGATAAAGATAACAAACATATTCTTCAATCAAAGCCCAAGATCAGATGATGCGGAACTGCCAGGTTCAAGATCATGAGATATTGCCCACTCATGGAGACATGATTAAGCAGATAAGCGAAAGCTGGGAAGGCCATGAACTTCAGAAGAGATATTGAAGAGATGAGAACAGATCGAAGAATGTGAGCAGGAGACAGAGCGAATGATAGAGCAAGGAAAGCTCGAACCTGTAACCTGCAGCCTGCACACTTAGCAAACAGATTACGTATCTGTCCTCAAGATAAAAATAAAAGGAATAGAAGAGAAGTATTTTTAGATTTTTGTATTTCTGATTTTTTTTTGCCATATTCAAATTTTTGTTATTTTTTTGACATATTCAATTTTTTTGGAATTTTGACAATATTTCTTTTTTTTTCTTTTCAAAATTTTGACATATTTGATTTTTTTGGATTTTGAACTATATTTCATTTTTTTTCAGAATTTTGACATATTTGATTTTTTTGGATTTTGAACTATATTTCATATTTTTAGATTTTGACATAGCAATCTGCAGCACCCAAAGACGGGCTCGAACTACTGGCCAGGGATCGCCGTCCCTCCCCTCTCATTAAAGGTTTCCCTTAAGCAGGGCGTGCATGTGAGGGTGGCTTACCATAACCAACCGCCTCTAAAGAACGGTGCCCCTACTAAGGCCATACCCGGAATACAACCCAGCCTAAGAGGGAGATAGAAGAAAATTGGAGACAAGCTTTATGCAGGATGGGAGACATCAGGATTTGAATTCCTTCCAGGGCACCACCCCTCAAAGAGATAGTTTGTTGCGCTGGGGCTTTGTGTCTTTGATTTTGAGACCGATATTTATCAGGCACGCATGCGACCAGGCTCATGACGTCCCGCGGGCCTTCGCCACTCTTGCCATGCCTTTGATTTTCATAATTTTGCATATTCATTCTTATTTTTGGTAGCCCATATTGGCTAGATATTGCATGAAAGCTCACTTTCGAGGGTCAAGACTGCCCCTATTTGAGACCTCTCTCGTATTGGGGAGCACCTAGGTCGGTCATCTCATCCATCCATCTCTTGCCCCTACACTTGGCCGAGTAGAGAAGAGAAAATGCCTTCGTGCATACCCAAAGTATGGCCAAAGCAGTAACGGTGTTGCACTAGAGAGATTGGCTATGGCTTGCCGTGTAGTGTGTGAAAAACCCATGCTCAAAGGTCACCCTCAACGATCGGGGAATGAACTGGACTCCCAGCGCGGAGCTATCACCAGCCTAAGGATGCTGCAGAAGCGAACTCATTTTAAATGAACTAAGCAAATTTCTAAAAGCCACTTAACCATGTAAGGAACCAACGTTAATCTTAACAATGTGCAGGAGTAAATAAGTGATAATAATAGCATGTTCTTTGCACAAAATAAAGATACCTTGCAAATCCACGGAACGAAACTAGCATCCTGAAGCAATCGTGATCATCAAGCTTCGCACAGCACGAGCTTCATATTCCTTGCTTGACAGGACGAAAGAGAGAGGATAGCAAAGGATCAAAGATTCCTCTACATGGAGGAGCGGCAGACATTAAACTACACGAATAAGGATAAAAAGGAAGAGAGACGAGGGCTAGAACTCCCTCATTAAGGCACAGAGACCTTGATAACAAGGAACCAATTATAGAAGAACCAGATTAGCCAAGATCAAGGCGGACTAAAGCCTCGAAAACAGCAAGAAAAAGGGCAATGACCCTGAAAGGGTGAAGAGGAATGAGTAGAAAGATGATAAGAAGAATCATCCGACGTGGTCGGACAAGAGGGACGAGAATCATCCGACAGGGCCGGAGAAGAAGAACGATAGACACCCGACAAGGTCGGGGAATAAGAAGGAGAACCCAGAGACACCGGAGGAGAAGAATCAGAGGAGGATATAGGCTGAGGCCGAGAATGGTGAGGAGATGAAAAGTCCGGAGGTTCCAGATAGGAAAAGGAAGAACGGGGATTCGTGGATCTGAGATAGGAGGAGAGAATTGTGGAGGGAGAATTAGGAAAGGGCAGATACACCACCCAGGGGTGGGAACCGAGCAGAAGAAATGATGAGTGAAATGAAGAAGAAGGAAGAGAAGTGGACCCCTGAGTGCACAACCGATAGCCATTGAGTTTACGTCGCCGCCTCTTCTTGGCAGAAATTTCTTGAAAATGGACCCACCTGGTGCGGGCTTGGACCTTCGGGCTTCTTAATCTGTAATACCTTCTCAAATAACGGGCCCACCAAGCAGATGACCTGGCCCGACTGTGAACATGCAACTTCATCGGTGCGGTTGCCCCTAGACACCCGGTGCTAGCAATATGCGAACACTCTTGAGCGAGTAACGCTTCAGAGTGATGAATATCACAAACCCACGGGGTTTTGTCTCTCGGCACTAGAAGCATGAGATTCGGTAACTCCACTAGGAACTCAGTCTTGAAGCATAACTCCCTTGATAGAAGAGACGGGTGAAGCTGAGGGAGAGTAATACACGGCGTTAACATGGCTGGTTTGCTAATAAACCGAGGAAGATTACATAACAGGTGCAGAATATCCTTGGAAAGTGTAGAAGATACGGCCAATTGCCCCTTGAACATAGAACCCATAATCTGCTTGGTGGCCATATGTGTTAGCACAACGCGGGTAGAGAACCCTTCTTGGCCTGTCATCTGAACAGCAATAGAGCGAGGAGAAATAATAGCATCAACGGTGAACTCTCCGGTGAGCAAGGAGATTGCCACCGGCCTCGCTCGGGAAGAAACTGGCATCAACTCAAGGAAGCTCTTCTTAGCAACTGTCATCTTTGAAAGTAGAGGCGCATCATCCCCAAAATAACCAGGGACGAGGACACAAATCGGCATCCGACAGATAAAATCTTGAATCTTGAAATGCACGGCCGGCACTGAATCATCCTGACTTGACTTATTGTCTCCCTGGGGATTAGACCCGAGGGGCACCAAAGGAAGCGCTCCCCCGCTCCGTGGGGTGGTAGTGGTTGGAGAAGTAAAGGGAATATGTTTCGGTGGAACATGTGAAGGTTTGGAAGGCATGGAGGCTCCAACGGGAGTGGTGATGGAAAGTGAAGGCGCAGGTGATGTGCCGATGATAGGCTCGGGTGGCGATAAAGGCGACGGCGAAGGCGTGGCTGAGGGTAGAGATAAAGGAGAAGGTTTGGCTTGCTCAGGCTCGGGCAAATGTGATGGCGAAGATGGAGGCGAGGGTGGAGATGGAGGTGGTGATAGAAGCATTGGTAGTGGAGATGGTGAGGATAGTGATGAAGGCGATGGGGGTAGTGGACATGGAGGTAGAGAGGGTGAAGAGGGAGGTTGTGGTGTCCACCATCGACGTGTCGACACAACGCGTCGAGCGGTGTTAGGGATAGAAGTAGTGGTAGTGGCGGCAGGGGAAGAAGGGGAGGCACTAGCCTGAGAAGAGGCTTGGGTTTGTGGCGGCGATGGAGCCGGGGTAAGAGATGGTGGAGGTAACGGAGTAGGTGATGGAGCGAGTGCAGCACTAGATGAGGAATAATAGGGGTGCCCCTGACCTTGAAGTAACAGAGACTGCTGCCCGGGTGGCACTTCTTGCTGCTGTTGTTGGTTGCGAAGATGTAAAATAACTTTATGCATGGCGGCCCAATCAATCCTTTTCTTAGCTTCCAGATCATAAACATAATCCCGGAACTCGGGGCAATCCTCAACCAAATGCCCCTGCTGACGGTGGAAATCACAGAACTGAAGCATATCCCCGACCGCGGGTCGGTAAGGCACAACCGGAGAGAACGGCAACGCGTGAGCGGCCATCAAAGCCCGAAATATATCGGTGAAACACTCCGGCAAAGGAAGATGAGGAGCCTGCTTCGGGCAAGGTGGATGCCGAGGGATATGTAATGGTGGAGAAGGTTGTGGAGACGGAAGTGGAGGTTGCGTAGGCAGGAGTGCGTGGCTAGTGGTGGAGGGCTTTGGTGAAGGCATGTGTGGAACAAGATGAGGGGGTATGTAGATGGCATCTACTTGCTCGGGATGTGGTGTTCCCATGATCGGAAGTGGAGATGGAGACGGGTATGTGGATGCGGGAGGCTGACTCATGGAAGGTTGATATGTTGAGGCGTATGGGTATGTAGAGGCAGGAGGTTGGCTCGTGGAGGGATATGTGGTAGAAGGCTGACTCATGGCCGGCTGACTCATGGGAGCGTAGGGTTGACATATGGAGGGTGAAGGTTGATATGTGGAGGTGGATGGTGGAGACTCGAGGTCAAGGGAATCTTGGATTTGTTGGCAAATGAAGCGGGCTCAAATGTAAAGTTGCTGCCAGGAGGTGATGTCGTTGAGGGCTAAGATGAACCGATACTCGGGTGTTGCATTTGATATCAGCATCTTGATTTGTTCTCCCTCCGGAATGTGTCCCGAGACTTGCGCCGCAAGGTGACGCCAACGGTCGGCAAAGGTGCAGAAATCCTCTTCGGGCTTCATCATCTCTTGGGCCAGATCCGCGATAGAATACTTGGGCCCAACCTGGTCTTGATATTGCTGAATAAACTTTTCTTGAACGGCATGAAAACTCACAACTTGCTCTTGCGGAAGAGAGAAAAACCAATCCCGAGCCGGGCCTTCCAATGACAGACCAAACAGATAAGCCATCAAGTGTTGGTCATGTCGAAATTGGGCCGACTCATAAACGAACTCCTTCAAGTGCACATATGGGTAACCAACTCCACTATAACGGCGATATGCGGGAATTTGTGAAGATGGCGGATGCCGAAGACCTTGAAATGTGAATGGGATACTCAAGGAGGATTTGGGATTGATCCGGCATTGGAACTCATCAAGCTGGCGTTGGGTTTGAGCAATCATCTCCTGGGTAGGGAGAGATCGAGAAGAATATGGGCCAACTTGAGCAAGAGGGTGTGAATTAGGACCAGGAGCATGGAATTGGGCCGAATAAGAGGATCCGGGTTGAGAAGAAGACGGGCCCATTCCGGGAATGGAAGGATATGTGGGTCTGGAAGAGGCATGAGCATATGGGTTGAATGGGCTGGCAGCAACATGGGCAGAAGGATGAGGCCCATTAAGAGAATAATGCCCATTAGCAATTGGGCCAGCAACATATGAAGGAGAAGGAGGAGGCCCATGAATAGGAGATGGCCCATTATGAGAAGAAGGCCCATGAAGATGAGATGCAATAAGACGTTGGGCCTGGGCCGGGTCCATTTGGCAAACAAGGCTTGAAATACGGGCCATGAGATTAGCATGTTCCTCAGATGGGTCAGAGGGACCACGAGAAGATGGACCCACGCGGGAAGAGGATTCCACGCGGGAATAGGAAGCAGATTGGGAAAAAGAATGATACAAGGGGTTAGAATGATGCTCCATGAGGGCAAATGGAGACTTAATACAAGGATGTCAAGGAGAATACAAGTGGGGAAGCACTGGCTTAATGGGCCCAAGGACAAGAGGGGACTGACCCACTAATGCAAAGACGAATGGACAACAGATCACGGGACAATGGACTAGACAATGGACACACAAAATGGGGTAACCTAAGTGGGCCTAATAATGATGAAAGACGTGGGTGCAACATAAAACACCACTAATGGGCTTGGACAAGCCCAAATAACACAATCAATGCAATGTAAGAGTTTTCACCCAAGTCAAACAAGTTGATATGATGGGAAATATTTTAGAGATTTCAATGGACCTTTTAATGATTTGAATTAATAATAATTCCCTTGAGATAGGAATCCTATGGGAATAAGATCCAAACTTTGGGTTGACTAAGGTTAACTCCCTCACACTTTGCAAATGCAAGCTCACGGGGACTTATGAAGGTCCTTGATGTGCTTTCCTGGTCGGCTCCAAGGAATATGGAGACGAGAGATCCACGCACCAAGGTAGGAAATGCAACTATGATATGCAACGTATGGCCCTATGTGCACCGGAGTGCATGCAAATTCTAGCTTAAAACTAGAAAATCAAGACTAGATTAAACTATGCAAACATGATCCAACTAAAATAAATAGTATATGGATGGAAAGATAATACAAAGATATGCACAACGGCCCCAAGAACAGATCAATCTGACCCCGGGAGGTCAATCAAATCACTAAGCAAAGATGCCCCCGTGAACCTATGCGCAGACCACATGCAGATTTTATGGACAAAATGCTAAAATGATGACAATTTTTAACTAAGCAAATGACACCCAAATGATGCAAATAAGCTATGGATGGAAATACAATACAAATGACTATCCAATGGATCAAAAATCAGTGTAATCAAACATCGGGAAGGCAGTCAAATCACTCATTAAAGATGTACCTGTGAACCTGTCCCTGAGCCTGCCTGCAGAACTTATGCACAAAACTCAAAACGTTGAACAATATTAGAATATGCAAATGTTAACCAAATGATGCAAATGATATATGGATGGAAAGACAAAACAAAGGGCTATCCAACGCAACAAGAATCAGCTCAATCGGACTCCAGGATCAAAAGTTATGCCTCGATGAACACGGCCCTGTGAGCATGCACGCAAGACTGCCAGAAGCCGTGTAACGGTCTACCAAAGAACCGTTACCTGCATGTGACGGTCTACTGCAGGACCGTCACACTACCAGAGCCCTTAAAACACCAAAAATAGTTGGAGAATGGAAGAAATATCACCTAAACATGAACATGCACCCACCCAACCTACAAAAGAGCATGAAAACAAGTGTGATGGGCATTGGTGTCCCACCGTGATCGCCAAAAAACTGTTGATTTATTTTTTTTAATTAGGTTCCTTTCCTATCCCGCCCCCTTTAAATACATACATGCATAAACATGTGAATGAAGGACAAGGGGGATGAAAGGATGGAAATACTAACCGTGATCGCCACCAAGGTTCCAACAACGCCAAAGGATGAAGAAACGAGAGGAACGGCGTCGTGTACCTTGGAAATATGAAGACTTGATCGCGCTTGAAACGGGGTGCGGGGAACTTGTGAATTCAAACCTCCTCTCCTTCCAGCCAGCTAGAGGAAGAGGGCCTCACGTTGTATTCATGCTCTCCTGCGAAACAAAGATGAAACACAAAGGTAAAAACCCATTAGAACTTGAAGTGTAGAAATCTGCCCAAAGTGATAAAATAGCATGAATAAAAGGGGGAGAACGCACCGGGGGAGGCTTTTTAACCCCTGTGGAAGGGTGGAAATAATAGGTAGGTGTGTTGTGCATGCATGAGATTTGAAATCACGAAATTTGATTGAGAGAATAGAGAGAAAATGATGATGCAAAACGGAGAAAAACACATGTGTAGCAGAAAGTGTAGAAAACCGTGATGATTTGTGATTTTGAGGAGACTAGAATTAAGAGTGTAGACCATGGAATCAAGCCCAGAAGGATACAATAGAAAGCTAATACTTCCCTCTTCATGATGGGGTCGAAGTTGTGGGTTGGAGTTACAGCATGGCTTCGCCCCACGTCCGGAAAGAGCCCCCCTTCGCAACTGCGAACTGGGTAGTTTTTATAGAGTTTTACAATAAAACCTCATCTTCTTATCACGATTCCCGGAGATAGAGTCCAAGATAAATCGAGTTCTTTGGATCAAACTCGAGATAATACTAAGGACAAGAGATAGGAACAAACGGGGATCAATTCGGAGGAGGATTCTAGAAGATATGGCTCTTTGAAGGTAGCCCCGGAGCTTAATCTGCAGAGTTTTAGTTGAACTAGGATACTTAAATCCTGATCTTGCGACCTTGATCCCAAGAGATATTGCCAAAAAAAATTTGATTCCTATAAACCAAATTCAACATAATACCAAGGGCTAGAAGTAGGAAAAAACGGGGATCAATTTGGATAAGAATTCAAGAAGTTATGGACTCTTCAAGAGGGCCACGGCGCACAAAAACGGAGCAGAGTCCAGCACGAATTGGACTCTCTGGTGCATGTAACGGTCTATCGTAGGACCGTCAGAGTTATGTAACGGACTAGGGTAGGTCCGTCACACTATGGAGGTCAAACGGGACGTTTTCGGACAAGTTTCGGTGTAACAGTCTACTGTAGGACCGTCACATGTGAAGTAACGCATCTACAGTAGACCTTCACATTGAAGTAACACATCTACAGTAGACCTTCACATTGATGAAGGCAGATTCTGGGCAAACTACGCGCGACTTTAGAAATTGAAGCATATCTCTCAAACGGGGCAGAACTAGACAAAGTGGTAAACATAGAAGTTGTAGATAACTGAGAGAGGAACAACTTTCATGAAGAAAGAAATTTGAGAAAATGATGGAAATATGGAGAAAATGGGGCTGGAAGAGAGAGGAAAATTCTGGAATGTAGGTGAACAGCACAGCCTGTTGGAAAAATATGAATAACTCACAATCGGGGCAGAACCGGCCAATGGCGTAGAAGAAGAAATTGTAGATCTTTGAAAGAGGAACAACTTTGATGAAGACAACTCTTTGAAAAGAGGACAAGAATAGGGTGTAAAAGAACCACTTTTAGGACTGCACAGTGAGAGAGAGCCGATTACTTGAGAGGAGCTGGCCTAAATGGGCCGAAAGTCGACTTGGAAGCCAGAATTTGGCAAGATAAACTCCGGGGCTATAAGAAATCATGATCTCCAAGACTCAAAGGATATGAAATGGTAAAAATGGGCTTGAAATCCATCCGAGAAAGCTCCAAAACAATGGCTAATTCGGGACATCAAAAATGGTGAATAAGAGAAATGACCCAACTTGTGGGAGAAAATGGGTGTCAACACTAACGTCCATGATTGGTGCATCGTAAAGTGTCTAGAAGTTCCCCATGACGTCAACCACCGGCTACGTCGGCACACATTCGGGTGTCCTCGCCCGCCGTGATCCATGTACGGGTCGGACTAACCATAGATTTGTCTAGAGTCATGCATGAGTCTGTTTCTTATATGTGTGGTTTGCATATGTGTGTTAGTGCATGATGAGTCTGCATGTGTCTTGTGTCAGCTCATTGTCATTCTCTTATGAGTAAGAGGCGATTGGACTCACTCGACGAGTATGGGATCGGTTCTCTATCTACACCCGGATCTAGTCACCTACAGGGACCCAGCGGTGATTCCTAGTGAGTCTTAGAGCCGCCTCCTCCCATTTTGAGAGTGCCCCATTCGGAGTTTCCACCTCAAGCCCATAGCAGTTTGTGCATATCGAGTATATATGGAATGAGCAGGTGACGGTCACTTGGAGTGGAGCATACCCGCGTTACTTGGCACGGTGACGGATCCACCGGAGTACTCAAGCATCCATACCCCTACTCGACGGGGTCGAGTTCCTCCCACCCGGGGAGTGTTGATGGGAATCGACGCCGAGCATGTACATTTTATTTTGCATTTATGTCCTTTAGTTTATTTGTATATCCATGGGAAAGTATATGCGCAATTGTACGGCTTTGTAAGCCAATGCGTCATTCCTACGGATTGTATGGGTTTCTATGTAATTTACCAGTAGGACCAGCAAGGGGGCCCTCAGCCCTTTTCCATTGGTCCATGTCATTCATGTGGGGCTGGTCAACCATCCTAGGTGGCCATCTAGAAGGGTTGAATGCCAATTGACCACATGGGAGACAAAGGGGGTAAATTTTCCAAGGTAGGCTACCTACCCTTCCAACTTGCCCCGTCTTGGTCAATGGGGTGCCCCTCCCCTTATTATTTTATTATTTTTGTGTGTGTTATTCACACTTCATCTCAGCCCTCCATTCCCCATCCCTAGATCCAAGGGTCTACATTTGATTAGATAGATAGCATATAAAAGGTTGTATTTTCCATTTGTTGGCATTAATGAAGAGAAAATTGTTGGAAAATAAAGAGTGCTTCTTGTGCCCCCCCCTCTCCCCTGGTGTTCATCTCCTCCAACCCCCAATTCTAGAGTGGTTTCATCTCTATCCCCTCCCCTCAATCTCTGGTTGTGATCTGTGCCGTTGCCGCCGCCGTTCGTGTCGCCATCGGACCGCCATCGAGCCACCGTCGAAGTTCTGTCTTCAGCCAATAGCAGCCCCTTCCACGAAATTCTGCAGTCAGGCCCGAGATCTTCTTGATCTGAAAATTTTATGGTGTGTTCCTATCTTCAATCCCCACCACCATGTAGATCATGAATTTATGATCACCTTCCCAAAATTGATGAATTTGCCTTTAGCAAGATAATCTAGCAAGATAAAAGCGCTAAAGTCGATGATAAAAGAGGGGTGAAACATGCATTAATAAGATCCGTGATCACCACTGAGGCCAGAAACATGCCAAATAATAAAAGACTAAAATAGGGGCATGCTACATACCTCAGAAATTCATGAGGGGGGGCCAGCCGTAGGCCCGAAGATGAACGCGCTATATCGTCCTAGCGCGTTCTTCAGGTCGCGCTAGGAACATATAGCGCGATATCAGACAGGAAGCGGGCTTATTTGGATTCGTTCCTTCCTTGCTCCAAGGCCGGTCTAGGTGCAAGGGCTCCACGTATTAGTCTTCTAGTGCCTGTAAACAATCATAAACAACCAAACAAAAGGCCTATTAGATTGAGATTTTAGTAGAATCTACCCCTATTCTTAATCAAAAGCATGCAAACGGGGGGCTCGATTACCTGGGGGTTTGGTGGTTTTTAAACCCCTATGGATGGGCAAAAAATAGGTGTGGTGTGTGTGTATGCATGTATTTCGTAAAAGGAGTGTTTTGAAATCAATATGCAATGCTATGCAAAGATTAAAATTCGTAAATTGGGGAAAGAAAATGAGTAGAAAGAGGAATAACACGAAAAGAGCCCCTAAATACTCCTTTGGGTGTGTGAGAAGCGAGGATCTATTGATCTGGCACGAAGAACTTCCTCCTACTCATCAATACCTTGAGTGGCATCCTCTGAAACGACAGCCAAAGGGTCCAATTTATAGGAGAAAGATCAAGAAGCAACCCTAGGTCGGAGTTCAATTCAATCCGATGATTTGACGGCTCAAATTGAGGTAATCCTGCCGATTAATGAGGGGGAAAGACTCCTATTAGGATTTGGGACCTTCCTTTGGAAGGAAAACGATTGGAAACTTACCAAATAAGGACTCTGAGTCGAAAGAAGAGAGTCCGGGTCGGACTGGGTTCTACCTGATAACGCGCTATACTGCCACAGCGCGTTCATGAAGAACGCGCTATGAAGATATAGCGCGATAATTAAAGGCCCATGAAATGATTTAAAAAAGGAGAAATATCCTTTGGGCAGCCATTTAATCAAATGTTAAGAGAGAATAACATCCAAAGTGGACGCTACAATGATCAAACGTCAATCAATAACAACTGCTTCAAATGATAACTTCAATTAGATCCACCACGCGCTATGAACAAGAAAGCGATAAGAGCGGATAGCGAGGGAATGCCAAACTCGAGACGAGATCCAAGGTATGGAATTGAAATGTTGGGCCAAGAATGGGGAGAAAATCCAGAAAATCAACCAACTAAGGATCAATTTAGGGCATTAACTAGGATAACAAAGAAAATGCTCAATTTATCGGCCAAAATTGGGTGTCTACAGATGCCCCTCCTTGATATCCGCTTTGCAGGGAAGCGAAACGGAGGTGAAACGGAGGCAAAATGGAGACGACACAGAGTGGTAGTGACGGGGAGACAAAGTGGAAACGTAGTGGAGCGGACTGATAAGTGGATATCAAGGAAAACGAGACACCCATCACAACCGACAGATGATAGGAATAATCCAGAAAACTTCGAGCTAACCACAAGATCAAGCTAGCATCAGTGACTCCTGCCTAAAATGATAGGCACAGAACAAAGAAAAGGAAGCTGATCAACCTCTTGCACAAAAGAGGCATCCGCAGTGCGTAGCAACTACGGATTTCACTCAATTAGTGGAATAAACGTGAGCCCGGCGGATCCATCGACGCCATCGTGCGGTTCACAGCTAATGAGTGGATCAAAAGAGGGAAGATAAGTTGAATTGGATCGAAAGGGGATAAGCAAATTCCAGGCAAGGGTCACATCGACCAGCGAGATCTAGTGTCCAACTAGGAGTAACCTTTCAAATTCGGAATGGAATTGAATTTCTTTGCTCAAGGACATAAGCATATTGATCTTTAATTGAGAAGAAAACTGGGCATTCATGGATGTAAAAATGACATGATGCCTGCAGGGCTAAAATAAAGGAAATTATTAAAACAAATGCCAAGAAAGAATAAAATATAAGATACTCAAGGATAATATTGTTAAATCAACAGACTTGGGTCAAGAGTTATCCACAACCACGACGTGCAAGATGAAGTCCATCGTCCCCAAATTTGTCTGACCTAACGGCCTATCCGACGATTAACTGCATGTTTCTAGATCATCACTGTTTTTAGTAGAGGGGAACTCAAATCCCGAAACATACAGAGAACCAGTCGGTCCTCGAGATGATATAATAATGTAAAATAGCAGATAGTAATGCAATAAAGGAAGGGATAAGGAAATACTTACCTGATGGCGTGCCACTTCATTTTTCTTCTTTTCTTTTCCTGAAATACAATGTTAAGCACAAGTAGAATAACTTCAAGTACGTGTAAGCAGGAGAATGCAAATTTTTATTCATCCACAAGCTGCATTTTCTTTTATTTTCTTCCCCCTTCTCTATTTTCATTTTTCTTTTTTTTACTTTGATTATCGCGCTATATATACATAGCGCGACATTGTCGCGCTATGAACGTGTAGCGCGTTCATTAACCGTAGGTTTTCAAAAACCGCCCCCCCCATTTCATTCATTCAAACCTATTATTTCCCTCCCTCGACTCCCTCTCTCGCCCTCTCACCAGCCCAGCAACCTATCGCCCGGATCCGATGGAGGGAGAGGCCCCTCGACACTCCAAACGGCATGCCACCCGCGGCCGTCAAAGATCACACCCGGAGGAAGAGCGAACGCCCCCCCCCCCCCCCCCCCCCCCCGTGGAAGAGAACGTCGACTCGGAAGCGACCGTCTCGGCCCGGCTTGAAGGGGACGAAATGGAGATCCCCCCGGACGAGGCGGAAGAGGTTGAAGGCGCCCCGGCGGTAGAGGAAGCAGCGACGGAGCCCGTTGGCGGCGTGGCGGCCCGAAAACGGCGAGTGGTAAGAAAACCGCCCCAATCTTGTTTTCTTTTGATTTTTTCTTGTTTTTTCTTTCAGATGTGATAAAAACGGAAGGGGGAATGCCCTCTTAAATCAAAATGAAGGGTAGAATGCCCATGGATTGAAATTGGGGAATGAGGGGTCGCCCCCTACCTGCAGAAGATGAACGCGCTATGTCTTCATAGCGCGTTCTTGAAGAACGAGCTATGTCGATATAGCGCGACAAAGAACAGCATGCCAGTTTTTTTTGTTTTCTAATTTTTTCTTTTGTTTGATGAACACAAATTGATGCCTTCTTGCTTTTATGTTGTGTGCTGGGTGTGGAGGGTGCAGTCCGTGCCCGGATTTCATGGACATTGGTTCGGGCCGCGTACTTCGCACTACCGGAGTTTCAACGAGCCCGCCTCCGCCGAATGGGCTTCGGGGAGTTCTTAGAGATCGAGGTGCTGAGAGTTGACGTAGGACTGATAAGGGCTCTGAAAGCCAGATGGGACACAGGGTGCAAGGCCTTCCTCTTCCCCTGGGGTCATATGATCCCGACTCTAGAGGATGTCACCCGCATCACCGGGCTACGGGTGCATGGATCAGCAGTGACGGGCTGTACTTACCCCGACTACCGGGAGATGGCACATAGACTGCTAGGTTTGGAATTGGAGGGGACTGGCCAGACCTCGCTAGTGTCGAGGATTGCTTTGCAGGAGAGTCTCGGCCTGTTCCACACGCAGAGGGAGGTTGGTGACACCTTGACAGCTCATGAGAAGAGGTTAGAGGCTGGAGCCAGAGAGAGTTTCACGACTGAGGCAGGCCCACAGGCAGACATGGAGCTGAGGAGGTTTCTCATCTTGATGATAGGCAAGCTGCTTCTAGCGACCCAGGGTGATGCAGTGAGCTGCCGCTTTCTACCCCTACTGGAGGATCTGGACAGAGTCGGACGGTATGCTTGGGGTGCGGCAGTCCTTGCCCACTTGTTTGACAGCTTCGGCATCTCTTCACTCCAGTCTTCACTCGGGGAGTTCTACCCTCTACTTCAGGTATCTCTCTAAACCTTAAACTCTAATGATTAAGTTATGCACTTTCCTCTTATATTGATCACGTGAGCTGCATTTCAGGTTTGGAGTTATCTATATCTTCCTACCCTCAGGCGCGCTTGGGAAGATCGGGGAGATCTACTGCCCTTGGCCAGACGATGGACCCCTACACGAGATGGCCGATCTCTGAAGGACCAGGTCACCCATATTCAGAAGATGCTAGACATGATGCCCCATATAGAGGTAAGATTTAATTGTGAAATTGAATTATTTATAAGTGGAATCGAGGGCAATGATAAATTGAATTATGCAGGTGGACTGGACTCCCTACCAGAGGGACATCGGGGTGATGCCTTGGGTGGAGGCGGCCATCCCATACTTTGGGAGAGAGATCTGGTTACATGCCCTCAACCTGGTCGAGCCCCTATATCATAGACTGATCATGAGGACACTAGGGCTCCACCAGGTGGTAGTAGAGTTCCCGACCCAGGCGACGGACCCACGACCTGGGCGACGTTTTCGAGGCCTCCAGGGGACAGATGACTGGCGGCAGCGAGCTCGAGAGCAGTTGGCAGATTGGAAGAGGCGCGGCCGAGCAGTCCCTGCGGGAGCGGATTCAGATGATGCCTATCTCCAGGCCTACTCCCAGGCATACGGCAGCCGAGTCTATCAGAACACTCGTGGACAGGTATGCTTTAATTTACCTGCACTTCCATTTATAAAACCTGGTTATTCAATATGTGACCAACATGTGTTATTGCAGTTTGACATAGAGGGGAGACTGGCCATGGTACAGGGACTCCTCGACTCCACAATCCGGCAGCGGGAGGATCTCCAGCATACCGTTGATGAGTTGGTAAGAACTTGTAATTTAGAATGATTCGGATTTGAATTTCAATTAATGGTAATGCTTTCTTTTCAGTGCGAGGAGCTGGAGGCAGTCCGATCCTCACACGGCGCTTCATCCTCTACTCAGCCCATCTGCGACCACACCGAGCTAGAGAGCCAGCTCGCCAGTGCAGTGGCTCGGGCAGAGGTAGCCGAGGCCTCCCTGCAGGAGAGAGTAAGCAATCTTGTTCTTTTAATATTAGTCTTGGAGATTTATCAATTATCAATTATTGATCAAGATTTTGGATGCAGGAACATGAGCTGCGCATGGTAGAAGCAGAGCTGAGCCGTCGAGATGCAGAGGAGCTTCCCCGAGATGTGATAGAGCTATGCGCCCTTCTTGGCATGGAGAGGAGCGAACGGCAGAGGGAGAGGGAGGAGCGAGACAGAGAGCGAGTGGAGCGTGAGCTGGAGAGAGTACAGTTGATTACCCGATTGGGAATGGCTGAGCAGCGGGCGAAGAACGCGGAGGATCGTTATCGGCGAGGGCGTGAGCGGGCCCAGCGCAAGGGATACTCCCGAGCCTACTCGAGCACTGATTATTTAGTCACCTCCTCTGAGCACCAAAGGAGGGAAGATGCTGAGAGGGGAGCACATGGTGACAGGGTTTCAGCTTCTCGGGGACGGATGGCTCCTCCTAGGTCTTCGCGGGGAGGACAGGAGGAGGCTGAGAGTTCACGTAGAGGGGGAGACCAGGAGGGTCGAGGGGAGAGCTGAGAGATTGTTGTATCCACTCTCATTTTGTACTCTTTTGGCATGTTATAGTGGAATGAGATAGTCTTTGATACTTGTTGCACTTCTTGTGATTTGTTCTTTATTTTGCGTGCCTCTACAAAAGGATGCCATCAGAAATGTAATTCGATTTTTTTTAGATTTTCAAAAATATGCAAATTTTTATAAGTTTTTGAAAAGTATTTTTTTTAATTTTTTTGGAAATATATGATTTTTTTTGGAATTTTTGACAATATTCAATTTTTTTAGAATTTTAGCAATATTCAAATTTTTATGTGGAATTTTTGGCAATATTCAAATTTTTATGGAGAATTTTTGGCAATATTCAAATTTTTATATGGAGTTTTTGGCAATATTCAAATTTTTATATGGAGTTTTTGGCAATATTCAAATTTTTATGGAGTTTTTGGCTTAGACCTTGCTAATGCAGCATCAATGGATGTTTTAAACCACTGGCTAGGGGTCCTTGTTCCTTCCCCTTTTGCTTAAAACTGCCGAAAGCTGGGTGTGCATTGGAGGTGGCGCCCTATAACTGACTGCCCTTGATTAACGGTGCCCCTACCAAGGCCATACCCGAGAAACATTCGGTCTTAAAGGGAGAAGAGAAGAATAATTGAAGATAAGCTTTATGCGAGATGGGAGATGTCAGGACTTGAATTCCTTCCAAGGTATTTCCCCTCAAAGGTAGTCTGTTGTGCCGGGGCTTTGTGCCTTTGATTTTTAGACCCTTGACATGCATACGACCAGGGTTTTTCCTGCGGGGACTTTGCCACTCTTGTCATGCCACAATTCATACTTTTGTATTTATCGAAATTCTGATTTGATTTCCATAATAGCCCTTTTGGCGAGATGTATATCATGAAATTTGTATTGATTTTGGGTCAAGACTGCCCCTATTTGAGACTCCTCTCGTATTGGGGATTACCTAGGTTGGTCATCTCATCCGTCAACCTCTTGCCCCTGCACGCGGCCGAGTAAAGAAGAGAAAAGACTTTCAGGAATTCTCATGGCATGGCCAAAGTAGCAACGGTGTTTTATCCAAGGAGCCAACTAAGGACGCCGTGAAGTGTGTGGAATGCCCAGCTAAGGGTTGCCCTTAACAAGTAGGGAGAGAATGTTGAATTCCCAGCGCGGGGTTCTTATTAACCAATGGTGCTGCAGAAGCAAGCCTAAAGACTCTTTTGAGAATGATTTAATTAAACAAAAGCCTAAGATAAAGGTCTAAAACATCACTTTTAATCTTGTTAAGAAGCACTTCATTTTGAAAATCATGCGTGAAGCAATGAGATAATGATATCATAAAAACGCATACTTACGCCAACATACTACCTTGCGACTTTTATTGAAACAACTGCCAGATGCGATGTTGATCATCGTGGGATTTGTCCTCTTAAAGGGTTTAAAGTGGCTTAACAAGAAGGAGTGGTACTCAGACCAGACTCAGACGAATAAGGAGAAAAGGAAGAGAGATAAGGGCTAGAACTCCCTCACTAAGGTGCAAAGACCCTGATTACATGGAACAGTCTACAAGAGAAGCGGAAAATTAAGAAGAGGAGTGAGGACTAAAGCCTCGGAAGCAGTGGGAGAAAGGGCAGATGCCCAAGGCAGTGGATGTGGAAGAAGTTGGGTCGGACCCATGATCAGGAGGAATTAGGAGAAGAAATTGATAGACGGAAAGAGGCGGATCCGGAGGGTCCGGAGATAGAGGAGGAGAATCATGATAGGAGGAATCCGGAGGCTCCGGAGGGATAAAATATCGAGGGACGCGGTGCCCTGGGAAGAAATAGGGAAAAAGATGATGGAAAAGGAGGAAGAAAATGAAGGATGTGATGTCCCGGAGGAGCAGAAAGATGAATCGGAAGAAAGATGGAGGGTCCGGAGGTTCCGGGGAAATGGAATTAGATGGGTCAAGATGCCCCGAAAGAAGATAGAAAGAACAAGATGGAAAATCTGGAGCTTCCGGAGGGGGAAGATACCATGGGACGTGATGCCCAAGGGAAAGAAAACGATCCGGAGGTTCCAGAATAGTGGAATCAGAAGGGGCGTCATGCCTTAAGAGGAGGGATAAAATACTTGGAGGTTCCAGGGACATAGCAGGAAAGGGGACGCGATGCCCCGGGGAAAGTGAATTAGAAGAGGATGAAGGATCCGGAGGTTCCGGAGGAATGAGACACCAAGGGGCGTGATGCCCCAAGAGGACAAGAGAGAGATCCGGGGAGTGCGGATGCAATAGTTAGAAAGGGGCGTGGTGCCCTGAGGGAAGATCGGAGGGGGCACAATGCCCGGCGAGTGTAAGGGGACCTGGAGATCTCGAAGATAGAGGCGGAAGAGATAGGAAACGTGGGGGATCCGGAGGTTTAGGAAGGCGTGGAAGATACGGGTCCGGAAACCCGGGAAAGAAGAAGTGCAAATGTATGCGAATGCAATGCAACAGATGCGATGAATGCATGGATGCAACAGAATGCATGAGATGCAAAGAATATGAAGGACATGAAGGGCGAGAGGATGAGATCCCCCTCCTTACCCTTGGAGTGGCCCATGAAGAAAAAGTGATAGATAAGAATGTGGATGACATTGAATAGAAGGTGGGTAGAATAGTGGAAAGCCCTTTGGCACCAAGATAACCGCCCCTCCATGGCAGTGAAAGTGTATAGCCAATCGGCCCAATGGAGAAAGCAAGAGCCCATGATGAAACTTCAACAATGAATGACCACTCCCTTGTAGAGTGAAAAACAATAGTGTGAGGGAGTTGAAAAGTTGGGATAGGAAGCATTGTGTTGCCCAGGGGTTGTGGCGTATAGAGAGTGTTGAACAAAATGGTCATTCGCCCCTTGTATGGAAGAATGGGTTCAAGATTTGAAAGTTGGAACAAGGGGTGCCCTGCCCGGCCCTTAGGCACAAACTTACACGGCATCAAAGTGAGCAGTGATGGGAACTTGGCCTCTTCGACCATGCTTGGCACAACAACCCGGATCGGCATCCGGCATACAAACTCTTGCATCTTGAATAGCGTGGTCATGGCCAAATCCTTCTTGCCTGGCTTTTGATCATCTTCGGCACAAATACTTGATGAAAGCCCCCCATTCTGAGTGGTAGAGAGGTGTGAAGTGGAGGCGGAAGGTTCCATGGATGGTGGAGGTGTAATGGAAGGTGTTGGAGAAAGGGTGAGTGGAAACGAAGGCTCAAACACGTCGAGCCTCTCCCTTTGCTCGTAAGCGGTCGGGGTTGGCTCAAGTGCAAAAAGGTGTGGACCTTGCTCAGTACTAGCCACGGGTAAGGGTGAAGGGTTAAGTAGTGGAATAGGAGTGGCTAGGTCACGGGTTAAAGGTATAATAGAGGACGGCTGAGGTGGCGAACAAAGAGGAGGTGTAATGGGAGGCTTGGCGGAAGCCGGCGTAGTGGAGGGTGATGGAGGCTCGGCGGAGGCCGATGGGATGGAGACTATTGGTGTGGTTACGGGAGGTGTGAGCGAAGAAAGTTTAGTGCGTTGAGAATGCCGGATGGGGCGAGCGGTGTTAGGGATAGAATGTGACAATTGGTGTGGCGGTGTGGGTGATTGGAATGTCGACCCATCATCGTAACACCAAGAGGTCTCATAAATGGGGGTTGGATCGGGGACTGTGGCTTCGTCCTGAGTAAGGGGTTCATCAAGTGGTAGTGGAGGGAGAGGGAAGCGAAGAAAACTCGGAAGGGGTGCTTCTTGAGGAGCTTCGTCGTATGCCGCCTCAAATTCTTCAATTGCCGGTTCTTCATTATCGAGTTCAAGTGGATGCCATGGTGGAGATGTATTAGTAGGTGGTGGAATGTAATGGTATTGCAGATGATGTGGTGAATGCAAGTGTGAATGCGTAGGCGGAGGCGGAGGGCCATATGAATGAACGGGGTGAATGGGTGGAGAATGGACAACATCCGCTTGAACGTTGAAATCTGCTGGCTCTTGCTTGCTTGAACTGTCGACGCCGTAGTCGTCTCTCCTATCCTTCCAATCTTTCTCCATCTTTATAATGTCATTTAGAGCCGCATAAAGGGGATTGACTGGAGTTGGAGGAGCGGACCGTGGGCTCGTAACCCTCTTTAATTGTTCCTCTAACGAAGTGACTTTGTGGAGAAGCGTTTGTTGAAGGGGTGTGACCTGAGTAACAGAGGGTTGGCAGGGCCTTGGAGGAGGAGCCGCACAAAAAGACCGTGGAAGGGGATTAATGGGATGACCCATAGAAGAACCCGGATGGGCCGGGTTGCAAGGAATAAATGGGCCTTGGGGCCGTGGTGGAGGAGGAATAAAAGGAGGCGGGTGACGGGCCACCCGAGGAGAAGTGTGAATAGGAGGAGATGGGTGATGGGCTACCCGAGTAGGAATGTGAATCGAAGAGGGAAGTGGATGATGGGCCACCCGCAAAGGATTGGAAGGAGGATGAGAGGAATGAGATGCACCCTCAACAACGGCCTTAAGGGCTTGGATTTGTTGAGGGGTGAGATGATCTAATGCATGCAAGATCTGGGAGACCTTCTCATCATCGGGAGGAGACGGTCCCGTAGGAGTAGTGGCTCGCGATTGAGGTGAGGGACCATGGGATTGGATATTGCCCATGGGTGGGGCAAAACCGTGAAGATGAGGGCGTGGTCCCTTTAAAAGATTATGGTGAGAGTTGTGATGAATATGTTGAAATTGAAGGGAATAAGATGTGCTAGGTTGATCACCCTCATGAACATTAATTCAGTTAAACATGTTGACTTTCTTATCAAGGTAACCCAAACAATTCAATGTGTAATCAAAATAGCTCACATAGATAGCAAACAAGCTAGGATGGGGTTACCTTTGATTTCTTTTATTTGAACCTTGGCAAATTCATTGATTTTATGCAAATGGATGTGATCACTCAAGGGGGGAACCTAGTTTCAAATGTGGTTTTCTCCGGTGCCAACTAGGAACACTCTCTCACCATGCGTAGGCCAACTAAACCCGGGACTTCAAAGGTACAACCTGCCCGGTGTCCGTGAGGGAATCCACGGGTGCGGGGACTTACGGAGGTCTTGGAAAAGAAATTTCCGGTCCAAAGAGACGGAATGCTCAATGGAGGGTTGTTCCAATTCCAAGAAGGGTGTGTGGAATCCTAGTGTAGAGAGAGGAGGTCTCTCAAACCAAATGCAAAGATGAATGCCATGCTATGCAAAAACATCTAAACTAGAACTGATAAATAAAACAAAAATATGTAAGCACACAGCAAGAAATATACAAGATGCCACCAGAGATGAACCCCAACAGAAGGTGTACCTGAGAATACCCTCAGGTGATGAATGCGCTATATGTCCCCAGCGTGATCTACAGAAAGCGCTATGGACACTTAGCGCGATCAACGATAGTGGGGGAAAAGCCCAAAAATCAAATAAACACACACACTGATATATGGACAAGCAGGCAACTAGAAACACGAACGTGGTAGCACAAAGCGTCCCACCGTGATCGCCAATTTGTAGATCATGAACTTATGATCACCCCCCCAAAATTGATGAATTTGCCTTTAGCAAGATAATCTAGCAAGATAAAAGCGCTAAAGTCGATGATAAAATAGGGGTGAAACATGCATTAATAAGATCCGTGATCGCCACTGAGGCCAGAAACATGCCAAATAATAAAAGACTAAAATAGGGGCATGCTACATACCTCAGAAGTTTATGAGGGGGGGCCAGCCGTAGGCCTGAAGATGAACGCGCTATATGGTCCTAGCGCATTCTTCAGGTCGCGCTAGGAACATATAGCGCGATATCAGACAGGAAGCGGGCTTATCAGACAGGCTCGGGTGGCGATAAAGGCGACGGCGAAGGCGTGGCTGAGGGTAGAGATAAAGGAGAAGGTTTGGCTTGCTCAGGCTCGGGCAAATGTGATGGCGAAGATGGAGGCGAGGGTGGAGATGGAGGTGGTGATGGAAGCATTGGTAGTGGAGATGGTGAGGATAGTGATGAAGGCGATGGGGGTAGTGGACATGGAGGTAGAGAGGGTGAAGAGGGAGGTTGTGGTGTCCACCATCGACGTGTCGACACAACGCGTCGAGCGGTGTTAGGGATATAAGTAGTGGTAGTGGCGGCAGGGGAAGAAGGGGAGGCACTAGCCTGAGAAGAGGCTTGGGTTTGTGGCGGCGATGGAGTCGGGGTAAGAGATGGTGGAGGTAACGGAGTAGGTGATGGAGAGAGTGCAGCACTAGACGAGGAATAATAGGGGTGCCCCTGACCTTGAAGTAATAGAGACGGCTGCCCGGGTGGCACTTCTTGCTGCTGTTGTTGGTTGCGAAGATGTAAAATAACTTTATGCATGGCGGCCCAATCAATCCTTTTCTTAGCTTCCAGATAATAAACATAATCCCGGAACTCGGGGCAATCCTCAATCAAATGCCCCTGCTAACGGTGAAAATCACAGAACTGAAGCATATCCCCGACCGCGGGTCGGTAAGGCACAACCGGAGAGAACGGCAACGCGTGAGTGGCCATCAAAGCCCGAAATATATCGGTGAAACACTCCGGCAGAGGAAGATGAGGAGCCTGCTTCGGGCAAGGTGGATGCCGAGGGATATGTAATGGTGGAGAAGGTTGTGGAGACGGAAGTGGAGGTTGCGCAGGCAGGAGTGCGTGGCTAGTGGTGGAGGGCTTTGGTGAAGGCATGTGTGGAACAGGATGAGGGGGTATGTAGACGGCATCTACTTGCTCGGGATGTGGTGTTCCCTTGACCGGAAGTGGAGATGGAGACGGGTATGTGGATGCGGGAGGCTGACTCATGGAAGGTTGATATGCTGAGGCGTATGGGTATGTAGAGGCAGGAGGTTGGCTCGTGAAGGGATATGTGGCGGAAGGCTGACTCATGGCCGGCTGACTCATGGGAGCGTAGGGTTGACATGTGGAGGGTGAAGGTTGATATGTGGAGGTGGATGGTGGAGACTCGAGGTCAAGGGAATCTTGGATTTGTTGGCGAATGAAGTGGGCTCGGCTGTAAAGTTGCTGCCAGGAGGTGATGTCGTTGAGGGCTAAGATGAACCGATACTCGGGTGTTGCATTTGATATCAGCATCTTGATTTGTTCTCCCTCCGAAATGTGTCCCGAGACTTGCGCGGCAAGGTGACGCCAGCGGTCGGCAAAGGTGCAGAAATCCTCTTCGGGCTTCATCATCTCTTAGGCCAGATCCGCGATAGAATACTTGGGCCCAACCTGGTCTTGATACTACTGAATAAACTTATCTTGAACGGCATGAAAACTCACAACTTGCTCTTGCGGAAGAGAGAAGAACCAATCCCGAGCCGGGCCTTCCAATGACAGACCAAACAGATAAGCCATCAAGTGTTGGTCATGTCGAAATTGGGCCGACTCATAAACGAACTCCTTCAAGTGCACATATGGGTCACCAAGTCCACTATAACGGCGATATGCGGGAATTTGTGAAGATGGCGGAAGCCGAAGACCTTGAAATGCGAATGGGATACTCAAGGAGGATTTGGGATTGATCCGACATTGAAGCCCATCAAGCTGGCGTTGGGTTTGAGTAATCATCTCCTGGGTAGGGAGAGATCGAGAAGAATATGGGCCAACTTGAGTAAGAGGGTGTGAATTAGGACCAGGAGCATGGTATTGGGCCGAATAAGAGGATCCGGGCTGAGAAGAAGACGGGCCCATTCCGGGAATGGAAGGATATATGGGCCTGGAAGAGTCATGAGCATATGGGTTGAATGGGCTGGCAGCAACATGGGCAGAAGGATGAGGCCCATTAAGAGAATAATGCCCATTAGCAATTGGGCCAGCAACATATGAAGGAGAAGGAGGAGGCCCATGAATAGGAGATGGCCCATTATGAGAAGAAGGCCCATGAAGATGAGATGCAATAAGACGTTGGGCCTGGGCCGGGTCCATTTGGCAAACAAGGCTTGAAATACGGGCCATGAGATTACCCTGTTCCTCAGATGGGTCAGAGGGACCACGAGAAGATGGACCCACGCGGGAAGAGGATTCCACGCGGGAATAGAAAGCATATTGGGAAAAAGAATGATACAAGGGGTTAGAATGATGCTCCATGAGGGCAAATGGAGACTTAATACAAGGATGTCAAGGAGAATACAAGTGGGGAAGCACTGGCTTAATGGGCCCAAGGACAAGAGGGGACTGACCCACTAATGCAAAGACGAATGGACAATGGATCACGGGACAATGGACTAGACAATGGACACACAAAATGGGGTAACCTAAGTGGGCCTAATAATGATGAAAGACGTGGGTGCAACACAAAACACCACTAATGGGCTTGGACAAGCCCAAATAACACAATCAATGCAATGTAAGAGTTTTCACCCAAGTCAAACAAGTTGATATGATGGGAAATATTTTAGAGATTTCAATGGACCTTTTAATGATTTGAATTAATAATAATTCCCTCGAGATAGGAATCCGATGGGAATAAGATCCAAACTTTAGGTTGACTAAGGTTAACTCCCTCACACTTATGCAAATGCAAGCCTAAGGGGTGGAAAGGTACAACCGGCCCGGTGTCCGTGTGGGAATCCACGGCTCACGGTGACTTATGGAGGTCCTTGATGTGCTTTCCTGGTCGGCTCCAAGGAATATGGAGACGAGAGGTCCACGCACCAAGGTAGGAAATGCAACTATGATATGCAACGTATGGCCCTATGTGCACCGGAGTGCATGCAAATTCTAGCTTAAAACTAGAAAATCAAGACTAGATTAAACTATGCAAACATGATCCAACTAAAACAAATAGTATATGGATGGAAAGATAATACAAAGATCTGCACAACGGCCCCAAGAACAGATCAATCTGACCCCGGGAGGTCAATCAAATCACTAAGCAAAGATGCCCCCGTGAACCTATGCGCAGACCACATGCAGATTCCATGGACAAAATGCTAAAATGATGACAATTTTTAACTAAGCAAATGAGACCCAAATGATGCAAATAAGCTATGGATGGAAAGACAATACAAAGGACTATCCAATGGATCAAAAATCAGTGTAATCAGACATCGGGAAGGCAGTTAAATCACTCATTAAAGATGTACCTTTGAACCTGTCCCTGAGCCTGCCTGCAGAACTTATGCACAAAACTTAAAAAGTTAGACAAGATTAGAATATGCAAATATTAACCAAATGATGCAAATGATATATGGATGGAAAGACAATAAAAGGGCTATCCAACGCAACAAGAATCAGCTCAATCGGACTCCGGGATCAAAAGTTATGCCTCGATGAACACGGCCCTGTGAGCATGCACGCAAGACTGCCAGAAGCCGTGTAATGGTCTACCAAAGGACCGTTACCTGCATGTGACGGTCTACTGCAGGACCGTCACACTACCAGAGCCCTTAAAACACCAAAAATAGTTGGAGAATGGAAGAAATATCACCTAAACATGAACATGCACCCACCCAACCTACAAAAGAGCATGAAAACAAGCGTGATGGGCATTGGTGTCCCACCGTGATCGCCAAAAAACTGTTGATTTATTTTTTTTAATTAGATTCCTATCCCGCCCCCTTTAAATACATATATGCATAAACATGTGAATCAAAGATAAGGGGGGTGAAAGGATGAGAAATACTAACCGTGATCGCCACCAAGGTTCCAACAACGCCAAAGGATGAAGACGTGTAAAGAACGGCGTCGTGTACCTTGGAACTTAAAGACTTGATCGCGCTTGAAACGGGGTGCGGGGAACTTGTGAATTCAAACCTCCTCTCCTTCCCGCCAGCTAGAGGAAGAGGGCCTCACGTTGTATTCATGCTCTCCTGCGAAATAAAGATGAAACACAAAGGTAAAAACCCATTAGAACATGAAGTGTAGAAATCTGCCCAAAGTGATAAAATAGCATGAATAAAAGGGGGAGAACGCACCGGGGGAGGGTTTTTAACCCCTGTGGAAGGGTGGAAATAATAGGTGGGTGTGTTGTGCATGCATGAGATTTGAAATCAAGAGATTTGATTGAGAGAATAGAGAGAAAATGATGATGCAAAACGGAGAAAAACACATGTGTAGCAGAAAGTGTAGAAAACTGTGATGATTTGTGATTTTGAGGAGACAAGAACTAAGAGTGTAGACCATGGAATCAAGT
Organism: Amorphophallus konjac; assembly: GCA_022559845.1. Taxonomy (NCBI): domain Eukaryota; kingdom Viridiplantae; phylum Streptophyta; class Magnoliopsida; order Alismatales; family Araceae; genus Amorphophallus; species Amorphophallus konjac. The sequence continues at coordinate 26,706,604 of CM040122.1, forward strand.
CAAGAAGGATGGAATTGAAAACCAATACTTCCCTCTTCAAGCCAAGGTCGAAGGATTGAGTCGGAGTTGTAGCATGGCTTCGCCCCACGTCCGGAAAGAGCCCCCCTTCGCAACTGCGAACTGGGTAATTTTTATAGAGTTTTACAAGAAAATCTCATCTTCTTATCACGATTTCCGGAGATAGAGTCCAAGATAAATCGAGTTCTTTGGATCAAACTCGAGATAATACTAAGGACAAGAGATAGGAACAAACGGGGATCAATTCGGAGGAGGATTCTAGAAGATATGGCTCTTGGAAGGTAGCCCCGGAGCTTAATCTGCAGAGTTTTAGTTGAAATAGGATACTTAAATCCTGATCTTGCGACCCAGATCCCAAGAGATATTGCCAATGAAAATTTGATTCCTATGAACCAAATTCAAGATAATACCGAGGGCTAGAAGTAGGAAAAAATGGGGATCAATTTGGATAAGAATTCAAGAAGTTATGGACTCTTCAAGAGGGCCACAGCACACAAAAATGGAGCAGAGTCCAGCACGAATTGGACTCTCTGGTGCATGTAACGGTCTATCGTAGGACCGTCAGAGTTATGTAACGGACTAGGGTAGGTCCGTCACACTATGGCGGTCAAACGGGACGTTTTCGGACAAGTTTCGGTGTAACGGTCTACTGTAGGACCGTCACAGTGAAGTAACGCATCTACAGTAGACCTTCACATTGAAGTAACGCATCTACAGTAGACCTTCATATTGATGAAGGCAGATTCCGGGTAGACTGCGCGCGACTTTAGAAATTGAAGTATATCTCTCAAACGGGACAGAACTAGATAAAGTTGTATACATAGAAGTTGTAGATAACTGCGAGAGGAACAACTTTCATGAAGAAAGAAATTTGAGAAAATGATTGAAAGATGGAGAAAATGGGGCTGGAAGAGAGAGAGAAATTCTGGAATGTAGGTGAACAGCACAGTCTGCTGGAAAAACGTGAATAACTCACAATCGGGGCAGAACCGGCCAACGGTGTAGAAGAAGAAATTGTAGATCTTTGAAAGAGGAACAACTTTGATGAAGACAACTCTTTGAAAAGAGGACAAGAATAGGGTGAAAAAGAACCACTTTTAGGACTGCACAGTGAGAGAGAGCCGATTACTTGAGGGGAGCTGGCCTAAATGGGCCGAAAGTCGACTTGGAAGCCGGAATTTGACAAGATAAGCTCCGGGGCTATAAGAAATCATGATCTCCAAGACTCAAAGGATATGAAATGGTAAAAATGGGCTTGAAATCCATTCGAGAAAGCTCCAAATCAATGGCTAATTCGGGACATCAAAAATGGTGAATAAGAGAAATGACATAACTTGTGGGCTAAAACGGGTGTCAACAATGACTAGAGCAGAGACTGAGGCATCGCAGTTGGTGGAAGGTACTATTCCGATTATGGGTTGTGCGGCTCGAGTTTTGTTTGATTCTGGTGTGTCCCATTATTCATTTCGAGGGATTTTACTCAGAGTGCCGAGGAGTCGGCGACTGAGGTGTCTTATGATCTGGCAGTGGAGTTGCCTACCGGTGATTTCATGCTCACCCCATATTTCCTTGAGAAGGTGCCTGTGTAGGTGGATGGGCGGAACATACTGACCAGGCTTTATGTATTGCCGCTTCAGGACTTTGATGTGATCTTGGACATGGATTGGCTCGAGGCCCATCATGCCATGATGGATTACGGCTCGAAGCGGGTCTACTTCTGAGAGCTTCGTGGACCCACCTTCTATTTCCAAGGTATCCAGTCTTCCCCCTCTCATTTTCTTATTTCGGCTATTAGGGCTCGTCGATTGCTTGACACGAGTTGTCAAGGTTTTCTTGCTTCTGTGGTTTTGGTTGATCGGCAGTGTCCAGATGTGGAGGATATTCCGATTGTGTGCGAGTTTTCTGATGTTTTTCCTGGGGAGTTGCCATGGTTCCCACCGTAGCGAGAGATTGATTTCGTGATTGAGGTGGTACCAGGTACGGTGCCTATGTCGAAGGCCCCTTACCGGATGGCGCCTGCGGAGTTGAGAGAGCTGAAGGCGCAGTTGGAGGATTTACTTGCCAAGGGGTACATTTGTCCTAAGTTTTTCCCTTGGGATGCGCCAGTGTTGTTTGTGAAGAAGAAGGATGGTAGTTTGAGGCTGTTCATTGACTACCGGCAGTTGAACCAGGCGACTGTTAAGCACAAGTATCCGTTGCCTCGGATTGATGACTTGTTTGATCAGATTCAGTCTGCCCGGGTATTTTCGCGGATCGATCTGAGATCGGGCTATTACTAGCCGCGGATTCGAGAGTCTGGTGTTGAGAAGACTGCATTCTGCTTGAGGTATGGGAATTATGAGTTCCTGGTGATGCCATTTGGGCTCACCAATGCCCCCGCGGCATTTATGGATTTGATGCATAGGGTGTTCCGTCCGTATCTAGATCAGTTTGTGGTTGTGTTTGTGGATGACATCCTCGTGTATTCGCGGTCTACTGAGGAGCATGTGCATCATTTGAGAGTGGTGTTGCAGACCTTGCGAGATCACCAACTGTATGCCAAACTCAGCAAGTGTGAGTTCTGGCTTCGAGAGGTGCACTTTTTAGGCCACGTGATTTCTGGTGTTGGTGTTTCCATGGACCCGGCCAAGGTCGAGGCCATAGTGCAGTGACCGAGGCCGAGATCCGTCACAGAGATTCGGAGCTTTTTGGGGCTGGTAGGATATTATAGGAGGTTCATCCAGCATTTTTCCTGCATTGCGACCCCGATGACTAGGCTTACGCGGAAGGATGTGCCGTTTGTCTGGACAGAGGAGTGTGAGCAGAGCTTCGTGGAACTGAAGAGACTGCTCACTACCGCTCCGGTATTGGTATTACCTTCTAGATAGGGAGGTTTCGTGGTGTCTACAGATGCTTCCAAGGTAGGTTTGGGTGTCGTGCTGATGCAGTATGGTAGAGTTGTGCCGTACGCATCTCGACAGTTGAAGCCCCATGAGGAGAACTACCCTACTCATGATCTTGAGTTAGCGGCGGTGATTTTTACTCTGAAGATCTGGGGGCATTATCTGTACGGCGAGAAGTTTGAGATATTCACTTACCATCAGAGTTTGAGGTATGTGTTTACTCAGAAGGATCTTAACCTCAGGCAGAGGAGGTGGATTGAGTACATGAAGGATTATGATTTTACTCTGTCGTATCAGTCTGGCAGGATGAATGTCGTGGCTGACGCCTTGAGTAGGAATGTAGTGGTCAGTCAGATGTTGTTGAGGAAGTGGAGGTTATAGGAGCAGGTGCCGGCCATGACTTTTAGGCTCAAGATCCCTCGGGATCAGGGTTCGGCTGTACTTGCGAGCTTGACTGTCATGCCAGCTATTCGTCGTCAAGTGACAGAGGCTCAGCGGGCGGACCCCGATCTGCCTCGAATTTTGTCAATGGCCGAGGTGGAATTTGGTGAGGATGGAGCTATGCGGTTCCAGGGTAGGTTGTACGTCCCAGCCGAGGATCAGACGAGGCGCGCGGTGCTACGAGAGGCTCATGGGAGCCGGTATGCCGTGCACCCCGGATCGGTGAAGATGTACCAGAACCTGAAGAGGCAGTTCTGGTGGCCTGGGATGAAGAGAGATGTTGCAGAGTTTGTGGCTAGGTGTCTGATCCGCCAGCAGGTGAAGGCGAAGCACCAACGACCGGGAGGTACACTTCAGCCCTTGGAGATCCCCGCGTGGAAGTGGGACCACGTGACCACTGATTTCGTGGTTGGGTTATCGAGGACATCCAGTGGGCATGATAGTATTTGGTTACTGGTGGATAGACTGACGAAGATGACTTGGTTGTTACCGATCAAGGTCAGTTGGAGTGTGCATCATTTGGCTCGTCTGTATGTGGAGTGAATCGTCCCATTGCATGGAGTTCCTATCTCTATTGTGTTTGATCGTGATCCTCGCTTCACTTCTAGATTCTGGAGGAGCTTCCAGCGGGCTCTAGGCACCGAGCTAGCATTTAGCTCGGCATACCATCCTCAGTCGCATGGTCAATCTGAGAGTACCATCCAGACTTTGGAGGATATGTTGAGATCGTATTGCCTGGAGTGGCAAGGGAGTTGGATCCACCATTTACCTTTAGTGGAGTTTGCCTACAATAATGGCTATCATTCGAGCATTGGTATGGCTCCGTACGAGGCATTGTACGGGCGACCTTGTCAGACTCTATTTGATTGGTTCGAGGTTGGAGAGCGTGTCCTGACAGGACCGGATTTGGTGTAGCAGTGTACTGAGGTGGTGCATCTGGTTTGATAGAGGATGTTGGCAATGCAGAGCTGACAGAAGAGTTATGCCGATCGGAGGAGGCAGCCCCTCAGCTTCGCTGTGGGAGATCGAGTGTTTTTGCGAGTTTCTCCCATGAAGGGTGTAATGCGCTTCGGCATGCATGTGAAGTTGAGTCCCCGCTACATTGGTCCTTTTCTTATTGTCGAGCGTATTGGTGAAGTTGTTTATCGGTTGCAGTTACCTCTGGAGCTATCTTCGGTGCATGATGTGTTCCATGTGTTTATGCTGCGGAGGTATATGCTCGATGATTCCCACGTTCTGGAGGATGCCGTTTGGCTCGAGGTGAACCCAGACTTGTCCCTTCCGGAGTACGCTATCCGCATCGAGGATCGGCGTGAGCAACGCCTGCGGAACAAGGTTATCCCTCTGGTTAAGGTAGTCTGGCATCGTCACTCCGGTGGTGAGACGTCGTGGGAGCGTGAGGATGAGATGCGGTAGCGGTATCCTTATTTTTTCTAGTGAGTCTTCTCCCTTATCCATGTGTCTTGTCCTTAATTTCGGGGATGAAATTTATTTGAGGGGGGAGGACTGTAATGTCTCGAGTTTTTTGGACATTTTTTAGATCTGGATCTGTGAGTTTCGGATCTCTTTCGGGGGTCCCGGAGTTTGTTTTGTGGTTTACACGTATTTTTCCCTGACGAATCTGCGAAACGCCATAGCGGGCGAACCGTTGCGTTATCCTCCTCCGAGACTGTACCAGTGCGTTGAGCGTGTTCCGAGGATCGCGGAAATGATTTTTCTTAATTTTTCGTATTTTTGACATTTTTCAGATTTTCTATAAATAACAATTTCTTTTCCTTTTCTTTTTCTCTTTTTCTTCTTTCTTCTTCTCCTTCTTCTTTCTCCTTCCCGTGAGCGCACCGCTGCACCCCCTCTCTCCTATTCGAGCTCGCGGCCTCTTCCTCCTCCGGCGATGGGCGGTGGACGATGGCAGCGGCGCGGTGACGACGGCGGCGGCCAGAGGAACGCGGCGGTACCCTTTTCGCGGCGTGGGAGAGGCGTTGTTGTTCGGCCAAGGTTTGGAGATCGGCGACGATCCGGCAGGTTTCGGCCTTCATTGAGGTAGGGGGACGGATCCTTACCCTCTTTACTGCTTTCCCCTTGATTTGTAGGCCGTGGGGAGGTCGAGAGGGGCATTTTTGAGCCGGGAGGGCAAAATTCCATGATTTTGGGTTGAGCGTCGGATCTCCCGTTTCGTGAGATTTTTGACCGATCTAAGGGTGTAGATCCATGCTAGGTTGGTTGGGGAAGGATTCCCCTTTGTTTCCCCTTCATCGGGTGATGATCGGGGCGTGGATGGCAATTTTTGGGGTTTCCCACAGGTTTCGCGTTCGGGACGACCTAGCGGTCGTTCCAAAGACCGCTAGGCTCCATTTGGCGGTCTCAGGGAGATCGTTAGGAGGTTTTGAACATCGGTAGGCCCATGCGGTCCTCCTGGGGACCACTAGGGTCATGGTGGCAGTCACGCGATAGACCGCTACCCTTGGGTTAGCGGACATCAGACGATCGTTTTTCCCGTTTGACCGAGCGCCCTCGGGGTGCATGATTCTGACCGTTGGGGGTCACGTGCTGCCTAGCAGTCATGGTGATGACCGTTTATGGCTGCCTTGCCGTCCAAAGAGGACTGCTAGGCTGGGGTTAGCGGCCTGGCGATAGACCGTTTGGCCCCTTGTGGCCCGTTCCCTTGCGGTCCAGTAGAGGACCGCTTGGCTCCTCCTTGCGGTCCAGAAGAGGACCACTAGGCCCCTTGCGTTCCAGAGGGTGACTGCAAGCTGAGGGGCAGTCCTGTGAGGACCTCCACTTGGTTTTCTTTCAATCGATGGTTTCCATGAGTTGAGTCTTACCTCCGGTGACAAGTCCACTAGTCATAGCCTTCTTACGGCACGCGTGTGCTGACCCACCTGGGAGTGGTGGAGTGGCTTACCCGAGAGAGACGATTTTTAAGCTGATTTCCGTAGGGCCCCTTGCCTTTGCAGCCCGAGTCTGGCTGGGGGGAAAACCAGCTAGAGGACCCGACCTAGAGCAGTTGGTCTATGTGTGCACGCGTAATTGGGGGCATAGGACACGTGCTGACGAGCACGACCCCAGCTAGTCCTTGTTCTGAGTTCTTGGTTACTGTTGTGTGTCTCAGTCTCCGCTTGGGGCGTTGTAGGGAGACACGGAGGCGCGGTGTAAGACGTCAGGGGATGCATCCGGCTTTGCTTCTAGTGGGTGGTGCTCTTGTCACCTGGCAGGTATGGACTTATTTTTCCGCCGGTTTGAGGTCGGTTCACTTGGTACGGTTAGCTGTAGGGAGCTTTTCCGCTTATTTATTACTGCTTGTTGCTTCTACCGTACTCATGCTAGGTAGTGTTACCTTTCGTGGTTGTTCACGCCTTGTTGTCGTTTTCCTCGTTGTGCGGTGGGGGTCCGAGGGATCCCTACTAGGCCAATGAAATGAGGCTCATCCCTGTGTTTTCAGGTGACACGGGGTCGTCGAGAGGCGCATCGGAGTTTCAGCATGGTTCTAGTAGCCAGGGTTAGTCGCCAGTCTGCCAGAGCCGGGGTATGTCCCGTGTACTTGTACTTTTCTTTCTGTTGACTGTACTTAATTTGGACATGAGATACACTGTCCCTTGTAGCAGTTTATTTATTTATTTTATTCTGTGCATTTCCTTTTTTAGATTATTGTGTTTTCTCTGCAATTATTTCAGCTTCTCTTGTACTCCCGCACCATCCCTTTAACCCTTCTGAGTATTCAGGCTCGTGGGTGGCGGGCCGAGGTTCGAGACGCACCGGTTCCTTTCCGGTACTCGGATCTTGGGTCGTTACAGTTGTGTTCTGTCCATAGCTATCTCGTGTTGTGTTACACGTGTACGGTGAGTTACGTACGGACCGGTCGTGTTCCGGTGACTTTCCGCTTTCAGCGAGTTCTCGCCTTTTGGTGACCTTCTCACTGGTTGTAGCCTTTTTACGGCACGCATGTGCTGACCTACTCGAGAGTGGTAGAGTGGCTTTCCCAGTGTGATGATTTTTAGGTTGGTTACCGTGGGGCCCCTCATCTTTGCCGCCTGAGTCCGGGCTGGGGGGAAAAACTAGCTAGAGGATCTGACCTAGAGCACGTGGTCTGTGTGTACACACGTGGTTGGGGGCGTCGGACACGTGTTGACGAGTGCGACCCCAACTAGTCCTTATTTTGTGGTTCCGTGATTAGTGTGTCTCAGTTTCTGCCTAGGACGAGTAGGGAGACACCAGGGGCACGGACTAAGATGTCAGTTGATGCATCCGGCCTTACTTCTAGTGGGTAGTGCTCCTGTCATTTGAGGGATTTTCGACACAGGTTTTCTTCTACCGAGATTTAGCATTTTGGTGACTCGGAGTCCTATTTACTCGTGGCCGAGGTGTGGTTCCTCGCTGTCTTCGTGAGTCCTGTCCGACTGCGTAGCCGTGTTCCTTGTATCCGAGATCCTAACGTGTGTGTCCTAGGAGAGGTGTTCTGAGACAGGTCGCTGGGTTTTAGCTTTCTGTGGCCCAAGTTTTGAGATTTCGCATCAGCGTGAGTTGTGTTCGATACTCAAGGTATCGTGACGGTGTGCAGGTTTTTAGCAGATAGTGGCTTAGCCCGATCTTGTGGCAGTACCGTTCTTTACTACTTTACTTCCTTACTGCTTTACCTGCTTTATTGTCTTCATATTTTGTTACTTGCTGCTCTGTTTATCTGTTTATTGTAGTGGGGATCCAGGGACCCCTACTGAGCCAATGAGATGAGACTCACCCCTTTTCTTTTCAGGCCGGCATGCCTCCTCGTCGTTCGGAGGCCTTGAGCAGCGTTCTAGGTGCTAGGGTTGCCAGTTGGTGTTAGCCGAGGTATGTCCTAGAGGCTGTGTACCTTTCTTTTGTTGCATTGTACCTTTAGGACTTGTGTATATATGGACTGGCAATTGTATAAAATGTGCAAATCTATTTATATTAATGTAAATTTCAATTTCAGCACTTTAATTCTTGCATTTATTCTTGATTTTTGTACATTACCGTGACACCTTTTGACCCTTCTGAGCTTCCCAGCTAGTGGGTAGGGGCGTAGGATCCGAGTGATATCGTGTTTGACCCGGTATCCGGATCTTGGGTCGTGACACTCTGGGACTACGTGTCCCGTTTCCGGGCGGAGGCACTCCGCATCCCCCGCCTGGATGTCAGCATCGCTACCACTGCCAAGACACAAGGAACCCGTGACTCCATCCTCCGATGATCCCTCGGAGTCGAAGCCCTGGCGACCATAATGGACCTCCTCGCCCTGGCCCAGAAGCACGTCAATTGCGAGGAAAACACTATGGTCCTAGATCGCACAGTCGGGACTTGTCAACCCGACTGGAAAAGATCTGTCGACTCTCCTCGGGAGGGGCAGAGTAAGTGAGAATGGCAAGATTGAGAATGCCGCGACCGCTCAGAGACCCGAGAAAGGGGCCAGTATCGGCGTTACACGCCCCTAACAGCACCACTCAAACAGACCCTCTTGAAAATCCATGGGGAGCCCTTCCTCCAATGGCCTCCGAAAATGAAGTCCGACTTAAGGACTAGGACCAAAAGGAGGTACTGTTGCTTCCACCGCCACCATAGACACGACCGACTGCATCCAACTCAAGGATGCCATCGAGGATCTCATCCGGTGAGGACTCCTCGATAAGTTCATTGCCACGGTGATGCGGGACAATATGCTCTGATACCAAATTTGATGCGGAACGGGACTAAAAAGGACTGGACCTACTATGAAGACCAAGTGCGGCCAGCACTCACACGTGACAAGGCAAGCCGAGAGATCGACCTCCGTACTATTCCTCCGAAGAGAGGCGTCTCTCAACAAGAAACCCAAGTCCACGGCCGTCCCTATGAGGGAAACGAGTGGATCAAAGTGGCAAAGGGAGCCGACGCGCAACTATGGGAGTCTAGTCCGAGCTCGGTGCTCGACTAGGGCCACGGAATGGTGCTCTCAACTCGCAAAACCCACGGTGAATTGAATATGTAGCTAGGATCCTACACTCGCACGCGGCATAATCGAGAGCATACTAGCAAAGCAAATGCCAAGGGAAGGAACGTCGCACGTACCTCCACGCCTAGGCGTGGGGAAGGAACCCCGGCCGAGACCAACAAACCCGATACACGTAGAAGTAATAATACACAATTGACCCAAAATGCCCACTCCTCGCAGGGAGGTAACAGGCTACAAACAGAGGAGTCGGGGCTGCCGATGCACGGGCTGACGGGCAGCACTCGGTGAAGGGGTGGGCCGCGAGGAGGTCCCGGGTAGCTCTGCGAGCTGCTGAAAGAACGTCCACCTCTGGAGGGGCTGAGGTGGCAGGAGTCCCCGGTACCTTGCTGTCGTGGGGTCGCTCCTCCGGGAAGAAGAAGGATGTCGCCGATCCTCGGGGAAGCCTCTGGAGTGCGTTCGGAAGGAGGGGACAGGTTGCTGGCCAACCTGCACAAGCCCGCCAAACAGCCCGGGGGCGACTCCGGTAAGCGCCCTTAATCACGTCCTGGACCTGCGAAATTCAGCGAGGGCGCTGGTGGGGATGTCCCACAGGCGCCCGTGGAAGGAGAACTGCAGTCGAGGCCGATGGTGACCGTGGCATTTCGTCAAACACCTGGCGTGCAGTCGGACTGCCTGTCTGCCCACACCGGTAGAGACCAGGAGAACAGTCGGTACGCAGGCTTCCGGACAGATTTAGGGATGGGGTTTTCTCTGGTGGGTAGCTGACAGGTAGGGCTAACAGATGACCAAGGTAGCGGGGGCGGTGCCTTGGAGGATTTGGGCGTGGGCGGGGTGGAAAGTGGGGGTCGCAGCCTGCACTTCAGGGCAGTCAGGTCTGTGAACCCGAGATGGGATATGAGGGCGTAGGGGTGCGGATGGAATTCTGACCAGGGGCGGCCACTGGAGATGGAGTGGTGTGTGTGGAGATAGCCCTCCAATTTTCAGGCCATTCCAGTAAGGGGAGGTGGTGGTCCCTTTGGAGGGTACTGCAGATCTGTCCCGCCGGGTTACTGTAGCGCCCAGAGGAGGACCGAAAGTAGCCACAAAGGGAAGTTTCAACCCCAATGGAGTTTTGGGATGAAACCACCACGAATGGTTCGGGGACAGGGAGGGGAACAACTTATGTGAAGAGGTTGTGGTCGATCGGAGAAGGAACGGGGGTGCACACGGGTGTCCAAGGCGACTCTGATCACAGGCGAGTCTGTCCAGGGAGCAGCCTGCGCGACGAAAGTGTCTACAAAGACAACTTCCTCTGTGATTCGAGTTTTGGAACAAGGCCGGTGGGGTTGGAAGGGGGACTTGTAGGGGAAGAAAAGTCTAGAAGAAAGCCAGACGGTTTGCCCACAGAAAGGGTTCGTACCGGCGTGACCTTTGGACCCCTAGCTTGCAGGCAGAGCAGGTGCATCCGAGATTGGATTGAACGCCACCGAGCTTGACGTCGTCTCGCCGCTTGGATCTCTCTCCGACATGGGATGAAGAGACTCGCTTCACAGCACGATCCTCACCTCACCAGGACCTCCTTCTCAAGGGAGTCGCACCCAGGAGTTGGAGATGGAGGAGGAAGAAGATGGGGGATAGGGGAAGAGAGGGGCGTCGCACCCCTTGGGGAAGGATGGAGAAGGTCGCCCTCTCCTTGGTGGTGGCTGCGCACAAGGTTTCTCACAAATTAATTCTTCATTATTTTTCAAAGGAAAAAATACAAGGTCTATATATGGGGAGGGGAGGTGCTAGGGTTGAAACCCTAGCCAAGAGGGAGGGGAGGGGGATGCGCCACATGGCATGGGGAAAGGTGGGGAGCAACAAGGCAAGGGGGGGGGGGGGGGAGGGCCGCACCCCTCTTCCTATAATCTAGGAGAGGGGCGGCTGCCACCTTCCAAGAGGAGGGAAAAGAGTTGGGGCACCCAAAACCCTAACCCTAGGTGGGCTAAGCAAGGGAGTGGGTGACCAGCCCATATGGGCCAGAGATTGAACCAAAAAAATGGCCCAATAGCCCTAACTCCTATCTAATAAGCATACAATGGTCCAACTAAAGCCTAATTTGCTCCAAATGGCCTACAAAGGTCCACACAACTAATAAAAGTGTCCACGCAGGGACTAATCCAAGGCCCAACATGGCCTAAAGCATAAAATAACTAAAGATAGCTCTACTAGTCTGCCAAGTGGTCGTCGAGCCAAAGAGATGCCGGCATGCTCCGTGTGCTCCGTCGAGTGATGCGGCGCGTGTCCTCACCAATTCTCCCCGGGTGGGAAGAACTCGACCCCGTCGAGTAAGGGTCACGGTCGCTTAAGTAACGCTCCAGCAGGTCCGGGTCGATCCGCTCCAGCTCTCCACGTGTGATCCAGGTGTCGTCTGTCGCAGGGCGCCCTCTCCAACGCACTAGAAAGCGCTGGTAGGCTCCGCTCCTGGTCGTGGTCACCTGCTCATCCAGTATGCAATCTATATGCTCGCGTGTCTGTAAAGGGGCTGGAGGAGGTGGGCGCTCCGAAGGTGAAATGCTCTCAACAGGAGGGGTAGGCCCAAAAAGCTCACTGGGAATCACCGCGGGATCCCGATATGCCACCAGATCTGAAACATTGAACGTCGAACAGATCCCATAGTCGTCTGGCAGCTCAATCTCATACGCATTTGACCCTATTTGCTTCAGAACTCGGAAGGGTCCTGCACCGCAGTCCTGGAGTTTCTTCACGGCCCCCGAGGGGAACCGTTCAGGTCTAACCCTGATCATGACGTGCTCTCCCACTTGGAACTCACGGGTGCGTCGATGCGCATCAGCTAGATCCTTATAACGTGCGTTGCTGGCCTCGAGGGGGTGATGATGATGTAGACTCCGAACTAGTGGCGTGGACTCATACCGATATGAATGCATGGGTGGCCCAGGGCATCCAAACATAGACCCAGCATGTCTATGACGCCTACATGACTGGACAACACGGGGAGGACCAGGACAACCGAAGTTGTATCTATCATGCATGGGTGTCCTACGGAATGTGGTAGACTCATGGGGACTAAATTGCCCAAACTCACTCATGACATTCCCTATATGAGACAAACCCCTATATGATGGTGGACATGAAGAAACATGGGGAAGAGACATGTGTCCCTGGCCTCCTAAGCTCGGGCATCTGGATGCCGGTAAGGTGAGGTGTTGACTAGAAGGCCTAGGTGGTGTATGATAGTGGACCTCCTCGACAAGGTGGTGAAAAGAATATGGGTCGAGAGGCTCACTAGGGAGGGGATCGAAAGGGTCAAAGAAATGATGACCCCTCCCGACAGGTCCCTTCACTATACTTGCCCATGTGCGACATTCGCCCAGGTGCAGATAATCACCTTCAGGCACTCTCATGTATGGGGCAAGAGGCTCATGAGGAAGGCAAGGAAGGCTAGGTTCCTCCCTCGGGACCGTGAAACCATAAGCGGGGACAAAATCAACCTCCACGGGTATGGGAAATAATAAAAGGACCTCGGATGTGATATGTCCTATGGTGTAGACCGAGGTAATAGACCCCAAAGCAGGGAGTGTAAAGCTATGACTATAGGGTTGGTCAGACCCTAAGGTCAACATATAAGTCAACTCCCATTGATAATCTAAACTCCTAAGGAAGTCCTTCACATTTTCAAGAAAGCAGAAGGACCGAAAAGTGGTGTGAAAGGAGTTAAGGGGTATTATTGGGAGGGCTGGTCCCATGGGTGTATAGCAAGGAATGGAGACATCTAGAAGTGGACCCTCCCTTAACCAGCTAGCTAAAGACTCACCAATGACCAGTTCACCCTCGGAAGGTAAGAATGTCTCTATATGAGGGTCTAAGGGTGAAGCCTCTCTCTCGGGAGGGGAAACGGAGTCCTCTATAATGTGGAGGGGATCACTCCCTAACTCCTCAACCTCAGTTAGGTACTCCTCAATCAACTCCTGTTCAGCCTCGTAACTCACTGGAACAAACCCAGGTGATGACATGGAGGTGGTCGGCGTAACGCCGTCATGGAAGACAAACTCACCGGGAAGGTGAGATGGGTGTAAGATGCAGGTCCTCCTATCCAGGTCGATGGTCGCACTTCTTTCCTCCAACCAAGTTCGCCCTAAAATGATGCATGGACCAGCAAGTGTGCTGATCTTGCACCAAGCGCCATCGAAATATTTAACGGGGCCAAACCACCGTTGAAACTCGATAAAAGCTAAACCATCACGGAGAACAATCTCCCCGGTCTTAGAGAGTGACTCAACAATGTCTTGTGAGACACAGTTAGACGACACCCTACTGATGAAGTCGATCTCCGTATGCATCCCATTAGGTAGGATGGCAGTGGACATGACAGGGCGCTGGAATGACTCGGCCATCGGTATAGGGATCGGGTCTCCCGACGACTGAGTGGTAGGGCCGACACCCAGGGATCGTGCCATAAGAGCGTCGAATCGGGCCAACAGGGATGACCAATCTGACACGTGGGCACGAGGAACCACCATGGGGCTGGCGGGGAGCTGGACATGCAAGACTCAAAAAGACAAGGATAAAAACTCTAACTAGACACAAGCCTAAAATGACAATGCAATGGTTGGTTACCTAGATGAACTAAGGGACTCAATGCGCCCTAGACAACCTAAAGACTCGAATGACCTAAGACCCCAATTTGTTAGAACAAACTGGTTCCCTAAGCTCTGATACCAAATTTGATGCGGGACAATATGCTCTGATACCAAATTTGATGCGGAACGGGACTAAAAAGGACTGGACCTACTATGAAGACCAAGTGCGGCCAGCACTCACACGTGACAAGGCAAGCCGAGAGATCGACCTCCGTACTATTCCTCCGAAGAGAGGCGTCTCTCAACAAGAAACCCAAGTCCACGGCCGTCCCTATGAGGGAAACGAGTGGATCAAAGCGGCAAAGGGAGCCGACGCGCAACTATGGGAGTCTAGTCCGAGCTCGGTGCTCGACTAGGGCCACGGAATGGTGCTCTCAACTCGCAAAACCCACGGTGAATTGAATATGTAGCTAGGATCCTACACTCGCACGCGGCATAATCGAGAGCATACTAGCAAAGCAAATGCCAAGGGAAGGAACGTCGCACGTACCTCCACGCCTAGGCGTGGGGAAGGAACCCCGGCCGAGACCAACAACCCCGATACACGTAGAAGTAATAATACACAATTGACCCAAAATGCCCACTCCTCGCAGGGAGGTAACAGGCTACAAACAGAGGAGTCGGGGCTGCCGATGCACGGGCTGACGGGCAGCACTCGGTGAAGGGGTGGGCCGCGAGGAGGTCCCGGGTAGCTCTGCGAGCTGCTGAAAGAACGTCCACCTCTGGAGGGGCTGAGGTGGCAGGAGTCCCCGGTACCTTGCTGTCGTGGGGTCGCTCCTCCGGGAAGAAGAAGGATGTCGCCGATCCTCGGGGAAGCCTCTGGAGTGCGTTCGGAAGGAGGGGACAGGTTGCTGGCCAACCTGCACAAGCCCGCCAAACAGCCCGGGGGCGACTCCGGTAAGCGCCCTTAATCACGTCCTGGACCTGCGAAATTCAGCGAGGGCGCTGGTGGGGATGTCCCACAGGCGCCCGTGGAAGGAGAACTGCAGTCGAGGCCGATGGTGACCGTGGCATTTCGTCAAACACCTGGCGTGCAGTCGGACTGCCTGTCTGCCCACACCGGTAGAGACCAGGAGAACAGTCGGTACGCAGGCTTCCGGACAGATTTAGGGATGGGGTTTTCTCTGGTGGGTAGCTGACAGGTAGGGCTAACAGATGACCAAGGTAGCGGGGGCGGTGCCTTGGAGGATTTGGGCGTGGGCGGGGTGGAAAGTGGGGGTCGCAGCCTGCACTTCAGGGCAGTCAGGTCTGTGAACCCGAGATGGGATATGAGGGCGTAGGGGTGCGGATGGAATTCTGACCAGGGGCGGCCACTGGAGATGGAGTGGTGTGTGTGGAGATAGCCCTCCAATTTTCAGGCCATTCCAGTAAGGGGAGGTGGTGGTCCCTTTGGAGGGTACTGCAGATCTGTCCCGCCGGGTTACTGTAGCGCCCAGAGGAGGACCGAAAGTAGCCACAAAGGGAAGTTTCAACCCCAATGGAGTTTTGGGATGAAACCACCACGAATGGTTCGGGGACAGGGAGGGGAACAACTTATGTGAAGAGGTTGTGGTCGATCGGAGAAGGAACGGGGGTGCACACGGGTGTCCAAGGCGACTCTGATCACAGGCGAGTCTGTCCAGGGAGCAGCCTGCGCGACGAAAGTGTCTACAAAGACAACTTCCTCTGTGATTCGAGTTTTGGGACAAGGCCGGTGGGGTTGGAAGGGGGACTTGTAGGGGAAGAAAAGTCTAGAAGAAAGCCAGACGGTTTGCCCACAGAAAGGGTTCGTACCGGCGTGACCTTTGGACCCCTAGCTTGCAGGCAGAGCAGGTGCATCCGAGATTGGATTGAACGCCACCGAGCTTGACGTCGTCTCGCCGCTTGGATCTCTCTCCGACATGGGATGAAGAGACTCGCTTCACAGCACGATCCTCACCTCACCAGGACCTCCTTCTCAAGGGAGTCGCACCCAGGAGTTGGAGATGGAGGAGGAAGAAGATGGGGGATAGGGGAAGAGAGGGGCGTCGCACCCCTTGGGGAAGGATGGAGAAGGTCGCCCTCTCCTTGGTGGTGGCTGCGCACAAGGTTTCTCACAAATTAATTCTTCATTATTTTTCAAAGGAAAAAATACAAGGTCTATATATGGGGAGGGGAGGTGCTAGGGTTGAAACCCTAGCCAAGAGGGAGGGGAGGGGGATGCGCCACATGGCATGGGGAAAGGTGGGGCGCAACAAGGCAAGGGGGGGGGGGGAGGGCCGCACCCCTCTTCCTATAATCTAGGAGAGGGGCGGCTGCCACCTTCCAAGAGGAGGGAAAAGAGTTGGGGCGCCCAAAACCCTAACCCTAGGTGGGCTAAGCAAGGGAGTGGGTGACCAGCCCATATGGGCCAGAGATTGAACCAAAAAAATGGCCCAATAGCCCTAACTCCTATCTAATAAGCATACAATGGTCCAACTAAAGCCTAATTTGCTCCAAATGGCCTACAAAGGTCCACACAACTAATAAAAGTGTCCACGCAGGGACTAATCCAAGGCCCAACATGGCCTAAAGCATAAAATAACTAAAGATAGCTCTACTAGTCTGCCAAGTGGTCGCCGAGCCAAAGAGATGCCGGCATGCTCCGTGTGCTCCGTCGAGTGATGCGGCGCGTGTCCTCACCACACGGCCACAGAGAAACGACAACGCGAGCGAACCCCTCCGCCCATCGACAACTGACCTAACGGGAAGGAGATCATGATGATCTCAGGAGGGCCGGTATAATGCCTCAGGTTTTTCGGATCTGGATCCGTGGGTTTCAGATCGTCTTTCCGTGGATTACGGATTGTGTCCGAGTGAGCTTCGGACTTTTATACCGGATTATCGGACCCATTGGTGGTGTGCCCATGAGTTTCCTTGGGTCCGTGGTGTTGTGAGGAGCACGCCGGTAATTTTCTATAATTTTCGAAGCGCCTTTGTGGGTCCCAGGTTGCGTTTGGGGTTTTACGCATATTTTCCATCTATCGGACCTTCCGAACCCCGTGTAAGGTGAACCGTTGCGTTCTTCGACTCCAGGACGTTACCATTGCATTGTGCGTCTTCAGAGGATCAGGGAGGTGATTTTTCCCAATTTTTCATATTTTTGGTAATTTCTAGACTTTCTATATATATAACCTCCTTTTTCTCTCTCTCCCCATCTCTCATTTCTCTCCCTTTTCCCTCTCTCTTCTCTCACGTTCTCTCCTCTCCCCCTCTCACTCCGGGTGGCCGACGGAGGCAGATAGGGCGGTGCGGCGTGGAGCGACGGGCTCGGGACAAGGATCGCGATGGTGGAGGTGGTTCGTGGGATCGCGAGCCGGCGAGGGTTTCGTGGCGATTTCTTCGTGGATCGACGAGCTCGGGGCGCAAAATCTTCGGTGGAGGTAGGGAGATGGACCCCCAACTCGTGCTCTTCCTTTCCCGCGAGTTTCGTAGGCCGTGGCGAGCCGAGTGGGCTAATCGGGGAGTTTTGGGGAAAACTCCATGTTTTTGGGTTGAACGTCGATCCGCCGTTTCATGAGGTTTCGGACTGATTCGAGGGTCTAGATGCATGCTAGGGGTCTTAGAGGAGCTTCCCCCTTGTTTTCCCCAACATCCGTGGATGATCGGGGCGTGGAACGGGTTTTTGGGTTTGTTCCCGCCGTCCTGTTCTCGGGACGATTTGGCGGTCCTTCCAGAGATCGCCAGAGCCTTTGGCGGCTCAGGGTCGGTGCGCCAGAGCCTGTGGCAGCCCAAGGTGGGCATACCACAGGGCACTGTTTTGTCGGCATGTCCCGACGTCATCTGGCGGCCGCACGATAAACTGCCAAACTGTGTGGCGGCCTAGGGTTAGATTGCTACCTCGTTTTTGACCGTCGCTTCCTGAGTCACGTGCTTTCTGACCGTTGGGAATCACGTGCCTCTAGCGGCCGTAGGTACGGGCGCCAGAGGGCTTCTAGCGCGTAAAGGCTTGACCGCTAGAGCGGTGTGGCGGCCTGGGATGGGCACGCCAGAGCCAGTGTGGCTTCTTTGTCTAGCGCTCCTGTGTTGGACCGCTAGAGTCCTGTGGCGGACCAGTGTTGGACCGCCAGAGCATGTGACAGCCCACGGTTGGACCGCCAGACTCTGGGCAGCACCTAGTGGTTTGCAATCCCGTTTCTCTTCGACCGTGGTTTCCGTGAGTTGCGGTCGGCCTCGTGAGTGTCCCGGACACCCTGTAGGTTTCGTGTCCGTGTTTCTGGGGTGTCTGGAGGTGCCGTGTTATCTCGACTAGCGTGCCTAGGTGTGTATGTTTCTGGCTTCGTGTTACGCTCGATCAAGTCACCATGTATCGGTGTGAGTGCGGTGGGGTTCCCCGGCATGTCGTGGATTTCTGCGGAAGATGGTTCCCGAGTGGGCCAAGTGTTTGGCCTTGGACTGCGAGTCCAGTTCCCAGCCTAGGGCTGGAGGTTTCTCGCTTTTCCTTGTGATGGGGAATCAGCGTGACAACTTGTGAGCTACCTTGGGAATCATGTTTTGGCGCTTTCCGCGTGGGCCATGTGCGTGGCCTTGGACTGTGAGTCCAGCTGTCCAGTCTGGGGCTGGAAGGCTTCTCAGTTCCCATCCCGAGGGAATGGTCTCGGCGGCTCGTGAGCTACCTCGGTATTCGTGCTACCATGATTTTAGACCTAGGGAATAGGCAAGATTAACGGTATTGTGCTGTTGCGTACGACTGTCTTGACCCCTAGTCTCGTGACTCAAGGACCGTTAGATTTAGTGAGTCTAGAGGATTGTCCAGAGTCCAGTAGCTCGATGCCACTTGGTTCTTCTCGACTTTCGAGCAGAGTGCGTGCGTGTTTCTCGGAGTTTCTCCTTGGAGAGTGGTCACACCAGTAACTCCCCACTAGTCGTAGCCTTCCGACACGTGAGTGCTCCCACCAGGGACTGGTGGCGCGGCTACCCCAGAGAGAGATGGTTTTTGACTGGTTTTCGTCGGGCCCCACGTCTACCAGCCAGAGTCCGACTGAGGGGAAAACTAGTCAGAGGGCCAGACCAGAGACGTACGGTCTGTGTGTGGACACGTGGTTGGGGGCGGTTGGATCCGCACTGATGAGCGCGACCCCAGCTAGTCACTTGTTCTATGGTTACTAGTACGGTGTCCCCGTTCCACCAGGGGTCGAGGGGGACACCTGAGGCCCGGTCGAAGACGTCAGTGGAAGCACCTGACCTTGCTTCTGGTGGGCAGGTACTCCTGTCACGTGAGACGTGACTCTCTTGTTTCCGGGTTTTGTTTCCTGTCTGCGAGACGAGGTTTTCTGGACCGGCTGGTGTTTCCGAGTTAGTGGCCAGGGTGCTAGTAGCTTTACCGAGGTTGCGTATTGTTGGTGCGGTGTCCGCGACCGGGTGGTCGGGGTTGCACCTTGGACAGCATGTCCAGGTTGGCCGTGTTCTGGGAGACAGGCCTCTACGGCGGGTTTACCGTGGGTTTTTACTTCGGTAAGTGGTACTAGTGTGGTTCGGTAGTCCCGACCGTGAGATCGGGGTGTATTTTTCTGGTACAGTAGGAGTAGCTGTAGTGCCGATTTTTGACCGGCCACCGGTTCGTTGTTCCTGCTGTAGTTGTAACTTTCCTTTCCGCTACCGTCGTTGTTTCCAGTTGGGGTTTCGCGGGACCCCTGCTGAGTCTCTGTTTGGAGACTCATCCCTACTTTTCAGGTGCGGCGGTTCTTCCTCGATATTCGAGGGTGTTGTTCAGAGGTTCTCAGTTGCCAGCTCGCCAAGCCGAGTGTTCACTTGGCATGTGGTACATTTTACTGCTTTAAACTGTACTTTCTGTTGGACTGGACTCGGTTGTAGTAGTTGTTTATTTATTTATGTTAATTGTTAGATTGTCCTACCTTATTTCCTATTTCTTTGTGCCTCCACACTCCTTTTAGCCCTTCCGAGCCCTCCCGGCTCGTGGGCGGCAGGTCAAGATTCGAATGGTATCGGGTTCTTCCTGGTATCCAGATCTTGAGTTATCACAGTCGGCATCAGGCGAAGACAGCTCCAAGAGATGCCGCCAGTACGCGTCAGAGGTCAATTCCACGGATCATAGCGACGGTCGCCACCGTGAATCCACCACCCGGGAGCACCTCAAAGATCCGATCATCTTTTTAGATGAAGATCTCGAAGGTGTAACCGGCCCTCATTCTGATGCCTTGGTGGTCTCAACGGCCATCAACCAATGTACTGTGCGCCAAATTCTTGTCGACAATGGAAGCGGTCTCGACGTGATTTCATACGATTGTCTCGTACTTAGGGGTGTGAATTTATCATGAATAACGCCATTGCACACACCTCAGTATGGCTTTTTCGGCACGACCGTCCACCCTGAAGGACGTATTTCGTTGCCGATCACGTTCGGGACTGCACCTAGAGACGTGACGTTCCTAGCAAACTTCACGGTTGTGTGTGGGATGACCGGGTACAATGTCATAATAGGACGAGGCATCCTAGGCACCCTAAGGGGCATTCCCTCGTCCTACCACCAGAAGCTAAAGTTCTCCACTCCTCGCGGAGTGGAGCAGGTCCGGGGAGACCAAGGTGAATCGAGGAGGGGCTATTTGATCTCTACTCGAGATAGACAGGCTGAGGAGACTCCCCCCGAGAAGAAGGTGAGGACAGAGGACCCAGGGTCTAGCGCGAGTACACCGGCTGAGGATCTGTACCTCATCCAGGTGGGGCAGGACCCAAACAGGACCCTCCGCATCGGTGCCACATTGTCTGAGCAGGAGAAGGAGGCTTATAGGAGTTTCCTGGTAGCCAACCAGGACGTGTTCGCATGGTCCGAGGATGAGTTCTTCGGAATCCCGCCAGAGGTCATAACCCACCAGCCAAGGTTGGACCCGAGTTACCCCCTGGTACAGCAACGCAGGAGGCGTTGTAATCCTGAGCGACATGCTATCATCAAAGAATAGGTGAGCGAGAAGCTACACTCGGGATTCTTGTGACCTACCCAATACCCCTGACTCCGTCGCCAATGTGGTCCTAGTCCCCTAGAACAACAGAAAATGGTGAATGTGTGTGGACTACACCAACCTCAATAAAGCCACTCCCAAGGATAGCTTCCCCATGCCATGAATCGACCAGCTAGTCGATGTCACGGTCGGGCATGAGATGCTGAGCTTCTTGGATGCCTATTCCAGGTACCATCAGATCAACATGCATAAACTCGACCAGGATAAAACGGCCTTCGTCACCCACTATGGGCTATACTGCTACACACGAATGCCCTTTGGGTTGAAGAACGCCGGAGCCACATATCAGTACCTGGTCAATCACATGTTCGATGCTCAGATCGGCTGCAACTTGGAAGTTTATATAGACGACATGCTCGTCAAGAGTCTTAAAGCGACCGAACATCTCGAAGACCTGGCGGAAACATTCACGACACTCCGGAAGTATAACATGAAGCTCAACCCCAGCAAATGCGCATTCAGAGTTAGGTCGGGTAAGTTCCTCGATTTCCTTGTAACCCATAGGGGAATCGAAGTAAACCCTGATCAGATCCGAGTAGTGTTAGAGATGAAACGCCCAGAGCGAGTGAGGGATGTGCAGTGCCTTACCTGCCACATCGCTTCCCTAACCTGATTCTTATCTCGCGTCGCAGAGAGATGTGTACCCTTCTTCCGACTCATCAAACAGACAAACAGAACATCAGAGTGGAAGAGACAGATCGATTGGGATCAGGAGTGGGACCAGACATTCGAGGAACTCAAGCGGTATCTGAAATGTTATAGTAAATATACCCTTGGATGCATATACCATAAACTGGGTCATGTATTACAATCCTGCTATACCAGAATGTTGGATTTAGTAACCTTTACAATTTTACTACAAGTGCGCAAATTGCCGTACTAGAAACCAAAACAAGATAGTTTTGGGACTTGGCATTAGCTGCATGACTAAATATAACACAATGGATATGTGATTGCACGCTTTCTCGGAAGTGGCGGCAGAAGTACATGTTGATCAGGTGAGCAGGGAGACTTTACTTGAGCCGCTGTCTTTGTGATGCCGATGGTCTCTATTAGTGGCATTCTTTGCCTCCAGTACTCTCTCAATCGCTCGCGTCCGTGGAGGCTTAACATCAGCCTATAATGGAGGGGCAAAAGAGAAGAAAAACAATATGTGAGTGTGCTTATCTTAAGAGCATCATGAGAACCCTGAAAAGAGTTCTTATGTACGGATAGAATCTAGTTCCGACTAAACTCCCATCATACGGGAGAGTTTCTTATTTTTGTTGACAAGTATTAGGCCTTCTTGATTAGTGGATCAGATAGGATAGCGAGAATAATAACTTGATGTGAGAGAAAATTATGGGACTCACAATTTTCTCTCACATCCAATCCCCCTTAACTGAGGTGGAGCGACTTATTCGGGCGACGAGGGTCGAATAAGTCACCCCATCCGAGAGACAAAGCGACTCGTAAGAATTAAGGAAGGATGTTTCTTGCCCTTGATGTTAATGTTTGCTTTGTTTATTAAGTAAAAAGGCGGATTTGAAACCTTAAAATTTTGAATTAAAAAGGATGAGCAGGATAGGTACAAATTCATTACTGAACCTACATAAGTTAAGTACCTTTCTTTTGACGAGCAATCATATACGTGCCTAGATATGGTAGTCTAGTAAGCCCGAGTGAGTCGGATGATAAAGGATCTTACCTTTTGATTAGAAATTCTCGAGTTCAACTTCCAAAAGAGAGAGACAGTTAGGTCAGATAATTATTCGTTTAAAATTCGAACTGAATTTGAATTCGCATTCATTTGATCGGATAATTATCTGAATAAAATATTCGATGAATAATTGAATCAGATATCAGATAATCTGATTATTAATCGGATACGAATTTAGATATTGGGATATCCGCGTTTGATATTATCCGACTGAATACGAACCTTTAGATGAATATTTAAGAATCTACGGATTGAATATATAAGTAACTCAAATCTTAATGTGTTGTTTGGTAGTACTTTTTTTACCTCGTTTTTATCTCAAAATAAAATATAGAAATAAAAACTCTACCTACACCCATTTGGTAACTCCTCTCTCATTTGTTTGATGAAGTATAATCTTTTGATAGCATCTCCTAAAATAAAAATAATCTCTTCTTTTTTTTGAGAAAAAATCGACGGCGTTCTTGCACTACTCGCACGAATCACTTTCAAATAGGTCTGACAATTGTCAGTTTAAAATTCGAATCTAATTCAAATTATTTTGATTGGATAATTATTTGAATAAAATATTCAACAAATAATTTAATCAGATATCGAATAATTTGTTTACTAATCGGACATGAAGAGGGATAATCTCGCGCTGTTCCTGAGCCGTGAGATCCTAGGAGAATCTTTGGTCACGGTCACCACACGTGTATAATCTGCAAGAGGGGAAACATGTCAGAGGTGTCCAGGGATGGAACTTCGGGGAAAACCCTTCGATTCGTAAGTCAGCAAATGTGATAAAGCACGGGTGCGAAGAGAGGTGGTGGGAGAAAGAAAGGATGCCAGATTATTCTGCACCAAGAGGTGTGGTGGATTTCTCTCAGGATGCTTGCTTATCTTTTCGGAGGGTCTACTTGGGATTTATATAGTAGTCCGTTTAACGTAAGAGTCCGGGGTACTGAGGGGATTTCGGGGAGGTTACGTCCTTGTAGTGGGCTCTTTATGGTATAAGGACTCTTGCTCTCCCTCATCCCTTGGAGTTCCCTACTCCTGTTGGGTGCGTAACAGATGCTCAGATAACCTTCTAACAGTTGGTCCGGACTCTAGACGCCTGCTCGGAGTTCTCTCCCGAGCGATGGGGCGTACCTCGGATGGCCTGCGCTGGGTCCCAGCAGAGGCCTTTGTAACTGGTCTGTCGCTCGGACTTCCAAACCTGAGGGTCGCCTAGGAAGTGCTGATCCGAGTAAGTTTTGGGCTTAAAGTAAGTGGGCCCAGAATGGGGCTATCACTTTGGGGAGATGGGGCTATCACTACTTCCAAACCTGAGGGTCGCCTAGGAAGTGCTGATCCGAGTAAGTTTTGGGCTTAAAGTAAGTGGGCCCAGAATGGGGCTATCACTTTGGGGAGCTGGGTCTAGTTTGGTCAGATTGGTCCTAGTTGGGCCGTGCTCTTGGGCGGTAGATTTTCCCTCTCTCCACTTGTCCCCCTCTAACTCCCGAGCCAAGATTGGGCTCGGATGAGTAGCGGTTATGGGGATGACGTTGGTGGCTCTGTTTGGAGGGGGGGGAACTATCTCTGACAGGGGCCACTTAATGCGGTTGTCCTGGGAGGACGCCCATAATGATGACTCGTTTGAGTCGATGCGAGAAGCCCCCATTTTGGGGTTCGGAACGTCGTGCCATTTCCCGCCAACATTATGGGGAGATAAATATTGCGCGTGTATACGTTCCAAACCACCTTCGTTTAGGGTTTTCTCTCATCATCGCACTTGTATTCCGGAAGGGCTCATGCCCCGTGAGGGTGATCAGGAAGAACAGTGACTTCCGGAGGCCTTTGCAGAGCTTGCGGAGGTTACGGCGGCGGTGATTCTCCAGCTCCCACCTTCTCCAGAACTGTCTGATTGGGAGCTCTTTTCCTCCTCTTCCTGTTCCTTTGATTCTTCCATGGCAGATCAGCGTCCCGTATCCGAGGTGCAAGAAGCCGAACGAGGCGCAGGGAGTTTGGTGTCGCAGCCTGAACAACCCATGCACAGCGAGTTGGGCGAGACCGAAGTGAAGAGGATGGAAAAGTGTTATGGGCTACCGTAGAAGTATTTTTTTTCTCCGTCGTAGCCTCAAGAATCTAGCTTGTCCTATCATTCGGGCCTCTTCTGTACTTTCCTCTTAGCTTGGAAGTGCGATTTTCGTCTCCCCCTCCACCCCTTTGTCGTGCGGTTGCTTCAGTTTTACTGACTGGCTCCTGTCCAGTTGGTCCCCAACTCATACACTTTTATCTTTTCTTTCATCTTTCTCTGTCGCTCGTGTGGGCTTCCCACTTCATTAGAGCTCTTCAATTCTTTCTTTGAGTTGAAGGAGCAGACCCACGCAGGTAAAGACTTCTTCTATCTTCAGGCAATGAGGGGAAGGAGCTGCGTGTAATATCCCGGTTTTAAAAATCTGAAATTTAATTGAAATAATTGAATTTTCAATTGAGATAAATGAATTTCAGAATTTAATATTTAATTCCTTAGTAAATAGAACGAGTGAAATTTCGATTACCTTATAAAAATCTAAAAAATGGTAAAGAATGATTGATGTAACAACTTTATCTTCTGTGTTCGACCCAATAAAAATCCGTAATGAGGTCTAATTAGTGGATTAAGCCTAAACGTGCACACTTATCTAACCTTAACATAAAACGCGAAATTAGAGCTTAATACTCAACCTAATGAGCCCAAATTCTTTTAGAAATTTAATTAGAACTTATTTAAATTTATTAGAAATTATTTGTATTTATTTGAATTAATGGGAATTTATTCAAAATTAATTAGATTAATTCTTTAATAAATAGAATAAATCACATTTTGACTATTTTATAAAAATCTATAAAAATCATATTCTTGTGTAATCCATTTCGTTTACCAATTTTATCTTCTACGACTAAGTCTAATAAAATCATTAACTAGGCATAATCAGTGGGTTAAGTCCAATTTTCACACCTACCTAACCCAAATTCGCGTTCATTGTTAACCTCATCTTAAAACATCAAATTAGAGCTTAATACTCAACCAAATGAGCTCAAATCAAAGGCAAATGAAAGGCCACGATCTAAGCATCAATAGCCCTCTATCAATCGAACCAAAACCTAACCCTAGCACATGGTGGCGGCCGAGTTTTGTTGAAGTCAACCTTGGCGGTGCCGTTCTCCAACACCACCTTGTGTGGTCGATTTCTCCCAGCTCCGAAGTCTCCATAAACTCTATGATCTATCAAAATAAAACTCTACATGTCTATTTTCATTTGGTAGCTATGGTGTTCGCAGAGGTTTCAGATCTAGAGAGATCTCGAGAGTTTAGTGGCGACGTGTCGGCGTTCTTTCTCCTTCTTTCCCTCTTCCTTTCTTCTTTGATTAAGGTAGGTTCTCTCAGGCTCAAACTGCAAGTAATATATCAAAATGATCAGCATCGAAGTAGCTTTCATTTGGCGTAAGAAGCCCCAAATTTTATTGAGCATGTTTAGAGAATTTTGGATCGAAGTAAGAGCATGTCTAGGCTTGATTTATGCAGTGTTCTTATGAGTCAAAGCATGATTTCGGGCTGATTTTGAGTTGCATATCTTAATCCCCATATAGCATATCATACATGGATGGAATCAGCATCGAAGTAACTTTCTTTTGATATAAGAAGCCCCAAAATTCGTTGTATATATTGAGAGAACCATACGATTTAGTAGAAGCATGTCAAGAACTAGGTTTTCATGTGTTCATCATAGATAGGTTGTGATTCAATTGATTTCTGTTGAAATTCGTATTTCAAAACTCTTGTTTTATGACCCTAGCATGTATATTGAGAACCCTAGAGCATGTCGTTAAGATCCCAACCCATTTAGACCCCAAATGGATCAGTTCTTGCATTTTCCGGAAGCCACGTTCAGTTCTGGAAGTGCAGGGGTCGACCCATGGGGTCGACCCATGCTGCCCAGTGTGGGGGTCGACCCAATGGGTCAACCCATGCAGCAGGGGTCGACCCATCACCCAGGCAGACTCCTGGAGTTCCAGGGGTCGACCCAATGGGCCGACCCATGCCTTGGAATTTTCCAGGGGTTGACCCACGTGCTGTAAGACCCGGTAAAAGATGTTTTTGACCCGAGGATCGATCCGGATCATTAAGGGATCGACCCATTCAACTTAGCCCAATTGAAAACTACATTTTTGAGGAACCAATGACCTATTCATGTACCCCTTTGATTTCAATTTACATTGGTCCCTACATGCAAACATAGTGTAAAAACATGCCGTTTATCATCTCCATTTCAACGCATACAATAGTTAAATAGAAACCCACATAATTAGTGGTTAATTGTGTAACTAAATTTCTGTTAATGCATGCTATTTCACTCCTGTGCGAGTTTGTTCTTTACCTTATCATCTTGAATCAACTTGTTGGCAAATTATCTTAATGCAAATGATAATAGATAATCCTTGGTATATGAACTTGGTAATTAGGATTAAGCTAATTGTTAAGTTGCTGAATAGTCATTATTACCCCAGTAGAATGGATTGCTTAAACACCTGAATGGTACACTGTCAGCCGTTCTTTATTGACCTCGTGGACTAAGTTTTGGTCCAATTCTTGTAATATGGTCCAAAATGACCGTATAACCGAGTTTTTGTTTTAGTGAATCCAAGGACAAGTTAGTCCTTAAATCTCATGCTTGTGACAGAAATTCCTCTGATTAATTGGCCATTTAACTTGACTGAATGTCTAGACAATCGTGGGATCTTGTATCCAATAAATCGATGCCAACGTACTGTAGGGGCCCGGTCTGGTCTTGGGGAGAGCGCCCGAAAATTAGTGAGCCCATGGGATGTTAATGACATGGTGAGACATTGCACCGAGTGCATGACTAGCTTGTTACATCTATGACATGAAGAAAATCTCTTGTTACTCTTGTTACTTGATCATGCTTGAAATGATGTTTAAAATACTTGCTTGTTGGCCAATTCCCTATTACTATCTCCTGTTGTAAATTCTTGTACTTGTTATCTTGTTATCTCTTGTCATCGTTATATTTCTTGACCCTGCAAGATCTTTGTATTACGCTATTTTATTGCATCGTCTTTTATTTCCTTTATTTAGCATGGCATATGAAAAATGTAATTTACTTGTTAATCACTTAAACTATGCCTGATGATAGAGTATAATTCCTACTGAGCTTCTTGCTCACCCCTACTTCCAATCCTTTTCAGGTAATGCGGTAACGGTACGTTGCAAATGGGAATCGGATCATTGTGATCGAGTGAACCTGGAACCTAGAATTTGGAGTCTGTCTTTTTACCTTCTTGAGTCTAGCTAGTGTCGTGAGTCTGGTTATTTCTTCTTGTTATTTCCTCCTTTAATTTGAACCCTATATTGTAAGAGTGGGTCAAAATTATACTTTTTAATATTTATAAGAGCTCGTATTTTCATTATGTGTGTTTAATTGTGGTTGTTTATTTCCGCTCTTATTATCATGACTGTTAACTGCCACGTTCCGAGCATCGCTTCCCGCTGCTATCGGTTCGGGGCGTGACACTCCGTGTCCCTTTCTGCCAAAGATTCTTCTCACAAAGGGTGGAAGACCTAATTTTTTGGGGTGGGTTCGTCCGTAGATGGCACCCCCTGGGATTTCCTAACGGCGGTTAATTTCCATCCATCTATCCCTCTGAAGCAGGCAGCGGTTTCTTCGGAGCTGGAGGAGGAGATCAGGATTCTCCAGCAGAATCGCCAGTTGACCGTTGAGTTGATGACTACGGCCAACATCGAGGATTATCCTTCCCGCGCAGTGCTGTCTCAAGGTAAGAACCCGAAGGCTCTGTGTCTCTACTTCTAGGTCGGGTAGGTAGGCCTCTTTTTGACAATTTGGCTTCTGTTGTTCAGATTCAAGATGAACAAATGACGAGGAGGAACAACCGTTGGAGTAGGAGATCGCCGACCTGGAGGAGGCACCTACTCCGAGTGAACCCCGAGGATCCGGGGGCCCTTCCAGTGCTCGAGATAAGGGCAAGTAGGTGGTTCGGGGAGATGCCCCCTAGCGCCGTGGGGCCAAACGCATGGACTCTAAGGAGCGACTACTGCTGTCCTCCATGAAGGTCTTGACCGCGGAGAAGAAGTGATTAAAGAAGGTGGGGGTCGTTCGCCCAGCTAAGAAGCGGGTCCGACCGACCGAGGAGCCTTCAACCGAGGAGATATGCCGCCCAAATCCCCCATCCATCGAGCCAGAGACGTCTGCTGCTGGCGGGGGAGCCATTACCAAGCCTGCCAGACCGCGGGCAGAGGCGATAGCCTCCGAATCTCCGACCGAGGCTGGTGGGGAGCATGGCGAGGCAGCATCCCAACCCGTGCCGAGTGAAGTCGTCCCGAAAGTGGGGGAGCTCGGGGGGGATGCCTCGGTCCCGGGCCTTCCAGAAAGGACTCTCCCTCCTCCGGCTGGTGTCTCTACGGTTCGGGCTTCTCTATATCAACAATGCCGATCCTTGGTGCCTTCGCTGAGTCGAGAAGAAATCAGTCGTTGTCCTCCCTCTTTACTCTTTGAGAGGGTTATGGAGGGGGGCTTGATCATGGCCCAGCTGTGGGCCGAGATAACCGATTTCTTTGCTTGGCTGGACAATGAAGAGAGGTCCCTTTCTCGGGTCCACGCTGAGTCCGATCGGAGGGTCAGCCAGTTGACTTCTGAGGTAGAGGTCTCTCGGTGGGAGGAGGCCTCGCTCCAAGCTCGGACTCAGTCGAGCCAAGAGGAGGCTCGGATTCATGCCGAGCAACTAGCCCAGGCTCGCTATACGGCCGACCAAAAGAGCAAACTCCTGGAAGAAGAGCATCAGTCTCAGGTCGAGCGCTACGAGTAATGGAGGGCCGAGCGAGAAAAGCTCAACAACCAGGTCCGTGGGGCTGAGCGAGCACAGTGGGAAGTTGAGGTCGCGCGGACCGAGGTTGAGGTGAAGTTGTACGAGACCGAGATGAAGTTGCTGGAGTCCGAGCGGAGGATAGTCGAGCTTGAGAAGGAAGTGGAGCAAGCTGGGGCAGAGGTGATCAAATGATATAGAAGCTCGGAGAGTTATCGTGCAGTTCTCAAAAAGACTACCTTCTCGTATTACGAGCCAGGCTACCTTCGGGGACTACAGAAGGGATTCACCCAAGGCTTCCATCGCGCGGTCATTGAGGCCCAGTAGCAGGTGACCGGCGAGCTTATCTGTACCACCCCAATAAAACAATAGAGAGGTGGAACTTCTTAAATAAATAATCCTACATGAAGGCCTTATATAAAGAACCATACCTTGTGAGGACTACTATATAAATTTACAAAGTCCAACATCACTTAATGCCAACACATGGGTAGTACATAGTGGGGTTCCCTTTTTCCAACACCAAGGGAATGGGCGCTCCTTTACCAGGGAGCCATTCACCAATATAGAGCCCCTCTATACAGGCACCATTTCCTTAGGGGAAAGCTTCTAGAAAGGCTGAAACATTAAGAGGTTATGTTCGCTGGCAAGGGACCCTTCTTTGGCCATGGACAATAATATTTTTCAGATCTGGTTCCCCATAGACTCTTAACGACTTATTACCTATAAACAATTCCCTTCATACAACATAGAAGACCTTACTGTCAACCTGCCATTCCTGCCACGGAAGAGAAGGTTGTTCATGCCTTTTCTATTCTACACCTACAGAAGAGAAATCTTAGTCTTTTCTCTTCATGTGTAGGCTACGTACCACATCCTGCGGCTGGGAGCTGGGATGCAGAGAACGTGGAGGGCTAGGATTCCACGGTTCTATCAGTTAACCACGTCAAAAAGGTAGGTGTTCTCAAGATCTAGCTTAACTAGTAGTTAATATAGGTTAACATGCATGCTAGTTAAACCTTTCATAGGCATAATCTGGTCAGTTAAGTCAGGGGTATATCAAAAGACTTAGTGGGAAGGTTAGGCTAAACACTAACTCTTACGTGAGGAGATCCTCCGCCAAGTATCTCATGTACAGCAAATGGATTTGTTAATATTCATAATAGTTCCAATTTCTTAAAAATCAATCCATGTTTAAAAATTAAAATCTATGAAATTAAACTTGGAAATTGTTGCATGAACATGATCTTGCAATTCTGCGATTTATCCATGGCTATCTATGTGTCTACTTCCTGATTCTGTGAACATGTTATAAATCATGAACAGTAAAGTTATGTGATTAGTAGTCACATGTTTAGGGATTTATATCTATTGAACCAAATCATGAAATTCCTGCATGAGCATGACTCTGGAATCCCCAGATTTTTCTCTGTTTTATCATGTCTTCATTTCCGGAATTCGTGAAATTTCACATGATGAACAGTGTTTTGAGTCTCGTGGAGCACCCTGGTGAAGGCCACCCTTGACCAGGGCGCCATTCAATAGGGTGCCCCTGGCTAGGGTGCCATTTCACCTTGGGGCGCCCCTGGCTAGGGCACCATTGTGATGCCCCGAATTTTTCGGATCATTATTGTGGGTCTTGGAGTGTGTTTTGTGCTTTACGCGAGTTTTTCCCCTGATCAGGCTCCGGAACACTGCACAGGGTGAACCGTGGCGTTCTCTAACTCCGGGACAGTACCAGCGTGTTTTGCTCCTCCCCAGGATCGCGGAGGTAATTTTTTATAATTTTTCATATTTTTGGCATTTTCTGGAATTTTTGGGTTTTCTATATATATAACCTCCTTTTTCTCTCTCTCCCCATCTCTCATTTCTCTCCCTTTTCCCTCTCTCTTCTCTCACGTTCTCTCCTCTCCCCCTCTCACTCCGGGCGGTCGACGGAGGTGGCGATGGCGAGGCGGCGTGACTCGTGGGACGTGGAGCGACGGGCACAGGATGAGGATCACGATAGTGGAGGCGGTTCGTGGGATCGCGAGCCGGCGAGGGTTTAACAGTATTTTCTTCGTGGATCAGCATCCACGGTGCGTCGAATCTTCGGTGGAGGTAGGGAGATGGACCCCCAGCTCGTGTACTTCATTTTTCGCGAGTTTTGTAGGCCGTGGTGAGCCGAGCGGACTTATTTGAGCATTTTGGGGAAAATCCATGTATTTGGGGAGTGATCCGGATCTAGAGTTTTGATCATGTTTTTGGGGTTTAATTGGGGCATCTCATTGCTAGAGAGGTTGGGGACTAGTTTCCCCTTTGTTTCCCCATCATCGGGTGATGATCGAGACGTGGATGGGCGTTTTTGAGATTTTCCACCGGTTTCGTGCTCGGGACGTGCTAGCGGTCGTTCCAGTGACCGCTACACTCCCTTGGCGGTCTCTGGGAGACCGCTAGGTGATTTGAAACGTTGACTGCCCTTAGCGGTCTTCTTGAGACCGCTAGGGTCAGGGTGGCGATCACGCGATAGACCGCTACCCTTGGGCTAGTGGTCATCTTATGACCATTTTTTCGCGTTTTGGTCAGTGGGGTAGCGGTCTCGTGACCGACCGCTAGGCTACGCCTAGTAGTCGGGGGGATGACCGCCACCTTCCTTGGCGGTCCGGGAGCGACCGCTAGGGGTCCGTGAGTTCCAGTGTGCTTAGCAGTCCATGGGTAGATCGTTAATCTTTCCTTAGCGGTCCAGGGGTAGACTGCTAGGCTTCCTGGCGGTCCAGAGGTAGACCGCTAGGAGATTCTTCATGTTCTCCATGTCCGTTTTGTGTGCGTTGGTCTCCGGTCGACCAGGTTGTGACCCAACGGTTGACCTTCGGCCTCGTGGATGTACCGGACACCCCGTGGGTTCCGTGTCCGTGTTTCTAGGTGTCTGGAGGTACCATGTTACATCGATTAGCGTGCCTATACGTTTGGTGGGTCCGGGTGACCCCATGTCTTCTGGGCTTCTGTGTTCTTGCTAGATCGAGTCACTGTGTATCGGTGTGAGTGCGGTGGGGTCTTCCCCGCACGGCGTGGGTTCTCCGAAAAGTGGTTTCCGTGTGGGCCAAGCGTATGGCCTTGGACTGTGAGTCCAGTTTTCCAGCCTAGGGCTGGAGGTTTCTTAGTTCCCTTTGTGAGGGAATGGTCGTGACGGCTTGTGGGCTACCTCGGTATTCGTGTTACCGTAGTTTCTGACCTAGGCATAGGGCAGATTGATGGGGTGGAGATGTCCCTGTATGACGGTCTTGACCCGAGTCTTGTGACTCAAAGACCGTTGGCTTTAATAGGTTTAGTGGGCTGTCCAGAGTCTGGTGACGTCGTGTGACTAGTTACTCCATGTTACTCGCGATGGGTGTATGAGTGGCTTTCCGTGTTCACGTTTAGTGACCTCCCACTAGTCCTACCCTTCTTACGGCACGCGTGTGCTGACCCACCAGGGAGTGGTGGAGCGGCTTACCCGAGAGAGATGATTTTTAGGCTGGTTACCGTAGGGCTCCCACGCACAGCCTGAGTCCGGGCTTCGGGGGAAGAACCAGCTAGAGGACAGACCTTGGGTGTATGGTCTGTATGTGCACACTTGGCTGAGGGCGTCGGGCACGCCCTGGCAAGCGCGACCTTAGTTAGTCCTTGTTTTGTGTTTCTAGTTACAGTAGGGTGTCTCAGTCTCCGCCTGGGGCGTTGTAGGGAGACACCTGAGGCTGCGGACTCAGTCGTCAATTGATGCATCCGACCTTACTTCTGGTGGGCGGTGTAGATTCCAAGAAATCCACTTAGAACAATTAAAAGAATAAAAAATAAGCATGCACATGGTGCTAATAAGGAGATGTGATCGCCAGAGACGCGAGGGCCTCAAAAATATAAATAATAATATGGAGGAGGGATCGCGAAAAAATACCTTTTAAAGAGCGGGTGATTATGAGTGCCTTCCTTCTCTTTCAATCGGCCGGCCGATGAAGAGAGTTCTTCTTATTTGATTACCCTTGTAAAAATGAAGACAACACCAATAAAAGATTGGATTAGAAATCAAGGTGAGTGTAGCATCAATTCATAATAAGGATGAGCATGAAAAATAATGGAAAAGAACACACCTTGTGGGTGTTGGCCCTTAAACCCCAATGCAAAAGGGTGGGATATGTTGAATGTATGATGAATAAAAGATGATGAATAAGAATAAGGAGAAAAGTGCAAGTGTTGCACTGTGGGAAAATACTCAACGTTGTTGAGTAACAAAATTATGAGAGGAGATGAACGTGCATGCACATATGAACTAATGATAATAAAAAAAAAGAAGAATAAAAGACAGGAGCCTGTGTTTCTTTGGCCTTTGGATGCTTGATGGGGAGGAAGCCTCAAAGGATGAAGGTTGATGCGCATGAGCCCCTCCTTCACCCAGAAGCAACAGCAGCAACCCTGCGAAAAAAGAAGGCAGAGGAATCGAAGAAGCAGCCGAGAAGAAGAAAAAAGGGGAAAAAGGGATCGAACCGAATAACAGAGCCGCAAGGCTCTATTAAAAGGGCAGAATCAAGTAAGATAGAAAGATAAGAATGGGCAAGAGTCCAACATGGGAAGGGTTAAGTTCCCAATAGAGGAAGTTGACCAAACAAAGCAGGGACTCTTTGGGGACAGGGTTGCGTTCGATTAGAACACGAAACTGAAACACGACCTGAAAAGGGACGTTAATTCATAAATTGACGACTTGCAGAAGGGCGTTAATTAAAAACACGACCTGGACAAGGGCGTCACTTCCTGGATTTAAATTTGGTAATAAAACTTTCTTTATTTGAAAAATTATGAAAGACGCCTGAACTAAAGGCGTTAATTGAAAACGCGCCCTACCAAGGGGTGTTAATCAATATGATAAATAGCCAAAAGAATAGACGACCATGTGTTCGGGCGTCAATTATGTGTTCGGGCGTCAATTAAATTGACGTCCGATTCAGGATCGTTAATTCAAAAATATTCAAAATAGGGTCATTTCTCATTTCTCAATATTATTTTCCCATTTTTTAGGTAGAGGTGCATCTCAATGTGCTGATTCCAATGACTATTTTTTCGTATTTTTCTGACATCCGGAAGGCCACCAAATCACCTCTTAAAGGGGGTTGAAAATAATATTAAAAAAATCAATTTGAAAAGTGACGCCCTTACCAATGCCGTGAATTCCAATTTTTTTTAATTTTTATTTTATTAAAAATCAAAATAACCTCTCTTGTTAAGTCGTTAATTTATAAAAAAATTCCGTAAAATTCTCAGAAAAATCTAAAAAATAGGAAAATGAGAGGAATTGACGCCTAATGGAAGTGGCGTCAATTTTTCAAGAAATGCCCAAGGCTAAGCCGCTATTTAAAAGACGCCTCACGTCAAGTCGTTAATTCTGAAAAATTCATAAAATAGAGAAAAATATCCAGAAAATCCAGAAAAATAGGAAAAAATAAGAAAAAGGAGGAAATCCAAGAAACGTGAGAAAAACCACTCAAACAAAGTTAATTTGAAGGTCAAATTGGGACATTACAAGGTAATATGAGATGCACTCATAGTAACGTCAATTTTGGCGTGTCTACAGGCGGTACTCCCGTCACGAGACGTGAGTTGTCGTGTCCCGGGTTTCCGTTACCCGTCTGCGAGACGGGGCTGCATGTGTAGTTTTGGGAGCATTCCCGGAGTCGAGGTCTGGGTTTTCCGGTGAGCGTCACCGAGGGCTTTTTTCCTAGACAGCGTTGTGTTCATGACGGTGAGGTCGTGACTGTGTTTCTAGACCGTGTGATTTTGGCTTGGGCCCTTCTGTAAGGGCAGGCCTCCGCGACTGAGGTGTCGTGGCGTTTTCCTAGTAGCGTGGCTAGGGTGGTTCGTGTCTGGTTGTCTCCCAACCGTGGGATTGGGATGTCGGGTTCGTGGCTTGGTTGTCCCCCGACTGGGAGACCAGGTCGTGTTTTCCGGAACAGTAGGAGTAGTTGTAGCGCCGAGATTTCACTGGCCACCGTAGTTATCGTTCCTGGTGTTGTTGTCGTTACTACTTTCCGTTACCGCCGTTGTTCTCGGTTGGGGTTCCGCGGGATCCCTACTAAGCCAGTGACAGGAGGCTCACCCCTGCGTTTCAGGTGTGGTGGTTCTTCCTCGTGGTTCGAGGGTGCTGTGCGGGGTTCTTAGTTGCTAGCTCGCCAGGCCGAGTGTTCAGTCAGTGTTGGGTACATTCTTCTGCCTTAGATTGTACTTTCTGTTGGACTGGACTCTGTTGTACTTGTTTATTTATTTCTATTAATTGTTGAATTTGTAGATGCCTAATTTCGGCCATCCCGCAGACCTTTTCTAGCCATCATAGAAGTGATACTTTTCCTTGGTTGATTGGTTGTGTGGAGTCTCGTCATTTTACTGCATTGCATGCATATTAGCCTTGCCTAGATCCTACTTTGAAGAGGTTTTTCAACCCAAAACATAGGGAAGGCGGATGGTCAAAAGTCTCGGCCATCCCCCTTTCCTCCCCCTTCCCGGTACGATCACCACCATTTTGCATGTGTTCTTTACTTCCATGAGTATTTACTACACTTTCACAGTCTAATGGTCGCTTTGTTTGCTGGTTAATTTGCAGGACCTTCATCATCGACGCACAGGGCTCCTTGTTCTTTGCCGGTCTAGAGCGAGGACAGAAGAACCCACCATCTCCCGTTGCTAAGGCGTTCATGATCTTCTTACTCCTGTGAGGCAAAGGTATAGGTCTCTGGCGATCACGTTATTTCTATTTTTCTAACCTTTGCACTGTAGGTTTGCAGCAGCATAGTTCGGGAGGCCACAGCATCGCGACTACCGTATGCGGACGCCCGCCCCCTTCCGGCACCTACAACCTTCTAGCGATCACGATGGGACACTGATTGCTCACTGTGAGTTTTTGGATTGAAGTTACATGCATTTAGTTTCTAGAAAATAGCTTTTTCCCATCTTCATTTTTCATTTTTAGTTGCTCATTTGGCCTATTTTACATTTGGTTCATCTGTTGGGCTGAAGCCTGGCCGCCCAGGTCCCAGGGCGGCCAAAGACCTGGCCGCCCACCACATCCTAGGTGGCCAAAGACTTGGCCGCCAAGGTTTCTTGGTGGCCAAAGACCTGGCCGCCCAAGTCCTTTGAGCGGCCATCGTCTTGGCCGCCTTCTGTTCGTGTTTCTGCTTCCATCTGAGTCCTGTCTGCGTAGTTTAGCTTCTGTTTTTCATATCTTAGCTTCTGTTTTGTGTATTTTTGCTTGTGTTTGTTCTAATATTGCAGGTTTAAGTCCGGGGTGGGCTTAGGAAGAGCCGGTATCACACATATTAGGAACACTGTCCCTTTGATTTGGACTCTTCACCCAGGGATTCCCACTCGTGTGTAACTAGTCCTTTTCAAATGGGAACCTCCATGAGTCCCCGCGAACCGTGGATTCCCACACGGTCGCCGGGCAGGTTGTAACTTTGAAGTCCTATTAGATTTCCTAAAAGGGTTTTGAGTGAGTGTTATCTTAAGATTATCCTGGAGTTTGGCCTTGATTCCCCGAGAAAATTCACTCTCATCTAAGAGGGAACAAATTCAAATTAGACTAATCACGGGATTAACCTAAACTAAAAATTTGGGGTGCATTGTTTGAAACATGCTTGTTGTTAGATACCCTTAATTCAATCCTAATTGGCTTTAAAAATTCCACTTCAATTTTCTAAAAGTTAATTAGGTTGAGTACAATGGTGATGGCTCAATGTTATTCTAACATGCATGTTGTTGATGAGGATGGCCTTGAATTCTATGACCAACAAACCCGGCTTGATGCTGAGGAAGATGCACCCAATGCTTTCATTGGGATGTGTCAAAATTCACCAATTGATATAAGTCAAAGCACAACTAGTGGAGAATCATCGTCCGAAAGTCAAGAATTCATCAATGCCAAAATTTCATCAATTTTACCAAAGGAAGACCAAGAGTTAGCTAGGGTGCTATCTCGATATTCCCCTAACTATTTCATCACCCTAGCTTCCCAAAGAAGATCACATCTTACTCCTCAATCCATTCCTACGAGATCCACCACTCCAATTCCAAGCTCACTTAATAGGACTCCCTCCCGTGTTCCAAATCAACCTAACCATCCTCTTCACTCTCAAGGGGTTGCGTCCTCTCCGGTTTCTCATGCTATGCCTAATGTCAATGCACCCCTTAGGCAATCCAATCTCATGTCCCGACAAGAGGTGGAAAGGTACGAACGTCTCCCGAAAGCTCAACCTCATTCCTTCACTAGCTATTGTACACTTCTGAATGTTCATTTTCTCACGGGTTTCAAAGCCCCCAAATATCGAAAGTATGATGGTTCCACGGATCCACATGAACATCTCTCTTGATTTCTAATAGATTCTCATCAATGGCTTTACGATCGGGTTCTCCTAGTCCATCTCTTTCAAAAATCTCTAGAAGGAGAGGCCTTTAGGTGGTTCTCTTCACTCCCGGCCATTGATCTCATCAACTTTGATGTTGTGTTCAAGCTTTTCATCGCTCATTTCGGTCACATGGCTAGTGTAGCTCCCACTCTTACGGACCTTATCATGGAAAAGATGAAGCCCGACGAGGACTTCACTCAATTTGCTAATCGGTGGAGAGTTATAGCTTTTAGATCTGGGATTGCCATCCCGGAATCCCAAGCCATCACTGTTCTAGTCAACAATTCAATTCCTCAGCTCCACGCTATCTTGATGCTTAGCGAATTTCACACATTCGCTCAACTCTACAAACGAGCTCATGTTGTCCAAGCTCAACTCAAGAATTCCTCCTTTCTATTCTATCTAGATGATTGCGATGTCCCAACATCAAAAGGGGCAAGCTTCCATGATCACATCAATCCCTTCCATCAGCCTTTTAATCTCACCAACCATGAGGTTTGCACTACAAGCCGTGGGGCGCCCATGAGTGGGATGGAGAACATCCCCAACTCCTTTCCTTTTCATCAATCACCTCATGTTTCATCCTACACTCAGGAAAGGTTAGCCATGGTTAGGGGCAATCAAGAGTCTAAGTTAATGGAAAGAGGACAACATTGGCAATAGGATGAGGAGGAAGTGGTGAATGACCAACCCATAGTGAGCTCAGACACAAGAAACATGATTGGCCATGGACAAGGGGCAAGACCTTTGGTCTTGATCCAACCCAAGAGTGAACCACCCCAACAAAGCCAAGACATTTCTCCATCCCCTCCAACTCCACCTCAAGGGGCAAGGCCCTTAGTCCTCATCCTACCTAAGGGCACATCTACTCGACCGTCTAATCAAGGTGTCTCCTCTCCGCTCATGGCGGAGGTTCACTCAACTTCATCCACTTCTCACCAAGACACCTCGCAAGAAGAGCTACTCTCATCTCTTGATTTAACCAAACCAGCTCCAACCCCAACCATGCTGCCAACTCAATTTGAACCAACCCCTATTGTTGATGAATCTTCTGCGACCCCTACCCCAATTGATCTAGCTCCGATTCAACCTCCCCAACATGAATCCATTCCTTTTGATGAATCAGGTGCTGAACTCACTCTCATAAATCAACATGTCATTCCACTTATCCAATCAAGCTCTTCACATATCCCTAACCCTAAGATTGCTCCTCCTTCAGAAATTTTGGCCGACATCTCCACGGTGTTGGACCCGGCCACGATCATGTCATCAAAGGACGAGGAGCCCATTATCTCCACCTTAGATGTCCATCAATCTACTCCATCCGCCGAATCCTTAGAGTCACCCATACCTAAGGAGAAACTCCAAGATGTAGAATGGCACATAATGTCGAAGATGGGTTATTTATCCGGTGCAGGGTTGGGAAAGGAAGAACAAGGAATCAAAGAGTCGATTGAGGAAAATGAAATATTTGAGAGATTTGGATTAGGGTGTCAACCAACTAAGGTTAGCAAAGATGAATCAAACAGGTGGAATTTGCACGATCACTTTGTAAAGGAGTCCTATCCTTTGGAAGAGAGAGTCGCAAATGTGGAAACATGCCATGAAGGTGAACATGTGAATCCAAAAGAAAAGCTAGATAATGTAGATATAGAGGATTTGGGTTTATCTAAGCTATTCTCAGAAGAATCCTTGTCCCACCCGATAACCCAAGAAGAAATTCATGAAGCAAAAGGAGAACCGACTCTATTAGTCCTCCTCTCTTTCTTACTCTTCTTGTTCACGTCATTCAAAAGTGATTCCATCTCCAAAGCAGATCAATCCTAAAAAGAAAAGCCTGAAGTTGTCATGGAGAAGCCCAATCTAGGGGCAAAACTTTCAATCCTTGACTCCCCAGCTCAGGAACCTTCTTCATCCTCCATCTCTAATCACTCAACTCCAATCAACAGCCCTGCGAGGGGCATTTGTCTTGTACATAATAGGTCAGATTTAGAAGACTCCAAATGTTTAGCTACACCATACAAGAAGGTTAGGGGCACCCAAATTTCCTACCAACTTTGGTCAGGTCTAGCTGAAAGTTATAATTTGTTAACAAAGATTTTAATGTTTAGTCTAATGAATTCAATAAATCTATTGCAAGATGAAGAATGGTCTAACCCGCCTCCTGTGGTTGAACACATTCAAGTCAAAGAGCCTATTGATCCTAGTAGGTATAGGGGTCGTGTCCACGGCCGTGTACTTTCTTCCCATTCACTTGAACCTTATTTCCAGCCTACCAAGGAGTTGGACTGCTTCTCTTCCTCCATCCAACAGTTCACAGAGTGCCCAGACGATACCGTCCACTCTGTAGAAACCTTTGTACATAGTTTATAATCCAAAATCCAAAACAAAATGGAAAATTCAAACCCAAAATCTCTAAAAAATCAGAAATCAAAGAAAACCAATAGTCTGGCGACTGCCATGTGTTTCAATCTCCATCCCTTCATGTATGATAAGGTTAGGTTGCATTACAGCCCCGGTGGTTAAGACTTTGATCTACCGGAACCGAGGAGAATTTCGTCTAGCTAAGTCGCTAATGTTCCAAGGGGTAAGCAATATGCACACACTCACATGCTTTCAAAATTTGGCAACAGCCTAAAAGGGGTGACTATCCCGAAGATTTTTGGAAGAGACCAAAATCCTCCTTTTTCTCTCTACTCGACTAATCAAGACAGTCGGCGCTCTTAAGGTCTTGAGCTCAGCAGCTGAAACACGATGCCCTCAAGTGAGAGTAGGACTCACCTTCTCTTCAAAAGTGAGACCAGAGCACGTGAAAAGGGCAGTGTCCCCGCAGGTAAATGGAAAAGAAAAGCAAAAAGGGTGCAAAACCCAAAATTTCAAAATTCCAAGTAAAGGAAAAAAGAATGAAGGAGAGAAAAATCCCAAAAGGGAACAAATGAAAAAGTCTTGTCGTGACCGTCCTTGGTCAAGATAAAGAAAACCCTACAAATCAAGTCCAAATTCAAGGTTCAACATACAAAAGCAACAAATTTCGAAGGTGGTCCAAAATCACCGAAAGGGTGGAATGAATTAAGCACGCTCATAGCTCATCGTTTTAACGGCTTTGCCGATCCTCTTGTGAAGTTTATCCCCTACACTCTTTTTTATTTTGAGGACTCAGAATCCGATTGACACTCCAAAGGATATAACTCTGTTGACGGCTGGTAGCCACTTTTCAAAAAAAACACACTATATGATTGTCTACCTCGAAAGAATAAAAACCTCTGCTATAAGAAATCTCCATGTTTCTGGTATGTCAATGTTCTCATCCCCTTTAGTGTCTTCTTTCATCAACCTCGGGCTTAGGTCAATGCATGCGTGTCACCTGTCGGTGCGACGGCGTCTGATTCCGGGTCGGCGTCACGCGGTTGGCCATTAGGGTTCCAAGGTGTTACATCATATATCATCTATAGTTGTGAGTAAATAGACCCAGGTCGAGCAAATCGTTTACCTTGAACACTTTTTGGGTGTATCTCCGCGGTCGAAAGCAACTGCGAGCCTAAGCTTGGCATGACGGTATTGTCATCAGGATAAGTCTTAGTCGACAAGACCATCATTCGAGGAGTCTAAAGGCCCAAATCAACCAAGATGTGCGCTCAGGATACCTGGGAGGTTGTAGAAAGAGCCTATCCTTCCATCATTGCTGTGATGTCTCATGGGCAATTGCCAGACGTTGGCCAAAAAAATCTAAATATGTCAAAAATTCACAAAAATCAAAATATTTAATTCAAAATAAAAAAAATCAGAATATGTGAAAATCTCAGAAAAATCTGACTATTCCAAAAGAAATCTCAAAAAAATGGAGAGACATCTCCCCGATTCTTTCATCTCACACACTACCATACCACTTCCTTTCCTTCATCACTACCCCACAACTGCGAACCCCAAAGGCTACTCCCTTTCTTCATTCCATCCCACCAGGGGATTTATACCTGCACTGCTACCAACACCCCAAACTAGGGACAAATTGCACTCCCATCTGTCCATCCAAGCTAGCCAAATCCCTGGCTACATTGTCGGGAGGTAGAGCATTCCTCATTCCTTCACTTTCCATGAGTCTTAATGGCAATTCGTACTCCGCCAGCTCGACGCTTCAACTTGAGTCCTAAGAAAATGAAACCTACATATCATTTGATGTTCAGCAAATGTTTGGTTGTGTTACCAATATCCTTTTCCCTTACTCTTTCTACTCCATATCCCCCTGATTGGACAAACGTCCTACCTATGTCAGTGGGTCAAGGATGGACTTCGGCTATGGAACTTGAATCATCCTTTTGGTATGTTTTCCCCCAACCAGACGCCTTGCTAGAGTTAATTGATGTGCTAGGTGAAGTTAGCATAGGCTCCCATATCATCGGGAGTGATTACCTCCGGGGACGTGCTTACGCCCTGGTGACCATCCCCGCGGAATTCATTATGTCCATTAGGCTCACTGTAAAGCCGAAGGATGATGTTTGCTTTCCCACTCCCCTTACCTTAGTGAATGCTTCCTCTTTAAATACTTATTTGTTTGTGAACTTCACTAATGTGTGTTTATGCAGCTGCAGGTCACATAGTTTTGGGATTCACTCTTCACTACCTTCTCCTACTATTATCTATATAGTATATTATATAGAGCCAAGAGGCTAATAACTTCGAGCACATAAACTCTAAGTTCCTCTCTAATAAAAATAATGAGGGGTTTATGTTCCCTAAGTTATTCGATGGCCGTTTGGTTTCATGATTGACCTCGGGATAACGGACTCGTCGGTCTCTCGACCGACGTCTTTCCCGGAGCCAAACAATATTACCTCTGGATATGCATTAGATATGTTTTTTTCCTTTTAAACCCAGCATGCATCATGTAGGTCACTTTTAGTCCAACCATCAACCAAAAAAGCAAACAAAAATGTATTCAACAAACATGGCATGTATTCATGCAGCAAGGAGACAAGGGTCGAGAGAAGGGTTTGCCAATCAATGTGCCCTAGACCCTATCCCTCTTTTTTCAATCATCCAAGTTCTCAACTCCATCACTTTTTTATTGACTCCATTATTCCACTCCGATTCGACAAGTCGAGAGTGTGTTTTCATGCGATCGCCATGAGTATTTTGAGATTTGAAGGTCGTTTTCCCTTATCCTGATTTTGTTACTCACTCCTATTTTAGGTGTCTTGTATCTCCTTGAGCCTGGATTGTGTTCATCCCCTCAAGTCCCGAAGCGCTGCTAGGGGGTCCCATGCGACCACAGATACAAGCCCTCTCAGATTACTTTTCCTTCCTTCATCCCCTTTTGAATGACCTCTCTGGTCCCACTATGCTTATCCGTTCTTATGTGAAGCTCAATATCAGCTCAAGAATCTCCTTCAGCGGGATGTCCTTATTAGGCATGTTTTTTTATCGAAACACCCATTTATCAGTCTGTCGGGCTCCCCTGCAAAACGGGCGTTCCGGAGGGGTATTTGTAGATGCCTAAATTCGGACATCCCACGGACCTTGTCTAGCCATCATAGAAGTGATACTTTTCCTTGGTTGATTGGTTGTGTGGAGTCTCATCCTTGTTTAGGTAGGCTCCACCCTATCCCTTCGTGAATTTTTCGAGGCTCTATACACATTCTCTACCCTGATCCCTGGGCGGCCAAGGTGCTGGCCGCCCACATCCCTGGGCGACCAGACACCTGGCCGCCCAGCCCCTTCCAGGGCAGCCACAGAGTTGGCCACCCAGCTCCCAAGGCGGCCATCGACCTGGTCGCCCAGCTCTTTCAAGGTGGCCAGACTCTTGGC
Organism: Amorphophallus konjac; assembly: GCA_022559845.1. Lineage (NCBI taxonomy): Eukaryota > Viridiplantae > Streptophyta > Magnoliopsida > Alismatales > Araceae > Amorphophallus > Amorphophallus konjac. The sequence goes on from CM040122.1 coordinate 26,750,225, forward strand.
CGCCCTCACCCTCAAGAAGGTCATCGACCTGTCTGCCCAGCTCCTTTAGACGGCCAGAACCTTGGCCGCCTCCTGTCAACCGTCCGTCAACCCCACATTCTGCCCACTCTTGGCACGTTCTCCGGAACTGCTCCCACTCGAGAGGGTTCAAGACCCATGTAGCCTCACACGTAATCCATTTTCAAATGTTTTTCATGGAGGAAAATGCCTCACATACAAAACCTCCGTTCGAAACCATTCCACGGGAGGGAGATCCTTTCGGTGGGGGGGTTGGACACATTTTCTTGCGACGGGTTGGACACTTTTTGGAGGGGAGGAGAGGCTAGCAGTTCGGAGACCAGGGAGAGAGCTGTGTGCATGAGAGCGCCTTCCCCGACCTTCCCCTTGTATTAGAACCTGCCGTTGAAGAGCTCTGCGACCGGAGAGTTCCACTTGCAGGGAGCGGCCATCGACATGACCGCCCACCCCCTCTGAGCAGCCACACATGTGGCCGCCCTCTGTTGGTTGATGGGAAAACCCCGTCTTTCTTCCTCTATTCCTTATCTTGCTGCCTTTTACTTCATTTTACTACATTGCATGCATATTATCCTTGCCTAGATCCTACTTTAAAGAGATTTTTCAACCCAAAACATAGGGAAGGCGGATGGTCAAAAGTCTCGGCCATCCCCCTTTCCGCCCCCCTTCCCGGTACGATCACCACCATTTTGCATGCGTTCTTTACTTCCATGAGCATTTACTACACTTTCACAGTCTAATGGTCGCTTTGTTTGCTGGTTAATTTGCTGGAACTTCATCATCGACGCACAGGGCTCCTTGTTCTTGGCTGGCCGAGAGCGAGGACAGAAGAACCCACCATCTCCCGTTCCTAAGGCGTTCATGATCTTCTTACTCCTGTGAGGCCCAGGTATAGGTCACTGGCGATCACGTTATTTCTATTTTTCTAACCTTTGCATTGTAGGTTTGCAATAGTATAGTTCGGGAGGCCACAGCATCGCGACTACCATACGCATATGCACGCCACCCTTCCGGCACCTACAGAATTTTCCTACTTTATTTCTTATTTCCTTGTACCTCCACACTCCTTTTTAGCCCTTCCGAGCCCTCCCGGCTCGTGGCTGGCGGGCCAAGATTCGAATGGTATCAGACTCCTCCCGGTATTCGGATCTTGGGTCATTACAGTTGGTATCAGAGCCTGGTTGTGGACGTACATGGGAATTTGAGATATTGCAGTGATCAGAGTCTGTAAGGTCCAGTACCGTCGACAGCTGGCATAGGGCATTATGCTTATTTTTCTTTTAGTTTCTCGCGTAAGGGCTTGAGTGCGTGGCGTTGGTGGTGTGAATGTGGTTGCTGTTTCGTGGAGTGCCGGTGTGGGACCCGAGGCATGTGATGGAGAGATTTCTTCCCGATGGGTGGTGGTCCCGGTTGTGCAGCGTTGGGCAGAGGTTGCCGGCAGGTGTGTTGCTGCGGTGCTGCGTTCGGTATTTGCAGCGAGGTCAGGTGGCTGGTGAGGATTGTTCGTCGTTAAGTGGCTGTGAGAGTACTCTGAGAGAGCTATTATTGAGTTTGGCCACTCTAGTATGAGGTTATCCAGCCTGAGGTGTTAAGGTTGCGGTTTGAGGTGTCGGAGCGGGTGCTTTGGTCAAGAATTATGCTCGGGTGAGCGGAGTATCTTGTGTTGAGCTGCTGATTTTTCGAGCCTGGCACTCTTGTTATGCTCTATGGTGTCAGAAATGACGTGTCGGTCCCAATTATTCATGCAGATTTCAAGGCAGGATTGGGCTGTGGTGTCCCAGTAAGTTCTTGCTCCTACGCTCCTGCGTGTGAATGGGTTGTGATCGCCCTAGTGTTGGCTTGAGATGGGAAGGTTCCGCGGTGAGTTTGGGACTCAGGATGAGCGTTGGAGGTTGCCGATTATGGCTCGCGTTGCGACTCTTGGCGTGGTGTGTTGCAGTTTGAGGAATTACAGCGGTGGTGCATCGAGAGATGATGTGATCGTGGTCTGACGGAACACTTGGCGGGTGTTGTCGGAGGAGCTGACCTATAGAAGTGATGGTTTTGTTGGTGCTGGAATGTACTGTTCCCAGCATGTGCGAGGTTCGAGGTCAGGTCGAGCGTGGAGATTTTCCGTTGGTCGAAGGCATGTTGGTTTCTTCTTTGGTTAGAGGAGATTGCGTTTGGCTAAGGTTCGTCGTCTTGCATCGTGTGCTCAGATTGGTTGTCCTTCGTGTGCCATGAAGTCCGCGTGAGACGAGTCCCATGTTTTGGCATGGTGGTTGTCTGTGAGAAGTGTTGCTCGTCCCCTGATGTGTAAGGGTGCGTTGGCACTATTCCGGAAGGACTAGTGCCGGCTGGGCAGTGTGCGTGAGAATTTGTGGTTGGTGTTGTGGCTCCCGATGTGTAGAGGATCGGAGCCTGCGGTGTTGCAGAAGATTGTTGAGATGGTGGATCCTGAGTTGTCATTGTGGTTGGCTGTGCGTGTGGATCAGAGTGCGCAGATCGCAGCGTTGGTTGCTGCTGGTGGATTCCGAGGAAGTGTGGAGTAGCGGAGGATTGGTTCCTCGATATGAGATTGTCTCCGGCTGTGTGAGACGTGTTGTTGCCGTGCCATTGCTCGAGATATTATGGTTCATGGCACTGGCAGGTGGAGAGTTGGAGTAATATGCTGGCAATGTTGCCGCATGAGTACCCTGTTCTTGCGTTGGAGGTTGTGTTCGCGGATGAGATGGTGTTCTGGAGAAGTGATCTCTGAGAGATTATGGGTCCCGATTGGTGGTCATGAGTGGCTGGTCAGGTTGACCAAGTGGTCGACTGTGGTAAGGCATGTATGGTCTGCAGACCCATGTGCATTGGTCATGGCGTCGTCGACCAGGTTGCTGTGATATTTGGATGGCACTTTCCTCCCCTAGAGACGTGTGCTATGAATTGTTCCGGTGGTGTCCCGTGGCTCTGTGGTGCGGGCGGAATCGGGATTGGCAGGTGTCCACTTAGATAAGTTGAGATAGGATTCGATGAGACAGGATGGAGGAGTGACGCCTGTGGTTGGAGGTCCTTGATGGGACGTTGGCATTGGAGTGGTTGTCCCTGGTCTAGTGCCCAGCATGGGAGGATTCCCCTGTAAGTCTGAGTCGAGTGAGGTGAAGACTGAAGACATCAGGATCTTGTCATTTGGTTTCGTCGTACTCCCCTGAGAGGGTAGAGTTGGCATGATGATAGGTCTGGATGCAGTGTTGGTCTGTGCGTGAGTCAGCAGATGGCCTGTCATGACTTGGATCGTGCCTGTTGGACCGGTGGAGGTTTCCCGTTGACGAATGTCTAGTGACCAGTGGATGGTCTTTCACAGATAGAAGATGCTGGTGGTTGTGGTTCGAGAACGGCAAAACCATGTGTAAGTGGTGCCTTTTGTGGCCGTTTCCGTGATGTGCCTTTCGGATGGGATCTGTGCCTTGTCGAAGTTTGTCTTCTGGCATGCTTGGTTTCCGTGCAGCTGAGGTGATGCAAGACTTGTGTTGTTGTGTTATGCCTGCTCTGATGACCGATGTGTGTGCGGTGTGTGGAGCGAGGCGTTGCTCATGATTAAGGTCTGGCCGTATCCCTCATGATCTGTGCTTTCATGAGAATCAAGATTTTTGTGCTGGGGCTCTGACAGCGTTGTTAGTTGGCTAAGGTGTTCTTCCCATGTGACTTGGTGCTAATCTTGAATTTCAAGGATGAAATTTCTTTAAGGTGGGAGGGCTATGATGCCCCGAATTTTTCGGATCATTATTGTGGGTCCTAGAGTGTGTTTTGTGCTTTACGCGAGTTTTTCCCCTGATCAGCCTTCGGAACACTGTGCAGGGTGAACCGTGGCGTTCTCCGACTCCGGGATAGTACCAGCGCATTGTGCTCCTCCGAGGATCGCGAAGGTAATTTTTCATAATTTTTTATATTTTTGGCATTTTCTGAAATTTTTGGGTTTTCTATATATATAATCTTTTCTCTCTCTCTCCCCATCTCTCATTTCTCTCCCTTTTCCCTCTCTCTTCTCTCGCGTTCTCTCATCTCCCCCTCTCACTCCTAGAGGCCGACGGAGGCGGCGAGCGCGGGGAGGCGTGGCTCAAGGGGCCTGGAGCGACATGCACAGGACGAGGATCACGATGGTGGAGGCGGTTCGTGGGATCGCGAGCCAGCGAGGGTTTAAAGGCGTTTTCTTCGTGGATCAGCGTCCACGGCGGGTTGTATCTTTGGTGGAGGTAGGGAGATGGACCCCTAACTTGTGTACTTCATTTCCCGCGAGTTTTGTAGGCCGTGGTGAGCCGAGCGGGCTTATTTGAGTATTTTGGGGAAAATCCATGTTTTGGGGGAGTGAGCCGGATCTAGAGTTTTGATCACATTTTTGGGGTTTAATTGGGTCCTCTCAGTGCTAGAGAGGTTGGGGACTAGTTTCCCCTTTGTTTCCCCATCATTGGGTGATGATCGGGGCGTGGATGAGCATTATTGGGATTTCCCACCGGTTTCGTACTCGAGACGTGCTAGCAGTCGTTCCAGTGACCGCTACACTCCCTTGGCAGTCTCTGGGAGACCGCTAGGTGATTTGAAATGTTGGTTGCCCTTAGCGGTCTTCTTGAGACCTTTAGGGTCAGGGTGGCAGTCACGCGATAGACCGTTACCCTTGGGCAAGCAGTCGTCTTATGACCGTTTTTCCGCGTTTTGGTCAGTGGGGTAGTGGTCTCGCGACTGACTGCTAGGGTACGCCTAGCGGTCGGGCGAACGACCGCCACCTTCCTTGGCGGTCTGGGAGCGACCGCTAGGGGTCCGTGAGTTCCAGTGTGCTTAGCGGTCCTTGGGTAGACTGCTAATCTTTCCTTAGCGGTCCAGGGGTAGACCGCTAGGCTTCCTGGCGGTCCAGAGGTAGACCGCTAGGAGATTCTTCGTGTTCGCCGTGTCCGTTTTGTGTGTGTTGGTGTCCGGTCGACCCGGTTGTGACCCAGCGATTGACCTTCGACCTCGTGGATGTACTGGACACCCCGTGGGTTCTGTGTTCGTGTTTCTAGGTGTCTGGAGGTGCCGTGTTATCTCGATTAATGTGTCCGTATGTTTGGTGGGTTCGGGTGACCTCATGTGTTCCAGGCTTCCGTGTTCTTGCTAGATCGAGTCACTGTGTGTTGGTGTGAGTGCGGTGGGGTCTTCCCCGCACAGCGTGAGTTCTCTAGAAAGTGTTTTTCGTGTGGGCCAAGCGTATGGCCTTGGACTGTGAGTCCAATTTTCCAGCTTGGGGCTGGAGGTTTCTTAGTCCCCTTTGTAAGGGAATGGTCGTGGCGGCTTGTGGGCTACCTTGGTATTCGTGTTACCGTAGTTTTTGACCTAGGCATAGGGCAGATTGACGGCATGGAGCTGTCCCTGTACGACGGTCTTGACCCAAGTCTTGCGACTCAAAGACCGCTGGCTTTAATAGGTCGAGTGGGCTGTCCAGAGTCTGGTGATGTCGTGCCATCTCTTACTCCATGTTACTCACGATGGGTGCGTGAGTGGCTTTCCGTGTTCACGTTTAGTGACCTCCCACTGGTCGTAGCCTTCTTACGGCACGTGTGTGTAGACCCACCGGGGAGTGGTGGAGCGGCTTACCCGAGAGAGACAGTTTTTAGGCTGGTTACCGTAGGGCCCCCACACGTAGCCTGAGTCCGGGCTTCGGGGGAAGAACCAGCTAGAGGATAGAGCTAGGGTGTATGGTCTGTGTGTGCACACTTGGCTGAGGGCGTCGTGCATGCACTGGCAAGCGTGACCTCAGTTAGTGCTTGTTTTGTGTTCCTAGTTACAATACGGTGTCTCAGTCTCTGCCTGGGGCATTGTAGGGAGACACCTGAGGCTGCGGACTCAGTCGTCAGTGGGCGCATCCGGCCTTGTTTCTGGTGGGCGGTACTCCTGTCACGAGACGTGAGTTGTCGTGTCCCGGGTTTTTGTTGCCTGTCTGCCAGATGGGGCTGCGTGTGTAGTTTCGGAAGCGTTCCCGGAGTCGAGGTCTGGGGTTTCCGGTGAGCGTCACCGAGGGTTTGGGCTTTTCTGTGAGGGCAGGCCTCCGCGACTGAGGTGTCATGGCATTTTCCTAGTAGCGTGGCTGGGGCGGTTCGTGTCTGGTTGTCTCCCGACCGTGGGATCGAGATGTCGGGTTCGTGGCTTGGTTGTCCCCCGACTGGGAGATCGGGTCATGTTTTCCGGAACAGTAGGAGTAGCTGTAGATCCGAGGTTTCACCGGCCACCGTAGTTACCGTTCCTGCTTTCCGTTACCGTCGTTGTTCACGGTTGGGATTCCGTGGGATCCTTAAGGAGCCAGTGACAGGAGGCTCACCCCTGCGTTTCAAGTGCGGCGGTTCTTCCTCGTGGTTCGAGAGTGCTGTGCGGGGTTCTTAGTTGCTAGCTCGCCAGGCCGAGTGTTCACTTAGTGTTGGGTACGTTCTTCTGCCTTAGACTGTACTTTCTGTTGGACTAGACACTGTTGTAATTATTTATTTACTTCTGTTAATTGTTGAATTATCCTACTTTATTTCTTATTTCCTTGTACCTCTACACTTCATTTTTGTCCTCCCGGCTCTTGGGCGGCGGGCCAGGATTCGAATGGTATCGGGCTCCTCCTGGTATCCAGATCTTGGGTCATTATAGCCATTCTCCAGTGTGAATTAAACACCCCGATCCCGTGATTAGCCTGTTAAACCCTATCGATTAGCCTGTTAAACCTGTTACCTGTTAAACCTTGCTGATTAGCCAATTAAAACCGTTAAACTTGTTACATGTTAACATGTAAATAACATACCTTGTTAAGCCTGTAACAATCCTACAGCCTGTTAACCCGAGAATAGTATGTTAAACCTATTACCTGTTAAACCACGACGATTAGTCCGTTAAACTTGTTACCTGTTACAGCACGTATAAACTTGTTATACTGTTTGAAATCTGTGATAGTTAACCTTCTAAAATAGAGACCCTTCGGGAAGTCTCTATTTTCTGAAATAGAGACTCTCCGGGGAGACTCTATTTTAGCCTTCTGAAATAGAGACCCTCCGGGAAGTCCCTATTTCTGAATCCCGTTAAACTTGTCACATGTTAAACTAGTTACCTGTTAAACCTGATTATGTTAAACCTGACGCCTGTTAACCTGGTAATTACTTACCATGTTAAGTCGGTTAGCTGTTAAACTTGTTAATTACATAGCCTGGTAATTACATATCCTGTCAAACCTTGTTAATTACATAGCCGTCATTAAGCCTTGTTAATCCTATAGCCTATTAATCACATAGCCTGCTAAACCTGGTTACATAACGTGTAAACTTGTTATCCTGTTAAATATACAGTTATTGTTAACACTATGAAATAGAGACTCCCTGGGAAGACTCTATTTACTAAAATAGAGACCCTCAGGGAAGACTCTATTTCAGCATTGAAATAGAGACTCTCCGAGAAGACTCTATTTACTGAAATAAAGACCCTCCGGGAAGACTCTATTTCAGCATTGAAATCGAGACTCTCCGAGAAGACTCTATTTATTAAAATAGAGACCCTCTGCAAGGGCGCCATTTCCCTATAAATTGGAATTTTTGGGCTTCTATCCAACCCTTACCCAATGATCCCTGGCCATCTTTTTAACCCCGATTGGCCTATGTGTCATGTATTTTAAGTAGCTTGGTCATAAATCATCTTTTACATGTGATATTATCCTTGAACTCTATTCCTAAAAATCTACCTTATGTTCCTACAATGTGTAAACTTCTTAAAATTCTATATTTGCTGTATAAATGAGAGTGGATGTCTAAAAGTATACATGAAATATTATATATACATATAAGGACCCGGTCTGGTCCTGGGAGGAGCACCCGAAGGTACTTGTGCCCATATGAGTTTATTGACCACGGTGTTTAGCATTGCACCGAAGTACTTGCTTGCTTGACTTGACTTGAGACATTCCCACTCACTCTCTCGTGACATGCTTGACTTGCTTGGCCCGAAAAAGGACAATTACTTGCTTGAATGAAATGAATGAAATAGCCAATTCCGTTACACTACTTGCTATTACACGAGCTTGAAATCACTTGCTTGAATACTGACTATCCCCTTCTTAGAAGGACTTGCTCGAATGTTAAATTCTTGAAAATACTTGCTTAAATATTGATTTCTTGGAAATACTTGTGCGATTACTTACAAATTACTTGCTAGTCCCTTGTTGATACATCTTATTGAAATTCATGTGATACTCTCTTGATACAATTCTTGATATTCATGCTTGTTCCAACATGCATCATTATACCGCATGAACTTGTAATTAATTTAAAGATTGTTAGAACTTGAGATATAAATCGTACTGAGCAATTCGCTTATCCAGTTGCTTCCTAACATTTTTCAGGAAATTTGGATAGCGGCCACCACCCGGATGGGACCGATACCGAGTGATGAGTGCTAGATTTGATGTATCGCCAATTAGTCGTGTCTGTCATACTTGCAGGACCTACTTTGTATTTTCAGTTATTGTCAAAGGCTTGTATAATTTATTTGGGTCAGTTATGATCTAGTTAGATGGAACTTATTAAACTTGTAGCCTTATGAATGCTTTTGGGATATTGTCATTTGGTTAAGTAGATAATTGTCATCTTGGACTATGGTATTATGTTCAAACTTTGAGTTAACAAAAGAATTACCGAGTAGTATGCGCACTCTGTCTTTACATGAATGACACGATCGATATAGATGCGTCACGCATCCAGGTATCTTCCGCGCTCGGGGCGTGACAATCTTCGTGGTATCAGAGCCTAGGATTTCAATTTCCTAGGGAATAAGAAGTTAGGAAATTAGAAGTCATGATTGAAATCTAGGTAAAACCCAAGTCCAAGGTTAGTTTACCTTTTATACCTTACCCGGTGAGATGGGTAGATCCATGGGTTAAGTTTTATAATGACATTCAACCTTATAATTAAACCTGATATTTATTATGCTTAAACCCTTTTTGTAGGATCATAGCTGCTGAAAGAGCACAATGGCATGAGATGCAGCACACCATGGAAGGCCTTACACAGGCGCTATAGCAAGTGGTGCAAGGCGGTGCTAACCGTGGAGCCGGTGATCTCCACAGGGGTTTTCGTAACATGAACCCACCAAGGTTCATGGGTTCGTCTGACCCCGAGGATGCCGAAAATTGGTTAAAAAAATGGAACAAATTTTTCGTGTGATGCAATGCACGGACGAGGAGAAGGTTCTACTGGCTATATTCCAACTGGAGCGGGACGCTCGATGTTGGTGGGAATCTGTGGAAGCAACATTGCATGATGACCATGGCACATGGGATGAATTCGCCGAGCACTTCAACAACAAGTACTTCTCCGACCATATCCAGGGAAAGAAAGCCGTGGAATTTGCTACATGAAACAACGGGCCTTAAAAGTGGCCGAGTATGAGGCCCAATTCTCAAGACTATCCAAGTATGCACCCCACTTGGTATGTACGGAGAAGATGAAGGCTAAAAGGTTCCTCAACGGGCTTCGGCTCCGTTATATTACACAACTTGCGTCGATGGACATACAAGTCTGCTCGGAAATAGTTCGACGTGTGTAGTTGCTCGAGTACGCCACCGAATTATCAGAGAGGATCTGAGGAAGGGACAAGAAGGAACTTGTAACAAGTCTGAAAAATTTTAAAGCATCATTCAATAAGAAGCGGTACTACAATGGAGGGGAGTCCTTCAAAGGAAGGAAATTCCAAAAGAATGTCAAGCCATTCTCCACCACCACACCTTCCAAGAAAGTTTGTAAATACTATGATAAACTCGACCATAAGACCGAGGAATGCTAGAGGAAGCTAGGAGCCTATCTCTGATGTGGGAGCCGAGAACATCGGATCCCTAATTGCCCACTAATGAATGAGCAAGCCATTACAGATGAGAAGTTCTCGGTAAAGAAGCAAGGCCGTCTGCAAGCACTCCAAGAGACGGAACCAATGGAAGGAGGAATCGTGGAAGGTACACTAATCGTTTGCTCTAAGACTGCTAAAGTTTTATTTGATACTGGAGAACCACATTCATTTGTTTCTAAGAAATTTGCTGCTACTTTTACTAAGGAGCCTAAATGGTTAGACTTAGTCATATCTACACCTATCGGGAACAAGGCCGACCTCACACATCATTATCCAAACTGTGAGATTATGATTAAAGGAAATAATCTACCGACTGACCTAATTTGCCTAGATATGGAAGTGTATGCTGTCATACTAGGTGCTGATTGGTTATCCACAAACCAAGCAACTGTAGATAGCCAGAATGGCAAGATAACTTTTGTGGATTACTCGGAACTGGTATACATTAGCTCTCAAGCTAGATCACCTCTTATATCAGCCCTCCAAGCTAGTAAACTTATAAGCAGGGGATGTATGGCTTTCATTGCATTTGTAACTACCACGGACATCGAGGAGTCTAAGCTTGAAGACATCCGTGTAGTTCGGGATTTTTCTGACATTTTTCCAGAAGGATTACCCGACTTACCTCTGGAGCGGGAGGTGTCGTTCACCTTCGACCTTGTCCTTGGTGCTGGACCTGTGTAATGCCCCGGATTTTTTCGGATATTTTTCGGATCATTTTAGTGGGTCTCGGAGTGTATTTTGTGCTTTGCACGTGTTTTTCCCTGATGTGCCTTCGGAACTCTTTGCAGGGCAAACCGTGACGTTCTCCGACTCCGGGACGTTACCACTGCGTTGTGTTCCTTCCGAGGATCGCAGAGGTAATTTTTCGTAATTTTCTGAATTTATCAAATTTTTGGGTTTTCCTATATATACTAACCCTTTTCTCTCTCCCCCTCTCATTTCTCTCTTCCCTCCCTCTCTCTTCTCTCACGCCCTCTTTCTCCCCTCTCTTCTCCGGCGACCGACGGAGCGAGGCGGGGGCGAGGTGGAGGTGGCGCGGGCGAGGATGCGGGCGAGGATAAGTGAGGATCGAGGCGGAGGAGGCGCGTGGAAGCTTGGTCTCGCGATCGCGAGCCGGCGAGGGTTTCGCGGCGTTTTCTTCGTGGATCGGCGTCCACGACGCGTCGTTTCTTCGGTGGAGGTAGGGTGATGGACCCTCAGCCCGTGTACTTCCTTTCCCGCAAGTTTCGTAGGCCGTGGTGAGCCGAGCGGGCTAAACGGGGCGTTTTGGGGAAAATGTGTATTTTTGGGGTGTGAGCCGGATCTCCCGTTTTATGGTGTTTTTGGGCGATCTAGGGGTTTAGACGCATGCCTAGGGGCTTGGGGAAGGTTTCCCCTTTTGTTTCTCCTTCACCTGGGGGTGAACGGGGCGTGGCATGGCTTTTCCCGCGGTTTCTACCGTTTCCGGGCGCGGACTGAGAACGCGCTATACTCCAGTAGCGCGTTCTTGAAGGTCGCGCTGCCCCGATAGGGAGCGTTCATCGGAGAAGATGAACAGTAAGGCGGTTCGGGTCGCGCCTTACGGCCCCACCGCGTTCTGGTTGTCGCGCTATAGGATCATAGCGCGACCTGGCCTAGTCGCGCTATGGTCATGTAGCGCGTTCGTGTTGAACGCGCTAGGCACGTATAGCGCGTTCTGGCTGAACGCGCTATGCACGTGTAGCGCGTTCTTGGAGGGACCAGCCGGGCTGCCCGGGGCGGGCGGTCTGCTGCTGATCGTGCTCCTCGTGGGCCGTGTGTGCCTTGGACACCCAGTGGAGTTCCGTGACCGTGTTTTGGGGTGTCTGGAGGTTCTGCTTACCTCATTTTGCGTGCCCGTGAGCTTAAGGGTCCGGGTGACCTTTAGCGTTCCGTTCGCATTGTGTTGGTCTCCGGTCGACCCGGTTGGGACCCAGTGGTCGACCTATGGCCTTGTGAGTATCCCGGACTCCCCATGGGTTCTGTGTCTGTGTTTTTTGGGGTGTCAGGAGGGACCGTGTTACCTCTATTAGCGTGCCCGTAGGTGTGGTGGGTCCGGGTGACCCCACGTGTTCCGGGCTCTTGTGTTACGCTTGATCGAGTCACCGTGGGTCGGTGTGTGTGCGGTGGGGTCTCCCCCGCATATCGTGGGTTCCTTTGGAAGGCGATTCCCGTGTGGGCCATGTGTTTGGCCTTGGACTGTGAGTCCAGTTGTCCGGCCTGGGGCTGGAGGTTTCCCGCTTGCTTCAAGATGGGAAATCGTCGTGGCGGCTTGTGTGCTGCCTTAGGAATCGTGCTTCTGTGTTTTCCGTGTGGTCCGTGTGAGTGGCCTTTGGCCCTTGCGTTCCCTTCCCAAGGGAATGGTCTTGGCAACTCGTGTGTTATCTCGGTATTCGTGATATCGTGATTTTGGACCTAGAGATTGGGCTAGAGCGACGGCCTTGTGCTGTTGCGTGCAACGGTCTTGACCACGAGTCTTGTGACTCAAGGACCGTTGGCTGTAGTGTGTCTAGAGGACTGTCCAGAGTCCAGTGGCTTAGCGCCACTTGAGTTTTCTCGACTCTAGTGCACGGTGCGTGCGTGGCCGTGGACTGTGAGTCCTGTTTCTTCTCCGACTGTGGTCACCGTGCGACGGGGCCAGTACGCGGGGTTGTCCCCGTACGTCGTCGGATTCGGACGTTATTTTCCGTTGAGTTGAGAGTCTACTCCTTCAGTGACCCTCCACTAGTCGTAGCCCACCAGTACGAGGTGCTGGTCTCACCTGGGAGTGGTGTACGGGCACCCACCTTTCGAGACGGTTTGTGGATCGGTTACCGTAGGCCCCTCGTCGGTAGCCAGAGTCCGGCTACGGGGGAAAATCGGTCATAGGACCAGACCTAGTGACGCAAGGTCTGTGTGTGCACACGTGGTTGGGGGCGGTTGGACCCACGTCGACGGGCGTGACCCCAGCTAGTTACTTGTTTGTGGTTACTCGTGCGGTGTTCGCGCCTCGGGTAGGACCTACCACGTCAGGCGGTTCACCTGCGGTGCGGTGTAAGACGTCAGGGGACGCTACCGGCTGTGCTTCTAGTGGGTGGTACTCCTGTCGAGTACGGAGTGACAGACTGTCAGTTTCTGTGTCTTTGACCTTCAGGTTTTCGGTCGTGTTGACCGTTGAGTTCGGTTGTCTCACCGTGGCGAGTGTGTCGGTTTTCGCGCCGTGAGACTAGTGCTAGTGGCTTTACCGAGGTGGCGTCTTATTGTTCGGTACCCGCGATCGGATGGTCGGGGTTGCACCTTGGACAGCGTGTCCAGATTGGCTGTCCGGGGGACAGGCCTCTACGGCGTGGTTGCCGTGTGTTCTTACTTCGGTAGGTGGTACTAGCGTGGTTCGGTAGCTTTGACTGCGTGGTCGAGGTCTGCCTTCTGGCAGTAGGAGTAGCTGTAGTGCCGAGTTTTGACCGGCCACCGGTTGCTGTTCCTGCTGTAGTCGTAGCTCTCCTTTCCGCTACCGCCGTTGTTTCCTGTTGGGGTTCCGCGGGATCCCTGCTGAGTCTCTGTTTTGGAGACTCATTCCCTGCTTTTCAGGTGTGGCGGTTCTTCCTCGAGGTTCGAGGGTGCGGAGCGGAGGTTCTCAGTTGCCAGCTTGCCGGGCCGAGTGTTCACTTGGCATGTGGTACGTTTTACTGCTTTAGACTGTACTTTCTGTTGGACTAGACTCTGTTGTAGTTGTTTATTTATTTCCGTTATTTGTTGAGTTGTCCTACTTTATTTCCTATTTCTTTGTGCCTCCACACTCCTTTTAGCCCTTCCGAGCCCTCCCGGCTCGTGGGCGGCGGTGCGAGTCTCGGGTTATCGGGCCTTCCCGGTAATCGGATTCTCGGGTCGTTACAACCTGTTTAATGTCTCCTGCTGAGCTAAAAGAGGTAAAGGAACAACTAATGGAGCTATTGAACAAGGGTTTCATCCGGCCAAGTACTTCCCCATGGGGAGCGCCTGTGCTATTCGTAAAGAAGAAGGATGGATCGATGAGACTCTGCATCGACTATCGACAATTAAATCACCTTACAGTCAAGAATAAGTACCCATTGTCGAGGATTGATGAATTGTTCGACCAAATATCTAGAGCTAAATATTTATCCAAGATTGATCTCCGGTGTGGCTATCACCAACTGAAGATCAAAGAAGAAGACATCCATAAAATTGCATTCCGAAGCAGGTATGGGCATTACGAATTTACTGTTATACCTTTCGGACTAACAAATGTCCCCGCAGCTTTCATGCAGTTAATGAATAACATATTCAAGCCTCACTTAGACCAGTTCATTGTGGTCTTTATCGATGATATTTTGATTTATTCAAAGTCTGAAGAAGACCATGAAGAACATCTCAAGCATGCACTGCAGATATTGAGAGAACACAAATTACATGCCAAATTCAGCAAGTGCAAGTTCTGGCTCGAGGAAGTATCCTTCTTGGGCCATATAATTTCGAAGAACGGAATTTTCGTGGACCCATAAAAGGTCGAAGCCGTAAAGAATTGGGAGCGACCAACAAATGCAACGGAGATTCGAAGTTTCTTGGGACTAGCTGGTTATTACCGGCGTTTCATCAAGGACTTCTCAAGAATTGCTGTTTCTCTCACCCGATTGACTCGCAAAGAAATACCTTACGAGTGGAATGAAGACTGTGAGAAGAGTTTCCAAACTTTGAAAGATCTCTTGACCACTGCCCCAGTCTTATCATTGCCAATTGAAGGAGAGAAGTACGAGATATATACCGATGCTTCTGGTATTGGCCTCGGATGTGTATTGATGTAAAATGGAAGGGTCATTGCAAACTCTTCCCGACAATTGAAGAAGCATGAAGAGAACTACCCAGTACACGATTTAGAACTAGCCACAGTGCTATTTACCTTAAAGATCTGGAGACACTACCTCTACGGAGAACAATTCATTATGTACTCCGATCACAAAAGCCTCAAATATCTATTTTCCCAGAAGGAACTAAACATGCGACAAAGGTGTTGGCTCGAGTATCTCAAGGATTTTGATTTCACTATATAGTACCATCTTGGTAAGGGTAATTCTGTAGCCGATGCCCTCAGTCAAAAGTCGAGAGTAATATTGGCCAATTGCATGATTCAAGAATGGAAGCTATTAGAGGAATTCTCTAAACTCAATATTAGCACTGACGGGCAAGACGGGTGTATTACTCTAGCCCATATGAGTCTACGTCCGGATTTGCTACCAAAAATTCAGAAGCTACAAGAAGATCCTGCACTAATGGAGATAAGGGACCAGCTGGAGGAGAGACTTGATTTCAGGCTGGCACCCGATGGAAGATTGTTATTCCATGAACAGACATGTGTACCCGACTGTCCCGAGCTGAAGAAGAAGATTCTTGAAGATGCTCATCGATCGAGGTACACGATCCACCCTAGAGCTACCAAGATGTACCAAGACTTGAAGAGGACTTTCTGGTGGCCTAATATGAAAAGGGAGGTAGCGAACTTTGTATCTTGCTGCCTAACATGTCAACAAGTGAAGGTGGAATATCATAAATCTGTCGGAAAGCTACATCCACTAGATATTCCCAAGTGGAAGTGGGAAGACATTGGCATGAATTTTATTATGGGCTTGCCCAAGACTAGAGGTGGACATGATGGAATTTGGGTAATTATCGACCGCCTAACTAAATCAGCTGATTTCTTGCCTATCAAAAGCCGATAGTCGGTTGATGTCCTTACTGCCTTGTATATCAAGGAGGCAGTTAGATTGCATGGAGTTCCCGTGTCAATCGTATCCGACTGAGACCCACGCTTCACCTCTTATTTCTGGAAGAGTCTATAACACTCTCTAGGGACGAAACTCAACTTCAGCACTACTTTCCATCCCCAGACAGACGGACAGACAAAAAGGATAAATCAAGTTGTTGAAGACATGTCAAGGGCATGCATTATGGATTTTGGCGGTAGTTGGCATGACCACTTACCCCTAGCCGAGTTCGCATACAATAATAGCTATCAAGCCAATATCCAGATGGAACCCTTCGAGGCACTTTACGGCAGAAGTTGTCGATCTACAATATGTTGGGACGAAGTTGGTGAAAAGCAAATCGTAGGCCCAGATATGGTGAGAGACTCAACAAAAAAGATACTCCTCATTCGGGAAAGGCTAAAGATAGCACAGTCTAGGCAGAAGTCATATACTGATAATAGGAGAAGAGATCTAGAATTCCAAGTTGGAGACCATGTTTTCCTCAAGGTCTCTCCTGGCCGAGGCATTAGAAGATTCGGTGTTAAGGGCAAACTTACACTGAGGTTTATTGGCCCATTCGAGGTATTAGAATGAGTAGGCGAGGTGGCTTACCATATTGCCTTGCCCTTACAACTATCGGAAGTGCACAACGTATTCCATATTTCTATGTTGAAGAAATACGTGCACGATCCTTTCCATGTCATCGACTACATTGACCTAGTGATACAGAAGGACCTTACTTATGAGCAGAAGCGAATGGCGATCCTCGACCGGGAAGTCCGAGTTCTAAGAAACAAGATGATCCCTATGGTGAAAGTCCAATGGAATCGATGCGTAGAACAAGAGGCTACATGGGAAACCGAGAAGTCTATGAGAAGGAGATTTCCAGAACTATTCTAGTCTGTAAGTATTTCTCACCCTCCTTGCCTCCAAATATGCAATTGAATTTGGGGACCAAATTCTTTTAATTGGGGGCGGGTGTGGCACCCCAATAAAACAATAGAGAGGTGGAACTTCTTAAATAAAGAATCCTACATGAAGGCCTTATATAAAGAACCATACCTTGTGAGGACTACTATATAAATGTACAAAACCTAACATCACTTAATGCCAACACATGGGTAGTACGTAGTGGGGTTCCCTTTTTCCAACACCAAGGGAATGGGCGCCCCTTTACCAGGGCGCCATTCACCAATATAGAGCCCCAATATACAGGTGTCATTTCCTTAGGGGAAAGCTTCTAGAAAGGTTGAAACATGTTGAGTCCCAAATGTGGCAATCAAGAGGGGAGGGGTGAATTGATTGGCTAATAAAATTTTGCTCCTCTTAAGAAAACAATGCTGATTAAACAAACAACCACTAATACTCGCACGAACAGGATCACACTTGTGAATGCGTGCGGAATGTGTTTGAATAGCTGGTGTGGTGATCTCTCAACTCACCGTGAAGCCCACTTGACAAGAATCGGAAAAATCACAGCACATGAGACACACGGATTTTTTAGGTGGTTCGGTTACACATCCGTGTCCCCTACGTCCACCCCTCACACTTGAGGATTAAAGCTTCACTAACGAGTGAATCACACACACACGCTGTTTAGAATAGAAAACACACACACACACACACACACACACACACACACACACACACACACACACACACACACACACACACACACACACACACACACACACACACACACACACACACACACACACACACACACACACACACACACACACACACACACACACACACACACACACACACACACACACACACACACACGCGCGCGCGCGCGCGCGCGCGCGCGGCTTCCGATCTGGTAGCCAAACGCGCACAAGCGCACATACACACACACATTCGTGTTTCCGAACACGAACACCACACACAAATATCTGATATGATGATTACAAACGTATGCTCAAGTTTAAACTAAATGATTCAGAATGGAAAGAGTGAAGAAATATTGATTTATCCTGATTGGAGCTCCCCCTTTCTCTTCTGCGAATTTTATCAAGCACTTGTGCAGCACGACGACCTTTCTTGACGATGTTGGCTCGGATGGTGGCTGAATCTTGATTTCGCTCATAGCTAGCAGTAGAAGCTTGATTGGAACCTTGATTCCTCCTTCTTCCCTTTACATTCACGGACACACCAAGGTGGAACAAGGGCTGGAGGTGGCTGCTGCGACCTGCACACATAAGTGTTAGAAAGAAACCCAAAAATTAGGAGATACGAATTCTTCTTTTGGTTTTCATCCCAATAGGATTATATATATGATAAGGGCGGTCAAGGGATGTCTAGGAGACAAGATCCGCACATCAAGGAGTGGTTTAGGGACAGCCATACAAGTGTGGTTGGATCATTTGGTCGAAACCGCAAAAGTCTTCATTCACGGCGCCGCCCAGACCAGAAAGGGTCGACCCTTGGGGTCGACCCTCGTGACGGGCCAGATGCCCCTGGCAGCATGGGTCGACCCTTAGGGTTGACCCTTCCAGGAACCGTTGCTGTCTTCAAAAAATGGCCTTCTGGAATTTACAGGGGTCGACCCTTGGGGTCGACCCTTTCTGGAGCCTAAACAATTTGAGGGAAAAGGGTCGACCCTTGGGGTCGACCCATGATGAAACCAGTTCTGGAATTTAATTCCACAAGCAGGGGTCGACCCTTGAGGTCGACCCATTCAAATGGGAATCTGCCTGGCAGCAATGGGTCTACCCTTGGGGTCGACCCTTTTTCCTGCACTTTTGCAGGGGGTTCAAGTTGGGGTTTTAAAACAAGAATGCTCCACATCTAGACATAAGTTCTAACAGTGTAATGGAGGAGATTAGGATCGATCTCACCAATCGTCCTTCAGTCGTTTAAGAGCTTTGGCCTGTCAAGAACAAAGTTTGAATTAGTTCCACATGTTGCACATTGAAACCAAAATACTTACAATGAGTTGTTGTGCTTGAGCCTTCTCAAGTATCATGTCTTCAATTGATGTGTGCATTTCCAGAACGTAGTTATGCTCATTTTCAGATCATACAAAATATTTGATCATCATCAAAAACCCATAAGTCATATATATGAGGAGGGGGTTCAACAATCTCCCCCTTTTTGATGATGACAAAATAATAGAAACCACATTGTAAAGCATCCACCATTCCATATACATGAATCAATCCAACAGTTTAAGGACATGGTCAACCAGAAATCCAAATATAAGATTGATCATCATGTGGCATATTTCCAAAGTTTTCTTGCCGACAATTAGTGGAAAAGGAACAAGGTTTGTAATGCAAATGACAAGATGCAATGCATGAAAACTCAAAGGAAATGCAACAGAACTAATGAACTAGAAACTTGATAAAAGCACACATTCATGCAAGCACACATCACACACTAACATATAATAGCTGGGGCACATATAGGCCAAAGTTCTCCCCCTTTGACATCATCAAAAAGGAGGGGGTGAAATAAGGATGCCAAGTGAAAGGAGCAACATAGCCTAATCAGCATGATCATCCGGAGTGGAGGGACCTGGTTGACGCCTAATATATGCCGAAATTTCGTCCAACATGTGGGTTTGGTGGGCCAAAGCGTCAGTGACGTAGCGAGAGTGCTCCTGATGAGAGAGTTTCAGATCTGATAGTTCAAGTTGCATAGCTGCCATGGTCTCCCCATACTCGTCTAACCAATCATCAATAGAATCTAAACGGTCCATGATTAGTTGTGCCTCCTCAGAAGGTATTCCTGCTGCAGGAACATGAGCTTCTTCAGCCTGCTCTTCATTGTCATTCTCATTATCTTCTGAACTGTCTGGTGATACTGCCCTTTTTATTTGACGAACTAACACGCCATCTTGCTCTTCAAACCCCATGTGGTGACAAATAGATTGATAGCTGTAGATGTCTGCGTCACAGATAGTGTGAGATGCTTCTCTTGACAAATTTATATCCACATAAGTAAAGATGGCTGTTAAGGCCGCAGCATATGGCAGAGTACGGTGCTTGTGCACCATGCTAGAACATATGTGATCAAGAATAAGCTGTGGAAATTTAATGGGAATTCCACCGAATAAGCATGAAAACAAGAACATGTGTTTCTCCGTAACCTTGTCATGGCCTCCTCCACGTGGCAATAAAATAGTTGTAATCATTCGATGCAGTATACGTTGCAAACGAGGGAATTGGTTGGCATTTAATCCGGCGACCGACCGGTCACCCATTTCTTCAAAAGTCATATACAGGTAAACAGTGGCATCCGAAATTTCTACATCTCCAAATGCATACCCTTCATTTGGCAAGTCAAAGGCAAGACCCAACAAGTGTGGTGATAAAATAATTTCCTGTCCATTAACTGTTGTAACTGGAACATCACCCGAAACCCCCAAATTGCTATAAAATTGGTGTACCAGATTGGGGTAAATGCGGCGATGTGCAGACATGAAAATGCGCAAGTTTGGCTGGCTGCATAATAGATCAACTAATCCACGTAGATGGCGACTAAGATTTTCAAAGTTTACCGCCCGTGGACGTAGAACGGTCCGATCCAAGATTTTGCTTGCGGGCTGGGATGCGACGGTTTGAGATCGACGCCCTTGCCTGGATCTCGATGCCTCACTTCTGCGAGAAGCACGCTTCTTTGGGGCCATCTAAAACACAAACCAAAAGAACCCACCGATGTGGTATAGATCTTGATGGTTCAACCAAGGAGAAGTGCGAGAAGTGTGAATCTATGATCCTCCACAGACATCAGAAGCTTACCTCAAGGGAATGAAGATCAAAAGATGACGCTTTAAACCACAAGGGGAAGATTTCGCACGGATGTCACCGGGAGAACCGCGGCTAGGGCTTGATGTCTTGGATGCCAAGGAAGGGTTGTTTAGGGCTTGCAAAGGTTGGTGGCAAGGCTAGGAGGGGGGCAAGAGATGTTTTATAGCCATGGGAGGGTTCCAACTTAGGGTTGGAACCCTTGTTAGAACGGCTTGGGTGCGGGTGAGCCGCCCCGCCGGTTTGGGTCGACCCAATGGGTCGACCCGTTGGGTCCCTTACCCCCTGGCCGAACCGGGTACGCGAGGGTCGACCCTTGGGGTAGACCCATTTTCTAGGTTTGCAAGGGGTCGACCCTATGGGTCGACCCTTTTACTGGTTTTCAGCAATATGAAGGAGTAACCCGATGAAAAATTCAAGGAATGTTTGGCTCGAGTCCCCAATTGTAAAAATGTATGAAATCAAGGAATTTTTAGATAAAATGGGATGTATGCAATTGGGGTGTTGGTAGTCAAAATTTGGAAATATATGAGACGTGCAATGTCCTTTTTATCCAGATTTCTGACTTTGAACAAATGAGCTCCTTCGTGGGCATAAAATTGTATCCAAGGTGATTTTGGCCACAGAAGTAACAATGAATATGGGTGAATACAATATACATAGTAGAAATGCATAAGCACACCAAAATGATTTTTCACACAATTTGATTTTTCTTTTGTTTTTCACACAACATGATGCATATGCATGACAAGAGAATTACTATATGCATGAAACTAATGCAATTACATGTAATGAAGTGACCTGTATATACATGATGCACATGGTTATGAATCACTCTTCTATCCTACAAACCCCTAGTTCTCTTCTAAATGTAGTGAACTTGTCTTCACTTAGAGGTTTGGTGAAAATGTCGGTAATTTGACGATCGGTCTCAATGAAACTGATTTCTACATGACCCTTACTCACATGATCTCTAATGAAATGATGTCGAATTTCAATATGCTTGGTTCTAGAGTGATGAACAGGGTTTTTGGACAAGTTTATCGTAGAGGTGTTGTCACAAAGAATTGAGGTGTTTTTAAAAGATATGCCATAATCAATCAATTGTTGTTGGATCCATAACACCTGGGCTACATAACTACCGACAGCCACATATTCGGCTTCGGCAGTAGACAATGCCACTGAATTTTGTTTCTTGGAGGCCCATGAAACCACGCAGCCCCCAAGAAACTGGCAATACCCACTAGTGCTTTTCCGATCCACTTTACAACCCGCATAATCGGCGTCAGAATAAGCAATTAAATCAAGACTCGAATTACGTGGAAACCATAGTCTGAAATTAACTGAACTAGCAACATATCTGAAAATTCGTTTAACGGCTGACATGTGTGATTCTTTTGGGTTTGACTGAAATCTAGCACACATGCAAACAGCAAACTGTATGTCGGGCCTACTGGCAGTTAAATACAATAGAGAACCTATAATGCTTCTAAAGAGTTTTTGGTCCACTGATTTACCTGTCTCATCTTGATCAATTTTTATTGAGGTAGGCATAGGAGTTGGTTGTGGTTTTGTTGATGTCAAGTTGAACTTTTTCAGCAACTCCATTGCATATTTCTTTTTATGTATGAACATCCCATCAACAGTCTGGTTTACCTGCAATCCCAAGAAGAAAGTTAGCTCTCCCATAAGACTCATTTCAAACTCACTTTGCATTAATTTGGGGAAGTCTTTGCTGAGACCATATTTAGTGGAGCCAAAAATAATGTCATCAACGTAAACTTGAACAATTAAGATATCCTTGCCATTCAACTTTGTAAAGAGGGTTTGATCAACATTACCTCGTTTGAATTCATGTTGAATGAGGAATTCACTTAACCTTTCATACCATGCACGGGGTGCTTGTTTCAGACCGTAAAGTGCCTTGTCCAACTTGTACACATGGTCTATATGCTTTGTGTCTTCAAACCCCGGTGGTTGCTCCACATACACGTCCTCCTGGATATAGCCATTCAAAAATGTACTCTTAACATCCATTTGAAATAATTTGATATTATGACAACATGCAAATGCTAAGAGAACCCTCACTGCCTCAAGTCTTGCTACTGGAGTAAAAGACTCATCAAAGTCAACTCCTAATTCTTGGCTATAGCCCTTGGCTACTAGCCTGGCCTTGTTCCTAATTACCACTCATTGATCGTTTGTTTTATTTCGAAACACCCATTTGGTTCCGATCACAGAGTGATTCTTAGGAAATGGTACGAGAAACCACACTTTGTTCCTTTGGAACGGGTGTAGTTCTTCTTGCATGGCCATGATCCATGACTCATCTTTCAAGGCCTCTTCAATGGAGTGAGGTTCAGATTGAGAGAGCAATGCTAATAAATCATGAGTTTCAACTTCCCTGAAGGAGGCTCGTGTCCTTATCCTTCTTGTACATTGCCCAATACATTCTCCGGCGGATGGTCCTTTGCAAATGTCCATTGTATTGGTAGCTCCTGTTCAAGTTGAGTTTCTTGATTTTCATCCTCTTCTTTTGGTTCTTCCTCTTCTTGTTTTTCTGAATTTTCTTCCTTCTTCTTGATATTGTCATCTATCAACTCATCATCCTGCAAGATAGATTTTTTATCAGTTCTAGATGGAGATGATTCATCAATAATAACATGTGAGCTTTCTTCAACTACGAGAGTTCTCAAGTTATACACTCGATATGCTCTTGAATTGAGAGAGTACCCAAGCAATATGCCTTTGTCACTTTTGGGATCAAATTTAGCCAAGTCCTTCTTACCATTGTTATGAATGTAGCATATTGAGCCAAACGGTCTCAAGTATGAAATGTTTGGCTTCTTACCTCGGTATAGCTCATACGGAGTTTTCTTCAACAATGGTCTTACCATGGCTCGATTTATGATGTAGCAGGCCGTGTTCACTGCTTCAGCCCAAAAGTACCTCGGTATTTTATTCTCGTTCAGCATGGTTCTTGCCATCTCAACTAGCGTTTTGTTCTTCCTTTCCACAACTCCATTTTGTTCCGGAATTTTTGGTGCGGAGAAGTCATGCATATAGCCTTGAGCCCTGCAAAAATTGCTGAACTCATGATTATCAAATTCTCGACCGTGATCACTCCGCACAGCTTTGATGCAATACCCTTTATCATTTTGAACAAATCTGCAAAATGCTTCAAATTCTGTCAGGGCATCATTTTTATGAGAAAGGAAATACACCCAACAGAATCTTGAATAATCATCCACAATCACAAATCCATATAGTTTACCACCCAAGCTGTGAGTTCTACTTGGTCCGAAGAGATCAATGTGGATGAGTTCAAGAGGCCTTGATGTGGTCACATCTTGTTTGGACTTGAATGATGTCCTTGTTTGTTTGCCCATGCTGCAAGCTCTACAAACTCCATCATCGACAGCCTTCAACTTGGGCAATCCAATTACCAAATCATTTCTTGATAATTTCAGCAATACATTGAAACTAGCATGCCCAAGCCGGCGATGCCAGAGCCAAGCATCATCATTGTTCCTTGTAATTAAACATAAATTCTCATGAGAGGAATCATTCAAGTCTATCATATAAACATTGTTATACCTGAAACCAATGAACTTTATCTCATGAGTATTCCTATTCAAAACAGTGCAGTGGTTAGAATCAAAAATCACATTGCATCTCTTATCACAAAGTTGGCTCATGCTTAAGAGATTATGTTGCAAACCCTTCATAAGCAATACATTTTCAATAGTATGATTTTGATTCTTACCTATCTTACCTTCTCTGATGATTTTACCTTTGTCCTTACCACCGAATGCTACCGTCCCACCATCCTTTACATGTAGGTCCACAAACCATTCCTTGTTTCCCGTCATATGCCGAGAGCAGCCACTGTCCAAATATCATTTGTTCCTTTGAGCTCTCGAGTAGACCTACAATTCAACCAAAGTTCTTATGGAGATTTTGGTACCCAAGCTAGCTTGGGTCCATGATGGTTAGAGGCATGATGCATATATGATCTATTTCTGAATCTAACAGAATTTTCTTCATCATATTTCATAATTCTACAATCATACATATCATGACTCATTTTTTCACAATAGAAACAAGTGATGGCTCTATCTCTTTTTCTCCTTCTACCAACATTTGAAAAGGAGTTATGCATATGTTTCTTTGATTTGAAGGATGCTGAACTTATGGGTGCCCAATGGGTTGTCTGAGCTTTTAATTTTTCAAGGATGGCAAGGGCATCCTTTAGCTCTTTTATTTGAGCCATTTGAGATTGGCTTTGTTCTTCAGCCTTTATTTTGGCTTTATTGCAAGCAATGCTTTATTTCAAGCTTTTCTTGTTCCATATCATTTTTCAATTCTTCATGTATTTTTAGAAACGTAGATTGTTCTTCTCTCATGCATGAAATCTCTTCTTCAAACAGTTCAATTTTGGATGCTAGAATTTCATTTTCATGCTTCATGTTTTCATTTTCTGATTTTAAAGCATGACACTCTTCACATGATTTTTTAGCATGCACAAAATGATCAAATTTCTTTTTCAAATTTCTGTTTTCAGATTTGAATCTTTTACATTTTTCATATAAAGATTCATATGTAATTTGCCATTGTTCACAAGTGAGAGTTTCTGGTTCAGAATTTACTTTATCTCCTTCGTCATCATTTGCCATGAGACATAGATTCTGGACTAGCTCATCTAGTCCATCTTCATTTTCAGATTCCTCCTGATCTTCGTCGCTCCATGTGGCCACCATGGCCTTGGGCTTTCTGAACTTGCCTTTCTTCACCTTCTTGATGAGATCGGGGCACTCACCCCGCATATGGCCGGGTTTCTTGCATTCACAGCAAATCACTTCTTCTTTCCTGCTACTTTCTCCTCTGTTTGGTCCTTGCCTTCTTGGTCCCTTTCTGAACTGACCACCAAAGTTTCTTGTTCTTCTGACGAACCTTCTTGCTCTTTGTGTGATCATGGCAACTAATTCCTCATCTTCAGTGTTGCCAATTGAATCATTTTCACTGCCCTCTGAATCGTGTGGATTCACCTTTAGGGCCATTGTGGTGACAACTTTCTTTTTCTTGTGATCCTCCTCGCTCCTTTTGATGTTTATCTCGTAAGTCATCAATGAGCCAATTAACTCGTCTAGAGTTAAAGTGCTTAGATCCTTGGAGTCTTCAATTATAGTGGCCTTTGTATGTCACTGTGGAGAAAGAGATCTTAGGAATTTTCGGACGAGTTCCTTGTTGGAATATTCCTTGCCAAGTCCCTTTAGTCCATTGGTAATTTCTGTTAGCCTTGCAAACATATCAGAAATTGATTCTTCTGGCTTCATTACGAACAGCTCGTAGTCCCGAACTAAGAGGTTGGCCTTTGTTTCCTTGACTTCCGATGTTCCTTCATATATAAGTCGCAACTTATTCCACATCTCCTGCGCAGAGGAACACGTAGATATTCGTGAGTATTCGTTAGGATGAACAGCACATTGAATTATATTCATAGCCTTAAAATTCGTTGAACACTTCTCTATATCTTCTTCATCCCACTCATTTTCATTTTCAGATAAAACATATGGACCCTTACTTATGACACGCCATACATCGTAGTCCTGGGCGCGTAGGAAAACATACATTCTGCTTTTCCAATAGGGGTAGTTTGATCCATCAAAAAACGGAGGTCTTTGAATAGAATGCCCTTCGGGCATCATCCCTTTGTTTGCCATATGAACGGGATCAAACTCTGCGACCGTGTGGTCGAGACTAAACAGAGACCAGCGCTCTGATACCAATTATTGAGTCCCAAATGTGGCAATCAAGAGGGGAGGGGTGAATTGATTGGCTAATAAAATTTTGCTCCTCTTAAGAAAATAATGCTGATTAAACAAACAACCACTAATACTCGCATGAACAGGATCACACTCGTGAATGCGTGCGGAATGTGTTTGAATAGCTGGTGTGGTGATCTCTCAACTCACCGTGAAGCCCACTCAACAAGAATAGGAAAAATCACAGCACATGAGACACACGGATTTTTTAGGTGGTTCGGTTACACATCCGTGTCCCCTACGTCCACCCCTCACACTTGAGGATTAAAGCTTCACTAACGAGTGAATCACACACACACGCTGTTTAGAACAGCAAACACACACACACACACACACACACACACACACACACACACGGCTTCCGATCTGGTAGCCAAACGCGCACAAGCGCACATACACACACACGTTCGTGTTTCCGAACACGAACACCACACACAAATATCTGATATGATGATTACAAACGTATGCTCAAGTTTAAACTAAATGATTCAGAATGGAAAGAGTGAAGAAATATTGATTTATCCTGATTGGAGCTCCCCCTTTCTCTTCTGCGAATTTTATCAAGCACTTGTGCAGCACGACGACCGTTCTTGACGATCTTGGCTCGGATGGTGGCTGAATCTTGATTTCGCTCACAGCTAGCAGTAGAAGCTTGATTGGAACCTTGATTCCTCCTTCTTCCCTTTACATTCACGGACACACCAAGGTGGAACAAGGGCTGGAGGTGGCTGCTGTGACCTGCACACACAAGTGTTAAAAAGAAACCCAAAAATTAGGAGATACGAATTCTTCTTTTGGTTTTCATCCCAATAGGATTATATATATGATAAGGGCGGTCAAGGGATGTCTAGGAGACAAGATCCGCACATCAAGGAGTGGTTTAGGGACAGCCACACAAGTGTGGTTGGACCATTTGGTCGAAACCGCAAAAGTCTTCATTCACAGCGCCGCCCAGACCAGAAAGGGTCGACCCTTAGGGTCGACCCTCGTGAGGGGCCAGATGCCCCTGGCAGCATGGGTCGACCCTTAGGGTCGACCCTTCCAGGAACCATTGCTGTCTTCAAAAAATGGCCTTCTGGAATTTACAGGGGTCGACCCTTTCTGGAGCCTAAACAATTTGAGGGAAAAGGGTCGACCCTTGGGGTCGACCCATGATGAAACCAGTTCTGGAATTTAATTCCACAAGCAGGGGTCGACCCTTGGGGTCGACCCATTCAAATGGGAATCTGCCTGGCAGCAATGGGTCGACCCTTTTTCCTGCACTTTCGCAGGGGGTTCAAGTTGGGGTTTTAAAACAAGAATGCTCCACATCTAGACATAAGTTCTAACAGTGTAATGGAGGAGATTAGGATCGATCTCACCAATCGTCCTTCAGTCGTTTAAGAGCTTTGGCCTGTCAAGAACAAAGTTTGAATTAGTTCCACATGTTGCACATTGAAACCAAAATACTTACAATGAGTTGTTGTGCTTGAGCCTTCTCAAGTATCATGTCTTCAATTGATGTGTGCATTTCCAGAACGTAGTTATGCTCATTTTCAGATCATACAAAACATTTGATCATCATCAAAAACCCATAAGTCATATACATGAGGAGGGGGTTCAACAAAACATTAAGAGGATATGTTCGCTGGCAAGGGACCCTTCTTTGGCCATGGACATCAATGTTTTTAAGATCTGGTTCCCCATGGACTCTTAACGACTTATCCCCTATAAACAATTCGCTTCATACAACGTAGAAGACCTTACTATCAACTTGCCATTCCTGCCACGGAAGAGAAGGTTGTTCGTGCCTTTTCTATTCTACACCTACAGAAGAGAAATCTTAGTCTTTTCTCTTCATGTGCAAGCTACGTACCACATCCTGCGGCTGGGAGCTGGGCTGTAGAGAACATGGAGGGCTAGGATTCCACGGTTCTACCAGTTAACCACGTCAAAAAGATAGGTGTTCTCAAGATCTAGCTTAACTAGTAGTTAATATAGGTTGCCATGCATGCTAGTTAAACCTTTCATAGGCACAATCTGGTCAGTTAAATCAGGGGTATATCAAAAGACTTAGTGGGAAGGTTAGGCTACGCCTATCTGAAACACTAACTCTTGCGTGAGGAGATCCTCCGCCAAGTACCCCATGTACAGCATACGGATTTGTTAATATTCATAACCGTCCCAATTTCTTATAAATTGATCCATGTTTAAAAATTAAAATCTATGAAATTAAACTCAGAAATTGTTGCATGAGCATGATCATGCAATTCTACTATTTATCCATGGCTATCTATGTGTCTACTTCCTGATTCTGTGAACATGTTATAAATCATGAACAGTAAAGTTACGTGATTAGTAGCCACATGTTTAGATATTTATATCTATTGAACCAAATCATGAAATTCATGTCTGTGCATGACTCTGGAATCCCCAGATTTTTCTCTATTTTATCATGTCTTCATTTCTGGAATTCGTGAAATTTCCCATGATGAACAATGTTTTGAGTCTCGTGGAGCACCCTAGTGAAGGGCGCCCCTGACCAGGGCGCCATTCAATAGGGCGCCCATGGCCAGGGTGCCATTTCACCTTGGGGCGCCCCTGGCCAGGGCGCCATTCTCCAGTGTGAATTAAACACCCCGATCCCGTGATTATCCTGTTAAACCCTATCGATTAGCCTGTTGAATCTGTTACCTGTTAAACCTTACTGATTAGCATGTTAAAATTGTTAAACCTATTAAACTTGTTACATGTTAACCTGTAAATTACATACCTTGTTAAGCCTGTAACAATCCTACAGCCTGTTAACCCGAGAATAGTATGTTAAACATGTTACCTGTTAAACCACGGCGATTCGCCCGTTAAACCTGTTACCTGTTACAACACGTGTAAACCTGTTATACTGTTAGAAACATGTGATTGTTAACCTTCTGAAATAGAGACCCTTCGGGAAGTCTCCAGTTTCTAAAATAGAGACTCTCCGGGGAGACTCTATTTTAACCTTCTGAAATAGAGACCCTCCGGGAAGTCTCTATTTCTGAATCCCGTTAAACCTGTCACATGTTAAACCAGTTACCTATTAAACCTGATTCTGTTAAACCTGACACATGTTAACCTTGTAACTACTTACCATGTTAAGCCTGTTAGCTGTTAAACTTGTTAATTACAGAGCCTGGTAATTACATATTCTATCAAACCTTGTTAATTACATAGCCGTCACTAAGCCTTGTTAATCCTATACCATGTTAATCACATAGCCTGCTAAACTTGGTTACATAACGTCTAAACCTGTTATCCTGTTAAATATACAGTTATTGTAATATCCTGGACCCTTCAGATCCTTCTTCTTGGGTCCCAGATTTATTTTCTCAGAGATTTTTTTTCATTTTGCCTGGAATTATCTTCCGGACATTTTTCGGGTTCGGATCCGTACGTTTCGGATCAGTTTCGGAGGTCTGGGAATGTGTTCTGCAATTTTCCATATTTTTCCCTGACATGACCTACAGAACCCCGTAGCGGGTAAACCGGGTCGTTCACCTACTCAGGGATGGTACCACAATGATCAGCGTGTTCCGAGGATCGTGGGGGTATATTTTTCTATTTTTTTAAAAATCCAGATTTTCAATAAATCCCCAATTCTTTTTCTTTTTCCTTTCCCCTTTCTCTTCCTTCTTCATCCTCCTTTCTTCCCGTTGGAGAATCGACGCCCCCTCTCTTTCTCTCTCCTCTTTCGACGATGACGCGGCATACCCCTCCGGCTGCAGACGGTGGTGGGCGACGGCGTGGTGGCGACAGCGGCGGTGAGGTGATCATGGCGGCGTGCGTGGCTCGTGGGAGCTCGACGAAGAACGAGCGATTTTTGAGGACCGACGATGATCTAAGCGTTTTTGGGCTTCTTTGAGGTAGGGTGATGAATCCCCACTTCTTCCCTTGCATCCCCGTGATTTGTAGGTCATGGAAAGTCGAGAGGGGCGTGTTTTCATGCCGGGATGGGGAAACTCCATGTTTAGGGGGTGAGCCAGATTTCACCGATTTATTGAGCTCTAGCTAGATTTTTTGGGTGCTGGGAGTTAAGGGAGTGATTTCCCTTTTATTTTCCCTTCACCAGGGGATGAATGGGCGTGGTTTTTAGATTTTTCGTGCTTACTCCGCGAACCAGGCTCGGCCCGGTGTCGCCCTACAGGTCAGGGGTGTGATCTCGAGATCGCGCTGCCCCTTGTCGCCGCGTTCATCGAGGAAAGTGAACAGTGGTTCGTCGACCTATCGGCAGAGAACGCGCCTGCCCGACAAGGCGCTACCTTGTGAACGTGCCTGGTCATACCAATGCGTCCACGGTCTGATGCGCCGGGTTTCCAGAGCGTGTTAATGGTTAACGCGCTATGGGTCTCGAGCGCATTCATGCTTGAACGCGCTAGGCCATGCGAGCGCGTTCATAAACGCGCTCTTGGCCTATAGCGCGTCAATGCTTCTCACAGATCCGGGAGTTTTCACACGTGTGGCAGCCTCCAGAATGGACTGCTACCCGTATTCGGTTATACTAGAGTTATATTTTGCCAATTCGAGTCTCGGGTGAGTGGATCTCAGTCTGTGTGCTGACCCGTGGTCTGACTAATGCTGGGCATCATGTGGGGGCCACATTCTAGGGTGCCGCGGGATCCCGAGAGGTGGTGTTCTCCGCTTGTGTCACCGTGAGTCGGTGTCGGTACAATGAGCGGTCCTTGTACTTCATCCGATTTAGACGTTATTTTCCGTTGACTAGAGAGTCTACTCCTTCAGTGACCCTCCACTAGTCGTAGCCTTCCGATACGCGAGTGGTCCCACCAGGGAGTGGTGGCGAGGCTACCCCGAGAGACGGTTTTTAGACTGGTTTCCGTAGGGCCCCACGTTTGATGCCAGAGTCCGGCTGAGAGGAAAACCAGTCAGAGGGCCAGACTTATGACGTATGGTCTATGTGTGCACACGTGGTTGGGGGCGGTTGGACCCGTGCTGACGAGCGCGACTCCAGCTAGTCACTTGTTCTGTGGTTACTTGTACGGTGTCTCAGTTCCCACTGGGCCGGAGGGAGACACTTGAGGCGCGGTCTAAGTCGTAAGTGGATGCATCCGGTCTTTCTTCTAGTGGGTTGATACTCCTGTCTTTTCTTGGTAGCGACTCTTTAGGTTTTTGACGAGCTGTCTCGATTTTCATGCCGTGCATTCGGTACTAGACATAGCAAAGCTCTCCTGTTTATTTATTTCTGTAGCTTCTGTTCTACGTCTTGCAAGTGGTAGCTTGTAGCTACTTTTCGCGCGGTTTCTCGGTTTATGAGGTGGGGACTGGATGATCCCTACTAAGCCTTTTGTTTTGAGGCTCATTCTCTGCATGTTTTCACTGTGTTTCAGGTGAGACGAGGCTTCAGGGGAGCGCTTCCGAGGCTCCACGTGGTTCAGGTGCCCAGGGTTAGTTGCCAGTCGCCATGCCGGTGTATGCCACGTGTAGTTGTACCTTCTTTTCTGTGCCGTACTAGTTCTGGACTACTGTTATATTTTGGACTACTGTTATATTGTGGACCATGTAATTTAATTGGTGTTAATCTTTAATTTCCTGCTTACTCATATAAATTGTGTAGTTATGTAATTATTTCAAATTCTTGTGTATCTCCACACCATCCCTTTTAACCCTTCTGAGTCTTCGGGCTCATGGGTGGCGGTTCGGGATTCAGGTTATCAGGCCTTACTCGGTATTCGGATCTCGGGTCGCTATAGTTATTGTTAACACTCTGAAATAGAGACTCCCTGAGAAGTCTCTATTTTCTGAAATAGAGACCCTCCGGGAAGACTCTATTTCAGCATTGAAATAGAGACTCTCCGAGAAGACTATATTTACTGAAATAGAGACCGTCCAGGAAGACTCTATTTCAGCATTGAAATCGAGACTCTCCGAGAAGACTATATTTACTGAAATAGAGACCCTCCAGGAAGACTCTATTTTAGCATTGAAATAGAGACTCTCTGAGAAGACTCTATTTACTGAAATAGAGATCCTCCGGGAAGACTCTATTTCAGTATTGAAATAGAGACTCTCCGAGAAGACTATATTTACTGAAATAGAGACCCTCTGCAAGGGCACCATTTCCCTATAAACTGGAATTATTGGGCTTCTGTCCAGCCCTTGCCCAATGATCCCTGGCCATCTTTTTAATCTTGATTGGCCTATGTGTCATGCATTTTAAGTAGTTTGGTCATAAATCATCATTTACATGTGATGTTGTCCTTGAACTCTATTCCTGAAAATCTACCTTATGTTCCTACAATGTGTAAACTTCTTAAAATTCTATATTGGTTATAAAAATGAGAGTGGATGTCTAAAAGTATACATGAAATGTTGTGCATACATATAAGGACCCGGTCTGGTCTTGGGAGGAGCACCCGAAGGTACTTGTGCCCATTAGAGTTTATTGACCACGGTGTTTGACATTGCACCGAAGTACTTACTTGCTTGACTTGACTTGAGACATTCCCATTCACTCTCTCATGACATGCTTGACTTGCTTGAAATGAATTGCTTGACCCGAAAAAGGGTAATTACTTGCTTGAATAAAATGAATGAAATAGCCAATTTCGTTACACGACTTGCTATTACACGAGCTTGAAATCATTTGCTTGAATACTGACTATCACCTTCTTAGAAGGACTTGCTCGAATGTTAAATTCTTGAAAATACTTGCTTAAATGTTGATTTCTTAGAAATACTTGTGCGATTACTTACAAATTACTTGCTAGTCCCTTGTTGATACATCTTATTGAAATTCATGTGATACTCTCTTGAAACAATTCTTGATATTCTTGCTTGTCCCAACATGCATCATTATACCGCATGAACTTGTAATTAACTTAAAGATTGTTAGAACTTGAGATATAAATCGTACTGAGCGATTCGTTCATCCAGTTGCTTCCTAATATTTTTCAGGAAATTTGGATAGCGGCCACCACCCGGATGGGACCGATATAGAGTGATGAGTGCTAGATTTGATGTATCGTCAGTTAGTCGTGCATGTCATACTTGTAGGACCTACTTTGTATTTCCAGTTATTGTCAAAGGCTTGTATAATTTATTTGGGTGAGTTATGATTTAGTTAGATGGAACTTATTAAACTTGTAGCCTTATGAATGATTTTGGGATATTGTCATTTGGTTAAGTAGATAATTGTCATCTTGGACTATGGTATTATGTTCAAACTTTGAGTTAGCAATAGAATTACCGAGTACTATGTGCACTCTGTCTTTACATGAATGACACGATCGATATAGACACGTCACACATCCAAGTATCTTCCGTGCTCGGGGCGTGACATTATCTTTCCTTCCGAGCAGCGCTACGACTCGGACGCGGATACCATCGATTCTCCTTGTTCGTCGTCGAGTGTAGGGGGGAGCAGGACTACCTCTGCTTCAACAGATGGATCGCCAGCTCTGGTCACCTCTAGAGGGTGCGCCGTCAAGGCAGTTCGCACACAAGTGGGGTCAGTGTCTGGACCAGCCGCCGCCGAGGATACCGGAGGCAGATCTTCTAGTGCTGAGGATCCTTCAACCGCCGAGCCTCAAGAAGGGCTGCGGGCTTCTCAGAGTCCCCCCATCTCCTTTGAGATATTGTCCCCGCTACGCCCGGAGGCGGCTAGAGTTTTGTCCTTTTTTTCTGATAAAAGGGCCCTCAAAGGAGAAGACTTAGGTCTTGCTTATAAGCACATGCCCATCTTTGTAGTTACCAATATAGGATCTTTTGAGCCCCCTTCTTAGGCCTCTACACTAGCCCCCCCCCCCCCCCCCCCCCGCAAAGGTGGGCTTTTGTGCTTATTGGGCTGGGGTTCCCATAGACGGCGCCAGATGAAGAGGGGTAATCTCGCGCTGCGCCTGAGCCATGAGATCCTAGTTGAATCTTTGGTCACGGTCACCACGCGTGTATAATCTGCAAGAGGGGAAACAGGTCAGAGGTGCCCAGGGATGGAACCCCGGGGAAAACCCTCCGATGCCTAAGTCAGTAAATGTGATAGAGCACGGATGAGAAGAGAGGTGGTGGGAGAAAGAAAGGGCGCGAGATTATTCTCTACCAAGAGGTGTAGTGCTTTTCTCTTAGGATGTTTGCTTTCCTTTTTGGTGGGTCTCCTTGGGATTTATATAGCAGCCCGTTTAACATAAGAGTCCGGGGTACAGAGGGGATTTCGGGGGAGGTTACGTCCTTGTAGTGGGCTCTTTATGACATAAGGACTCTTGCTCTCCCTTATCCTTTGGAGTTCCCCGCTCCTGTTGCGTGCGTAACGGATGCTCAGATAAGCTTTCAACAGTCGGTCCAGGCTCTACATGCCCGCTCGGAGTTCTCTCCCGAGCGATGGGGCGTACCTCGGATGGCCTGCGCTGGGTCCCAGCAGAGGCCTTCGTAACCGATCTATCGCTCAGACTTCCGAACCTGAGACTCGCCTAGGAAGTGCTGATCCGAGTAAGTTTTGGGCTTAAAGCAAGTGGGCCCAGAACGGGGCTGTCACTTTGGGGAACTGGGCCTAGTTTGGTCAGATTGGACCTAGTTGGGCCGTGCTCTTGGGCGGTAGTTTTTCCCCCTCTCCACTTTGTAGATGCGAGATGAACCTTTTTGGTGCCCCCAAGAGGTATTGTCCCCGCCATATCGGAGGGCGGCTAGGATTTTATCCTTGTAAAAGGGTCCTCTTGGGTTAAGCGGTGAAGACCTTCTTTGTAAGCACTCGGTTGCTTTCTCAACATCCGATGTGGGATTAATCATGTGACCCTAGGTCCACTACACAAGCCCCCCCTTGAGAAGGCAAGCGAGTGCCAGCTCAGGGTTTCCACAAACGGCGCCACTTTGTAGATGCGAGATGAACCTTTTTGGTGCCCCCAAGATGTATTGTCCCTGCCACGTCGGAGGGCGGCTAGGGTTTTGTCCTTGTAAAAGAGCCCTCTTGGGTTAAGAGGTGAAGACCTTCTTTATAAGCACCCAGTTACTTTCTCAACATCCGATGTCGGATTAATCCTGTGACCTTAGGTCCACTACAGGATACGAATTCAGATATCATACTATCAACTCCGTATCTGATCTGTTTACAAGTATAGGGATAATTTATTTGACTCTGATTTAATTCTCGAAAGATGTGAATTTAAAATTAATTAATATTATTAAATTTTGTATGATAAAAATAAAAAAAATAGTACCTAAGATATTACGCCTAATGTTACAAGCAGAATTAGTTATATTTGCCAAGTTGCTTCGTAGGAGCCTACTCGACATGCTTACTTGCTTAGTTAAATATGCGGAGGGTCCTTCCCCTCTTTGATTTCAATCCTCCGTTCGCCTACTCTCCTCCCCGATCTTTCCCAGTCCCCGGTCAGTAGGAAAAAAAGAATATTAATGAAAAGGAATGAGTTTGGGTGGCACGGACGTCACATGTGACGTAAGAGTCCACACTTGTGTGAAAATTATGATCAGTTTAACCTTGCACTATTCCCTTTGACATAGAATAGCCCCTTGTATAGTCTATCAGTTCTCCCTAAGGAAGCGGAGCGGTTGGCCCGTTTGGCTGCTCTGCGCGCGATGAGGGATAAAGTCAACACTCTTCTGCTGCCTCCATTCAGGTTATCGGTGGTTCCGCCCATGACGTCTCCAGCCAGCAGCCTGCCCCGACTGCCTCTCTTGATGCTCCTCGGGGCTCCCCCATGCTACCACTAGAATAGGATATTCACCCACTGATTCATGATATTGCCCCCGACGATTTTGATGGTTCGGTTGATGAGCAGGGGTTGGATTTTGATACTTCTTTCCAGCCCGCCCGTAGGAGCAAAAGAAAGAATCGACGCAGGCCCAATCACCTCGAGTCCTACAGTCTCAGGCTTTAGCTAGCAGTATCTGGTTTGGCTTCCCTGGCCTTGTTTCTAGTCCATTGGGCCTTATTTGGGTTCATGGGTTTCTCTTAGCGGCTTTGTAGGTCTATCTCCCTTCTGTTGTTTGTGACCCCTTTTGTCTCTTTTACTTTGGGTGCCTTTCTCTTCAAAAAAAAAAACCTTCCTTCAATATTGTGAACCCTTCCTTCTGCATTGTGAACCGGGGGCGGCTTTGTCAATAGAATAGGTTAAGATGAGTTACAGTGAACCTAGTTAAGATATCCGACAATTAAGTCTAGCTTAGTTTGATAATATTATCTTACTCAACTTAGAATAAGAAATAAAATAATAAAAATATCATGATAAATAAATCTATAAAATCTTACTTTGCTTGACCTTAGATAATTTGTTCGATCATTTTGGTCGAATAAATTACCCACTCTTAATTTTTACTTAAATTATATGATCCTAAATAAGTTATCATACCCGAGTGATACACCCAAAGATGAATAAGTCAGGATAAGACGGATATGCAACCCTATCCAAGTCTTAGTTCGTTACAAAAGCAACCCTAAAATAAGGAGAACGTGAACCCCACCTTATTTTAACATTTACTTTCATTGAGTGTTTTGTTTTCTTTTCTCCTTTGTACAAGTTGTGTATGGAGAGGGAGAAATTTGCGACCCATTGTTATTATGACCCAAAGCCCATTAGGGCATGTTCGGTTCAATAAGTGACAGTCTAATTCAACACGTAAGGCTAACTTACGAGAAGCCCGAGCGATGGCAACGAAGACCTGAGAAGCGCCAACCAACCCCAGCCCGGTCGACCGAGCGAAGGACTCCCCTGAGCTCGGAAGAGACCTTGACACTCCACCCGCCCGAGGTAATGGAAAGATGTCGAGGAAACTCCCTCGGAAGGACGCCAAGGTTGGCGAATGCGTGGCAATATCGACCCCCCGGCCACTGTTCAGAAGTGGATAAACCAACGACACATGCGCCTGCTTAGCTTAGGGAAAGCCAATCCCGGCCTGATGCTTATCCAACGTAACTGAAGGCGGATCTCCCACGAGAGCATAAGAGCAGAGAAGGCAGAAGGGCTAAGAGAAGAGCAGAAGTCCTATAATTATAGGAATACATACCAAATGACGTAACTCCCTCACTCGACCATCCCTCTGTAATCTCTGCAGACTCATCGAGAAAGTTCGTCACTATTTAATCACAGGGACTCCCCCCACGCAAGAGGTAAGTTCAACTCTAGTCACTCAACTGGTGAAGAGCGATCTCTAACCTCTAAACTCCTTATTTTCTCCTGCTTCTTGCTCTTGCCTACACTGACTTAGGCATCAAAGGGTTTTCTCTGGGATCACAATTACATGCCCCTTGATCCTTTTTCTTCCCCCTACATAGACCTACTCTTGAGGTAGTTGGAAGTGATCTCGTTGGTGGACCCCATTCCCTCGGATCCAACAGTCTACAATCAGGTACGAGATCTCGTTTCTTCATCTGATGCCATATGTGGGAAGCGGAATAAAGATAACATGGTGCGCAAGAGTAATAGCAGGAGGGTGAACAGTAATAAGGGAAAAGCCCCGGCGGCTTGCAATCAGGAGTTGGGGCCGTCCCACTCCGTGACCGACCCTATTACCTAGGGTGTAGAAGATGATGTCCCTCCTCCTTAGTTGACTCAGAGGGAGCAATTGGCCTCGATAGATCCTGAAGTCTTCCGCTCTCTCAACACCAAACTGGATGTCCTCGTCAATCTGACGGCTGTCCAAGTGAAGAGGGAAGAATGCTCCTAGTAATCGCATTGTTGCACTTTGTGTCACCATCTTTGGCACATTGGTCTGGGCAATTTATGTACTCCTAAATTTACGAACATCAAACCAAAGTTCACTTTTTTTTGCGGTTTGATTGGAAAATGAAATTACAGAAGAGAATGCGACAAAACTATTGATACAAAATGTGCCACCGTAACATTTCTCCACCCTTTATATAGGTGACATTTCCAGACGTACTCAAGGTTCGTGGGAATTAATTCAACAGGAGTCACCCGTTCGCTAGGGAAAAGGAGCATAGGCGTTAACAAGCCGGACGGATGTCTCTCCTCCGTCCTATATTTACATTGCCGTTTGAAGATTAGGACAAAAAATAGATTTTAGTTCAGTAAATTTGAGTTCATCTTGAAGTTTTTGAGAAAGAAGTGTGTCCGGGACTATAATTAGTATTCCTATTTTTAAAAAGTAAAGAACAAGATAGAAAAAAATCTAAGATGTGAGCACATGCCGTTTCGATGCATTCCAAGATTATAAGAGGTTCTTGTAACTAGAGCAGGGTTTGCCATCCCAGAACGATCTGTCTCGACTCGCACAATCTGACTCAACCCAGCGGTGAGCGAGACGTCCGGGTCGTGGGTCGTCACCGTGACGGTTCATTATTTTAATATTATATTATAATATAATATATATATATAATATATTTTTTATTTTATTTATTATTATATATATTATATATATATGTTCTTTTTTATTTTAACACGGAGTGAGATAGACCGAGACGGAGCGAGACGGGATCGACCCGACCCGTCCTAGACTGTGACCGGGACGGGCGGGTCGGTCGAGACGGCAAACCCTGAACTAGAGTCTATATTGCAATGTTACTTGAACACCTCCTGAGGAGGGTAAAACCCATACGGCTCATACGTGGCCGGTTAACGTCAGCTCTATGCCGGTCCAAGGTCTGTGAAATCCGTAGCGGACTCCCGACAGTCGACGGCCCATGCCAGACGGTCCAATAGGACAAGCCATCGGATTCACTAGCCCACGAGGGACATTGACCCAGACATATCGGACGCCGGATGACCCTCCGATGATCGAATGTTACTCCCGCCATTATCGACTTCCACTCCAATAAAGACGAGCACGTCCCACGAGTGCCGTAAGATTCGCCTAAAGATCACCCGCCCCCGAATGAACGGGCGCATAATAGGAAACTCCCCACGATCGTGGGAAGACGTTATTCCACGACTCACGTCCTTCCCTGTTAAGGGATAGGCCTCCACCGTCAGGATAATCCCTACACAAGGACCTTCGACCAGGGATAGAGGAACGATGACACGAAAAGGCATACTGACACAGACAGACTGAGAGAGACAAATGCATACCCGCGACTATAGAGAAGAGCATCCTTCACCTCTCAGCACGTCACTGGTTTGGCGAGCACTCTCCAAACACCCTTTGGACGTGGCGAGCACTTTTGGGAGTCCTATCCATCGTTCAGGCCTGATCACTTGCTCTCGTCCTCCTCTCTCTTCTCCATCCTCCTTTGATCCTCACTTAATAAGGTCCTGACTTAAGTATCAGAGGGTTATCCCCTCGGGTAACGTCCAGGACTCTTTCTGACGTCATTCTTATGATGTTTACAGACTTCCATAAGTGATTAGATGATTTCTCCCGACAAATAAATATTAAAAATATTATATGAATTTCAAGGGATCATTTTATCGCCTCTACACCTCTCAATTGCATCTGCAAGTGCTAGCAAACATTTAACACGTAGAGATACGAGAGAAGTACAACTCCACTGATGGTCGAACGTTTGGACAAACAAACAAAGCACACGAAAATGATGCAGTAGAACATCCGCGGTCATTGTGATGGTTAGAAACTTGGAAAATTTGGAAGAAAAATAAACTGCACGGTAAAATAGATATTAATGAAATGGCAGATATTTAACTGGACTGTTTTTTTTCTAATCTTTTAATTCGGTATATGAATAGGAGCCATTTTATTTGAAAGTGTTCTTTTTGTATAAATGTCATTGTTACGGGTGAAATTATTGATACGTATTAACATATATATCACTCACTGTTATTTAAAAAAATATAAATATGTCATGTCTGATGATATATTTATATTTTTTTAAAATAACAATGATATATGTGTTTAACTAAATTTATGTATTTGTAAAATTTTTAAAATTACAGTGATATATATGTTAATATATTTTCAAAAATAACATGTCTATAATTTTTACCGTAACAACGACATTTACATAAAAACTCTTTTGAAAAAATTGTGCGAGCATATATCGTGCGTATAACGTATCCGCACAATGTGCATTGTTTACTAAGAATGCTCCTGTCACTCAATAGCCATAAAAGCAGACCTTCGAATCTCTTTACTTACTTTTAATCACTTCAAGATAAAATAGGATTAACGATGAATTTTTTTATCTCTAATCGATCTTTAATCTGTCATGGAAGATTTTAACAACGGGTTCGCGATTGATTAGTAGCCAATCTAAATTACGATATCGATGACTAATATAAATTCCATCGCTAATTCATCCCTGATTAGTGATAAAAATTAAAATCTACTGTTAATCGGCCGTGGATTAACATCGGATTTGAGTGAAATTTTTTCGTTACAAATTTGTCACTAATTCGTGCCGATTAGAAGTGAAATTTATATTCCATTACTAATCAGAAAAGAATTAGCGATAAAATTATTATTAGTCGTTGATAATTATCCGTTAATTTAGATCGTTGCTAATCGACTGCGAATCCGTCACTTAAGTCTACCGTGACAGATTAGAGACTGATTTGAGATAAAAAAAAATTCCGTCGCTAATCTTACTTTTTTTAATAGTAAATTGAGTCCTTAAATACTAACAAATTCATAGCTAAGATCCATTATTAAGTAAAATTATAAATAGGATAAACAAATAATTGCGTCCTCAAATACTATAAAACTATACAGTGCCTCAATCATATTGGATGTGTTACTTTGTCTTCTTATGTGAAAACGAAAGATACTTGAAGTTGGAGACAAAGATATGTATGCCGACTGAACTTTCCTTGTGAATACAAGAAATGTGCACCCATGAAATCTTGAAGACATTAACTCACCAATAAGAGATGGCGTTGCGTGCCTTTGACACGAATGGTATGTTGACCATTTGTGGTGGGAAAGAGTTTGTTAAAATAGCTCTATCATATATGCTGTTAACAAATGGGCCAAGGCCCATTACGGTTGGGTGCCCTAATGGGCAACCCCATCCTCGGCGGGGCGCCCATGCATGGGAGGACATCTCGAGCCTCACCCCACCATGAAAGGGATCCCCATGCATGTTCGATGGGATCCGCATGCATGACAGAACCTCCTCTCCTAGTCCCAATCAGACTCTTCCACCTAGCGTCGGCCCATTTGTGTGTGATCTCCCTCTCTTCCTTCCTTTCCTATTCGACGCCAACCTCTCTCCCTAGTCTAACTTGGATTCTTTCCTCTACATATACCCCTGTATGGGGGTGAGGAGAGGCTACTCAAGAGAAGAACTCTTGAGAGCAACCCCAAGAAGAGATATCGCCCCAACCTGAGACAGAGAGCCGTCCCCTTGCTGTTGTGTGTGTGTGTGTGTGAGAGAGAGAGAGAGAGAGAGATCTACGCTCTCTTATTGCTACTGCCACCCTTCTCTCTCCTATCCCCTCTCTTCTCTATCATCTTCACTCACTATTGCACAGACAGAGAAGAGGAGCATAGTGCCCAGAGGAGTCACTCTACCTGGAGATCTTGGAAGAATAGTCTTCCCATGACTGTGTTGGCTACATCTTTCAAGGAAATATCACTGTCATCTCTGGGTCTTAGAGCATTGGAGAACTTCGGGTAAACTCTGGTAGCTTATTCTGTCGCCTCCGCGACACTAGATGGATATGTTACTTCCACCGCAAAGGTATGCCTCTCACTCCGATGTAATTGGTTATGTTATTATTTCGGAGTAATCAACATATACAAACTTCAAGCATCTCTTTGGTAGAGGGACACGGTTAATTAACCCCGGTTATCTTATGCAAGACAATCTACTCTAGATAAAGAGGTCTTTCTTTTTTATGGGCAACGAGTCAGAAAGCGGTTATCTCTATTCCACCTTGAAAGGTGAGCAATGAGAGGGTTAACTCGGGATTAAATCTCATTTGTCTTAGATTAATTAATTAACCTCTTTCTACCAAAGCACATTTTACACTAACCAAAAGATATCCTTTGAACAATTGGATGATAAACTCCCGATCAAAGCAGTGTCAAAAGTATTCACACAATAAAAGATAATACATCACATTATCTTTATAAAATGTGTATAAAGACGTACTACGACATTCTACTGTACTGTTCCTGTAGGTCCTCTTGACAAAAAACTCTCTATAGTACTTTTCAACTCATTTTAGATCATAACACGCATGTTTTTCTTTTTACCTTTTATACGTTTTAGTCTTGAATCCCCTTTTCTGATATTTACTATAATAGACTCGTCCAAAGAAAAAATTCTCGCTCTACTCTGACTTATAAATTTATTAGAGTCATAGGGCCAGTTTGTTATCAGAATGTCGGAGGCGGACAACAAATCTGATGAGAGAGAGTCATGTGATCAGTCCCACATGCTCCTCTCACACACACGATATTTACCCGATCCCGAGTACCGCATTTGACCCTCTGAGATCGAATGCGATATCTTACCTGATTTATAAAGAGGGCCATTAGGGAACAATCCGTAACCGAGTGATTTCACGTCTCTTCCACATAATTAAGAGATTATGTGTTGGAATCGGAGTACAGTGCAAGTGAAAAATCAAGTGATGTGTAGTTTCTAATTTTTAGCTATGCAACTTAAGTTTGTTGACATGTTGATTATAAGAAAATAATATATCTATAAGTCACTCCACTAAAACTTGAACGTAAGACCTCAAGGTCGAATTTGTTAACTGGGGCAGTTAGCGTCTTCTATGTGAGAGGGGAGGCGTGACTCACCTTGCCTTCTCTCTCATCGAGTCCGTCATCCTCCCGACAACTCCGCTGTCAAAGTGGCCCCAAATGTTTAGATTAAGTTATAAATTAATTAAATTAAAACAAAATCATCGTGATAAGAAGATT
The DNA here is from genome assembly GCA_022559845.1 of Amorphophallus konjac. Lineage (NCBI taxonomy): Eukaryota > Viridiplantae > Streptophyta > Magnoliopsida > Alismatales > Araceae > Amorphophallus > Amorphophallus konjac. The sequence goes on from CM040122.1 coordinate 26,793,176, forward strand.
GACCATGTGAACTTCACATGGACGAGCTGCTGACTCAATAGGCACGAGGGTTCAAACCTTGCTTCCCAGCGCTTGCAGAAGCCCCGACGTCGATGTTTAAAAAAAATGTCAATTTCTCTTTATATTATTATTATTTTTTATTATTATATCTCATCCCTGATTTCCTCAGTAAAGCCCTCTACCTCAAAACAGCTGAGGGTCCGCCCCCTCCCCCCACCGTTGACGAAGAAGTGAGGTGTGAATACACTCCACCTGTACCCAACAACCCCCGCCCCCGTGCGGCCAAGCCGTGCAGTGCCGTGCCCGTCCATTCTTTCTCCCCTCTCGTCAACCCCATCTCCATCTCGGGGAGTTTGACATCTCCCGTCCTTTTACTGCCGACGTCCAAACCCTTTCCCCGCCCCCCCCCCAACCTGTGGCTGGAATCCTCTCTATTTTTCTGCCGCTTCTCTCTCCTATTCTTACGAACTGGGTCGGCGTTGCCCAATGCCGTTTGATCCCCGTTGGACGGCGCGATGGGGAAGCCGCCACGGCCACCAACCCGGGGGGACCGGCTCCACCCGGTCACGGGTCCCCCACAAGGCTTTCTCCCCTTTGACGACATCCACATCAATGTTCGAAGAAAAGCGGTTAACAAATGATTTAAAATGTTCTAATGGGGCGCAGACATTGCGTAACTGGGGCGAGGGGGGAAGAAATTTCTTTCTTCAATTGTTATCGGCAACATCTCCACCTACCAGTATGCGAAGTAAATGGGGGTGTGGGCACTAAAGAATAGGTTTTGCAGGATGTGAAGCTACAGAGAGATATGTGTGTGATGTGGGCCAATTTGGAAGGTTATTAATATGTTATTTGTTATGAAAAATTACCCGTATACTCCTTACATCGTTAAATATTATTTTATATCCTTATCTTTACGAAATTTACCTCAGCGCCCCTCGAGTCTATTAACCTACGGTGTTGTTCCCCCGAGGTTACATTCCATGATTTACTTAACTAACGATGCTAACGGCTTATACGAGATCACACTTTTACCCCTCCTGCTACTGCTCCCTCGCTAGTTACGTCGGCATCGTCGCAGGCTTGCAGTGGGAGAGAAGAAGCCACCCGAGAAATGCGACCCCAAATGGCTCACCGAAGAAGAAGACCCCCTGATGAAGCTCAGGAGGAAACCCTGCAATGGGTTGTGGCATAAGTTGAAGCAGAGTGAGTGGAAGCTGTTGCTGCAGCGAGCTCCCGCTTGAAGCTGGATTCATAGTGGGGGAGAAGCAGCCGAGGGCGTGGCGACGTGTTGGGCCTCTCCCAACCATTGAGCCCCTGGACAATGCCCCTGCGTTGGAGGCAAGCTGACCTCATCAACCCCCCTGATCGGCATGGCTGGCAGTGGCGGCACCGCCTTCTTCCTCATCTTCTATGTGCTCCTTCCTAGAAAACTATAGGGATATCGTCCCCGATTAGGGTGCCACTACTAGCGCCTTGCTGACCCTCCATGCAAACGGAGAACCTAGGTCACTTCCCGGTGGTGCGGTGGAGAAGGTAGGGAAAGGTGGCACTAAGGAGGAGGGGGTGTCATGAAACCCCCCAAAGAGGAAGATCCCCCGCTAGAGAGAGAGAGTGTGAGATAGAGAAAAGAGAGTGAGAGGAGGTGGCCCTGGAGGACGCGTCGGGGACAATGGTGCTAGTAGTAGAGAGAGAGAGAGAGAGAGTGAGAGAGAGATTATCATGGGAGGGGAGGCTGCAGCTACTATCAAAGGAGCCACCGCAGGGAGGATGGGAAAAAAGGTGGATGCCATTGTGGGGAGGATGGGGAGAGGTGGCGACCACCACTGCCGGAGGAGCCTTCGTGGGGAGGACGAGGAGGAGGTGGATGTCAGTGTGGGGAGGATGGGGATGGGAGGCTGCTGCCCCTACTGGAGGAGCCACAGCGAGGAGGAGGTGGACGCTGGTAGGTATGGGTGAGCATTATTTAGAATCAATCCGAAATTCAAACCGAACGAATGGATTTGATTCACTTCAGGTTAAAATTTTAAAATATTTGGTTTGGATTAAAACTAAATTGTATTAAAAAAATAGTTTGGTTTGATTTTTATTTATGAAAAATCAAACCAAACCGAATAAACTGATTTCTTTGGAGTATTTTTATCAATTTGGTTAACCATAAAATCCATATGTCAAATGAATCCTAACTCAATCTCAGTCTCGCAATCACAATAGGCAGCCTGCAGCGGTAATGTTGGGTTGACATCTCTCCTTTGGCCATCTCCTCCTCGCCGGCCAGCAAGGATCGCCACTCGCTAGCTATTGTCGCCATCGCAGTTGGCAGCCCGCAGCATCGGATCGCCGTTGTCGCAGTAATAGTTGCAGTCGGTATCCCATAGCGCCGGATCACCACCTCTCCCCTCTCTTCCTTACTCAGTCTCTCTCCTCTGGCCCTCTCCTCCTCTTCGACCGGAAAGGATCGTCGCTTGCTAGTCTCTCGAGTCTTGACTAGTCGGCCAAGTCTCGCAGTCGTAGTAGGCAGTACAGCTCGTAGCATCGGATTACTGCCTCTCTCCTATCTCGCTCTCCTCTGGCCCTCTCCTCCTCATTCGGCCTCTCTTCTTTGGTCCTTTCCTCTTCGCCGTCAGGCAAGGATCGTTGCTCGCCAACCTCCCGAGTCTCGACTGGTTGGCCAAGCCTTGCAGTCACAACAGGTAGCCTGCAGCTCACAACACTAGATCGGCGCCTCTCCCATGTCCTCCTCGTTCGACCGCTCTCCTCTGGCACTCTCCTCCTTGCCATTCGATAATGATCACTACAGTGCTAGATCGCCAGCGCACAATAGGCAGCTCGCAGTCGTAGCAGGCGCGCAGTCCCATTTGGTCGTTCGAGTCTCACCTCAAGTTGCAGGTCTAATTGTTTTAGAGTTAGTCAATGTGTTCACTCTATGCACCTAAATATTGAGCTTTGTTTACCTAAGTATCGTTCTTTCTTAGCAACTTGAATTATTTATCTTTTAAATATTAATTTAACATCATGAACCTGTGGTAGTTGTCTTAGATATATGAAGACCTAGCAGTGAGACCTGTCAATTATGGTTCAAACTAAACCAAACTAGATTAATTTGGTATGATTTGATTTAGTTCTAGGTGAACTCTTAAATTGGTTTGATTTTGTTTAAAAAAATCACTCTTCAAATCAAATCAAATCGTGCTCACCTCTACGGAAAGAGGAGGATGGGGAAGAGTGGCTATCACAGTTTTTAGAGGAGCCACATTGGAGAGGACGTGGAGGAGGTGGATGTCAGCTCGCAGAGGTCAGGGTGGGGAGGAGAGGGAGGGAGGATGGGAAGGTGACGATGGAGAGGGAGGAAGCCGATGGACGAGTGGGAAAGCCAGAGGAGAGGGCGGTGAGGGGTATTGTTCATCTTGGCACTACTCATTCCTTTTTATTACTGTCCATCTATGAATGGTAGGTATTGTTCATTCATCTACTTTAATGTCATAGATCAAATGCGAGACGGGAGTAGGTTAGTAATTTGTCCCTAATGACCCACTAAGTGTTAACCATTGTAAATGACCATTGACAGTAGGGATAGGATGAGTTCGTCATAAAGATTTTAGAGATATTAGGAGAAATTCTATAAAGACAAAGATATAGCATAACATTTAAAGTTTTCAAAAGTTTTAGGGTAATTTTCCATATTTCTTATGATGTGTATCTCACAAGTGAGGTGGTGTTGCTTTGTTTTCTGCTTCGTTGGTTTTGTGCCACGTGACTTGGCACGCGCCCCAGCACACATTAATTTATCGCGGGCGGTTTCAGAGGGTGGACCAGCGCGCTTGACGGCGAGTGTGTGATCGGGGGGAGTGGGGATGGCTGGCTGGCAGCCGTGCGTCGTATGCTCGTGAGTCGTGAACGCCCCGCCGCCTTCTGACGCCGAGACTCCGTCGTTTTCCGTTCAACAGCGCCGTGAGATGGAGGCGTGGTAACCTGGGGAGTGGGCGGCGTCGCCGGAAGGAAGGGCGCCGTTTCATGGAATCCCCCCCCCCCCAAGGCCCGTGGGGAGTTCGTCTTCTTCCACCCGGAGAAGGCTGCGTCCGACTTCCATCTGTTGTTTGTTTATCACTTCATCTTGTTGGGTTTTCTTATGTTCCGTAGTGAGAGGTTGAGGTGATCAACCTCCTTGACCCACCTATCCAAAAAAAGAAAAAGTTTACGGATTTCAAAAGTCCTAAATATTTTTAGAAAAAAATGGAAATGAGCTGTATTTAAAATAAATAGAAATGGTGCACTTGGATTTTTCTTCTCAGTCTGATTATACCCGTTCGATTCATTAAGTAGTTGGGATAGTAATTATATTTACGATAAATGAGTTTATAAATAGCTCCATCCATGTTCCCATAACATGCACAGGGTAACCTCTGAGATTGTGTGACGATAATGACCACCTGTTTGAAGGCCTCGAGACATGTAGGGCACGCACATACACAGGGTGTACGTCGGTCGATTGGGTCGATTTCAAGTGGGCCTTGTTTGGCAACGTTTTTAGACTGTCGGTCAATTGATAATGGGACGCAATAAATCTAACGAATTTTTCCCTCCTCACTCGATTTTGACTCTCGGCCATATTCAATATGAGTCGGCTTAACTCAGATTTATCTCAGAGCAAAATTGATATGAGTCATATGTTTGAGGTCTTTTTTTAATTATTTTTGTAAATTAAAATTTCTTGCAATGCTTGAATTTTTATTTTATATTTTAACTTGTAGAATTACAACTGCATCAATGTAAAATATGCATGAATTATTTAATCATTTTTAAATTTTAAACAAATTTTGATATATTATATCATTATTAGATAATCATTAAATTAATAGACTCAACAATAAAATTTAATACTCTTCGTCTATGAAATTTAAGATCTACAACTATTATTATATCATTGTGTGATATTATATTTTTTAAATATTAAATTAATTTTAGACAGTATATTATTATTTAAATAATTTATCTGACTCATGACACAAAACCTTCTAAAAATGATATGAGTCGGTCGTATCACAACGTGTCGATACGATGCGACAGACCATGAGCTTGAGCTTAATTAGGATGAACTTTGTTGCACTCGATCCAACCCATCAATAGTGGGGCTCTCTCATCAGGGCTTAAAATATGATAAGAGAATAGAGACCGAGGGTGTATTATACCATCGAATCTAAGGGCGTGTTTGGAACATATGTATGTAGGAGGGATTTTTCCAAAATTCCTTAGAGAGAGAAGACACATCTTTTGTAACTTAGAGATTTTTCACTTCTCTTCTATTTCTCTTTATCTCTCTTTAAATCTCGAAATCTACTATAAATAAAAGTTGATAGGATATTGGGACATTTAGAAAAGCTTTTGAAAAAGATGGGATTCAATGATTAGAGAATTTAAAATGCTTCTCCAACATCCTTTCCAAACGCGCCCTAAAACTCCATACATAACATAACATGATGAAAAGAATGAGGAGTATAATGATAACAACAACATGTTGGGTAACAATAATTTGCAGCACAAGAATAAGAAGAAAGAAAAGTGAGAAAAAGAAATTGAAGAAGAGGAGTTTGACGTGAGTTTAGCTTTTGTACGGTCTATTCTTCCCTAGGGTTTTATTTCCTCCTATTTATTTTTAATTTGGTGATTTATCTTAAGTGAGATAATCACGTATCTCTTTATTTTCTTGATTATATTTTTCAAAATTTGGATAAATTTTGACAGAGGAAACGTTGTATTATTATTTTGATATAATGAATTGTTATCAATTTTCTTATAATTTTTATCCTTAAAGTTTTAGGGAGTTTCTACGTTAAAATTTGATGTATCTTGTATAATTGTGCTTTTTATTCTATTTGATGATTATATTCTATTCTAGTATTTATATGTAGATACAATGGATACTATTATGATTTTGCAGGGACGATGAAAGTGTACGGATAAATTTATTTTTATGTTGATTCTTTGATTATATATATATATATATATATATATATATATATATATATTTATGTCTGATTTATTTTATTGCTCCCCAACAAGGTTACATGTGACGATGACTATTCCAATCTCTTGCATCAATTGGACAGGGGATTTAGGGACTGACAAGATTTTGGTCAGCATCAAGGACGTTTTTTTCGTACCAATAGATTTAGGGTGCGTTTGAGAATGTCCTTACACGTAGTTTTCGTGCCCGAATCTCTCGACATTATTTAATTTTTTTCAAATAGCTTTTGGACGTCTCAGTGTTCGAGCACTTGTCAAAAGTCGGAGGAGAGAGAGACAAATACAAAACCGTGCTTAAACGGGAATCCTTATAAGCCGGTGTAAAGAGGATTCTAAAGATTTATAATCATTACGAATCTTACCCGTGTCATAATTTTGTACGGTCAAAAGATTTTTATGAGAATGTAAAAGTAATGTGCATTATCAAACGTGCCCTAAGAGATATAATTGTACGAGCGTCCTTGAACAAGAATGGGAGACAAGGTCAGGGTTAGGGCCGACCTCACAGAGCTTAAATTTGTTCTATATTTAGGTAGGGCTTGTTGGAAATCAAAGATCACAGATGCACTATTGAGGGATTTCTCTATCAGACGGATCAACAGGAAAATGTGGAATTGAAGTTTAGGAAGATCAAACTCGGGTCGAAGCGCGATGTCGCTTTCTTTAGAGTCGTTTCGCCCCTACACGGTGCAATAGGCTCCACGGCGAGACTTCTCCCAAGATACGACGACCCAAACGATGGCGGCGCAAAGGTGCACTCCAAGTTGCGACGCCGGGGCGAACACCACAGTGACCACTTCGAGATCTTGCAGAGGAAGATGACCGAGAGAGTAAAAACCGGAGGAAGATGAGTTCCTTCGTATGTGAACCCTCGGAAAAACTGCTACCCTAAATAGACTCCCAATCAGAGTTTACAACGGTCAAGCACACGAACCGACACCCCCGTTCCCAAAGGGACGCGAGAGAGAGAATCCGAGGAGACGCGGAGGATACCCAAAAGACGCTTGTCAAAAAATAAAATAAAATAAAGGTCGAATATTACTTACACACACGCACGACACGGCATCGGCAAGGCAAGGCAATATACGCGCGTGTGTGATATAGAATAAAGCCCAAGGAGCCCACAAGCTCAAATGGCCCAACTACCATAGTCTCCCCAAAGGAGTACACAAGGTAGTAAAGAGTCCCAACTATAAGAAGATGAAAACTTTTCCCATCTTCCAATGTGGGACAAAACTCCACAGGAAACAAAATTTTGATATTTTTAAAACATTAAATTCAACGGGGCTAAATTATTAATTCATGTCATTATGTACGGACGGGTCAATCTTAGTTATGAGATTTGGTCAATATTGATTGACACTTGTAACGTGAATATGTGGAGCTATATCCTTAATATGTTATCATATAGGCTTTAAATGATTACACTTCTGTAGTATTATCATAAGATTTTTTAAAGAATAGTATTATTTTATTAAAATGATTATGAAAATATGGTTCAATTGAAATTATGTTCAAACTTATATATTTTTTATGATGAAGTGTGTATCATATATTTGTATATTATAACCATATAGAGTTGTTGGGTAATCCAAATAAAAAATTTAAGGTGTTGGGTTGAAATGATTCTACTATTTTAAATATATCTTATGTTATCTTTTTTTTCAATATGATACTATTTTAATAAATTTTTTCATATACTGACAAGTTTAAATTGTGCACATGCTAAATGATAAACATGGGTTTTTGCATCACATTAAAGTTGTTGGTCATCTAACTTAAAATGTTATGGTGGTGACCAAAGAGAGTTCCATTATTTTAAGTACGTCATATTAAGTGTAAATTATAAATAAAAAATATGTATTCTAGTAGAGAGTGAGAGAGAGAATCAAAAATAATTTTATTCAAAAATTTTTTTTTTTAAAAAATTAATTAATAAAATAATATTACTAAAAAACCCCATTATTTATGGTTTGAATATTTTACTAGCTTCAGACTTTATTCCTTCGTCATTATTCTATGATTAGTTCTTTTTAATAAGGTGCATATCATTTTTTTCAATTAAATAAATTTTCAGATACAAAAGTACAACTAAAACCTGGATGTTATTGATTTCAACTTTGAACTACTGATCTGAAAACTATAGAACTGTCAATTAATTTGACTAGAGTAATATTTGCCGCACACCCTTAGCACAACCTTGATAAATGGTTAACACAAGGTTCACCTAAACTTAACCTAGATTTAAGTCTCATTTTGATTCCGAAAGTTGGGTTAGTTAATCTTGTTAAAATAGGATATAATTTTTGGTTAACCTCGAGTTATTTAGCCTATCTTTTTAGGTGAGTTTACCAAATCTCATGAAATTTTCTCCTCGTGAATCTCAAATCAAATGTAGATCATTCTAGAATAAGTTAACTTGATTAGATTAACTCAAATTTTCTTAACTCTTTGCCAAAACTATACCTAGGCTGTGTTTACAAATAATTTGGAGAGAAATAATTTTTTTTTCAAAATCTCTAGAGAGAGAAGAATTTACCCTCGAACAAATATGGTGATTTTGAAAGTGACCAATTTTCTCTCTGTCTTTCTTTTAAGTCTCAAAATCTCTCTTGATTTGAAAATTTGATGTGACAGATGCTATTATGGGGACTCCATTTTAAAACATTGTGAGGGGTGAAGAGTTGAATGATTAAAGTCTCCATAACCCATAATCCATCGCTATTTTGCATGCAATCTTAGGGTGCCAACAAACTTGCACTCTAAATCCTAGTTGCTCCACACGACTGATGAGACTTCGGGAGAAGGAAAGATCCCTCAAACAAATTTTAAATACCGTGGGTCTTTTTTTAGGGGGTCTTCTCTTGCTCCTCAAATCTCATCCATTGTATGTTAATCAATGGAGTTTAGGGTGTAAATTTATTGCACCCCAAAAGTATATAGCAAATATTACTCATTAAAGTCAACTGCTAAAACCTGTCATTATTTTAGTCCCTCAACTCTTTTATCTTTTTTATTCACATTTTTTATTGTGAAACAATACTAAGACTGGAGATGTAAAAGGGATGGATAAGGAACAGATGGATATATATATATATATATATATATATTCACATCTAGAGTCATATTTTAAAAAAGAATGTGAACTCGAATACGTGACAATCATTGGACTAAAAAGAAAAAAAAATCTCCGTATGCTTAACAAACCCCCGTTATTTTTTTGCAACGGATAAAACCCCGTTTTCACGTAATCTGAATCCAAACTAATATATTTTTATCAAAATTAAAAGGAATTTTTATGTGAAAATTATTATTAGACGTGAATTTATAAAAAAATTATTCTTAGAAATACATTAGTAGATATATCACTGGACTAATTTAAATAGTGCATGAATATTATTTAAACTTGATTTTTTTACATATTTTTGACAGAAAAAATGATATGTCGGTAAATAAATATGATATTTTTAAATAATTTAGATTCATGTAATGATATGTCAGTTAATATATTTTTAAAAATATTTTTTTACAAATTCATCTTTAAGAATAATTTATATAAAAAGACTCAAATTAAAAACATGCCATCATGGTGTACATGTAGGGCGACTTTGACGACGGGTTGATCGGACGGATAGTATAATCGGGGAGAGAGAATCTCCCGATGAGCCTCGTCTCTCCCCCTCACACAACCTCCGTTAATCGGGGGCGATTAGCATGCTCGACCCTCACCGTGCTCGATTAACAAAGGGGCCGTAAGGTCTGCTCAGATTCTTCATCTCAAGACGCCCGATGGGACCGGCAATTTCTTCACATTAATATATATGCCCACCGAGGAGGTCTGAGTTTGGATTCTACTCTTATCTCCTTTCTTCTGTACCAAATTGAAATCAAAGTTATGATTAGCAATTGGAATCATAAAATCTCTTATAAATAAAAAAGACAAACTCCATGGAGGTAATGATTACTGGTGCGTACACACGGGGGTTCTATTAAGTCTCGAGAATTCTCTATTATTTTGTTGCACGTCAAGTATGACTTCCCTGCGAGGTCTCTGGTGTGTTGCAAAGGAATCCACTCTTCCACGGACATGGCGAGTGGGCATGTAATGCTGATACGAAGGGGGCCGTGCATGATAAAAAAAAAAAAAATTAGAAGAACAGGGCAGCAGCCTAAAGGGTTTTTCAATGCCAGCTACAGCGATCATAGGCGTAATTTATTAAAGGGAACCTGCCTTGCCTTCTGCCGCATCAATCTGAGACGGGGGTCCCCGCCATATCGTCTCCAACATAATATGTATCAATGCCTCACTGGAGGATACAGGAGATTCGTGATGGGAGTGACGGATATTTGCATGTATATCTAGATCTGTGATGGATATATTTATATATATAATTATAAAAATAATATAATATTATTTAAATATGATATTTATAAAATTTTTATAGATAAAATATGATATTAATCTATTCAGATTGAATCCAATCTATTGATGAGAGTGAGCCTTCTCGCGTAAGTCTCGTCACTTTGTATTAGAGATTAAACTGTGGTTTATTAGAGTTGAATTTAAAATTGAGCACCTAATTGTGTATCATTTTTTACTTGTCCCTGGGCAATTACCCTTGTAAGAAAAAAAAACATGTTTTAGGATACTAAACGTTTTTCTCATGGAAGTGCTCGTGGGGATGTTAAACCAGACACCTTGGTTGTTTCCCACAACAAAAGTTACCTTGATCACTTGGCCTCACTTTAGAAGGGGTTATCACTTTTATGAGTTAAGTCAACTCACTTAGATTAGTTATGGGTTAACTCATTTTTTTTGAGAAGAGAGTAGTTAATTTAAAAATAAAAAATTAGATTAACTTACTTTTAATCTATTGTGATTTGATAGGGAGTGAGTTATCCCGTTAATAATGACAACTAAATTATTATAGTTATCTTTTTTATTTTTCTAATATATCTTTCGTTCTCTCTCTACCTCTCTCACCTCACTCCCCCTCTCTCTCACCACACATTAATTACGAGTTTCGGTTACTATTCATCAATAATTTTTTTAATTTATTTTAATTTTAAAATATTTTTAATATATACTATAAATTAAATATATCATAAAAATAAAAATATTTTTGATAAATAACATAATTAATCTCACTAATTAAAATTTAAAACACAGAAATGTCATTAATTATGAGTTTTGATTATGATTCATCTTAAATAAATTTTATTTTACTTTAATTTTAGATATTTTTAATATATTCTATAAATTTAATATGCCATATAATTATTTTTTATAAATAACATCAATAATCTCACTCATTAAAATTTAAGTGTCAAAAATGATATTAATTACGAGTTTAGGTTATTGTTTATCCTAAAAATATATTTTAATTTAATATTTAAATATTTTTAATATATTCTATGATTTGAATATATCATGAAAAATATATTTTTTGATATATAATATCATTAATCTCACTAATTAAAATTTAAAAGTAAAAAAAGCATTAATTATGGGTTTAGGTTACTATTCTTCTTTAAAAACATTTATTTTATTTTAATATTTTTAATATATTCTATAAATTAAATATACTATGAAAATATTTTTTTGATAGATAACACCATTAATCTCACTAATTCAAATTAAAAGTCAAAAATGACATTAATTATGGGTTTAAGTTACTACTCATCATTTAAAAATATTATTTTATTTAAATTTTTAAATATTTTTAATATATTCTATAAATTGAATGTACCATAAAAATATTTTTTTCATAAATAACATCATTAATCTCACTAATTAAAATTTAAAAATAAAAAATATTTTTTAAAATTACTATTTATCTTAATATCTTTATTTTTTAATTTTTATAAATATTGCTTTATAGATTCTATATGATAAATATACCATTATAACGATAAAAATTTCGATAAAAATTATCATTCATATTATTAACTAAAAAATTAACAATGATAAAAGTTATAACAATTTAATGTTAAACATAAATAAATATGTGTGTCTGAGAGAGAGAGGGTGAGCATTAATTATAGGTGTGAGAGAGGGGGAGAGAGAATATTAACGAGGGAAATGTTTAATCGGGACATGCAGTAACCCACCTTAGGCGCCGAGTTTCGTAACCTCGGGATAACCGGTGATTATTCTAGTTTTAAATCTGATTAAATGCAACTCGTAATCAAAGTAAAAAAGGTTAATTTTGGATTAATTTCAAATTAATATAGAGTTAACCCGTAACCAAAGAAGGATTTATTCCCCCCCCCCAGGGGTAATCTTAATACCCTTCCGGGACGAGTAACTAGCCGAACATAAAAAAAAAAAAACGTCTTTAACATGGCCTCCTTGGATAATATTTCATGCACGTCGAATGGCATCTCAATCATGGCATGGTCCACGCAGTGCAAATGTGCAGCACACCCTAAAATCTAAGATTCACACCCTATAAAATCTAATTAAGAGTCGGAGGCACGTTGCCAAGGGGATTGTGTTGAATCAAATCCTCAAAAATTCCTAGATTCCTTTGTTAACAAGATGTCAAGATCCCTCCTTCACAGTGGCATCGTCTGACGAGGGCGGATTCCATTTGAATCAGAAGCAAACGTCGTGCATGGAAAGGGTGGCGGTGCCGTGGAGAATGTTGCAACGGTCAGTCTCGTTTGGCCCACCCAAATCCAGCGAATTCGCCGAAAGCACCAAACATGTACACACCCTGGAGTTTTGAGGGGAACCACACTCCTTACTTATTGCTCCTTTTTTTTTTCCCCCACTCTGATGAGCACACCATTGGGAAGATGCTACGTGTGTACGTACCCCTTCTCCCTAACGCTTTTAAACGAATCATTCCTATAACAGTAATATTTAGCGTAGATTCGAGTCTAATTACACATTCTATGTCTACATCAATTTTTTTTATTTTTTTTATTTTTTTAATTTTTTATGACGTGAGACTCAAATTATCTTAATTTGTGATATAAGACACGTCTTAATTTGATGGCACAAGAAAAATCAAAACAAAAAGAGTAGATTCAAGATAAACTAGGTTCAACATTATTCATCGAATCTGATTTTTAAAATTATTTTCAGGTCATTCGCCGTGTGTCTTACACCACAGATTAAGTTGACTTGAGTCCCACGGAATATTTTTTTATAAGAAAATGAGTTTATTTGATGCACATCCCAGATGAATTAAAAATAGCCCGAATATGTACTAAGCATCAAGGTTCGTCGACTCGGTGATCCGTATCGGATCGGATCTTCTCTGATCCGGTATGGTACACCCGAGTCGCAACTATCACCAGGAAAATTTCCTGCCCATGGATCATTCTCCCTTATGTTAGAGATATCCGACGCATGACCAACTCAGCTGACAATTTCTCCCGCATATTCAGAGAAGCCAACGCAGTTGCTGACTCACTTGCATCTTTAGCATGTAGCACCAAATGTAATTCTTTTTTTGCTTCTCACGAGCTGCCTCATGTTATTAAAGGTGCAGCTCGATTGAACAAGCTAGGAATGCCTAGCATCTGACTGATGTAATATCATTGTTTCCCAATTATCAATAAAATCTACCTCTTAGGTCTGGATGGTGGAGTGGCTACTCCATTTACCTCTGGTAAGGGGTGCACTCTCCTATTTAACCCTAGGCAGGGTTTTCCAAAAAAAAAAAAAAGAGTCGTAACTAATTCGACCCGACTCGACATGCATCATCTCCTCCCTCTTTCTCTCCGACATTCTCTCTCCCTCTCCCTCTCTCTCTCCCTCTCTCACTGTGACTCGATCCGACTCGGCCGATCCTAGAGGTGATCCGCAGCGTATCGAATTTTTTCAGATACGATATGGCACGTTCGAGTTAACCCGAGTCAGACCGAGTCGATAGACCATGCTAAGCATTACTCTTCCTATAGATGCCAGTCTACCCCAATAAGGGGAATCTTGTGGCATGAGTACAATTTTTTTTGTCTGACTTATTCATCGCCTTCTTTTTTTTCACCATTCGATCTTTAAATCGGAACTTAAGTTCGGTGCTCCTAATTTTGAGACTTTTTTCATTTTCAGTCACCTACGTATACTTTTGTGATGGCACAAGAATCTGGAATGAAAGGGCAAAGAAACCCTACGTGCACCACCTCAGGATCACAGAGCAACATAAAAGTCACAAAGTGAACCACAATCAAACTCTCACCCGGGTCCCAGTGCAGCGTTATCCAGGTCCTTGGATTTTGTCTCCAGTTCATGCTTGAATCATCTCACGAGGGCGGCGCCTTTTCTTCTCTGTTATTTGGGATCACATTCTTGAAACCAATATACTGTTAATAAGAGAACCAATTTCACCTGATCATACAATTTCGGAACGCTATACATGGGCATCTATATAATTGACTACGACTGTGAAGGCATAAGATCGAACAAGTTGCCAGCAGCCATGCATGTGAGCGACAGGAACACATTCTGAAGTAATGTGATATACCTGATGAGTTTAAAAGAGAATCTCATGCTGCTCATCGATCACGCCATGGAGAGTCCCCATAATTAACATTCACGCACCCGTGTGCAGAAGAAGAGGGCTGTCCCCAATTAGGACCACCCCCCCACTGGGGGTGTCCCTGCGTACCACCCAGGTGGCCTGCGCTCCCCAGCCTCGATACAAAGAGATCAATGATTCATGCATATCGACTTTGGTTGGATGCTGGAATTCATATGTCATGCGAGGGATAATTAAGGAACATGCTTGCGGGCAGACATTCCATCAGGGCCTGCCTGCATGACGATGTTTACGTCGGGGCATCTTCCCGACACTGGAGATCTCTATTAAAGAATTATTATCTGCTTTATGCTCGAATGAAATCTTGTGATTAGATATATGCTTAGTGCACTTTTGTCGTTTCAGCTTTAATTAAGGTGACTCCGGCTAGGAATTATGGGATAATCTTCGCCGACGATAAGTAATACGTCATGAATCATCAGATTCTATTAGCCGTCCGCTTCACCCGGGTTCTTCTGTGCTTCATCCTTATCTTTGCATGCTTGTGCGCGCATCTCTTTTGTTATTGTGTATCTCTTAAGATTTCTGTGTCTCTGAGGCATAACATGCGGAAACATTATGAATGATGCTCTGTCCACCCGATCTTTTATCGTTGTATATCTTTAAAGATTTATGTGTCACAAGTCATAACATGCATAAACATTGTGAATAATATTTTATGCATCGAATTCAATACATAAAGTCACGTCAACGTATAATAAAATTTGTCATTAACTTAAAAAAATGTGATAGATTTTTACACTAAAAAAGTATGCTATGTGATAGGGCGGTAAGATCGCATGAACGCACATTAAATGTGCATGCGTATTTGGTGAAAAATATATGAAAATGAAATATTTTATTATACGAATGAAATATTTATTATAAAAGTGAAATATTTTGTTAGGTTTTATTTTTATAATAAAATATTTTATTTCTATAAAATATTTTATTGATTTATTTATATAGTCAAAAAATATTTCGTTCATAAAATAAAATATTTTATTAATTTATTTTTAGAATTAAAAACATTTTATTTTTGTGAAAAATATTTCATTTATAAAATAGAAAATTTTATTCGTGCACAAAAATATTTTTTTTACAAAGTATTGAGTTAGTCTATTTTTATAGTAAAACAAATGTTTCATTCTCACGACAAATATTTTATTCTTATAAAATGTTTCATTTATATCTGTTTCACGATCGAGTGCGCTCGCACGTTTAATGTGCCTGCATACGATTGTACCGCCCCGTGGCATAGCATCGCTTTTGATGCAAAAGTCATCCCATCACGATTTTTCAAAGACCAATGAAAAACTTTGCTATAAGTTGACCTGCCTCTCTGCACCATATTTGGTGCACAGTGGATTACTCAAACATTATAGACTTGTCAGCATGTCAATGTGCATGCAACTTTTGCTTGACACCCAAGATTACAGATATACACATCCCACACGAATGTTCGTTCATCACGAAGCTAAAATGACGAGTCTAGACGATGTCATAAACAAATAATATCTCTAAAGAAACTACGGCGCCCGCTGTTCTATCTTGACCGACGGTTGAAATAAATCACACATTATGAACTATATGTTTGTCACAGATTTTCTTGATAAAGGATGGTCGCTTTTCCCCGTTCCATATCCTAATTAAAAGGGGAAAAAAAGATAAGGATGGATATTTCAATTTTCCTTTAGTAAAGTAATCTTAATATCTTTATCCTCGTCCTAAAACGTATAATAGTTAATTAGGTTGAATACAAGAAAGTACAACTCGAAATTTCCTCTGCCATGTACATTTCCAGTGACGATTATGTACGAAGAATGATATGATTTGTGACTGTATACATCTGGCTCTGTGAGGCCCCGTCATCCCTCTGAACCAGCATTCAGGCCTTTGGTGGAGGGCCGGCAATTGGGCCCTAATTTAACCTCGCGGATCGAAGTTGGGCCCCCAAAATGTTGAGCCCACGGTTGGTCGGTTTGGGAGGCCTCGGACAGATGGAGTCTGAGACCAGATATTGTTGGGCCACTCGATAGTGGGCTAGGATAAGCGGTGTGCTCGCAACGCAGAAGCCACAGGACCACAACACTGTTAGAAGCATTCCATCATTTTAGGCGTCGTCTGTAGCCTTCGTACTAAGCCTCCCGTTCAGATGCTTGGCAGCTGCTGGTTCCAAGGGAAAAATGACGGCAATGTTATGTCATTTCTTCACGGGAGCCGCTCTGGGAGGCAACGATTTAAAAATGAGATAATCATAACGTTTACACTAGAAAATGACGTATATTCCTGTCATATCCCATAGTAACATATTTCATTATATATATATATATATATATATATATATATATATATATATATATATGTTATATGCATGTTATTATCTACCATTTATTTAATTTAATGTCAGATAAATTAAGATGAAAAAAGATTAACTTACTCTTGTTTATTCTTCTCATAATATATATATATATATATTAAAAAGAGATTTTTACATATGTATCTCATAAAATTTAATTTTGTCAAATACACTCTTCATCTGAATATATTATCACGAATATCTTTCATTTGGATAGAAATATTACGATTATACTCCATTAGTTTACTGTCATCGACGGAAGAGAATATTCCGTTAAATATGCCATCTACGATCATTAGATCTATGATATATTTGACAAAATCAAACTTTAGAGGGGTATCTATATAAAAATATCACTCTTTAACTCACAATTAACTCGGGTTAAACACACATTAGTTATGGCGAGGGCATAATCGTGACATTACCCATATTTCGAAGATATTTATGATAATATACTCTGATGAATGATATATTTGACAAAACTAAATTTTACAAGGGTATATATACAAAAATCCCTATTAAAAATCTCATATTTTACATGGTCAACATAATTGTGTTAAACTTTGATAGTGTTAGACCATGAGGTGTATAAGTGCAACAATATTCCTTAATATGTAGATAAACACGACAATAACAAGAATATAAGAGTACACAAGTATAATATGCAAGTTTATAAGAGTATATTCGTAATTGATCCCCTTCAACACATGATTTGTCGACCCGGTGTGGGTCACCCCGACCCGTATGACCCGAACCGACCCAGGTCGTTTGCGGGACAACCGGGCCGTGGGTCGTCACCGGATCGCTTCATTAATTTAATAATATATTATATATATAATGTATTTTTCTAATTTATTCTATTATTATATATTATATATATATAGTCTTTTTTATTCTCATGGACGTTTGGTACACAAGTGGTGAAATTGGATTAGAAAAATAGAATGTTAGAATGACTTATCCCCATTTCTAACTCTAAAATTGGGATTAACCCTATTTCCCTTAACCCAATTTATCCTCGTCCGTTTTAATCATATCAAACGTAGAATAAGATTAGAGCGAAGACCTTCGCTCTAACCCAATACCAAATGACAATGGAACTCCAGGTCCGTCACCGCCAACTAAAGCTTTGACAGTAGTTATTGAGCACATACCTAAGGGCACTAATCCCTAGAACTAGATTATTGTGGAAGATAACTTGTTGACCAATCATTCCGCTTGTAAGGGATCTCAAAGATGGACGGCAAATTTTGGTTCCGACCTCCCCACTGCTCTCTCACTACCCAAGCTACACGCACACGTGCGCCCAAACACACACAAAGATAGATAGAGAGAGAGAAATGAAATATTCCACGGAAGTTTACCGCAAAGACACAAAATTGATGCCAAACGGCAGAGAAGAGGTAACTTGTTCACCAATCATTCCATCTTTGAGATCCCTACTTTTAACTATCCACAAATTGACGACAAAAGGATATAAATTTTATCTTTGTACCTCCTTTATTTTACTTAGAACACACGATAATAGGTTGTTTGGTTCCATTTTTACCTATTTTCACCCTAAAATATAATTCAAAAATAAGAACCCTACTTAACCCCATTTGTTAAACTCGCCCCTACTTTAGGATGAAATCTCATCCTTTGAGAATCTCTCCTAAAAAAACCGTCAACCTAAGGGTTTTCTTTTTTTTTTTTGAGAAAGCACCCATGAACCACACGATTGCGACCTCAACCCGACTCCTTGTGAGGTTCTCCGCCGAGCCAGGTATTTGTTCTTCCTCCTCTCCTCTATCGTCACCCGGCCTCCGTTTTGACAACAACCCCCTCCATTGGCAAGCCCTCTGTAATATCTTAGATTCTTCGGATCAGAATCGGAGAGTTATCCGATCTTTCGTGAGTCCTGATACGTATTTTACGATCCACGTGAATTTTTCCTTTATATAACTTGTAGAACTTTGTGGAGAGTTGACCGTTAAGTTCATCTACTCAATGACGCTACAGATGCGTTGTACTCGTTCCGAGGATCACGAAGACTATTTTTTCGTATTTTTTTAAATTTATGAAATTTCGTGCCAAAAATCAAATTTTACGAAAATTGCATAATTTCCTTTTTCTTTCTTCCTCTCTCCTCACTGCCGTTCACTTCTCTCTCTCCGTTCTCTCTCCTCTCTTCTCCTCTCACTGGGGGCGCGCGACCGTGGCGAGGTGGGCGAGGTAGGAGCATCATGGAGTTGACGTGGAGCGTGCTGGTGTGAAGGATGGAGCGTGGCATTGGCACGATCCCTCGATAGATTCAAAGCCGGCGTGGCGTGGTTCGGGTGATGTTTTCGGCGTGGTTTAGTCGTTTCGGCGTGCGAGAACTTCGGTGGAGGTAGGGGGACAGATGCCCTACTCTTTTCCTACGTTCTCTCGTGATTTGGAGCCGAACGGTGTGAGAACGAGCGGGTTTTGCTTCGGTTGGGTGAAAAGCATGTTCGGGGGGTGTGAGCCGTGTTCGCCATTCCAGGCGACGATTTCTAGTTTAAATGGTTTCATTTGAACCCCTAGCATGTTCGGATGCCATTCTCGCTAGTATCGTTGTATTTGGTTGTGATTTGGGGCCGGTACGAGGCCGTTTCCCCACGTGAGTCGTTTTGGGTCGATTCGTGGGAATCGCCCGTTTCTTGCATTTTTGTGGTTGTTTTGGCCCCTTCCAGCTTGTGGAAGGTCGACAATGTGGTTATGGGTGTTTCCCCGTCGTTCTGGTGACGATTGAGGCATGGAAATAGGTTTTTGTGCGAATTTTCCGATTTTAGCTCTGTGACGGGAACGCGCTATTCGTGTGTGCCGCGTTCTCAGGAAACGCGCTGCAATGATGGGTCGTGATCCGTGTCGGAGATGAGCAGTAGGTCGGTTAAGGAACACGCTACAGGGACTGAGCACGATCCTGTTAAACGCGCTATAGCTAGTGAGCGTGACCTACTTCTGGCGGTTTGGAACGTGCTATAGGATATGAGCGTGATCCTGAAGAAGGTGCTACATCTGATGAGCGCGATCTTCATTGGTGGTTTGGAACGCGCCACTCGAGGTAGGCGTGATCCTGTTCATCGCGCCATGGTTGGTGAGCGCGATCTGATGGGTTCTGCTGTTATCGTGCTCGAGCTATATAGCGCGTTAAGATCGTGCTATAGGATTAGAGCGCGTTAATGCCTTGTTGTTTGTCGTGTTTTATTTAAGTTGTCGCGGGCTCCGGTGGACCCAAGATGCGATGCCTTGTTGGCTTTTGGCTCGACGGATGCTTTTGTGTCCTACCCTGTGAGAGCTATTTTTGTGTCAAGGATCCCGGAGAGGTGGTCTTATCCCGAGCAGAGTATAGTGTTGGTTTGGTTTCCGTTTAATGTGGCTTTGACCCCTTGGTTAGCCCATTGTTCTGTGGATGTCTTGGACGTCCTATGAGGGTTGTGACCGTGTTATAGGGTGTCTGAGAGGGCCATTGTACCGAGTTGTGTTTTGGATTATTCGAGAGTCAATATGGTTTCTGGTTAACCCGGTTGTGACCCAGTGGTTGACACGTAACCTCGTGAGTGTCTCGTCTATCCTGTGAGGAGTGAGACATTGATTTCAGACACTGAGAGGTATCATCTTACCTCGATTTATGTGCCATATGTTTTGAGGGTCATGGTGATCCTGCGTGTTTCGTGTTCCATGTTATACGGAATTGTGAGTTCGTGGTGTGGCTCGGAGGCCAAGGACTCATCGTTAATGTGTTTTACCGTGATTTTGGATAGGGACTAGGCTGATTAACAGTGTATCACTGTGATGTGCGACGATTTTGACCCGAGTCTTGTGACTCAAGGATCATTGTCAGCGGGTCTAGTTGACTGTCCTGAGTCTGGTTGCAGTTGTATGCTGCATTATGCTCCGTAGTATGTGCGACATGTGTGCTTACCCTATTTGTACTTCGGTGTTCGCTATTTTGGAGTCTCTGTGTCTAGTGAGCCTCCACTAGTCGTAGCCTGATGACACTTTCCTGTATGTCGGCCCACCTAGGAGTGGTGGCGGGGCAGTTCTCGGTATACGGTTTTTAGGCTAGTTTTCGTGGGCCCCCTTGCTTTGCGGTAGCGTCCTATTGGGGGGGGGAAACTAGTAAGAGGCCTGGCTCAAGGCATTGGGCTTGTGTTTGCACATGTGGTCAGGGGAAGTTGGACGAGCGCCGACGGGCGTCACCCTGACTAGTCACTCGTTACGGTTGTACTTGGTACTGTTGTTCCTTGTACTTGGTTCTTTGTGAGTGTCTCAGATACCGCCATTCTAGGCGAGTGCGAGATACCTGTGGCGCAATGTAAGACATCAGTGGACACATCTGACTGTTCTTCTAGTGATGAGGTGCTTCTGTCACTTGACGCATGACTCTTGTGACTTGTGTTTTTGTGGCTGGTTTCCGTCATGATTGACGTGACTTGTCGGGTAGTCTGTGTTGGCTTCACTCGCGATCTAGTCTAGTCTGGCGTACACGATGGTGAGCTCGTGTATGTTTGTGCCTTTGACTATGTAGGTCTTTGGCAGGCTTTTACCTATTTTGGTAGGCTTTTCACGATAGGGTTTCGTGATTTGTCAATGGATCGGTAACATCCGACTTTGTGAGATCGGGGTTTGCCTTTCTGTTGTTGTTGGGAGTAGTTTAGAGGGCCGAGGCTCCTTCGGCTGCCGTGTTTCAGTGTTATGGCTTTCCTCTTTACTTTTACAGTTGTTACTCCTGTTGTTACTGCTTTGCTTTAGTGTAGCACTGCTACTTTTACGTTGTTTTGCGGTAGGGTTCTACGGGATCCCTACTGAGCTAGTGACACGAGACTCACCCCTGACTTTTCAGGTGCAGCTATTCTACCTTGTGGCTGGAGGTTCCGCTGTGCAGTAGTTCTGTGTAGCTAGTGTTTGACAGTGTCGGGCTTCCCACGACTTGAGGGTACGTTTCTCTTTCTATAGGACTGTACTTGTCTTTCTTTGGACTGGACTCTGTTACATTTAATTTGTTATAGAAAATGTAATTTTATTTCTGCTACTTTAGAAATCCTGATCATTGAAATTTAATTGCTTATTGTTATATCTGGAAGTTCAATGTACTCTCACATACAATTTCTATCCCTTCGGAGCTTTTCTGCTCTTGGGAGACCTCGCAGTTCCAAGTGGTATCGGGTTTACTCGGTATCCGGAGTCTGGGTCGTCACACCCTCTCTCCTCCTAGGTGCCACCTAACCCCTTGGCGACAACCCCTCTTCCCACCACATACTCTCTGTAACGACCCGAGAATCCGATTAACGGGAAGGCCCAATAATTCGAGACTCGAACCGTCGCCCACGAGCCGGGAGGGCTCGGAAGGGCTAAAAGGAGTGCGGAGGCACAAAGAAATAGGAAATAAAGCATGACAATGCAACAAATAACCGAAATAAATAAACAACTACTACAACAACAGAGTCCAGTCCAACAGAAAGTACAGTCTAAAGCAGTAAAGCGTACCACATGCCAAGTGAACACTCGGCCCGGCGAGCTGGCAGTTGAGAACCTCCGAACAGCACCCTCGAACCACGAGGAAGAACCACCGCACCTGAAAAGCAGGGGTGAGCCTCCTGTCACTAGCCCAGTAGGGATCCCGCGGAACCCCAACTGAGAACAACGACGGCACAGAAAGCTGTAACCATAAGTGCAACCGTAACAGCAGGAACAGTAAACCCGGTGGCCTGTCAAAACTCGACACTACAACTACTCGTACTTTACCGATCCAGCAGAAAGAGAAATCCCGATCTCACAGTCGGGAACCGGACCATACTAGCATCACTTATCGAAGTAAAACCTACGGCAACCCCGCCGTAGAGGCCTGTCTCCCGGGACATGGCCAACCTGGACACGCTGTCCAAGGTGCGACCCCGACCATCCGATCGTGGACGCCATACCAACAAGACGTAACCTCGGTAAAGCCACTAGCACTAGTCTCACGGCATGAAAACTGACACACGTGCCACGGCAAAACAATCGGAACTCAACGGTCAACACGACTGAAAATCCGAAGGTCGAAGTCACGGAAACTGACAGTCTGTCACTCCCGACTCGACAGGAGTACCTCCCACTAGAAACACAGTCGGTAGCGTCCCTTGACGTCTTACACCGCACCGCAGGTGAACTGCCTAACGTGGTAGCTCCTACCAGAGGCACGGACACCGAACAAGTAACCACAAACAAGTGACTAGCTGGGGTCACGCCCGTCGGCGTGGGTCCAACCGTCCCCAACCACGTGTGCACACACAGACCGTACGTCCTAGGTCTGGCCTCTAACTGGTTTTCCGCTGGAGCCGGACTCTGGCTACCGACGAGGGGCCCGACGGAAACCAGTCTAAAACCGTCCTCAGGGTAGCCTCTCCACCCCTCCCTGGTGGGTCCACTCGCGTGCAGACATGCTACGACTAGTGGAGGGTCACTACGGAGTAGACTTTCAAGTCAACGGAAAATAACGTCCGCATCCGATGACATACGGGGATCGTCCCACGTACCAGCACCGTCGCACGGTGACCACAATTGGAGAAGAAACGGGACTCACAGTCCGCGGGCCACACACCTGGCCACGCAGAAATGCCAAAACATGGTTCCTAAGGCATCTCACAGACCGCCAAACCGAATCCCTTTCTCAGGGACAAGCAGGAACCCTCCAGCCCCAGGCTGGGCAACTGGACTCGCGGTCCAAGGCCTCACACCTGGCCCACGTAGAAAGCACAGAAGCACGATTCCCAGGACAATGCACAAGCTGCCATGCCGATAACTGGACTCGCAGTCCAAGGCCAACACATGGCCCACTCGGGAATCATCTTCTAGGAAAACTCACGGCATGTAGGGAAGACCCCACCGCACGCACACCGATACACAGTGACTCGGTCTAGCGTAACACGAAAGCCCGACACGCGAGAAGTCACCCGGACTCTCGAACCCCCGGGCATGCTAAACGATGTAGCACGGTCCTGCCGACACCCTCAAAACACGGACACAGAATCCCAAGGGTGTCTGGGGCACTCACAAGACCGCAAGTCAACCACTAGGTCACGACCAGGTCGACTAGGGACCGACACAACGTGAAACGATCGCGGAGAACACGAAAACTCATCTCGGCACCACACAGAGCCTGACGGTCTAAGCTTGGGCCGTCACAGTCTGTAACGGTCCAAGCCTCGACCGCCACAACCACTCTGACGCACCAACAAAGGGCCGTCAGGCGCTCGGTGCAAAGTTGAGTGTGACGCGCCTAACCTGGTGCGTCACAGTCTCTGACGCGCTAGCCCTGGTGCGTTACAGCCTGTAACGCGCCAGCCCTGATGCGTCACAAGACAAGATGAAACCAACTGTGACGCATCCCGCTCGGTGCATCACAGGCTATAACGGACCAACTCTGGTGCGTTACAAGGTGGGCACGCGTCCACTCTGACGCACCCACACAGGGGTGTTACAAGGCTATGACGCGCCAGCCTTGGTGCGTCACAGGCCTTGACCCCGAACGGTCAAAATCAACGAACAGAAGCCAACGGTCAGATCGTCCCTGACGGCCCAACCCAGGCGCGTCACAGCGCCGTGGCGGTCTATCATGGAATCGGCACACCCACAAACCACCAAAAGGCTAACGGGCCCTGTGACGCACCCACCCTAGGGCGTCACAGGCTGTGACGGTCACTGGAAGGACCGTCACACCTGTCCGAGCGCGAAACGGCGAGAAACGACCTGAAAAACGTCCCACGCCCCCATACCTCCACCGGAGAGGGGGAAAACAAGGGGGAAGCCCCCAAATAACCCCTAGCATGCATCTACGGCCTCGGATCGGCCAAAAACGCAATGAAACGGTAGATCGGCTCACAACCCCAAAACATGGAGTTTTTCCCCAAATCGCCCCGATTAGCCTGCTCGGCTCACCACGGCCTACGAAACTCACGGGAAAGGAAGAGCACGAGTTGGGGGTCCATCTCCCTACCTCCACCAAAGATTTCGCGTCCTGAGCTCGTCGATCCACGAAGAAAACGCCATGAAACCCTCGCCGCTCCACGAACCCGCGACCGAGCTTCCAGGCGCCACCGGCCCTCGATCCTCTACCCGTTCCCCGTTCCTCGCCTCCCGCCATCGCCGTCTCGCCCTCCTCCGCCACCGTCGGCCGCCCGGGGAGAGGGGGAGAGAAAGAGATGAGAGAGAGTGAGAATGAGAGAATGAGAGGGGGAGAGAAAGAGATGAGAGAGAGTGAGAATGAGAGAATGAGAGGGGGAGAGAGAAAAGGGTTAATGTATAGAAAAACCCAAAAATTACAGAAATTCAGAAAATTACGAAAAATTACCTCTGCGATCCTCGGAAGGAACACAACGCAGTGGTACTGTCCCGGAGTCGAAGAATGCCACGGTTCACCCTGCACAGAGTTCCGAAGGCACATGAGGGAAAAATACGTGTAAAGCACAAAATACAATCCGAGACCCACTAAAATAATCCGAAAAAAATCCGGGGCATTACAGCCCTTCCCCCTTAAAGGAATTTCATCCTCGAAATTCGAGACTAGCACCAAGACACAGGGAAAGAATACTGAACCAACTGACAACGTTGTCAAAGCCCCAGCACAGAAAACCTCGATTCTCAGGAAAACACTGATCCTGGGGGACACAGCCAGACTTACAATCACAAACAACACCTCACTCCGCGTGCCGTGCGCTCCGGCCATCAGAGCAGGCATATACCAGAGGACACAGTCCGGCATCACCTCAGACACCACGAAAACCAACATGGCACCACTGCCACCATCTCGCCCACCGAGGAAACATACCCTCGACACGAGAAATAGCTACCGATCCATCCTATGGTCGGCAGACAAAACACACATCAGCTTCACAACAAGCTGACAGGTCGCACACCCTTCTCAAGGGAACAACCAATATAGAGCCTCCACCAGCTCACGGAGTCATCTCAACAGACCGCAACTAGCTCATCGGCTCAGCGCCAAGAATCACCTCACACCTGGCAAGCTGAAAGCCAGACATATCACTGTGCCAACTCTGCCAGAAGATAACTTCGACAAAGCCCAGATCCCGTCCGGAAAGGCACATCTCAAAATCAGCCACCCAAGGCCTCGCTGGCACACAGCTCTCGCCACGTTCGAGCCCCGACCACCAGCATAATCTGTCCGTGGTTAAGTGGCCGTGAGCGTGCTTTGAGGGAGCTACTGTCGGTTCTGGCCACTCCAGCTTGAGGTTTGTCCGGCTCCTGAGGTGTTCTGATCGAGAAGTGTGCTCGGGTGAGCGGAGGATCTTCTCGGTGAGCTGTTGTTTCGTCGAGTCTGATGTTCTTGTCGTGCTCTGTTGCGTCAGAAATGACGTGTCGGTCCCGATTGTTCTACGGATTTCGAGGCAGGATTGGGCAGAGATGTCCCGGTAAGTCTTTGCTCCTGCGTTTCTGTCAGTGGATGGGTTGTGTTTGCCCTGGAGTTGGCTTGAGATGTGAAGGCTCCATGGTGAGTTCGGGACTCGAGGATGAGCGTCGGCGATTGTCGTCATGGCTCGTGTAGCGGCTCTTGGTGTGGTGCGCTGCAGTTCTAGGAATTGCAGTGGTGGTGCATCGAAAGATGCTGTGATTGTGGTCTGACGTGACACTCGCTGAGTGTGTCGATGGTGCTGACCTGACGTGGTGATGGTTTTCTCGATGTTGGAAGGTGATGTTCCCAGCATGCGCGAGGTTTGAGGTCAGGTCGAGCGTGGAGTTCTTCCGTTTGTCGGAAGTGCGTTTGGTTTCTCCTTTGGTTGGAGAGATTGTGTTGGGCTAAGGTTCGTTGTCTTACATTGTGTGTTCGGATTGGTTGGCCTTGTGTGCCATGAAGTCCGTGCGAGACGTGCTCCTTGTCTTGGCCAGATGGTTGCCTGTGAGAAGTTGTGCCCATTCCCTTGTCGTGTGAGGGTGTGCTGGCGCTGTTCCAGAAGGACGAGTGTTGGTTGGGCAGTGTTCCCGAGAATTTGCGGATGTGCGCGCGGATCAGAGTGCGTAGCGGAAGCCTGGTGGGCTTGTGACCCATAGGTTCAGGATCGTAGCGTTGGTTGCTATGGGCGGATTCCTGAGTTTCCGTTGAGCATTGGAGGATTGGTCCCTCAATGCGAAATGTGTTGTTGCCGTGCCGTTGCTCAAGATATCGTGGTTCTTGGCACTGGCAGGATGGAGTGTTGGGGAATGTGCTGGTTAGTGCGCCGCATGAGTACCCTGTTCCTGTGATGGAAGCCATGTCAGGCATCGGTGTTGGACCTGGATGAGGTTGTTGAGGACGTCGCCTGACGGAGGTCGAGCCGAGTGTTCACTTGGCATGTGATATGCTTTACTGCTTTAGACTGTACTTTCTGTTGGACTGGACTCTGTTGTTGTAGTAGTTGTTTATTTATTTCTATTATTTGTTGCATTATCCTGCTTTATTTCCTATTTCTTTGTGCCTCCACACTCCTTTTAGCCCTTCCGAGCCCTCCCGGCTTGTGGCCGGCGGTTCGAGTCTCGAATTATCGGGCCTTCCCGGTAATCAGATTCTCGGGTCGTTACAGCTGGTATCAGAGCGGAGGTTGTGGACGTGCATAGGAATTTGAAATATTGCAGTGATCAGAGTCCGTGAGGTCCAGTACAGTCGGCAGCTGTCTTAGGGTTTTGTGTTCGCTTTCCGCCTAGCTTCTCGCTTGAGAGCTTGAGTGCGATGTGCGGCGCAGTGGAGGTGGTTGTTGTCCGCGACTTTTGTGCCAGCATGGGGCCAAAGGATCGAGGTCGAGAGCCTTCTCCCTCATCGGTGGTGGCCCTGGTTGTGCTGCGTTGGGCAGAGGTTGCTGGCAGGTGTGAACTCACGGTGCTGCGTTCGAGGAATCCGCATCGTGGTCAGGTGGCTGGTGATGATTGTCCTGCTTTATTTCCTATTTCTTTGTGCCTCCACACTCCTTTTAGCTCTTCCGAGCCCTCCCGGCTAGTGGGCGGCAGTTCGAGTCTCAGATTATCGGGCCTTCCCGGTAATCAGATTCTCGGGTCGTTACACTCTCCCTCCATCATCGGGGACCACCGCTCTCTTCCGGCACCACTTCCTCCCTGAGCACCCCTCGCACCCACAATGGCTCCCCGTTGACGCGGGGGGTGGCGTGGAAGCGATCATCGGCACTCCGACAACACGAATGGGATGGTGGGTAGAACGGGAAGGGGATAGATACTGCCTCGCGTAGATCGGCCTCTCGCAGGACGGTCTCTCACCGGACGGCCTCTCGTCAGGCAATCACTCGAATTTCGCGGGGAGTTTGGAGAGAAGGGAAACAACAAGAGAAAGGTCTGATTCATTCATGATTTTTCATTGAATAAAATGATACAACTAGGCTCCCTTATATAAGGGTTGGCCAAAATACACCAGGACACAAATACCCCTAGACAATTCAACTAATGATCTCCATATCCTTTGACTATTGACCTAATAAGACAAAAGCCCACTAAGGGACTAATGAACTAATGGGCCTAAAAGACAAAGGTCTAATAAGCTAAATAGTAAATGGCCCCAATACAACCACAATGGGCTAAAAGACACTAAATCACACATATAGCCTAATACACAATACAATCAAATGGGCTGAAATAAAATACAAAGAAAAATGGAAATGGGCCTCACAACGCCTAGTCTCCTAGCCACAAGCTCGGCGGTGTCGGGTTAGTACGGTGTCGGCTCCGTGTCACTGGTGCAGTGTCCCCACCAACCCTCCCGGGGCGGCTGGAACTCGACTCCGTCAAGTATGGGGGGACACCGCTCTGGTAGTGCTCCAACAGGTCTGGATCGAGACACTGGAGATCTTCCCGGCTGATCCAGGAATCATCAGAAGATGGGCGGTCCCGCCAACGGATAAGGTAGCGCTGGTAAACCTGACTCCGTGTAGCCATCACCTGCTCATCTAGTATCCTCTCAATTTGCTCGTGCGGTGCTCTCGAAGCTGGTGGACGCACAGGGGTGGGCTCACTCTCAATAGGAGGAGAAGGCTCGAAAGGGTCACTAGGAATCGTTGTGGGTTCCTTATACGCCACTAGATTGGCCACATTAAATGTAGAGCTAATTCCATATTCGGAAGATAAGTCCACAACATATGTATTGAAGTTAATCTTCCATAGTATTTGGAAGGGATCATCACTACGGACTTGCAACTTTTTAACGACTCCCGAGGAGAGTCGTTCGGGTCGAACCCGTACCATAACCAAGTCACCTTCTTGAAACTCGTGGTGACGCCTTTGCGAATCAGCCAAATGTTTGTAGGTCTCATTACTGAGGCTTATTTGCTTGCTAATTGACTGATGTAGACTTTTGACATGCTGTGCAAACTCTTCGGTTGATTTGGAAGTTCTGGACTCAAGGGGAAGGGGAATGAGATCCACAGGTTTCCTAGGTTAGTATCCATGCATAACCTCAAATGGACTCATACCTATGGACCTATTGCTAGAGCTGTTATATGCAAATTCTGCTTTGGACAAGAGAAGATCTCAATTGATAGAATGATCCCCTACAAGACACCTTAAAAGGTTCCCTAAACTCCTATTGACGACCTCTGTTTGCCCATCTGTTTGTGGGTGATAGGCAGTGGAGAATTTGAGCTTAGTGCCAACTAGGTGCTAGAGTGTCTTCCAAAAATAACTAGTGAACCTAACATCTCTGATGGGGGCATCCCTTGCCCCACCACTTTTTTCGAAGCTCAGTTGGATCGTCGGCATGCGTCATTATGTTCCCCACATGTTTCTGAGTCTAGTCATATAATTTTCATACTTTCTTTGTGTCATAAACTATGTAATTTTCCTTTTATTTGAGTCTAGTACCTAGGTATAAGGGTCATTTATCTAAGTCTTGAGTCATGTAGTTAATTAAGCAGTCTAATGGGGCCCAACTAGTGGGCTTGGCCCATGGGCGCCCCCCCCTGGATAGGATAGTCATTAGTTAGTTTGTTCAAGGTCATTTTAGTCCATGAAATTGTATGAGCCTATAAATAGGCCTCCCCTCCCTCTCATTGTAACAACATTTTATGATCAATCCAAAATCAAGTGTGTTTAGTGTCATTGGAGAGGATTCTCCACTTCTCTCTCTCTCTCTCTCTCTCTCTCTCTATTGGGGTGGATTTCCCTTCCCTCCCTATCTCATTTCTCTCTCTTCTCTCTCTCTTCAAGGAGGAGGGCACCCCCCTCTCTCTCTCCTCCCCTCCCTCTCTCTCCTCCACATCATCAACCCTCTCTCTCCCCCTCATTACTCATCCTCACAACTTCCCATAACCCCTCATTATTACCCCCTAGTTCCAGGATAACTCCACCCAATCCACACCCCACCCTCCAACCCCCAACTACCCACTACCCTTCCCCAAGCATCTCCCCACCTTCCCAAGGCACCTCTTCCCATCCCCAAAAACCACCATTGATCACCCTCCATTAAGGAAAATTCAAACTCACATTCCCTCCACCCACTTGTGCCCCCCTCACCTTCCCCCTCTCCCTCCAAGCCCCAAATTCGTAGCTCCTCTCTCACCCATAGCAAACACCCCCTTCCAGCCCCCATTCTCCCCTTCCCACACCTTGAAACACCCCCTCCCAGACCCCCTCATAGCTGGGGGTTGCCCCTACACACAACCACCTCATTTCCCCTCCCTTCTACCCCATTCCCCCACCACCTATCACCATCTGCAATTCTCAGGTCACAGTCAGCAGTGATCCAGCAGCTTTCAGGGGCAACCACGGCTTCCTCTGGACGTTCTTGAAAGCTCAAGAGGCACCGTTGGAAGCATCTCCCAGTCGACTTCGGTGATTTCGTCATCGTCCGAGCAGCGTACTGCCCGGGAGAGCATTTCTCCCTCGACTGCACGAAGCTTCCCTGGTAGAGCACCTAAACCTGATGGGAAGCTCAACTACGGCGATCCTATTGGGAATCTGAGAGAGAGTTCTTCTGAAAAAATCTTCATCGACTAGTCTACTTCCAGGATCAAGAAGCGGAACTCCGATTGGCACCCGGAATCAAGAGTTATCAATTTCTTCCTCCAGGTGCTTGGTTCTGATTCTTGTCAGTCTGCTCCGACCTCCCCTCCTTGTTCGAGTTCTACCGGTCCACTCCGACATCATCTGGCATCCCCGTTGCTTGCATTTCGAAGAGGACTCAACAAAGAATCCATCGGTACCAGCCACACTCAAATTGGAGTTCTGGATCGCCCGTGGCACTATTGTCTTCTAGCTGCTGAGGTTCTGCAACAGTCCGGAGTAGAGAACCGAGCCCCTGTTTGTACCCTTGCTCCGACCAGTACGGCCAGCGAGGGAAATTAACAAAATTTGGGCAGCTTCCTGGGTCCCTTACAAAGAAATCCCAGCTAGTCTCGTCATCAAAAAAATTCAAGAGCGACCGCTACGTCATCAACTCCGACTATCTGTCCAAGTTCACAGCAAGTGGACAGAACTGGCATCGGCTCGCGTTATAGCTTCTAGCTCGGTTTCTCCCCTCCTTGCTTGGCCGGCTGAAGGCCCCTCCCTGCGTGGAGGTATTATTGGTTGTAATTTCCTCACCCCGAGATCCCCCCCTTGCATGGGGTGTAGTTCATGTAATCATTTAATTTTCAGGTCAAAGCTACACCGACGCGACGTGCGAGTGCATTTCCACGCCTCCCCGCTCGCCCTCGTCTCCGGCCAGGATCGGTGTCTTCACGCCGATCAGGTGAGCTCCTGACCACCCTCCTAGGCTGAGTTACTTGTGCTTGATTAGTATTGCTTCTAGTGTGCCGTCGGTCGGTGAGGAGAGCTCGGCCCAAAATTGCTATTGACGTGAGTAAACACCGCGGGTGAGTTGAGAGAGTTGCCCTTCATCCCACGCCCTTGGCATGTCGGCCACCCGTGAATTGGGCATCCCTGGCCTATTTGGGGTCCTCCATAAGCTAGCCAACCATTGGAGTATCAAGGTCCCGACTCGGACCCTCTCCGTCATCGCTAAGTCGCCTGCGGGCACTCATGTGTGCTACGCGATCGTGTTCGTTAGTGTGAGTCCGCTGCTCAATTGCTTGCAATATAGGTCCATAGGTGGTGTCACATCAAGTGGTATCAGAGCAAGTTCACAACTTATCTCTATCAAGTTGGTCCTAGGACATGTTTATACATTTAGAGTCCTCGGTTGCATCTCTTTGTCCACTAGCATTGCCACCTCTTACCGACCTTACCAATCGGCCCTCTCCATAAGTCCAAACCACCAAGGGATGCCTACCACTAACACACATGACCTCCCTGGCCATGTCAACTACCTCATGAAGGCCTTGACCTATGCCAATGAGCGGCTTGATAACATATCGGGTCGACTCAACCAACTTGGAGAAAATGGGCCCGCCCCAAGGACGGACAATAGAAGGACATGTCCCCCACCTCCCATCTTTGATGGGACTCATCCTATTGACTATTTAGATTGGGAAGTCTCAATGGACCATTACTTCACTTGGTATCCCATGTCCGATGATGAGAAAGTCCGATGTGTCAAATCACAACTAACCAAAATGGCTCAAACTCATTGGTTAAAAATTGAAGGCTTAAGGATAAATAGAAGGGAAGCTCCCCTCACCACATGGGAGGACATGAAGGATCAACTTAGGGCTAGATATGTTTTCCCCTCCTACCCGGATCACCAAAGCCCAAGGAGCATTTCAACTCCACCATCCCCACCCGACCAACCCAAGACTCCAACTCCCCAATTCCCCACAATGCAACCAAAACCCCATCCACAACCCACATTACCCAAGCCCCTTTGACCACCCCTCACCTCACCCCTTCTCAAAAGGGAAAGAGCCCAATGGAGATAGAAGAGAGTGAAATAACACCGGATAAGTGCGAGCCGGAATGTTATAGGTGCCACCAATTGGGGCACATCGCCAGGCAATGCCCCACAAGGAAGCATTTTCCCATGTCCCTAGTGGTTGAAACATCTCCCACCCCGGCCACCATTACCCCTCCATCGTTCCCCAACAAGGACACTCCTCCCAAGAACAATCTTTCCAAAAGCCCTCAACCCACCCATCTTCCTCTTCCTACCCCAACCCAACCACAACCTAGACCTCCACAACTTCCCTTACCAATCCCAACCCAAGCCCATGCTTGTTCACCACCTCGGGTGCACCATGCACCGCCCATCACCAATTCCCCCGCATTAGACCTACCCAACCCATTACCATTAGGAGTTGAAACCCACACACCCATCCACATGGAAATGGATGCTAGTCCCGATCAACAACCTACCATAAAGGAAATCCAAGAACCTCCACTTCCACCCACCTCTCCTAGACCGGATCCTCAAGAGCCACACACCTTCACCGTGAATGAGTCCATACTCCAATGGCTCAAGAAAGGTCCCACCATCCTTAGTTCGCCCCCACACCTCTCACCCATGAGACATCAATCCCAAATTGTGGCCCTCCCCTCCTTTCACACCACGATCCAATCCTACTACGGGCTAGAGGGTTGGGATGATCTCCTCAAGGGTTTAGAATGACAACTAAAGTTGACTTGCTTATTGACCTTAGGAACGGCCCACCCAAGAAGCCTTAGTCTCATCCACCCATGTGATGGTTCTATCACCTCGGTCTTCACCATTGGTTGCTACACTAGTGACCTCCTTCTTATTCTCCCTATGGATGAAGAACCCATCATGGTCCACTCCACTTCCATTGAGATCCCAAGTACCTTGATCGACTGACCCACTAAAGACCTTGGTCCAATTACCTGGGGGGAGGATGACCCACCTTGCATAGACCATGTGGACATAGAGTTCCTTCCTCGAGGAAGCCCAGTCCATGACCCCTTTGATCCCTTCCAATGGGAGCCTAGTTACCCATGTGACCCACCCACCTTACCCACAACTCACCTTTCCCTACCCCAACCAACCATGTTGGACCAAGTTCACCTCTTCCAAGACTCGGGCCACACAAAGGGAACCATCGCCACAGGCAACATATGCCTAGGAAGCAAGGAAGAGCCCCACTCCCTAATGTCCACCTTCCTAGATCCTTTCGACCCTTTCACATGGAAGTTCAAAGGCCACCCCACACCCATACACATGGAAGTCATCTCTATGATAGAAATGCATAAGTCTTGGCACAACACACCACTCGGCATGATTAGAAAGTCGGGTCCATTCATTCACATCACCCACATGTCAAGTAGGAAGCATGAGTGGTCCCTATTTGGGTGTAACGGTCCTCCCCAATTCACCATTGGTCTTATGTATGCAAGGAGCCTACATGGGTGTCCGAGTCCTCCAACATTCATCACACTCACTCATAAGAGGGACACTTATGCATGCCCCAGTCCTCCCAAATCATTCAAAGTCTTCATAACATCAATGCATGATAGGTCTATATGTGGTTGCCCTGGACCACCTTTGCATACCACACCTTGTCCACTCACACCGCATCATAGTACATGGCATATGCATCCAAGCAAGTATCAAACAAAAAGCGGTGAGATTCACAAGAAGCGGGCAAAGACTCGTAAGCGCCACTTGGAATTCCAAATTAGCAACTTGGCGATGATGACTTTGGAGTGACTCTACCCTACGCTCACCTCCAAATCGAGGGCACGAGGACTTGGACCTTGCCAAGTTCTGAGTGGCTTTGGTAACCTGGCTTACGGGTTGGACTTACCAATGGGTTTTGGGATTCACCCCACTTCCCACGTGGCGGATCCGGCACCCTCTAAGGGCACCGCGGTGGATCCTAGTGAGTGTCTTGAGCTTACACCTATCCTTGTGAGAGACACCCTCGGAGTGCCACCACAAAATAGCCTGAAAGCCCGACATGAGCACACGGCGGTAATACTAGGCAAGCCAGATCTCTTCGCCAGCATGAGGGTGTGTCCGAGCCACTTTGACAAGCGGAAGCGTCATTCCCCAGCTATGGACGCGGGTTGAGTTGGGAGATCGGGGCTCGCCCGGAGCTGCATTTGACGTACTACTACCCCGGTGGACCCATACTCGACGGGGTCGAGTTCTCCCCACCCCGGGGGTATGATGGGGGCATCCCTTGCCCCACCACTTTTTCGAAGCTCAGTTGGATCGTCGGCATGCGTCATTATGTTCCCCACATGTTTCTGAGTCTAGTCATGTAATTTTCATACTTTCTTTGAGTCATAAATTATGTAATTTTCCTTTTATTTGAGTCTAGTACCAAGGTATAAGGGTCATTTACCTAAGTCTTGAGTCATGTAGTTAATTAAGTAGTCTAATGGGGCCCAACTAGTGGGCTTGGCCCATGGGCGCCCCCCCTGGATAGGATAGTCATTAGTTAGTTTGTTCAAGGTCATTTTAGTCCATGAAATTGTATGAGTCTATAAATAGGCATCCCCTCCCTCTCATTGTAACAACCTTTTATGATCAATCCAAAATCAAGTGTGTTTAGTGTCATTGGAGAGGATTCTCCACTTCTCTCTCTCTCTCTCTCTCTCTCTCTCTCTCTCTCTCTCTCTCTCTCTATTGGGGTGGATTCCCCTTCTCTCTCTATCTCATTTCTCTCTCTCTCTTCAAGGAGGAGGGCGCCCCCCTCTTTCTCTCCCCCCTCCCTCCTTCTGCTCCACATCATCAACTCTCTCTCTCCCCCTCATTACTCATCCTCACAACTTCCCATAACCCCTCATTACTACCCCCTAGTTCCAAGACAACTCCACCCAATCCACACCCCACCGTCCAACCCCCAACTACCCACTACCCTTCCCCAAGCATCTCCCCACCTTCCCAAGGCACCTCTTCCCATCCCCAAGACCACCATTGATCACCCTCCATTAAGGAAAATTCAAACTCACATTCTCTCCACCCACTTATGCCCCCCTCACCTTCCCCCTCTCCCTCCAAGTCCCAAATTCGTAGCTCCTCTCTCACCCATAGCAAACACCCCCTTCCAGCCCCCATTCTTCCCTTCCCACACCTTGAAACACCCCCTCCCAGACCCCCTCATAGCTGGGGGTTGCCCCTACACACAACCACCTCATTTCCCCTCCCTTCTACCCCATTCCCCCACCACCTATCACCACCTGTAATTCTCAGGTCACAGTCAGTAGTGATCCAGCAGCTTTCAGGGGCAACCACGGCTTCCTCCAGATGTTCCTGAAAGCTCAAGAGGCACCGTTGGAAGCGTCTCCTAGTCGACTTCGCAACGGCGGTGGTTTCGTCATCGTTCGAGCACCGTGCTGCCCGGGAGAGCATTTCTCCCTCGACTGCACGAAGCTTCCCTGGTAGAGCACCTGAACCTGATGGGAAGCTCAACTGCGGCGATCCTATTAGGAATCTGAGAGAGAGTTCTTCTGAAAAAATCTTCCTCGACCAGTGTACTTCCAGGATCAAGAAGCGCAACTCCGATTGGCACCCGGAATCAAGAGTTATCAATTTCTTCCTCCAGGTGCTTGGTTCTGTTTCTTGTCAGTCTGCTCCGACCTCCCCTCCTTGTTTGAGTTCTACCGGTCCACTCCGACATCATCTGGCATCCCCGTTGCTTGCATTTCGAAGATGACTCGACAATGAATCCATCGGTACCATCCACGCTCAAATTGGAGTTCTGGAGCGCCCGTGGCACTATTGTCTTCCCGCTGCTGAGGTTCTGTAACAGTCCGGAGCAGAGAACCGAGCCCCTGTTTGTACCCCTGCTCCGACCAGTACGGCCAGCGAGGGAAATTAACAAAATTTGGACGGCTTCCTGGGTCCCTTACGAAGAAATACCATCTGGTCTCGTCATCAGAAAAATTCATGAGCGACCGCTACGTCATCAACTTCGACTATCTATCCAAGTTCGTAGCAAGTGGACAGAACTGGCATCGGCTCGCGTTATAGCTTCTAGCTCGGTTTCTCCCCTCCCCGCTTGGCCGGCTGAAGACCCCTCCCTGCGTGGAGGTAGTATTGGTTGTAATTTCACAAAATCCTCACCCCGAGATCCCCCCCCCCCCTTGCATGGGGTGTAGTTCATGTAATCATTTAACTTTCAGGTCAAAGCTACACTGACGCGGCGTGCGGGTGCATTTCCACGCCTCCCCGCTCGCCCTCGTCTCCGGACGGGATCGGCGTCTTCACGCCGATCAGGTGAGCTCCTGACCACCCTCCTAGGCTGAGTTACTTGTGCTTGATTAGTATTTCTTCTAGTGTGCCGTCGGTCGGTGAGGAGAGCTCGGCCCAAAATTGCTATTGATGTGAGTAAACACCGCGGGTGAGTTGAGAGAGTTTCCCTTCATCCCACGCCCTTGGCGTGTCGGCCACCCATGAATCGGGCATCCCTGGCCCATTTGGGGTCCTCCATAAGCTAGCCAACCATTAGAGTATCAAGGTCCCGACTCGGACCCTCTCCGTCATCGCTAAGTCGCCTACGGGCACTCGTGTGTGCTACGCGATCGTGTTCGTTAGTGTGAGTCCGCTGCTCAACTTGATTGCTTGCAATATAGGTCCATAGGTGGTGTCACATCAATCTCGATCAGACACTATGGTTTGAGGGAGACCATGCAGACGCAGGACTTAATCAAAGAAAAGGTGGGCTACTCTAGATGTATGAGATGTTTTGGAGCATGCAATGAAATGGGCCATCTTTGAGAACCGATCAACTACAACAAAGATGGAGTCATGCTTGTGAGCAGTACGAGGTAAATCAAGGATGAAATCCATGCTCACATCAACTCAAGGTCTATCAAGAATGGGGAGAGGAGTGTAGAGACCAGTATTTTGCTTGACCTGTTTGGCCATTGTGCATGTCCGACACTGGGCCATAATCTTAGCCACATCTTTCTTCAGACCAGGCCAATAAAAGAGCTCATCAACAGAATGGATGGTCTTATTTCTCCCAAAATGATCAGCAAGACCTCCAGCATGCATTTCCCAGATTAAAAAGTCCCGTACAGAAGTCTTCGGGACACAAAGTTGTTATCCTCGAAAGAGAAAATCATCTTAGAGTAGATAATCAGCAAATGATGTCGAGGATCCAGCAGACATGGCAGAGTTGGTAGGGCCAAAATCTGGACACTCTCCATAGAGTGCCTTCATACGGTCAAATCCGGTGACCTCGACCCGAACAGTGGAAAGAAGGGAGACCCTTTGACTCAAGACATCAGCCACCTTATTCTCACTTTTAGCCTTATGTTTCAGGACAAAGGTGAAGGACCGGAGGAATTCTACCCATCGATGACCATGCGATGCTTGCGCTGGTTGAGCCGACATAGTGGACTCAGGTGCCACAATTAATAATTCATTCAAATGATAGTTATGTATATATATATATATATATATATATATATATATATATATATATATATTATAATACTATTTCTTTTCGAAAACACACCAACAAATTTTCAAACTTCTTCCGGTCTTACTGCCTATTCTCCTATACAAATCACGGAGCCAACGGCGGCCACCGTCCTTTTTCTCTTATTAGAGTATTAAATAGAAGAAAACGTGCGAGATAAATGGAGAGAGAAATGGTAGAGAGACTGTAGCGACCCAGATTCTGGATACCCAGTGTACCCGGTAGGACTACCGGATACACGTGGTACCGCAAGGGACCCGCGAGGCCTCCCAAGCGCGGGAAAGCGCCGAAGGGAAAAAGGCGTGTGTGGAATACATTGAAGCCGTAGATATAACCGTAACCTATTTAATTTCATTAAATTGGAGTGCTAAAGTAGCAGAAATAAAATTACAACAATTCCAATTATACACCAGAGTCCAGTCCAAAGGAAAGACAAAGTACAGTCTGACAGAAAAGGACGTACACAGAAGTCGGGGGAAGCCCGACTCAGGTACAGCTGGCAGCAACTAACCGACGCGCACCTCCAGGATCAGCAGAGGCGAAACCCACCTGAAAAGCAGGGGTGAGTCTCCAAACAGAAACTCAGTAGGGGTCACGCGGATCCCCACTGAAAAATGCACAATGCAACGGAAGCAACTCAAACAGCAAGTGCAGCAAAGCAGGAAAAGCTACACTACAAAGCTGTAAATAGATCAGGGACAGTAGGAGTAGGGAACATGCAACGAGCAAGGGGAGCTCAACAACAAAGAAGTGCGACGCCATAAAACACGGAACACGGCCACCGAGGAGAACTCGGCACTCTAAGCTACTCCAAAAGGCAACAGACGGTCAACACCAAACTCACACAGTAGGGTACACCAATCCGTCGACCAACAACAAAGAAGAAGGTAAAAACCAACAACGCAGACAAAAAGGTCTAGAAAAGACCTAGACACACGACAACCAAACACGAGCAAAAACGTCATGCGCCCAGCCCCACGCACAACCAGAACGCCGTGCCCACAACAGGACACCGACCTCGAGTACAGCCACGAGAGGGCCACTCGCAAAGGTCGCAATGCACGAGAAACCCCGAGAGTCACTAGTCAAGTGATATGAGTACCCTCACACTAGAAGAACAGCCAGATGCGTCCACTGACGTCTTACACTGCGCCTCAAGTGTCACGTCTACTAGACCATGTGCAGCACGGAGGAGACTAGACACACCAAGAACCAGGTCCAAGGCACAACAACGTTCCAAGGAAGAACGGCAACTACGGACACAGGACCGCAGTACCAAGCTGCGAGTGACTAGTCAGGGTCACGCCCGTCGACGCAAGTCCTCAGTCCCTGACAACATGTGCACACATTGACCACTACCTAGGCGAGGCCTCTAGCTAGTATTCCCCTCGGTAGGACGCTACCGTTGGCCGGGGCCGACGGAACTAGCTTAAAAACCGTGTAACGGGAAACTGCCCATCCACCACTCCCGGTGGATGACGTACTAAAAAGCCTACGTCATAGGCTACGACTAGTGGAGGTTCACAAGGCACGGACTCCAAAACA
Source organism: Amorphophallus konjac (assembly GCA_022559845.1). Classification (NCBI taxonomy): domain Eukaryota; kingdom Viridiplantae; phylum Streptophyta; class Magnoliopsida; order Alismatales; family Araceae; genus Amorphophallus; species Amorphophallus konjac. The sequence continues at coordinate 26,832,934 of CM040122.1, forward strand.
CAAGTGCTAAAGTACAGACAGTCTACGGAAGCCCTGTCATACGTACTACGAAGCACCACTGACAGTACAACCACTGCCGACAGACTCAAGACTACGCAACTAGACCTACCACGTAACGATCCCGAGTCGAACGACTCAAAGGCAAGATCGTCACAAACAGCGGAACAAGCCGCCAATCGGTCTAATCCTAAGCCACAAGAAACGACACTCCGCAGGAAACAACTCATGGAGACCTGAGGGAACACCGAAAACCCTCAGACACACTTGGACACGCAACCCAAGGTAAACGAGACCACGAGGCATCCAGAACCAGTATCTCGGACTGGACAAAACCGCCAAGACACGCACACACTAGGTCACACGTCAACCACTGGGTCAGACCGGGTTGACCCGAACCTAACAACAATGCTCGAAAAGTAGGAAAGAAAATCCTACCTCATGCAAGAAGACTCCTGGCTACCTTACAACGTAGTCTTAGCCCTCATAGGATGTCAGAAGACCTCCACGGGACAGCGGGCAGACCACAAGGCCAAGCCAAGACAAGTCAAAATCAAAATAACGAAAAACGGAGCACAAGGGATGTAACGCGCCACCCCTAGACCGCTACAAGAATATGACAGTCTAGACCTGAGCCATTACACTCCGAGCGACAGTCGGGGGAGCAGCCGTCACTCACACCGCCCTAACCAACTCTAAAACATAGAAAATAGCATGTAACGGCCAGCACGGGGCGCGTTACACACACCTGACGCGCCAGACCAGGGCCGTCAGGGCCAACAACCCTCAAACACAAAACACACGAAGTATGTAACGCGCTAGACGAGGCACGTTACAACGAACTAACGCATGGGAGCGAGCGCGTTATAGCCACCTGACGCACAAGACCAGGCGCGTCAGGGCCAACACACCCACAACCAAAGCTAGCTGAGAGGCATGTAACGGCCAGCACAGGGCGCGTTACAAACGCCTGATGCACAGAGGCCCCACCGTTATATCCAACGGCGTAGCAACCCAACTCAGCCAACACAGCATGTAACGGCCTGGGGCAGGCGCGTTACAAACACCTAACGCATGGGGGAACCACCGCCAGAGGCACCACCTCAAATGGTCAACGTCGGTCAAACGGAATGTAACGGCCAGAACAGGGCGCGTTACATCCATCTAACGCGCTGGGTCAAGCGCGTTAGAGGAACCGACTCAACCCAAGCAATCAACGACAAAAGAGATATAACGCGCCTCACGGGACGCGTCAGAGGAATGTGACGCGCCAGCCCTGGGCCGTCACTCTCTCACAACCCCAAAGAACTCAATCAACCCAAACAATGTAACGGTCAGTCGTGGGGCCGTCAGAGCAAGTGACGGTCCCTGGAACGACCGCCACACCAGTTACGGCGGGAAAATGGAGGGTTAGCCAAATCGGCCCGTTCCACGCCCCATTCACGCCGAAGCGCAGGGGAAACAACCCTCGACGATGAAAAACAACATAAGAAGGCTAAAAAGCCCACATGCAAGCATTAAAACTCAAGATCGGGGCGATTCTAACGAATCCACCCTAAGTGGATCAACGAGGTTCCCGGGCTCCCACCGGCCTCGAATGACCACCGATCAACACAAAACAAGCATGGATGGGATCCTAACATCCCTGCGGTCAGTTTAAAACTAACTACACCACAAACGGTCGCCGTTTTCCGGCAAACCCTACAAACCACGAAAACCACGGTTTAGGCAAAACAAGCCCAAATTTTCTTACCGAACGGCGTGCAATGGCAGGGAAAACAGAGAGGAGGAAGTGAGGATCAGTCACCCTACCTCCACCGAAGAAACCGAGCCTCGAAAGGACTAAACCACGCCAAAATCCACTCGCGAACCGATCCACCGGCTTAGAATCCACCGAACGGGATCGCGCCAGAATCGATCCGATCCTCGCCTCATCGCGCACCTAGCCAGCTCCACCACGTCCCCAGCACACGCCCCAAGGTACCCCGTCTGCAGTCGGAGCCGAGAGAGCGAAACGGGAGAGAGACGGCAGCGGTGAAATGCGAAGGGAGGAGAGAGGAAAGAAAAGAAAAAGAAAAGAAATTAGGAAATTTTCATAATTTCTGAAAATTCTGAAAATACGCCGAAAATGCACAAATTCAGAAAAATACGTAAAAATAGTCGAAACGACCGGCTTGAAGAGTACATCATCGCTGTAGCATTCACGAGTTCAAGAACTAACAAACAAACTCACCGTAGGGTTCCGTAACTAGTACGAGAGAAAAACTTACACGGCTCGTAAAGCTCAACTCGGAAGCCACCAAAGCGAACCGAAACTCACCGAAACTAATCCAAAAGATCCAATGAAGATCCAGCAAGACCTACCAAGGATCCAAGGCATTACATCCTCCCCTCCTTTAAGAAATTTCGCCATCAAAATTAAAGATTTGCAAAGGAGAAGCAGGGAAGAACAACCCGACAACACAACCACGAAAACAACACAAATCTCCAGAAACACAGCTCAGAGGAACACCGTCAGACCACCATTACAGGTATACACTCAGCTTCCAAGACACAAGTCCGCAGCACGAGCATGGCACCAAAGTGAGCACATCTGACACCTCTGAAGCAAGGCAACGTCGTTTACGCCTCACAGAATAGGAGACACGACTGCCACAACAACCGATAACCAACACCAAAAAACACAACGACAGCATGGCAAGCGGCAGCTTACACAAGGAGACACTGTCTTCTCAGCCGACAGCTCGACGACGTCATCGGCTCCAGTGCCAAAGGTAACAGGGAACACCTGGCACACAGGATTCCAACGACAATAGCACTGCTGGACCACATCTTATCGAGTCGCAAGCCACTCTAGGGAAAAGAGTACAGCAAGGCTAACCGACACGTCCAGGTCCAAAACAGAGACACGCAATCATAGAGAAACAACGCCAAAACAACAACAATAGCAACACTCGCAGAATTCCGGTTCCGTTCCAAACACAGAACCAAGGAACACATCTGCAAGCAGGGTCACATTAAGGCACACGAACAGCTGAACACACGTGATGCGGGACAATATGCTCTGATACCAAATTTGACGCGGGACGGAACTGACAAATGGACTAAACCTATGATGAAGACCAAGTGCGGCCAGCACTCACACGTGACAAGGCAAGCCGAGTGATCGACCTCCGTACTATTCCTCCGAAGAGAGGCGTCTCTCAACAAGAAACCCAAGTCCACGGTCGTCCCTATGAGGGAAGCGAGTGGATCAAAGCGGCAAAGGAGCCGACGCGCAACTATAGGAGTCTAGTCCGAGCTCGGTGCTCGACTAGGGCCACGAAATGGGATACTCTCACTCACGATCTCGCGGTGTTGAATGCTAGCTAGGATCCCTACGCTCTCACGCGGCATATAAGATCACATACTAGTAAAGCAAAATGCCAAGGGGGGAGCGTCGCACGTACCTCCACGCCTAGGCGTGGGGAAGGAACCCCGGCCGAGACCGACAACCCCGATACACACAATGAAAGAATAGGTACAAGCCAGCAATGGTGCCCACTCCTCGCAGGGAGATAACAGGATACAACAATTCCATTCGGGGCGGCCGATACACGGGCTGACGGGCGGCACTCGGTGAAGGGTTGGCCACGAGGAGGGTCCGGATGACGATCGGCAGAATCGCAGCAACGCGCGACTCGGTGGTAAACGTTCCCACGAATGGATCCGGAGTCCGATTGGGGCGCCGTCAGCGAGGGCGCGTAGTTAGGTCGCAGGAGGAAGCCTCGGCCAAAAGGCGTGCTCAGATTCCGTCCGTGGAAGCCGTGGCCGCACCTGCAAGTGGGGACAAGGAATCTGCTCCCAGAACTGCGCTGTCGAGCGGGGAAAATGGTAACTCGCTGCTCCGGTAGGCGAACGAGGCCCCGCTTGTGGGAGGACGTCGGGGACGCAGAGAAGCAGGTCCGGACCAAAGAGCTCGATCCGATCTGGTCGTGGTTGGACGCTGTGAACTTTGGAAGTCGCCGGTTGTCCTGGCACCGGGTGGACTGGGCAGACCCGCGTGACCTCACGGGAACGGACGCCACGAACAGCTCGGACGTCGGAACGAGACGAGGTTGGCGGCGTTGGAAAGAGGACGACGAGAGGTACAAACCCTGAAGAAATCAGCTCCAAACTCGGAGTTGTCCGTCCTGTGGGATTTTCGCAAGAAGGAGGGTGGATCTGGGCGCGCAGAGAGGGAGGCTCCTGCACTAGCTCACGAGAAAACTCGCCACGGGTGGTGCCGACCTCGGATCGAGGCGAAACCAAAGCCCACGCGCTGCCGACTCGTAGAAGTATCCACCAAAAAAAGGAGGGGCTCGGATTCGACCCGCACCGGATGGGGACGCCACTGCAACTCGGGGCCGAATCTGGAACACGCGAACTCGAACCGGAGACGAAGTAGAAGGGAGGAAGAACCTCGGCGTCGCACCGAGGGGATGGGGAGTCGCACCCCGGGGTTGCTCCCGTCGCAGGAGCAGAGGAGGAAGAGAGGGTCGCCCTCTCCAAGGGGTGGCTGCGCCAATGGCTGCTCAATCAAAATATTTCATCTATTCATTAATTCTCTAAAGAAAATACAAGAGATCTTTTATATGGGGAGGGGAAATGCTAGGTTTGAAACCCTAGCCACAAGGGAAAGGGGGGGGATGCGCAATGGGCAAGGGGGGAAAGGGGTGCGCACCACTCCTAGAATCTAGGAGTGAAATTGGGAAAGGGGGGCGGCCAAAGGAGGGATGGGGTGGCCGGATGGGGAAGGGAAAGGGGGGTGCGCATCCCTCTTCTTAAAATTTAGGAGAGGGCCGCACACTCCACTCCTAGAAAGTAGGAGTGGGGCGGCTGCCACCTCCTCCTCTTGGAGGAGATGAGAGGGGCGCCCAAAACCCTAATGGGCCAAAAGGTTGGACCAAGAAGTGGCCCACTAGTCCTATTGCCCAACCAATGAGCCTAGCACACCCAATAAAGGTCTAATTGGCCCCAATTGGCCTACAAAGGTCCACAATAAAGAATAAACATGTCCACGCAGGGACTAAACCAAGGCCTGGTATGGCCATCATGTAAAAGAAGGTCCTCTAAACCATGCCGTAGTCGCCGAGCCAAAGAGATGCCGGCGTGCTCCGCGTGCTCCGTCGAGAAAGGCGGCGCGTGTCCTCACCAATTCTCCCCGGGTGGGAAGAACTCGACCCCGTCGAGTAAGGGTCACGATCGCTCCAATAACGATCCAGCAGGTCCGGGTCGATCAGCTCCAGCTCTCCACGTGTGATCCAGGTGTCGTCTGTCGCAGGGCGCCCTCTCCAGCGCACTAGGAAGCGCTGGTAGGCTCCGCTCCTGGTCGTGGTCACCTGCTCATCCAGTATGCAATCTATATACTCGCGTGTCTGTAATGGGGCTGGAGGAGGTGGACGCTCAGAAGGTGTAATGCTCTCAACAGGAGGGGTAGGCCCCAAAAGCTCACTGGGAATCACCGCGGGATCCCGATATGCCACCAGATCAGAGACATTGAACGTCGAACTGATCCCATAGTCGTCTGGTAGCTCAATCTCATACGCATTCGACCCTATTCGCTTCAGAACTCGGAAGGGTCCTGCACCGCGGTCCTGGAGTTTCTTCACGGCCCCCGAAGGGAACCGTTCAGGTCTAACCCTGATCAGGACGTACTCTCCCACTTGGAACTCACGGGTGCGTCGATGCGCATCAGCTAGATCCTTATAACGTGCGTTGCTGGCCTCGAGGTGGTGATGATGCAGACTCCGAACTAGCTGTGTTGACTCATATCTATATGAATGCAGGGGTGGTCCTGGACATCCAAATATGGATCTAGCATGCCTATGACTCCTACATGATTGGACAACACGGGGAGGACCAGGACAACCAAAGTTGTATCTATCATGCATGGGTGTCCTACGGAATGTGGTAGACTCATGGGGACTAAATTGCCCAAACTCACTCATGACATTCCCTATATGAGACAAACACCTATATGATGGTGGACATGAAGAAACATGGGGAAGAGACATGTGTCCCTGGCCTCCTAAGCTCGGGCATCTGGATGCCGGTAAGGTGAGGTGTTGACTAGAAGGCCTAGGTGGTGTATGATAGTGGACCTCCTCGACAAGGTGGGGAAAAGAATATGGGTCGAGAGGCTCACTAGGGAGGGGATCGAAAGGTTCAAAGAAATGATGACCCCTCCCGACAGGTCCCTTCACTATACTTGCCCATGTGCGACATTCGCCCAGGTGCAGATAATCACCTTCAGGCACTCTCATGTATGGGGCAAGAGGCTCATGAGGAAGGCAAGGAAGGCAAGGTTCCTCCCTCGGGACCGTGAAACCATAAGCGGGGACAAAATCAACCTCCACGGGTATGGGAAATAATAAAAGGACCTCGGATGTGATATGTCCTATGGTGTAGACCGAGGTAATAGACCCCAAGGCAGGGAGTGTAAAGCTATGACTATAGGGTTGGTCAGACCCTAAGGTCAACATATAAGTCAACTCCCATTGATAATCTAAACTCCTAAGGAAGTCCTTCACATTTTCAAGAAAGCAGAAGGACCGAAAAGTGGTGTGAAAGGAGTTAAGGGGTATTATTGGGAGGGCTGGTCCCATGGGTGTATAGCAAGGAATGGAGACATCTAGAAGTGGACCCTCCCTTAGCCAGCTAGCTAAAGACTCACCAATGACCAGCTCACCCTCAGAAGGTAAGAATGTCTCTATATGAGGGTCTAAGGGTGAAGCCTCTCTCTCGGGAGTGGAAACGGAGTCCTCTATGATGTGGAAGGGATCACTCCCTAACTCCTCAACCTCAGTTAGGTACTCCTCAATCAACTCCTGTTCAGCCTCGTAACTCACTGGAACAAACCCAGGTGATGACATGGAGGTGGTCGGCGTAACGCCGTCATGGAAGACAAACTCACCGGGAAGGTGAGATGGGTGTAAGGTGCAGGTCCTCCTATCCAGGTCGATGGTCGCACTTCTTTCCTCCAACCAAGTTCACCCTAAAATGATGCATGGACCAGCAAGTGTGCTGATCTTGCACCAAGCGCCATCGAAATATTTAACGGGGCCAAACCACCGTTGAAACTCGATAAAAGCTAAACCATCACGGAGAACAATCTCCCCAGTCTTAGAGAGTGACTCAATAATGTCTTGTGAGACACAGTTAGACGACACCCTACTGATGAAGTCGATCTCCGTATGCATCCCATTAGGTAGGATGGCAATGGACATGACAGGGCGCTGGAATGACTCGGTCATCGGTATAGGGATCGGGTCTCCCGACGACTGAGTGGTAGGGGCGACACTTAGGGGTCGTACCATAAGAGCGTCGAATCGGGCCAACAGGGATGACGATGCATGGGCTCGAGGAATCGCCATGGGGCTGGCGGGAAGCTGGACATGCAAGACTCAACGAGATAAGGGTAAAACTCTAACTAGACACAAACCTAAAATGACAATGCAATGGTACGTTACCTAGATGAACTAAGAGACTCAATGCACCCTAGACAACCTAAAGACTCAAATGAACTCCAGCAAATCTAATGACTCGACATGGCCTAGGACCTCAGTCTGTAGGGACAAACTGGACGACCATACTCTGATACCAAATTTGATGCGGGACAATATGCTCTGATACCAAATTTGACGCGGGACGGAACTGACAAATGGACTAAACCTATGATGAAGACCAAGTGCGGCCAGCACTCACACGTGACAAGGCAAGCCGAGTGATCGACCTCCGTACTATTCCTCCGAAGAGAGGCGTCTCTCAACAAGAAACCCAAGTCCACGGTCGTCCCTATGAGGGAAGCGAGTGGATCAAAGCGGCAAAGGAGCCGACGTGCAACTATAGGAGTCTAGTCCGAGCTCGGTGCTCGACTAGGGCCACGGAATGGGATACTCTCACTCACGATCTCGCGGTGTTGAATGCTAGCTAGGATCCCTACGCTCTCACGCGGCATATAAGATCACATACTAGTAAAGCAAAATGCCAAGGGGGGAGCGTCGCACGTACCTCCACGCCTAGGCGTGGGGAAGGAACTCCGGCCGAGACCGACAACCCCGATACACACAATGAAAGAATAGGTACAAGCCAGCAATGGTGCCCACTCCTCGCAGGGAGATAACAGGCTACAACAATTCCATTCGGGGCGGCCGATACACGGGCTGACGGGCGGCACTCGGTGAAGGGTTGGCCACGAGGAGGGTCCGGATGACGATCGGCAGAATCGCAGCAACGCGCGACTCGGTGGTAAACGTTCCCACGAATGGATCCGGAGTCCGATTGGGGCACCGTCAGCGAGGGCGCGTAGTTAGGTCGCAGGAGGAAGCCTCGGCCAAAAGGCGTGCTCAGATTCCGTCCGTGGAAGCCGTGGCCGCACCTGCAAGTGGGGACAAGGAATCTGCTCCCAGAACTGCGCTGTCGAGCGGGGAAAATGGTAACTCGCTGCTCCGGTAGGCGAACGAGGCCCCGCTTGTGGGAGGACGTCAGGGACGCAGAGAAGCAGGTCCGGACCAAAGAGCTCGATCCGATCTGGTCGTGGTTGGACGCTGTGAACTTTGGAAGTCGCCGGTTGTCCTGGCACCGGGTGGACTGGGCAGACCCGCGTGACCTCACGGGAACGGACGCCACGAACAGCTCGGACGTCGGAACGAGACGAGGTTGGCGGCGTTGGAAAGAGGACGACGAGAGGTACAAACCCTGAAGAAATCAGCTCCAAACTCGGAGTTGTCCGTCCTGTGGGATTTTCGCAAGAAGGAGGGTGGATCTGGGCGCGCAGAGAGGGAGGCTCCTGCACTAGCTCACGAGAAAACTCGCCACGGGTGGTGCCGACCTCGGATCGAGGCGAAACCAAAGCTCACGCGCTGCCGACTCGTAGAAGTATCCACCAAAAAAAGGAGGGGCTCGGATTCGACCCGCACCAGATGGGGACGCCGCTGAAACTCGGGGCCGAATCTGGAACACGCGAACTCGAACCGGAGACGAAGTAGAAGGGAGGAAGAACCTCGGCGTCGCACCGAGGGGATGGGGAGTCGCACCCCGGGGTTGCTCCCGTCGCAGGAGCAGAGGAGGAAGAGAGGGTCGCCCTCTCCAAGGGGTGGCTGCGCCAATGGCTGCTCAATCAAAATATTTCATCTATTCATTAATTCTCTAAAGAAAATACAAGAGATCTTTTATATGGGGAGGGGAAATGCTAGGTTTGAAACCCTAGCCACAAGGGAAAGGGGGGGGATGCGCAATGGGCAAGGGGGGAAAGGGGTGCGCACCACTCCTAGAATCTAGGAGTGGAATTGGGGAAGGGGGGCGGCCAAAGGAGGGATGGGGTGGCCGGATGGGGAAGGGAAAGGGGGGTGCGCATCCCTCTTCCTAAAATCTAGGAGAGGGCCGCACACTCCACTCCTAGAAAGTAGGAGTGGGGCGGCTGCCACCTCCTCCTCTTGGAGGAGATGAGAGGGGCGCCCAAAACCCTAATGGGCCAAAAGGTTGGACCAAGAAGTGGCCCACTAGTCCTATTGCCCAACCAATGAGCCTAGCACACCCAATAAAGGTCTAATTGGCCCCAATTGGCCTACAAAGGTCCACAATAAAGAATAAACATGTCCACGCAGGGACTAAACCAAGGCCTGGTATGGCCATCATGTAAAAGAAGGTCCTCTAAACCATGCCGTAGTCGCCGAGCCAAAGAGATGCCGGCGTGCTCCGCGTGCTCCGTCGAGAAAGGCGGCGCGTGTCCTCACCAACACGACCACAAGAGACGGGTCACACATTAGACTGCTCACCAAGAAGAGACCCACAACAACGAGAAACAACAAAAATCTCGGAGAACACAATTCAAGGACCACAAACACACCTCGAGAGCACAATACTGTGGACGTCAAAAAATGACGGCGTCGAGCATACGGCACGCACGTCGTAACACTCGAGAGCAATCCGGAGACGAAAATGCCGAATAAACCTCATGCCTCGCCCGATCAGGACGAGAACTCGCTTGGTGGTTTGCTACCCGCTAAGGAAGCCCCCTAAGTAGAAGATACAGCTACAACGCTCCGACCGGCCATGCCGAGAGCTGAATCAGAGAAAAGTCAGGAACTCCGGCACAGTCTCGACATGCACCGAAAGTCACGCAGAATCTGGGACCGAGTCCCAGAGGTTACAAACAGAATATTGTGGAGGCCATACATCGCAACCGGAACGTTCTGGGAATGTTGACATTCATATAAACGGCCGTGACTTCGAAAATAATCCGTTTGGTGCTTAAAACGGCACGAAGGGACCTTAAAACGGCACGAAGGGGCCTTAAAACGGTGCGCCTTAAAACGGCGCGCCCCCCTTCTCAAAACGGCGCGCCCCTTTTTTCTTTGGCTATCCGGCGCGCTCCTGTCGAAGGGGCTTCCCCCCCTTGATGCTTAAAACAGCGCCCCTTTGAATGTGGCGCCGTTTTAACCCCTCATTCTATTCTCTGAAGCGCTTCCCCGGCGCGCAATCAACCCATCCCGTCATCAGTCCGATCCCCTATTTTCGGGCGCAAATGAAGAGAACTTACCTGAAATGGCCAGGCCTCCGACGTCCGGCCAATGTGCAACCGCCTGAACTCCTCAAGCTCCCTAGAATGGCAATCTTCGAGCTCCGCACCGAACATCGCTTCCTTGCCAGTCACCGTCGACCAATCCGGTGGAGGCACCTCCCCTACGCTATGAATCCCCCTACCTGCAGGCCACTCAACAGCGTCGGATACAGAGAGGGAGAAGAATGGAAGCGAAGGGGCATTGAACTTCAAGGGGCTCCTTTCCCAGCTCGATGTATATATATATCGAGAGAAGAGAAGAAAGAAAGAAGAGAAGGAGGAAGAAAGAAAAAAAGGGAGAGAGAGCTAGAGAAGGGAGAAGGGGGAACCGGCCTTCGAGAGCTCCACGGTTCTGGGCTGAAGAAAGGAGAAAAGAGGTAGGGGGCGAGAGCGAGAGGTGAGTTAGAGGGGGAGAAGCCAATGCTTCCCTCTCCCTCCTCCGTCTAATGCTTCATTCTTTCTCTCCATCGAATGTATTTTCCCTTTCTTTTTGTAATGCCTTCTCTTCTATTTTATATGTATCAAGTTTCCTTCCCCGTTTGTATGGATGAATAAAAGAGAAAGAAAGGAAGTCTTTTTGCAAGCTCAGTCTCCTCTGTTCCGACCCTTGCTCCCCTTTCTTTCTCTCTGATCATCCGGGGGCCTTTGAGGTCTGCCACTTCATGGCATGACCTCCAAGATAACCCATTCGATGGATGAACATTTCTTGCCCAGCCGTGGCAAATATTTGTCCTTGTTGAAGACCCATTGCCCGTGAGTCGTGGTCGCTCTTGTAGGCTGGCCCTCGAGCATTCCGCACTCGCACTTGCGCTAACGGACCGCCGTGAGGCCGCTCCGCATTTTGAGAGTTTACCCCAGAGCAATCCGATTGGTGACTCTCCTTTATCTCCGGCAAGTCTCGGTCCGGGGGAGGTGCTACCCAATTCTCGCCATGGCCAAGAACGCTCAAGAACAAACGAACAAGCCACTTCCGAGAACAAGAACCATACACAGTAAAAATATGTGAACTAAACCCCTCGAACGAAACACTTAAAGTACACGCTAAGTCACCCTAACGAACAGTTAAACGCCTAAACTTCCTTCCTACCAACATAATCTACCAAATGGATGAACAAACGCATCATAAAATCTATCTACGGGTGAAAGAAAAGAAGTGCACAGTCAAAGCAATAAGCCCTCAGGGGAGTTTAATACGGCGCGGTGACTATTTCACCGTGCCGGTTTAACATCACTCTCAAAATCCTCTTTGAACCTTCAATCGACAAGTGCCTTCAACACCGTAGCCCGGCGCGGCCTTAACCGGCGCGCCCTCCTCACAAAAGCCCCGTATCCCCTCCTTCCAAATGTTAAAATGGCGCGCCCTCCCTTGTCCTCTAATTCCGGCGCGCCCTCCTCCCTTGTCCTCCAATTCCGACGCGCCCTCCTCCCTTGTCCTCCAATTCCGACGTGCCCCTTCACATCTTAACCCGGCGCCCCTAAAACCGGCGTGCCCATCTTCTTGCAACTTGCTAATACGGCGTAGCAAAAGAAAACTAAAAGAATGAAAAGAAGAAAGAAAACTATTGAAATTAAAGAATAAACAAGAGAATAAGGACTAAATCAGTAAACAAAATAGAAAGAATGGAATGGGAATGAATCACTTAATTCAATGATCGGAACAATGGCAGTGGCATACCCCCTCATAATTAAAATTTTGTTCCGGGGGCGCTGCCCCCTTGACCCCCGCGACCTGACCGCTCAGGTCGATCCACGTGCGAGGGCGCACGTTAGTGAGCTCGGGCTACGCACTTAATAATTCACTCCCTCGGACTGGGTGCAAAGAGAAAATCAATGACGCCTTATGGTATCGAACATGGTTTACGGAATTTCAGACGTGGCCATAGTCCGAAATCATCCCCGGCCAACAGTCTATCAACTTGACCCGTCCCTACCGGGGTCCAATCCCGCATTCTCATTAAACTTACCTTGTTCGTGGCAGACATCTGCGCGGTTTTGTTACCGTCTTTTATACTACAAACACGGACCTTCGTCCAAACATGAAGTGGCCCATGAGTGGCTGACATAGTCTAAACATTCGCGTCCCGATAGGGGTTTCTAGCATAGTTCATCTTTCACTATCCTCCTGCATTATTAATATTCTCTCTAGGCCGTAGGGCCCTTATTCCCGACAATCAATCAAGGGTGTTTCCCCGTATGGGGGATGTAAATGACGATGTGGCCTTCATGGCACGGCGGGTTTTGGTCCCGACACGAACCACACAATCGTCTGATTAGTCAGATCGAGCGCATAATAAATCGTCACTTTGTGACTGGCACGCTCACGCACCTAAATAAATGAACAATATGATAAGTGAAAATAAGTGCGTCCACAAGTCTGGCACGCCCGGTGGGACCAAAATCACCCTTCATCTCTTTTCTGGGACTAAGGGCCCTACGGCCCCTTTCTTGTAATACTAATTATTTGATTTGCAAATGTAGGTTGCATGTCGGACACCAGGATGGCCCCCACGTTCGGCCAATAGGCCGTCGAGAGCCATGTTCGGAACGGCTACTTGGCCGTCCCCCTCAGCTTCGGGAGCTTCCCTCCCGCGGTAGGCTTCCCCAACTTCCTCGGGGTGGCCTTCATGAACCTGTTGGACGTGGAAGCGTTGGACAGGACTGAAAGCAGCGCTCCCATCCAGGGGGCCGCCAAAGCTACTGTCGACCGATCAATGGCCGAGACTTCCAAGACCCTCCCGATTAGGACGCTGAGCTACAACGTGCACCACGTGCACCAAACTGCCGGCCCTTCTCACCCAGGGTCGGCCTCTTGCCAGAGGAGGCTCCGGAGGAGCCATGCCACAACATCACCCCAAGGCCGATTCTCCAGCACCGGCAAGTCGGCTGTCGTCGAGACTTTCCGGGTGCATCTTAACGGACATCGTTTCGAGGTGATCCCGGATCGTATTGTACCCGTCGTACCAGTGCGCAACTCTTTTCAGGCACTAGAGAAGATGAAGGGCAGGATGACGCCCGCCATTCAGGCCCCAGCACCGCAGCATCAGTCGGCCCCCAGGCCCACCAAAGCTAAGCAAGTTTGGGTTCCCAAGGGGGCCCGGTTCACCTCACCAGCCCCGGAGAGGCCCAGCACCTTCCGCCCGGCAAGGGCACAACAAGGAGTTCGGGTCAAGACATCGGCCTCCGTCCGCCAGCCGGCATTAACTACACCAGCCCCACCGGAGAACATCCACCGTCGACACTACCAACGTCACTATCAGGCTGCCCGTGTGGAGCCTGCAACCCTGTTTGCATGTCATTTTTTTATCTTATTTATTATTTCACGTGTCGATCAACCGATTAACTAACTGGTAATTAACTAACTGATTGACGACGCGGGCGTGCCAGTCACGTGAGTGACGAGTTTATTATGCGCTCATTCTGACCCGTGTCGGGCGAAAGTGAGGTTCGGTCGGGACCGGCAGTCCGCCATACCATAAAGGTCATGGCGTTAATTACATCCCCCACGAGGAGGGAACACATTTGATTAATTGCCGAGATAATGGGCTGTCGAGGCCGGAATAAAGGATGCAACGTTATGAGCACGACAAGATCACATGCGATTTATTTATCATGCAAGGGGAGACAAGATTCATTAAATTAGAGACCTTGGGTACGTGGCGGAGGACGTGGGTCCGAAGACCACCATCGCGCATAGCGAAAACTTTCGATCAGGGGTAACCCGACCTTCTGTCAACGCCATTTGATATACCCGAGGGTCTATGCAAGCATGCAGGCATGATGATGATAACTATACTGAGCATGGAAACAGAATTATGACAGTAAACAATGCTTAATCACATTCATTGATCCCCGTCAGAAGAGAGGGAAACGATAGCACAAGGGTGATGACGAAAGCAAAGTGTTCACACACATGATATTCAACATGGTAAAGAGGTTATTCGGAGCATGAACAGCCCTTGCCTTACTTAATCTACCGCTGATTAGGGTAGTCAATATCGACCATGGGAGGCCAGGGTTGCCCTGAGAGCGAACGAGAGATTAGAACGACATAAAGACGTGAAACGGCGCGAGAGATAGCTTCACGGCGCGGTAAAGCGTAGGTAAAAAGGGTTAATCCGGCGTGGTAAAGCGTAGGTGAATCGTTAATCCGGCGCGGCCTTATAACAAGCTAAAACGGCGCGCAGGGAATGGGGCGCGCCGGTCAAAGGCGCGCTGGGAATGGGCCCAAGAAAAAAAGGGAAATCGTGAGTCACATGTTAATACGGCGCGGTGGGGGTAATACGGCGCGGTGGGGGGGCCGCGCCGTATTAAGGCGCGCCGGCTAAGACCACGCCGTTTTGACTTATTTTTTGAGCATTTCTGAAACCCTTTGAGTTTATTTGAGTTTTTACTGAAAGTTATGGAGTTATTTGGACCAACTAATCGTTCGATTGAAGTCCAGGACCCTCTGGAAATGATGCAGTGAGTCAGTGCGAGGTTCATACTCGAGCACTGAGTCAATTGAGTCCAGAACGAGTATCTCATTATAGCTTTAGTTATGCTGAGTCTGTCCAAAATTTGACAGCATCTCCCCTGAACATGAAGAGTTGCAGGGGAGAATCGGGGTCATACTCACTCGTGGAGTAAGCCCCTAAACCGCCGGTCTGCACAGAGGCATCCAGCAAAATCCCATCGGATAGGATACCCCGAGGACTAGCCTGCGAGGGGCACCAAGACTCCGGGGGTGAAGAGACAGAGGGACGAAGCCGCCGATGATGGGAGCAGCACCCCGAGGACTAGCCTGCGAGGGGTGGACAACCCACAGCTTACGGCACATCCTATGGAGGAATCGACCACCAAGAGGGTGAAGCTCCGAGGGCTGGCCTACGAGGAGCATACATCTCTTGGCCTCGATTAGGTCTCAGATTGTCGGGGCTAAGCCTGTTAGGCTAAGACCCCTGTTGCTATCTGCTATGGCCTTGGGGAAACATCTACCATCGAGGGGTAGAGTTCTCGATCGCCCAGCAGCTATGTGAAGTATTGGGGAATGTCCCCCTCCCCGGGTGATTGAAACGAAATAAAAGAATCTCGGAACGGTTTACATGACTATGATGCAGAAGGGGGTAGTCAATGCACAGGCGAGACGAGCCAAACATAGAGGCATATGCTCGAACAGTTACGGCGCAATGTTAAGTCGATGCATCTTACAATCCCAAGAACGACTCCCACCTCGCGAGCCACAGGGCAACAGGAAGGGAAGAGTCAATGGGAGTTAGACCCTCGACATCACGGTGGAAAGAAGCATACGCAGAAGCGTAGCTCTGTCCACGGAGGGGATGCGGAGACCCTTAAATCAGACACGAGCACGGTCGAAAGGAAAAACCCCGGGGAGGGGTGTTTCTGTAGCCCACGGTGCTTCGGGGCATGATCGGGGCTTCAGGGAAACCAGAATCGGAGAAAACACGCGGAAGACCTTAAACATACACCTCGATGTAGATAGAGAAGGAGACAGAAGTTTCAAATCATTCATTTGACCTGCTGGTCCAGACATTCATATACACATTGCCATCCCAGAAACGGGAATGGGCCATCGTTTACACGTTAAGAATCGGCGCCGGCATCATTGCTCGGTCGCCGTTCATCGTTTGCAGAGGAAAAATACAGTAAAGAGAAGAAGTCACAGAGGAGGGGAGGGGTCGGCTCATATCATTGCCATCCCTCCCCTCTCTTGCTTACAGTTGGTAGACGGAAACCCCGAAAGAGGAAAATTCACGAAAAGCGGAGAGAGATAGACGCCGGCGCCCACCTGTTCTCAAAACAGAGTATCGGCCCGCTTCTCCTTCTCCGGCTCCGGAGGACTTCACCCAGAACAGAGGAAGACGGCCGTCGAAGGATGCTCGGACAGAAACTCCCCTCTTCCAAGAAAGCTCTCTCTCTCTCTCTCTCGAAAACTTCTCTCGGAAGAGAACTCTCTTATCTCCTTTTCTTTCTTTCTATCTTTTTCTCTCCTTCTTCTCAGCCCCTATTTTTCTCGTTTCGAATAGCCATCTGTATATATACACGATCGAGCCCCAAGCCTCATACGGCGTGAAGAACTGCGCGCCGGGAAGGGCTTCATGGGTCTTTGCGCGCCGGAATAGCCAGGCCCTGGATGGGGTTCAGCGCGCCGGGATAAAGGGCATCAAGTGGGGGGCGCGCCTGTTTAGGGCGCGCCGGGCTAATACTCCTCGTGCGCTTCGAGCCAGTCGATGAGTCCGGGGATGATTCCGGGGGTCACCGTGAACATTTATCTTGCCAATGCTCCTCGAAACTTCGACGAGATGTCTTGTAGAAGCTCCCAGGCTGACGTACGGCCATTCCCGAGACTCCAGATAGCTTTGATCTGATCATACGGGCTTTCCGCTGACACGGCCTTTGGCTCTATGATTCGTGCTGCTGGCTCGGTCTGGCTCGTGCCCAAAGCTCCTTAGGGGGTTGGATAACACCAGGGATAGTTCCGCCTGAGCTGGGCGATCATTCGGCCACTAACGGGCCCATCTTGGCGGGAAGCCGTACCCGTGCCGGGTGATCGGGATCTTCTGCCGCCAGAGCTTTCGGTCCTCCGTCTCGGGGAACCAGGGGAACTCCTTCACCTTCAGGAGAGCCTTTCATAAGGCGGGAAGCCACTGGGTAGACCGTCGTCCTTGATCGGACAACGGGTGTAGTGTATGCGGCACGAGAGAGTCGATGCCGGTTCATTGGGCAGGCTTGATCACACTGCCGGTTGATTGTTAGTTTGTCTCGGCTCTCCTGAGGTGAAGTCCTCGTGTCCATACGGGATGACTCGAGGCTCTGGCAGCTTGGGAAATCTTCAATATGTTGATCTTTATCAGCTTCAGTGCTTCAGCGGGCCGGGTCATTCGTCCTTATGGCTTGGTCACCGACGATCATATTTTGGGTGCCAACAAATGCCCCCCAGACGTGGGTGTTGCGAGCAAGGTACGAGTGCAGCAGGGCCGACGGATGAATTTCACCCAGAACGATTCCCTCTTCGATTGACAGGAGCCTGGGATGGCCTTTAATTCGGCACGGATATTAACCCGGCGCCGTTTAGATGTTAATACGGCGCGGGTAATCCGACGCGCCCCCTTGGCCTTGGACGTTAATCCGGCGCGGCCCTTTGCGTATTCTCGTTGATCCGGCGCGGCCTTGGCGCTGGGGGTTGATCCGGCGCGCCTTTCCCCGGCGCGCCTTTTGCTTACGGGCTTTTTAATCCGGCGCGCTAAATAGCGCGCCGGTTTAACAAGGGGGAGACTCCCCCTATTTACTTCTTCTTCCTCATTTTTTCTTCATCGCCTCTCATTTGACGATTTTCTTTCTCTCTCCTCCCTTTCTTCTCTCCCTCTGGTGCCGAGTGAGCTAAGGGCGAGAGCGGCGGCGGTTCTTTCCTTCGGGGTGAGCGAGGTGCTGTCCATTTGGGTTTCGAACCCTTTCTTTGGGCCCCGGGAGGCTTCTAGCAGGGCTTGCCCTCGGAGCTATTTCCCCCGGGTGTTCCTTTGGCCTCGGTGTAATGCCGATGGCTGCCTTTTAGGGGCCGTCCCTTTAGTGGACGCGTTCCCGCTTTCCTTTGGCAATCTCCCGTGCTGGGGAGACTCTGCCGAAATTTTGTCAGAAGTCTGCCTTTGATTAGCTATTTTCTGACTTTTGCTTATCTTTTGATGTGCTTCTTTGCAGCTATTATGGCATCCGGCTCTTCTTCTCGTGCCGTGGTGACGTGGGCGAACGTCAATTCCTTGATCGGGGGCACGGTCAAGTGGCCGTGGTTGCGGAATCTTCAGATTCGGAGACAGACACTGTGGATACCAGCCATCTCCTCATTCTTGGGGGAGACTCCTTTCATTATGACAGGGAAGGTGTCGCCAGGAGGGACTATCCCAAAGACAAACACCTGATGTCCCTTCTCCAACGCTTCAACCTTCAAGGGAAGAGGGACGTGTTCGTTGTCCGAAAAGTTGAGCAGGCCCTGCTGGTGGAGAGAGACAGTCTGACGGACTGCGTGGTGCGGGGAAGACCCATTTATCTCCCCGGAGAGGTTAGGAAATGGAGCGTCGTGCTGGGATTGCAAGATTTGGCTCCAGAAGACGGGCTCCTGACTAGGGCCCCAGAATTTGTACCCGCTCGATGGAATGATTCCGCGGGCAGAGTAGACCGGGAGAAGCCGATCTTTGGCTTATTTCTTGCCCCGCTGAAGTGGGGGTACAGAGAAGAATCATTCTTGCTGGATTGCTTGGCGGTCCGCTTCAAGCACCAGATATCTGTGGGGTGGTTTGCCGAGCTGAGGGCCACCGACGCCCACGCATTCAGGCCCGGAGCAGTGGAGTTCACAGACTATGTGCTGCATCATTATGCTCCAATTCTGACCAGGGCTGGCGTATATCATAGCGTGTATGCTTCAAGGTACCGGTATCCAATCTCCCGGGGCTTGTGCTGTGGTATGATCGAGGTATTCTGCCCCGAATATAACACTTTCTACACTTCAGAGGGAGAGACCTCTTTAGACTTGTGGAGCCTATCACAGCTCAGCGGCCTACCCATTGATGGGGAACCGTATGAAGAAGTTTGTTGGCCTGACTGGCTAAAGGATCAGACCGACGGTGATGGTCGGTATCTGGCGGGTTACGCCTATCGATATCTGATGAAGGCGTACCGCACCCTCTTTCATTCGTCGCACGACACGAGGGAAGCTCGGAAGCCAGGCAAGAAGCGAAGGGTGCGGATGGGCACCTGGCTTCAATATTTCTTCAATGGGAAGAATAAGTACGAAGACTTTCCTCTGATAGCGCCAGTGGCTCAGAAGCGGAAGAAGAGGGTGCGGCGACAGGCCGCTTCATCATCTTCTTCGAGAGGAGGGCAGGGGGAAAACCCAAACCCTACCGGTGTTGATGCAGTCACTCACTGTGATGCATATCTGGTTTATTGGCTCTATTCTTTCGCTCTTCCGCAAGGTGACGAGAGCGTGATCAGGGCGGAGGCCATTTATCCGGTCTGTCTCATGGCTTGGGGCACCAAGCTGTCTCTTTGCCCGGTGGCCCTGTGTCTTATTTACAAGATGTTAGGAGACTTGCACAAGACGCGTCTCCCCAGAAGTCTTCGGACGGTCGGTCCATTACATTTTTTCAATGCTTGGGTTTGTACCCTGTTCCCGGAGGCGGCTCCTCGGGCGTTACAGGCGGTTCCTCTTGTTCCGCGGATGATAGAGTTCGCAAGCGCCGAGCCATCTTTACTAGCGGAGCAACTCTACGCCATTCGGGGCAAATTGGCCCGTATTCCCACGGATTCCCCCGGGGTCCTTCATTTTTGGAGCTTAGCTGCACACTCTAGCCCGCTGGTGAACAGGACGAGGCAGTGTAAGCTCTTCGAGACTGAGGAGTATATTCATCCACTTTCCGGGGCCAAATGTACAAGGCCTATTCTTGAGCCGGAGTTGGTTGATTGGGCGCTGGCTATCAGGCCGAGTGTCCTTGTATTCCGCAAGAGCGGCATTCTGTGGTTGGAGCCGTACTACCCGTTCCGCTTCAGTCGGAACTTCGGCTATGACCAGCACATTCCACATTCTTCTTCACAGTTTGCATTGCCCAACAGGCATAGGGTCGGGCAAGTTTCAAATGATGATGCCCGGATATGGTGGGACTTCTTCCATCACCGGGAGGATGTTTCTTTCAGGGTGCCAACCCCTGCCCGTTTCCCCCGCGTCATGCCTGAATATATCAAGTGGTGGAACGCGCGGACGGGATTTTATAGGAGCTCCCGACGAGAGTGCTGGGCCGTGGCAGAGCACAGGTTCCTGGATTCCCAGCCAGAGCCGGTTCTTGACATTGAATCTTCTTATTTGAAGAAGTTGAAATCCTGGACCAATACAGAAGTGAAGGCCTATCTGGAGGCCCGCAAGGTTGTAAAAGGTCGCAAGACGAAAGTTGAACCGAAGCTGCCCCCGATCAACAAAGATGATTATGTGAAAACCCTTCGGGGTTTATGTCGGGTAAGCAGCGAGAGGGTGATTCTTCAGCAACTCCCTCTGCCAGTAGAGGAGCCTATCTCGGCTGTGGCCGACTGGCGTCCTGAGGTGGATAGGTTGTACCCCTATCGGACCTTCATCCGCAAGGAAGACAGGCGGGATGCCTTATACGACAACACCCCCTGGCTATTTGCGCTTCTTCGCTCACATGGTCTTTCAGTGGGTGGTCCCAGTGAAGCCATCTTGGACCGACCTCTTCACATCTCTTTCAAATATGCTGACAGATGGGGGCTGGACCATCTGAGCCTGTACTATCTCTTGTCTTCTCGTGGTCACGAGGACCTGGCACTGCTGGCCGAGCCGAGTGAGAAGATCAGAGATTTATGCTGGCTTATTCGCGAGGCAGCTTCGAGAGACAAAACGCCATCGCTATATTATTGGCCTCTCTTCCCCTTCTATACGGGGCCGGCAAGTATGTTCCGTTTCTTCATTCAGGCCTTTCGGCCAGCTTCTTTCTTTCATTGTGGTGTATCATTCTCACCTGTGTGCATGTGCAGTCCGACCGACTTCGGAGGAGACCCGGCACTTTAGGGAGTTGATAATAAAGGCCCAGAAGCCAGCATATTTTGAAGTTCCCGAGCCGGCCCCGACTACGACGCCACTGCCTCCTGGCGATTCACGAAAGCGGACTCGATCTCAGTTGAGAGAGGCCGTTGGGAAGGCGAAGGCGGCGGTGACCCGAGTGACACGGGCGCACCGAAAGAAGGCCGCAGAAAGAGAATCAGCAACCGCTCTTCCTTCGGTTGTATCCTTCGAAGAGTTTGAGGCCTCTCGGGCACAAAGGCCAGAAGCTGGAGGTAGGCTCTTCTTTTCTTCATAGTTCATTAGTCACTTTGACTGCCTCGGCTAGCTCATGCTGACGGTTGTCGACGCAGTTGCCGCGGTCGTCGGGCTGGAGGCGACGGTAGATGTTGCGGCTAGGGAAGGGGCAGAGGAAATCCCTGCTGCTCCCGTAGAAAGAGATCTGCCTTCCCCAACACCCATACAGGAGATGGAAGGTAATTCATAGTTTACTTGCGATACCACCGCAAATCTTCATGTCTTCAGCCGGCTTGACCCCTTTCTGCCGTAAATTTCAGTTGATATACAACCGTCACTGCTTCCGGGCTCGAGAGTGCCGAAGAAGCGATTATCCCGGGGCAGGGTGAACCTGTCCTCGAGATCCCACCCACCGTTGCTTCTTGTGTGGAGAGCACGGGGGAAGTTCCTGCTGAGGGTGATGCTTCTGCCGGTGAGGCTCCTGCTCTGATGGTGGAGCGTCCCGAAAGAGCAGAGGGATCCTCCTCCTCTGAACAGGTTGATTATGGTGGCGGCTCCAGTGATGAGGAGTTCCCACCTGTTGACACAGAGACGGAGGATGACGGGGCATCCTCGGCCTATGAAAGCGATCATCCGACTTTCAGCCCACCCCGGTTGTCGTGGAGTGGTTTTGGGCCGTCAGGCTCGCTCGTAAGCGGAGAGGCTGGCGCCGGAGAAGTTGCTTTTAGAGATTTAAGCTTAGTACCGGCCGAGGTAAGGACTCATCCATGGTCGGTGTATGCCGCCCTTCCTCCCTTTTCCTTTCAGCCTCTTGATGTACATATTTCTTGTGCAGACTGAGGTGGTACTGCCAACCATGACGGTGCAGATACCACTCCCGGCTCTAGGCGCGGGCCATGCAAATCTCCCATCCGTCCTGCGGCCTATCGCGCTGCGATACCCTAAGGACTATGCAGCGGCAATGACTCCAGCTGGACTCGGAGCACTGGTGAGGGTTGATAGTTTGGCAGCAGTTGCGACTTTCAGCCTTTAGAAGTCACACAAGAATCAGCTCTGGAGAAGGGTGGCCCCTCCGAAATAGAAGCAGGAGAGATCGTCGAAGAATAGACGTCCCTGGCTCTTGATATTCCTGTTGCACCTCCATCCCAGGGGGCAGGCAAGGAAATTGTTGTCATTGAGGCTCCAGCCACCGTATCGGCCAGCTTGGTTGTTCCCCATAGCAGTGGACTGCAGCTCATGCCATCGTCATCTTCTGGGACGGGCGACGATATCTGGGCCACTGTGGATAGCAGAGTGAAATTTGAACTACCCGAGACATCGCCGCTCGATCTCCAATCCTCGAGTGACTTCGTGTGGCAGTACCTAGGGACCCTCCAGCAGACCGTAACGGCCAGCAGAGATCTAACTTATGTTCAGTTGAGGGGCTTGATAGAGCACCTATCCCGCTCGCTGTTGGCCTTTGGTTGCCCCATGGACGACTGGACTCCACGGGTGATCTTGCTCCTGAAGTATGTAAACCGGAGGGAATTTCTAGGCCGGGAGGCCGCTGACCAGTTGGCGGCCGTAACACTGGAGCGGGCTGAATGCCGGACAGCTCTCATTTCCCTGAAAGGGACTGCGGCGAGGATGAGGGACGACGCCGATGCCTCTTCGCAGCGCCGAAGCTTCCTTACGGCCCGCATAGCGGAATTACATGCCGAACTTTCAAGGGCAGAGGCTGAGCTTCAGGAGGTAGCACACCTGGAGATCCAGAGGGTGGAGGAGGCAGAGATGGCCGAGGGACAGGCTGCTTCCCTCGAAGAGAGACTATCCCAGCTGGAGGCCACTGAGTTCAGGCTGCAAGAACTGACCCGTCATCCTTCCCTGGGTATTCCGGCGCTGGAGGACATCTTCCGACGCCCTCTGCCGTAGTCCTTTTCTATTTGCCCCCTTTTTGATGAACTTCATGTATTCCGGGGAATGCCCCGCGTAACATGTATCTTCTTATTTCAGAGGAATGAAAAGTCTCCGTCTCGCTGTTTGAAAGAAGACTCTATCCTGTCGTTATTCTTTTCTTTTCCATTTCCATTCGCCGGTCAATTCTAGTCCGAGTGTGTGAGTCACTGGGGCAGGAGAGCGCTCACGCCTTCAGCAAAGGGGTGAGGTGTTCGCTCCACCGCGCCGTGACTATTCTCGGGACTAATCAATGACCTATGCAAGTCGAGAGTCCGGAGGACCCCAAAAGGGTATATGGGCGATGAAGACCGCAACAGATATCGAACGACCTTATCGATGGTGACAAGGGTTGAAAAGGGGTAGACGGTCCTGCCGATGATGAGAAAAACCGGAGAGGGGTAGCGACCGATCTTGCCGATGATGACAAGGGTCTAAAAGGGTAGACGGTCTTGCCGATGGTGGCAAGAACCGGATAGGGGTAGCGACCGATCTTGCCGATGGTGACAAGGGTCGAAAAAGGGTAGACGGTCTTGCCGATGGTGACAAGAACCGGATAGGGGTAGCGACCGATCTTGCCGATGGTGACAAGGGTCGAAAAAGGGTAGACGGTCTTGCCGATGGTGACAAGAACTGGATAGGGGTAGCGACCGATCTTGCCGATGGTGACAAGGGTCGAAAAAGGGTAGACGGTCTTGCCGATGGTGACAAGAACCGGATAAGGGTAGCGACCGATCTTGCCGATGGTGACAAGGGTCGAAAAAAGGGTAGACGGTCTTGCCGATGGTGACAAGAACCGGATAGGGGTAGCGACCGATCTTGCCGATGGTGACAAGGGTCGAAAAAGGTTAGACGGTCTTGCCGATGGTGACAAGAATCGGATAGGGGTAGCGACCGATCTTACCGATGGTGATAAGGGTCGAAAATGTAGACGGTCTTGCCGATGGTGACAAGAACCGGAAAGGGTAGCGACCGATCTTGCTGATGGTGACAAGGGTCGAAAGGGTAGACACTGGATGTGCATAAGTGGGATATCGGATGAAGACTCCGCCTCGACCTTGTGAAGGGTCTTCAGGACGGAGGATGGTTCCTCACTATTCATCATTGATTTATAATTTTTTTCTTCTCTTTTTTTTATTTATATTACTGACCTAAGCGCCCTTTCGGGTTTTCGCCGAAGCCAGCCCCCTCTTGCTTTTGCCCACGCGCCCTCTCGGGTTTTCACGTGGCGGGGTACCCGATTTTGCCTGCGACGCCCTTTCGGGTTTTCGCCATAGCTGGGTTATAGCCATTTTTGCACTTGTCCTAATATAGGAGCAAGTCTGGCGGGGTATCTATATTTTTAACCCCATTTTTCTTTTCTTTCTCTTTTTTTTGGATTTCGAATTTAGAGTACGGCAGAACTGGACCGTAAGAATGCCGACTGTCCTTGTCGATGATAACAAGGATTGGGCGCGGGTTTACCTCGTCAACATTGGTTAAATGTCGAAGCAAAGGCGGGATTATCAATAGGGACGGAAGGTCCAAGTTGGGGGTAGAGATCGACCGATCTCGCTGATGATGACGAGGGTCGAACATTGGTTTATTCATCAACATGGGTCACATGCCGAAGCAAGGGTAGGATTATTAACAGGGACGGAAGGTCCAAGTTAAGGGTAGAGATCGACCGACCTCGCCGATGATGACGAGGGTCGAGCATGGATCTATTCATCAGTATGGGTGACATGCCGAAGCAAGGATAGGGTTATTAACAAGGACGGAAGGTCTAAGTTAGGGGTAGAGATCGACCGACCTTGCCGATGATGACGAGGGTCGAACATGGATCTATTCACCAGCATGGGTGACATGCCGAAGCAAAGGTAGGGTTATTAACGAGGACGGAAAGTCCAAGTTAAGGGTAAAGATCGACCGACCTCGCCGATGATGACGAGGGTCGGGCGTGGGCTTGTTAAAGGATTTTCGGTGGGACTTTTGATGATTGTCCCTTGTGGAGTTTCATCAGGTGGAGGACAAAAGAGGAATTCTTTTTTTTTAAATTACCACTTTACTGACTTAAGCGCCCTTTCGGGTTTTCGCCGAAGCCAGCCCCCTCTTGCTTTTGCCCACGCGCCCTCTCGGGTTTTCACGTGGCAGGGTACCCGATTTTGCCTGTAGCGCCCTTGCGGGTTTTCGCCACAGCTGGGTTATAACCATTTTTGCACTTGTTCTAATACATGAATAAGTTCGGTGGGGTATCTCTATTTTTAACCCCATTTTTATTTTATTTTATATATTTATTTATTTTTTTGATATAAAAGGTGGTAGGTCGAAGTGTGATGTCCGACCTTTGGCTGATAGTAGACGGCTGTTGGCCAGCTTACCGGGCCCTGTGCCGAGCAGAGCGGTATATTCGTTAGCAAGGGCTGAATGCTAACACAAAGGAACGATCTTTCGCCAATTCGAGCATGAAGCCCGTAACGGCAATATGGTGTATCTTTTTGAGAGCTCGAACAGGGCGGAGCGCCACTAGGCCAAGGAAAGGTAGCTCGATCAGGGCGGAATGCCACTAGACCAAAGAAAGGTAGCTCGGCTAGGGCGGACTGCCACTAAACCAAGATAAGGGTAGCTCGGCTAGGGCGAACTGCCGCTAGACCGAGGAATGGTAGTTCGATCAGGGCGGAGTGCCACTAGACCAAGATAAGGGTAGCTCGGTTAGGGCGGAGCACCATCGAACCAAGATAAGGGTAGCTTGGCTAGGGTGGAGTGCCACTAGACCAAGGAATGGTAGCTTGGCTAGGGTGGAGTGCCACTAGACCAAGATAAGGGTAGCTAGGCTAGGGCGGAGTGTCACTGAACCAAAGTGAGGGTAGCCTCATCAGGGCAGAATGCCACTAGACCAAGATAAGGGTAGCTCGGCTAGGGCGGAGTGCCACTAGACCAAAGAAAGGTAGCTCGATCCGGGCGGAGTGCCGCTAGACCAAGATGCGGGTAGCCTGGCTAGGGCGGAGCGCCACTAGTCCAAGGAAAGGTAGCTCGATCCGGGTGGAGTGCCACTAGACCAAGATGAGGGTAGCTCGATCAGGGCAGAGTGCCACTAAACCAAAATAAGGGTATTCTGAACCGATCACTCGGGGAATGTTGGTTGCGCTGCATGATACAGCTTTATATGCTTTCCGTTGAGGGGAGAGAACTGGATGACTCCTTTGTGGTTTACCAGGACGTAGGCACCCCCTTCATATACTCGGCGGATGATATATGGTCCGACCCAGTTTTCGACCAACTTCCCTTTGGGGTTGGAGGCCATCACTTCTCTTCGTTTGACCATCACTAGGTCTCCTTTCTTGAATTCTCGACCTTTGACCAGCTTATCAAAAGCACGGGCCATGCGAGCTTGGTAGAGTTGGATGTTTTGCTGTGCCCGAAGGCGTTTTCCTTCTAGCTCAGCGAGCTCTTCTAATCTTCTCTCTGCATTGGTTTGTTCACCGCTGACTAGTCCATGCTGGATGGCGACTCGCAGCGAAGGAACTTCCAGTTCAATCGGCACCACAGCCTCTGACCCATAGACGAGGGAGAAAGGTGAACAGCCGGTTGGGATTTTGTAGACAGTACGATAGGCCCAGAGTGCTTCGTACATCCTTTCTTCCCAATCTTTTTTATTAGACTTGACGGTCTTTGCCAGCAATGTGCATAGTGTTTTGTTGAAGGCTTCTGCAAGTCCATTGGCTTGAGGGTTGTAGGGGGACGATGTCCTCCAGTCGATCTTATATTTGTCGGCCAGCCGATAAACCTTCTGGTTCCTAAAATGGCTGCCATTATCAGAGATGATTCGGCTGGGGATCCCAAACTGAAATATTACATTCTGCCGGAAGAACCTTGCAACTAGCTCTCCTGTCACATCTCTTAGTGCTACCGCCTCTGCCCATCTGGAGAAGTAGTCTGTAGCTGCTAAGATATATCTGCACCCTGAGGAAGATGCTGGTAGCGGTCCTACCACGTCCGTGCCCCACTGAGCAAACAACCAACTTGGTAGGGTCGGATGTAATGGCACTGGAGGTCTCCTTGCCACGTTAGCGTGTTCTTGACACTTCTGACAAGCTTTGGCAAACTTGCAGCAATCATCAAATATAGTGGGCCAATAGTAGCATAGTTTCTTTATCTCAATTTTCATCTTTGGGCCAGCCTGGTGTGCTCCAGCTGATCTCGCATGGACTTCTTGCATCACCTGCCCCGCTTCCGCCGAAGACAAGCAACGAAGTAGGACTTTCCTTCGGGCATCTGCCATTATTCGGAATAGGGTTCCGCTTCTCATCTCGTAAGAGTCCTTGTCCCTCAGGAGCTTCATTCTTTGTTCTTTTTCTTTTGGAAGCTGCTGGTGTTGAAACCACCGCAGGAGATGTTCTCGCCAATCGGGCTGCTAAACCTCTTCGACGACTGCCACCTCAATCTCTTGTTCGTCGGTTAAGACTTCTGTTACGCTGGGGACTTGCCGGCGGTTGATCACTGTTATATTCAGGCTTGTGTCTGGCGGAACTGCCAATGAACTGGCCAGCTTAGCGAGGGCGTCTGCCTGAGCATTCCGACCTCGGTTGATGTGCTTGATGCTGATGAAGTAGAATCTTGACATCAGGCGGGTTGCCAGCTAGTGATAGGGGAGGAGCTCTTGCTTTCGCACATCGAACTCTCCTTCTAGTTGTTTTATAACTAGCAGGGAGTCCCCGAATGCTTCCAGCATCTGAATTCCCATGGATAGAGCAATTTGCAACCCAATTATTAGGGCTTCATATTCCGCTTCATTATTTGTGCAATGTTTGTTTATGGAGCAGGATGTGTGCACCACTTCTCCTTCTGGGGATTTCAGGACTATGCCTGCTCCTGCCCTGATTCTGGCGGATCCAGTGGCAGAGGTGTCAATTCTGGAAGCGCCATCAAAATATAGCTGTCATGAGGAGGGCCGCACCTGAACGGCTTCCAAGGTTTCATCTTCAGGAAGCTCTGGTTCCAACGGGCAGTCCCCGGGTACTGGGTGCTCCGCGAAGGAGTCTGCAATAGCTTGACCCTTGACGGCCTTGCGCGGTACATAGGAGATGTCAAACTCCATAAGGATTACCACCCATTTGCCCAGGCGACCTTTGAGTGCTGGCTGGGACATAATATATTTCAGGGGATCCTCTTTGGATACCAGGCTAATTTCATGTGACAACATATAGTGTCGGAGTTTCTTGACTGCGAAGACCAATGCTAGACAGATCTTCTCAATGTAAGTGTATTTCTCTTCAGTTCTGACCAGTCTCCGACTGAGGTAATAGAGGGCTTGCCCTTTCCTGTCTTCATTATTCTGGGCTAGCATTGCCCCCAGAGAGTTATGTGTAGCTGCTATATATAGTATTAATGGTCATCCTTTCACCGGTGCGCCCAGCACTGGAGGAGTCTTCAGATAGTCTTTCAGCTTGTTGAAGGCTGTCTGGCAATCTTCATCCCAATAAAAGGGGACATCTTTCATCATCAGCTTGTGGAAGGGCTGGCATCGCCCTGACAAATTGGAGATGAACTGTCGGATGTAAGCCAGGCGGCCTTGTAGTGATCTCAGCTCGGAGATATTCCTTGGTGGAGGTAGCTCCTGAATTGCTTTGATTTTTGCGGGGTCTATCTCGATTCCCCGATACCGGACAATGAAGCCCAAGAATTTTCCGCTCGACACTCCGAACGCACATTTCATGGGATCCATCTTCAGCTCATGCTGCCTCTGCCTCTGAAAGACGATCCGAAGGTCTTGCAGATGATCTTCTTTTCTTCTGGTTTTGACCACCAGGTCATCTATGTAGCACTCGACCTTGTGGTAGAGCAACTCATCGAAGATTTTGGTCATTGCGCGCTGATAGGTTGCGCCAGCATTCTTTAGTCCGAACGGCATCCTCTTGTAATGATAAATGCCTTTAGGGGTTCGGAAAGCAGTATGGACCCGGTCATGCTCCACAATCCAAATCTGATTGTAATCGGACGACCCGTCCATGAATGACAGGGCCTCATGGCCGGTTGTAGCATCTATCATGACTTCGATTATTGGCACCGGAAAGTCATCTTTAGGACAGGCTTTGTTTAGATCTCGGAAGTCGACACATATCCGGATCTGTCCATTCTTCTTCTTTACGGGGACGATATTCGCCAGCCATGTAGTGTACTAATTTTCTTCAACAAATCCCACGTCAATGAGCTTGTCGACCTCAGCACAAATTTGGGTGATGAGTTCTGGCCTCATGCGCTGCGGTGGTTGCTTCACCGGCTCGGCCTCCGGGCTGATTGCCAGCTCATGTTGTGAGACAGCGGGGCTTAGACCTGCATTTCTTTGTAAGTCCAGGCGAAGCAATCCTGGTACTCTAGCAGCAGCTGGATGTACAGCTCCCGTTCTTCTGGGGATAGTTGGGCGCTGAGGAAGGTAGGCCTAGGGTCCTCCTTATTTCCCAAGTTGACTTCTATCAGTTCATCGACTGTGGCTTGGCCTCCATCTTCTATCTCCGGAGGTGCCGGTTGGAGGTCAACGAAGTCTGGAATACCATCTTGAGGGTCGAGTACTTCGATCTCCTCGTCGGACACCACCAGAGTTTCTTGAATTTTCTCTATTTCTGGCGCCAGCGGCTGCGCGGATTGTTCTTTTAGCAAATCCTCTGCCGTCGCAGCTTCCAAGGGCGAGAGAGCAGCTTCAGTGTTTGTAGATAAGGTTGCAGCCGTGACGGGCTGGTAGCTGTTTATTGCCGGGCTTGGACAGCACCCTGATTTTGTAGCAGAAGTTGAGGAAATCTCACCTTCTGGGGCAGTTGCATCTTCCGTGGAAGTAACTTTTCCTTTCTTGGTAGCTGGTTCCCCTTGATTGGAGTTGACCAAGGCTTCCCTGATGGGTAGAAGGGGTGTTGAAGTTATCATCAGTAGGGCTCCATTGGAGGGAGAAACTCCTGCCTCCTCGATATCTTCGGCTTCACTGCTGCTAGCCGTGTCAAATCTGGCTTGGAGGGCCGCTTCTTCAGGATAGACCTGCTCCCAGCATCGGTAGGGGACCGAGGTCTCTATTTCTTGATTTCCGGGTTGAGCCATTTCAATATGTTCGGCTTCCACCAGGTATTCATCGAAGGTTGCCCCCAGCGGGCTATCTTCAGCAGGATAGAAGGCGGAGATGGTGTCCACCTCGTACTGCCCACTGTAATAATATTCTTCCAGGGTGAAGCCCAACCCTGGATGTTGAGAGACACGCCTCATTTCCTTGTCCAGATTTGCGGTATACCACATCTTCTGGAAAGCTTCCTTGCGCTTTTGAGACTGATCGGAGGGAATGTGTTGCTTTTGAAACATCCTGGCCATCCGATCAGTTGTAAATGCCAGACGCTGGATGGGAACCGGCGGGTTGCTTAGATCTTCGGGGAGGCTGCAGTCTTTATCTTCCCGAGTAGGATGCTCCTCAGCTGTATAGAACGAGCTGTTGGGTCCATCTTCCTGTGTCACCTCCCAAGTCTTGAAAGGCTCGACAGTGGGGTCATCGAGGCCGAGGACTCGCTTGATGAGGCCGGCCGGGACTCCGATGTAATCGTGCTGCCGATTGACCTGCACTTCATTAGCTTCGGGGTAGAATGCTGGAGGTGTTGTTCTGCCCACGTCCCCGGATGCTGTGATATGGGAGACCACCTTGGGCTTGACATACCCGCGCGGCGGTGGTGGATACCAACTGTCGTCGGATATTTTCTTAGATGCCCCCAGAGGGGTCTTAGCTTCAGAAATCTTCCGGGGAGGCCCCATATATAAGTTAGCGTCCGCCAGGTGACATTCAAACACCTCGAACGGGTGGAGGTCAGCAAATATCCTCTCCTCCTTCCCCTGGAGGCTGTATTTGATGCATTGGTGGAGCGTGGAGGGCACCACCATATTTTCATGCAGCCATGGGCGGCCCAGCAGCGCCTTGTAAGAGGTGCGGGAGTCAATGACATGGAACTGTACCGTTGTAGTGAAATCTGCCGGGGTCAGTGTGAACTCCGCCACTCCCATCGACACTTCGCACTTTTGATTGAAGCCAGCGATACGCATATCCCCGACTTTCTCGAGATGCACATTAAAGTGGTGCCTCTCATATATTCTGTATGACAGGATGTTGACTGCTGCACCGGGATCAACCAGTATTCTGTTCAGCTCCCTTCCATTCAGGTGCCCCTTCATATACAGCGACCTATTGTGGCTGGCGGTAGGTAGCAGCATGTCTTCTGGGGAGAAGGTCATACTGGCTTCTGGTACAGCTTCAGCTATGCAGGTTTCGAAATGAGCAGGCGTCTGCAGTGCAGTGATGATCGCCTGTCGAGTTTCTTCACTCAGAGAGAGGATCTCCCAGATTGTAAATCGGGCAGGGAGCTTCTTGAGTAGCTTCATTATTTGGCTCCCAGCTCGGACATTGGAGAGCTTCATTTCTTCAGCCCACCTGGGCTTGGGGAGGTTTTGATTTGCGGGCTCTGACGGACCTACTTCATCTTCCTCAGATTCGGTGCCCTTCTGGCTGGTACCGACTTCTCGGACTTCTTTGTTAGTTGTTGCTGGGCAAGCTCCGCCTGTATCTGGCTCTTCAGCATATTGTGCTGGCTGCGGGTGAATGGCCCCGGGTGTAGGGTTAGCCTCCTGACAAGGCTGCTTCCCCTTGGACATCCTCATGAATTCAAGAAATGAAGGGACCCCTTTGCCCCCACTCTTGTTGTATAAGCCTGACGGAGGAGGGATTTGGGCTCCCCTGACCTCCGGCGGAGGTGTCTTGTAGGGCTGCTCACTCCTGAACATGATGTTGTGATTGGGTGGCGGCTGGCGCCCCCATTTTCGGCCTGACCGGGTGGCATGTGCAGCAGTTGCGGCCTCGGCCTTGCCTCCCCCAGCATGGGGTGTGAAACAGATTTCCTCTTCTTCCTCCTCTCCGGGTAGGTTGAAGAGTGCTGATAGGGTATTGCAGGAGACAACATGCACTTTATTGGCCCCGGCGGCCTTTCTTTTCTTCTTCTTTTGTTTCTTCTTCTTTGTTTCTGCGGGCGGATGCCCCCAGAATAGACTGCCCTCTCCGTCGAGCGTCTCTTCAGCTTCCTCCTTTTGTTTAAGTGAGAGCTGCTCTAATTCTTGCCACGGGACGTGGTCCCGCACCAGTAGAGGTTTCAGTTCGGGCTGCACATATTCATCTAGCCCTTCAATGAGGTTTTGCAGTCGAAGGACCCTAGGATTGGTTTCCTTAATCACTGGTAGCGGAGTTTGTCTTCTCCGATTATGTGTATGTATCCTGATAGCTGTAGGTGGAGTGACCCATGCGGGTGCTGCCACTGGCGGAGCAGGCCGGGGTGTAACCCCACGGATATGCGCCCCCTTTTTCGGGCGGGGTGCCCTCTTCTTTTTGTGTTTTATAGGGATCTGCTGCCATCCCTACTGTTCTTTCGCGGGCTCCAAGAAATGAGCTTCGTAGGTGCTCCGCGTGCTTGCTTCAGAGATCTCCTCGGGCAGCGCCTGGTATAGGGAGATCATATTGACTCCAACCCTCCTTCGAGGGGCTTCATGTGGCTGAGGAGAGTCCACTTTGTACTCTCCTAGCTCAATTTCATTTTTCTTCACCATCCCTTCGATGATGTCCTTGAATACATAGCAGTCTTCGATTGGATGCCCCAACATCTGATGGTAGGGGCAGAATCTCGGACTGTCTTTTCTTTTCAGGTCCTCCGGCCTCCTTGGCTCAGGCAGGGTGATCATACTGTATTCTGTTACCCAGTCGAACAGAACTCGGGTCTTGTCTTTTGGAAAGAAATAGGCCTTCTTCATTTTGTCCCTCAGCGAAGGACCTTCTTTGCCGTCTGGGGCTTCTGCAGGCTGCGGGATAACTCCCTTCTTGCCTTCACCTTTTTGTTGTTCAAACGCCTTTATGTCAAGAGTGTTTGCTTCTTTGGGCGAGGAGCGCAGGTCCACTGCCTTGCCCTTCTGGGTCGTGCTGGCAGCAGATGTAGGGGTAGGTCTGGCCAGGAAAGCTTCCACTTCGGCCACGACATTATTTAGTCGGTCGAATGACCGTATTTCCATTCCGATCATTCTCTCCAGAACCTCCCTTCTGAGATTCTCTTTGCATATTTGCACAGCGTCCTCCTGATGCGGGGGCCGCTTGCACCTCATTCCGAGGTTTCTCCACCTCTTAATATAATCGAGGGCTGTCTCATCGGCCCTCTGCCTTGTTGAATAGAGTTCGGCCACTGTGACCTCCCTCTCTGTGACATGGAACCTTTCTCTGAACTTTCTCTGCATATCCGACCAGTCATTGATCGACCCGGCTGAGA
Source organism: Amorphophallus konjac (assembly GCA_022559845.1). Taxonomy (NCBI): domain Eukaryota; kingdom Viridiplantae; phylum Streptophyta; class Magnoliopsida; order Alismatales; family Araceae; genus Amorphophallus; species Amorphophallus konjac. The sequence goes on from CM040122.1 coordinate 26,866,538, forward strand.
GGCTAGAGTACCATTCAAATGCGAGCCCTGTCAGCGAGGACCCGAAGAACTTCAACAAATATGACTCGTCGGTGGCCAGATCGCCCATGACGGTCATGTAATATGCAATGTGCTCCTTCGGGGACCCCTTCCCGTTAAATTTGTCGAACTTAGGCGGCTTGTTGACCCCGGGGGAAAGTCGTTTAGCCGCGTGGTGTTGCGGGTAGGGCACCCGATAGGCATCAAATGCAACATAGTCGCCTTCACTTTTCTCTGCGAGCTTCAGCTCGATCATCCTTTCCACCATCATCCGGTTCATGACCGTGGGGTCAACTGGCTCCGGATAGAAGTGCGCTGGCTGCAGGTACGGGGTCTCCAGGGTGGTCGCCTGTGGAGGACGCAGCAGCGGAGGTGTCTGGTGCGCTTGAGGGAGCACCGGAGGTAGCAGCGGCTGGAGCTGTAGTGGCCGTTGTTGCATTGTCGCCATGCTTGGCTCTGACGAATGGGGCAGTGTGTAGAGTGGGGGAGGGCCGTCACAATGGACTGCTCCCCGAGATGATTCACCCTGGACTTCGGGTGGCTTGGAAGCTGAGGATTGTTCAGTTTTCTCCATCAGCTGCTTCTTCAGCAAGTCTATCTCTTGCCGATATTGCTGCAGTAGCATCAAGACTGATGGGTCTATAGTGGTTGTAGCGGGGGTAACTTCTGCTGTCTCTCCGGACGTACCCTCGAGCAGGATGTCGAGGGGGACGTCGTCTTCTTCCTCTGCCGTCACCACATTAGCTGTCAAGACGGGGGCCTTATCATCCCACTGGTGGTAGACCTGGGGCTATTTTCCTTTAGTCATCATCAGGAGTTCCCTCGCTGCTTCTGTTCTGCGAGTACTCGGCCCCGTCCGTGCGGCCAGCTGAGCCAATTCTCGGGGATCTTCGGGAAGCTCCCCATATCGGTTGGATATACCAGCCATATTGCAGGTAAAGACCTGCATCCTTCTCCTCTGTTGATGGACCCTCCTTCTAGTTTCCTGCGGGAAGGTCAGCCTCTCGAACACAGAAACTCTTCTTCTTTCTTCCCGCTCGGGGACAGCTTCATCGGCTTCGATCTCGAAGCCGTTATCATATCCATTGTCGTCGACTGACGACACCATCATTCTTTCTCCCATATCTTCTTCATCTGCCACTGACGGGCAATAGTCTTCATCGGCGGCTGCTTGCATCAGTCGTTGTTGACCAAGTGAGGGGTTGCCCAACCCTCGAAAATAGTTTCTGACCAAACAGGCCATCTCTTCTTGACCCCGTTCTAGATGTAATACGGGGGACAGTTGTCGACCTCCCGCAGGAGGGATATAGGCTAGCCGAGCTCTATCGGCAGGTTGTTGGAATCTTCATCCCGCAGCTGGGACGTTGGCTTGACGGGCAGCAGCCCGGAAACTTTCGCGGCGCGGAGGGTCCGCAACCACTTCTTCTTCCTCCTTCGGGGGCAAGCCCCTTTCTCTTCTCTCTTCCGCCCCATCACACATAGGACGGCGGTGGATGGGAGTCAGCTGGTGGGCAGGTTGGGCCCGCTTGGGAACCCACACCTGTTTGAACTTCCTCTGCCTGGGGGCCGAGCTTCCTTGGCCATAGTGGCCGGTTTCTTTTCTTTCTGCCCTCCTTCCAGCGAGGGCCTGGTATGCTTTGTGGACAGGGATGGCGGGGATGACTCGGTCCGGGGCCACCCATGCAGTGCGTCCGTTAAGGAAGACGCGCATGCCGCCGACCATCATGGACTTCCCGGACTGAGATAGAGTTCCGGTGATCACAGCAACACATCTGTGGGCCTGGCGATGCTGACGTCCTCCAGGGTGTTTGTTGACGATATTGGGGCGGGTCCCACGTATGACGTGGTGCACCAGATAGCTAGCGGCCGGGGCCAGATTCTTGGGCAAGTCGTTGCAGCAGGGAGCCTTCAGAGGCTCCACTTTCTCCACAGCTTCCTTGACAGGTTCTGGGGCTTCGACCTCCAGCATATCAACAAAGGCCAACCCCAAGAAGTTGGGGAAGCCAACAGCGGCAGGGAAGCTGCCGAATTCCATGGGCACCACCAGGTCCCCTTGTGCATGTCCAGCGACGATCGAAGGACCGAAGCCAACGCCAGTTAATCCATTGGTTGTCATCGTGCGCCTGCAAAGACAAACAAGCCAACGATCAGTAGCCTTTGAGAGGGCCTCGAACCCCAAGTATCTCGGCAAAGAGATGAAAGGTGACACCCGTCCCACCGGGCGTGCCAGACTTGTTTGCATGTCCTTTTTTATCTTATTTATTATTTCACGTGTCGATCAACTGATTAACTAACTGGTAATTAACTGACTGATTGACGACGCGGGCGTACCAGTCACGTGAGTGACGAGTTTATTATGTGCTCATTCTGACCCGTGTCAGGTGAAAGTGAGGTTCGGTCGGGACCGGCAGTCCGCCATACCATAAAGGTCATGGCGTTAATTACATCCCCCACGAGGAGGGAACACCTTTGATTAATTGCCGAGATAATGGGCTGTCGAGGCCGGAATAAAGGATGCAACGTTATGAGCACGACAAGATCACATGCGATTTATTTATCATGCAAGGGGAGACAAGATTCATTAAATTAGAGACCTTGGGTACGTGGCGGAGGACGTGGGTCCGAAGACCACCATCGCGCATAGCGAAAACTTCTGATCGGGGGTAACCCGACCTTCTGTCAACGCCATTTGATATACCCGAGGGTCTATGCAAGCATGCAGGCATGATGATGATAACTATACTGAGCATGGAAACAGAATTATGACAGTGAACAATGCTTAATCACATTCATTGATCCCCGTCAGAAGAGAGGGAAACGATAGCACAAGGGTGATGACGAAAGCAAAGTATTCACACACACGATATTCAACATGGTAAAGAGGTTATTCAGAGCATGAACAGCCCTTGCCTTACTTAATCTACCACTGATTAGGGTAGTCAATATCGTCCATGGGAGGCCAGGGTTGCCCTGAGAGCGAACGAGAGATTAGAACGACATAAAGACGTGAAACGGCGCGAGTGATAGCTTTCACGGCGCGGTAAAGCGTAGGTAAAAAAGGGTTAATCCGGCGTGGTAAAGCGTAGGTGAATCGTTAATCCGGCACGGCCTTATAACAAGCTAAAACGGCGCGCAGGGAATGGGGCGCACCCGTCAAAGGCGCGCCGGGAATGGGCCCAAGAAAAAAAGGAAATCGTGAGTCACATGTTAATACGGCGCGGTGGGGGGCCGCGCCGTATTAAGGCGCGCCGGCTAAGACCACGCCGTTTTGACTTATTTTTTGAGCATTTCTGAAACCCTTTGAGTTTATTTGAGTTTTTACTGAAAGTTATGGAGCTATTTGGACCAACTAATCATTCGATTGAAGTCCAGGACCCTCTGGAAATGATGCAGTGAGTCAGTGCGAGGTTCATACTCAAGCACTGAGTCAATTGAGTCCAGAACGAGTATCTCATTATAGCTTTAGTTATGCTGAGTCTGTCCAAAATTTGACAGCATCTCCCCTGAACATGAACAGTTACAGGGGAGAATCGGGGTCATACTCACTCGTGGAGTAAGCCCTAAACCGCTGGTCTGCACAGAGGCATCCAGTAAAATCCCATCGGATAGGATACCCCGAGGACTAGCCTACGAGGGGCACCAAGACTCCGGGGATGAAGAGACAGAGGGACGAAGCTGCCGATGATGGGAGCAGCACCCCGAGGACTAGCTTGCGAGGGGTGGACAACCCACAGCTTACGGCACATCCTATGGAGGAATCGACCACCAAAAGGGTGAAACTCCGAGGGCTGGCCTACGAGTAGCATACATCTCTTGGCCTCGATTAGGTCTCAGATTGTCGGGGCTAAGCCTGTTAGGCTAAGACCCATGTTGCTATCTGCTATGGCCTTGGGGAAACATCTACCATCGAGGGGTAGAGTTCTCGATCGCCCAGCACCTATGTGAAGTACTGGGGAATGTCCCCCTCCCCGGGTGATTGAAACGAAAATAAAAGAATCTCGGAACGGTTTACATGACTATGATGCAGAAGGGGGTAGTCAATGCACAGGCGAGACGAGCCAAACATAAAGGCATATGCTCGAACAGTTACGGCGCAATGTTAAGTCGATGCATCTTACAATCCCAAGAACGACTCCTACCTCGCGAGCCACAGGGCAACAGGAAGGGAAGAGTCAATGGGAGTTAGACCCTCGACATCACGGTGGAAAGAAGCATACGCAGAAGCGTAGCTCTGTCCACGGAGGGGATGCGGAGACCCTTAAATCAGACACGAGCACGATCGAAAGGAAAAACACCGGGGAGGGGTGTTTCTGTAGCCCACGGTGCTTCGGGGCAAGATCGGGGCTTCAGGGAAACCAGAATCGGAGAAAACACGCGGAAGAGCTTAAACATACACCTCGATGTAGATAGAGAAGGAGACAGAAGTTTCAAATCATGCATTTGACCTACTGGTCCAGACATTCATATACACATTGCCATCCTAGAAACGGGAATGGGCCATCGTTTACATGTTAAGAATCCGACGCCGGCATCATTGCTCGGTCGTCGTTCATCGTTTGCAGAGGAAAAATACAGTAAGGAGAAGGAGTCGAAGAGGAGGGGAGGGGTCGGCTCATATCATTGCCATCCCTCCCCTCTCTTGCTTACAGTTGGTAGACGGAAACCCCGAAAGAGGAAAATTCACGAAAAGCGGAGAGAGATAGACCCCGGCGCCCACCTGTTCTCAAAACAGAGTATCGGCCCGCTTCTCCTTCTCCGGCTCCGGAGGACTTCACCCAGAACAGAGGAAGACGGTCGTCGAAGGATGCTCGGACAGAAACTCCCCTCTTCTAAGAAAGCTCTCTCTCTCTCTCTCTCTCTCTCTCTCTCTCTCGAAAACTTCTCTCGGAAGAGAACTCTCTTATTTCCTTTTCTTTCTTTCTATCTTTTTTCTCTCCTTCTTCTCAGCCCTTTTTTTTCTCGTTTCGAATAGCCATCTGTATATATACATGATCGAGCCCCAAGCCTCATACGGCGTGAAGAACTGCGCACCGGGAAGGGCTTCATGGGTCTTTGCGCGCCGGAATAGCCAGGCCCTGGATGGGGTTCAGCGCGCCGGGATAAAGGGCATCAAGTGGGGGGCGCGCCGGTTTAGGGCACGCCGGGCTAATGCTCCTCGTGCGCTTCGAGCCAGTCGATGAGTCCGGGGATGATTCCGGGGGTCACCGTGAACATTTATCTTGCCAATGCTCCTCGAAACATCGACGAGATGTCTTGTAGAAGCTCCCAGGCTGACGTACGGCCATTCCCGAGACTCCAGATAGCTTTGATCTGATCATACGGGCTTTCCGCTGACACGGCCTTTGGCTCTATGATTCGTGCTGCTGGCTCGGTCTGGCTCGTGCCCAAAGCTCCTTAGGGGGTTGGATAACACCAGGGATAGTTCTGCCTGAGCTGGGCGATCATTCGGCCACTAACGGGCCCATCTTGGCGGGGAGCCGTACCCGTGCCGGGTGATCGGGATCTTCTGCCGCCAGAGCTTTCGGTCCTCCGTCTCGGGGAACCAGGGGAACTCCTTCACCTTCAGGAGAGCCTTTCATAAGGCGGGAAGCCACTGGGTAGACCGTCATCCTTGATCGGACAACGGGTGTAGTGTATGCGGCACGAGAGAGTCGATGCCGGTTCATTGGGCAGGCTTGATCGCACTGCCGGTTGATTGTGAGTTTGTCTCGGCTCTCCTGAGGTGAAGTCCTCGTGTCCATACGGGGTGGCTCGAGGCTCTGGCAGCTTGAGAAATCTTCAATATGTTGATCTTTATCGGCTTCCGTGCTTCAGTGGGCCGGGTCATTCGTCCTTATGGCTTGGTCGCCGACGATCATATTTTGGGTGCCAACAAACCCACATGCCCGTCGCTGCCAACAGGGCGACATCATCGGCTTCTCCTCCTGAGCAAGACTGGGAAGGAATGGAGCAAGCCATGACGAACTACTTGCGGGGCCCGGGGAGCACTCCCCTGAGTCGCCAGAGACTACTGGGGGCAGTAGCCTCCTCCTTTGAAGAAGAAGAGACCCGGCCGGTGCCTAACGTCGAGTCGAGAAACTGCTCTGAGGAGCGCTATCAGTCCCCGCTGAGGGAAGAAGTGAAGCCACAGAGATCGATCTTTGACAGATTGGTCTTCCCAAGTAAGCCATCAAGAAGAACGGCAAGAAGAGGCAGAGACCTGAGGGTCTATACCTGCAACATGGCAGGGGTATCTAGTCGGTACGGGGCTCTACCAACCGAGCCCGAAGAATTGTCCAGGCTTGCCACAAGGCCAGGACCTCTTACCAAAAGAGGGAAAGCGGCTATTGAGCAGACACAAGTCCACACTGGAGGAGTTAACTATGAGGAACCTTCAATGTCCTTGGCTGCCAATGTTATTACAGAAGGCACTACGGGAGGACCATCCACTTCATCCGAAGAGGCGCCGATCGAAGAAGGAGGAGGCACCCCTAGCCTTTCCATGAACGACCCTGCAGTATTGCATATGATGCAGCAGTATCAACGGGAGATCGAATTGTTAAAGAAGCAATTGACTGAAAGAGCCGCTCAGCCCTTAACATCCGGGTAGACTAAAGCATTGCCAGAGACCCCTGGGGGCAACAGTCAGGCCTCGGAAGCTTCTCCACAGGCGACGGTGTCTCCCCCAATACCTACCTACACTGGCGGCGTACCCCTGCATCAGCCACAACATATCACATATGCCCCGCCACCGAACCTCCCATTCCAGGTGTCCACTATTGCACCTCAGGCGATGGTGTTAACAACGCCACTGGCGCAACCAGCCCATTTCTATCCAAACCCGGTTGACCCATCAACAGTGAGCAGACTAATGCTAGAACAAATGATAGATATGAAGTTGGCAGAGAGGAGCGATGGTGATCACACGCCATTCGACGTATACCGGGTACCATACCCGGCACACTATGCTGCCAAGAGGCTACCGGTCGGCATCACCAAGCCGCCGAAGTTTGAGAAATTTAATGGGCAAGGGTCTCCTAGGGAGCACATTGCCTATTATGTGAATGTTATGGGGGATCTAGCTGCGGATGAAGCTTATCTTCTCAAATTCTTCGGCTCGACGCTTACCGGACTCACTTTCGAATGGTACTCGAGCTTGCCCGCCGGGTCCATTGCAGACTGGCCCGATATGCAGAAGAAATTCAAGGAAAGGTTCTACATAGCTGAGCGGGAGGTAACCATGGCAGAGCTTTACGCCACAAGACAGAGAAATGATGAGTCAGCACTCGACTACATAAAGAGGTGGAGGAACCTCAGCATGAGATGCAAACGTCCCCCGCATCAAGAGGACGCAATGCAGATCTGTAAACAGAATCTGAAGAAGGAAATGCTTGAGAGGATGATTGGTGCCGAAGTAAGGTCATTTGACCGTCTGAATAACATAGTGGTAGAGATCGAGGCATTCCTTGCTCGATACTCTTCTGCTCCAGCTGCATCGAGCCAGAGGGCTAGGCAGGTCGAGAAAAGACCAACACCGCCAGAAGTTCACACACTGGACTTCGAAGCTTTCGAGAAGCAAAGAGAGAAAGCCAAAGAGATAGCCGACCCTCCTCTGCCCAGGTCCACTGAACGGCGGGAAGGTCCCTCCCTGCGGGAGAAGATGAGGAGTAAATTGTACTCTTTTCCTCGAGACAAAGCCCGGGTCCTGTTTGAATGGGCCACCAGGTACAACAAGATCACATTACCAGATCCAAAGAGGCCTGGTGACTTGAAGAAGAAGGATGATCCTCGCTTTTTCCCATACCATCAGATGCTTGGGCATACCATTGAGGATTGTTACATCTTTAAGGACGTCATTGAGTCCTTGATCAAGAAGGGAGAGCTGGACATGGGGGAGCTCAGAGTGGATCCTCCGTAGCCGCACGAGATGCCGAACATCGGCACCACTGTCAACATGGTATCTTTATACCAGCAGTTGCCTGAAGAATGGGTGGAGGCCAGTACACAGGCTACTTATCAAGCCTTCATCATAGCGCCAGCGCAAGACCAAGGAGGTTGGCAAGTCGCGCCGACGAAGAATAGAAGAAGAAGACTAGCTCCTTGGCCCACTCCGGAAGTTCACATAAGGGGTGTTACACCCCGACCGGCACCACAACCAGGGACACCTGTCTGGCATGACACAGCCCCCCGGCTCGTTATGAGATGGCCCACTCACAACAAGAAGAAACACATCCCGATGCGGGTGCACAAGGAAACCAGTCCTGTGGTAGAAAGGCTCCAGGCCATTATTGACGGGCTTGAAGACTATGAATAGCCCGAGATCCAGCCTGTGGAGTTGAAAGAGTATGTCCCTTGGGAGGAGTTCGAGCCACTCGAACTAGCTCCAGAAGCGGAAGCCGAGACGAAAGAAGAGCCTCTCTTGTGGGGTGAGCTCCCCCAAAAGCAGTTGCCAGCCACTGAAGAGAATAAGAAAAAGAAGAAGAGAAGACCTAGAAACAAGAAGAAGAGTGGGGTTGTCATGTCTTGCAACACCCTCTCGACATTATTTGACACAACCCTCTCCTTGAGCGAGGAAGAGCAAGAAGTGCCCGTCGAGCCATCAGAGGTGAATCAAGCTGAAGCACCCGCTTCCCAACATGCCACCAGGTCGGGAAGAACGTGGGGACGCCCTCCTCAGGCCAACCACAACATCCTGCTTAGGGGAGAACAACCATATCACATCCCCGAGCCTAGGGTCCAAGGCATGGAGATCCCCCCTCCATCAGGCCTCTACCCCGGAGAACCAAGTGGCCAGAGTGCCCCGTTATTCATTGAATTTCTTACAACTCAGAGGGGAGGACAGTTAGGCCCCCGCGAGTCCCGGCAGACCAAAGGGGCAGGCAGCCCCTCAGCTCCGTCTGCGGCAATCCCTCCTCGGACAAGGGAAGAGCCTGACAACACCCCGAACCTTGCCGAGTTCTTGCAAGAAAAGGAAGTGCCCCAGCAGGCCCCATAAGCTCAAGCGGCATCTGACCCAGTGGAGGAGGCACCCGTTGAGCCGGCTCCCCAGGCCTAGACTGGGGGTAGGCGCAGTAGAGCCGAAGAAATGAAGTTGCTCGAAGTCCGAGCTGGCAACAGGATAGTCAAACACCTGAAGAAGATCCCAGCCAGGTTTACCATCTGGGAAATCCTATCCTTTGAAGAAGAAACACGGCAAGCTGTCATTGCTGCGCTCCAGACGCCATCATATGTTGAAGCCTGCCTCGCAGAAATGTCACATGAAGTAGCTGTGGCCTTCACAGAAGAGGATATGCTTCTACATACCTGCAGTCACAATATGCCACTCTACATGAAGGGGCAGCTGAATGGGCATCCCATCAACCGAGTATTGATCGACCCTGGGGTAGCAGTGAACAAACTCCCCTATCGGGTGTATCAGAAACATTACTTTGATGTACACCTGGTCGAGGTCAGAACGTCAAGATTGTCGGCTTCAACCAGAAGTGCGAGATCCCTATGGGGGTCGCAGAGTTCAACCTCTCCCTCGGTGACTTCACCACCAAGGTCCAGTTCCATGTGATCAACTCCAGCACCTCTTACAAGGCGTTGCTCAGCAGACCTTGGCTGCACCAAAACCGTGTGGTACCATCCACTCTGCACCAATGCATCAAGTACCCCGACGACGGGAAAGAGGAGAGAATATTTGCCGACCTCCATCCTTTCGAAGTGTTCGAATGTCACTTATCGGACGCTAATCTCTATTTGGAAAACCCGAGGCAAGCCTCCCAAGCCACTCAGGACAAAGGAAAGAAGAAGGCAGAGCCTGACAGCTGGTTCCTCCACCACCACCTGGCTATGTGGCTCCCCCTCAGGTGTCATTCATTTCTGAAGCAGAAGGGGTATTCCGGGCCACCTCTCTTCCCATCTACCCTACACCGAGAACACCATACCTGGAAGACTTGCTGGAAGACGTCAGGGTCCCACCCGGGATCATCACGCCTCTCGCAGAAGCTGACTGCCAGTTGGTTGAGTCATTAAGGACCTTCGAGGTGCCCAACCCCGAGGGTCTGCCTACCATCTTTTATGTGGCCAAGGAGCACCCGGTCAAGGGGGATGATGATTGTAGACTCCCCGATGAGCTGCACGACCCGCTCGTCCCAATCATGGGACTCCCTGACACAGCCGGTCGTGTGGTCAAGATGACCAGAAAGCAAGGGATCCCCTTTTGCCAGCTCTCCAGTCGGAAGGAAATGTTCAAGAAAATGTGGAACCCACCAAAGCTGGACCGGAGGTTGTTGCAAATCACCCCGCATCCAGGGTTGGGCTTTTCACTAGAAAACTCCTATGAAGCCGATGTGATATCAGTCTCGGCTCCATGCAGCAATAGCCGCGCAGGCAATGCAGGCCCACGACAGGTTGAAGGCCGCCAACACCTTATACCTTTGTCCAACGAAGAGCAAGATGAAGAAATATTCCTATGGAATCCACCTCCCTGTAGGAGCAAGAGGAAGGTCCCATCCTCCTCGGAGGGACCGACCTCGAATAACTATAGCCGCGGGGTGCCATTACCCTCGTCTGACATTGATGCAAAGGGCGGGCAAGCAAGTCAAACTCCGAGCCCCCCTCGGTGCGACTCTACCCTTTTTGCCCTGTGTTATCAACAACAACGAGAAATTGAAATGTTGAGGACTTGATTGGCCGGAGCGACTGCACTCGTGTCTGACTTAATCAGGAGCATCTTCTACCAACAGAACATCGACACGCGTCAGTCCCCGAACAGCGTCCCGAATGCCCCCACGCACCGAAGAAAGGAGGCAAGGGATGTAGCTGTCCCCTCAGTCAGACAATCGGCCGAGCGAAATCCTACACTACAGGAGAGGATGGAAAGGCCTTACTCTTTCCCGAGGAATAAGACCCGAGGAATCTTTGATTGGGCCTGCTACTACGGCAAGGTCTCCCTCCCGAGGTCTAAGAGGCTGCAAGATGCTCGCAAAAGTGGTGACCCCCTATTTTGCCCTTATCACCAACTACTGGGCCACTCTATCGAAGACTGTTACGTCTTCAAGGACATCGCTCAAGACCTGATTGAGAGAGATGAGCTCAGAATGGGAGATTATGTGGTTGCTCCGCCACGCCCCCATGTGACAGGCGGCCATGAAAGAAGCATCTACATGGTGTAAGTTCAGCACCAAATTTTTGAAGATGCAGTTGAGAATGGGCAACCCCAGCCACCAGCAGAGTAGCAGCCCCTAGTATGGCAATCAATCACCTCAGCCCCAGCAAGAGCCATCTATGACAATTACAAAGAAGATCCCGAAGAAGTCCTTTACTTCTCCACACAAGAGAGCCCCCCAGAGCCGCACACAGCAAGCCTAATAGAGGGGGAAACAAGCAAAGCCTCATTACCCAACGAGGCAGAGCAAGAAGATGCCTATGGTGTCCTTGAAGCAGAAGATGGTAAAGATAAGGATTTCATCGACCTGCTACCAGTGCCTCCAGAAATTGAAGATGGCGTCCAGGCCACAGTGGATGAGCTCGTTGAAATTAACCTAGGCACAGAAAGCGACCCCAGGCCGACCTTTCGGAGTGCCCTTCTTCCTCCACAGGAGAGGGGACAATATGTCAAGTTATTGCAAGAATTCCGGGACTGTTTCGCCTGGAACTACAAAGAGATGCCGGGCCTGAGCCCCGGCGTGACTCAACATATTCTGGCTATTGATCCCAAGGTGGACCCGGTGAAGCAGTCCCCCCGGCGTATGAGGCCGGAGCTGATAAAACAGATTTGCAAAGAAGTCGACAAGCTCATAGATGTTCATTTTGTAGCTGAAAACCAATACACTACTTGGTTGGCCAACATTGTACCGGTGAAGAAGAAGAATGGACATATCAGGATCTGCGTAGACTTCCGCGACCTGAATAAAGCTTGCCCAAAAGATGACTTTCCGGTGCCCGTCACCGAGGTGATGATTGATGCAACTACCGGCCATGAGGCCTTGTCCTTCATGGATGGATCATCCGGCTATAATCAAATATGGATAGCTGAACATGACCGAATTCATACGGCCTTCCGGTCACCTAAAGGGATATTCCACTACAAAAGAATGCCCTTCGGCCTCAAGAACGCTGGCGCCACTTACCAGCGGGCGATGACCAAGATATTCGACGAACTGCTATATAGCAAAGTCGAATGCTACATTGATGATCTGGTCGTCAAGACAAAGAAAAGGGGGGATCACCTGAATGACCTTAGAGTCATCTTCGAGAGACTCCGACAGTACGAGCTGAAAATGAACCCAATGAAGTGTGCCTTCGGCGTCTCCAGTGGAAAGTTTCTCGGCTTCATTGTCCGATATAGGGGGATCGAGATCGACCCCTTTAAAATAAAAGCCATCCAGGAGCTACCTCCTCTGAAGAATTTGGGAGAGTTAAGGTCCCGTCAAGGCCGGTTAGCCTACATTCGAAGATTTATCTCCAATTTATCGGGGCGCTGTCAACCATTCCACAAACTAATGATGAAGAATGAACCTTTCAACTAGAACCAAGATTGCCAGAAGGCCTTCGATCGGCTGAAGGATTACTTAAAGACCCCACCTGTGCTGGGGGCGCCTGTCAAGGGGAGGCCACTTATTCTATATATAGCTGCCACCGAATGTTCGCTGGGGGCAATGCTTGCCCAAAATAATGATGAGGGGAAGGAGCAAGCTCTCTATTACCTCAGCCGAAGACTAGTGGGGGCAAAAGCAAAATACACCCCGATTGAGAAGGTTTGTCTCGCCTTGATCTTCGCAGTCAAGAAGTTGAGGCATTACATGCTCTCCTATGAAGTGAGCCTGATCTCTAAGGCTGACCCAGTCAAGCACATTCTCTCCCAGCCAGTCCTGAAGGGACGTCTCGGCAAGTGGGCCGTACTGTTAATGGAATTTGACATCACTTACGTGCCTCAGAAGGCCGTGAAGGGTCAAGCCATGGCTGATTTCTTTGCAACACATCCTGTGCCTGAAGATTCCCCACTGGCTACGGAGCTGCCTAAAGATGAAACACTAGAGGTGGACCAAGCCCAACAGATCGCCTGGCAGCTGCACTTTGATGGAGCTTCGAGAACAGAAACAACCCCGTCTGGGCACACGAAAGTACGGGCGGGGGCCGGCATCGTCCTTAAATCCCCTGAGGGAGAAGTATTACACACATCCTGCTCCATTAACAAGCCTTGCACAAATAATGAGGCAGAATATGAAGCTCTGATCATTGGCCTCCAAGTCGCTTTGCCAATGGAGATTAAAATATTACATGTGTTTGGCGATTCATTGCTGGTCGTCAAGCAGGTCCAGGGACAGTTCGGCGTCCGAAAACCCGAGTTACTCCCTTACCATGCTAAGGTGACATGGCTCATGCAGCGGTTCTACCTCATCGAGATAGGCCACGTTGCCAGAGGAGAGAATGCACAAGCTGATGCACTGGCAAAATTGGAGAGTTCATTGGCAGTCTCGCCAGATGAATCCCTCAGCATCCGGGTGGTGAATCAGTGCCAAGTGCCTAGCATGATAGAAGGGCCAGAAGAAGAAGAACTTGAGGTCGCCACAGCGGAAGCCGTCAGCCTACCCGACTGGAGAGACCCCCTTTTGCAGTGGTTTAAATATCAGCAGCTGCCCAGGCAAAGGTTAGAGAAGATCAAGTTAATCAAAACAAAGGACTCTTACGAGGTCCGGAACGGGATCTTATTCCGAATTATGGCAGACGCCAAACGGAAGGTGCTCCTTCGATGTTTATCCCCCGAAGAAGCTTGGAAAGTCATGAAAGGGGTTCACGCCGGAACAGCTGGTGCACATCAAGAAGGACCGAAAATGAAGATTGAAATAAAGAAGCTCGGCTACTATTGGCCGACAATGTTCGACGACTGCTGCAAGTATGCCAAGTCTTGTCAGAAATGCCAGGAGCATGCCACGGTGCTTAGAAGGCCGCCCGTGCCGCTGCATCCAACACTGCCGAGTTGGCCTTTTGCCCAATGGGGAACATACGTCGTAGGTCCAGTACCCACATCATCGGATGGGTGCAAGTACAACTTAGCCGCAACTGACTACTTCTCCCGTTGGGCGGAGGCTGTTGCTTTGAAAGAAGAGACTAGGGAGATCGTTGCCAGATTTGTCCGTCGCAACATCATATTCCGGTTTAGCACTCCGAACCGAATTATCTCAGACAATGGAAGTCACTTCTGCAACCAGAAGGTCTACCGGCTGGTAGAAAAGTACAAGATCGACTGGAGGACGTCGACCCCCAGGCCAATGGCTTGGCTGAAGCTTTCAATAAAACTCTTTGTACTCTCCTATCCAAAATTGTTAATTCTAACAAGAGAGATTGGGAAGAGAAAATGTACGAGGCCCTGTGGGCGTACCGTACTGTATATAAAACTCCAACGGGTTGTTCACCCTTCTCCCTGCTGTATGGATCAGAGGCAATTGTCCCCATCGAGTTGGAAATACCCTCCCTATGGGTCGCAATCCAGCACAGGTTGATCCGGGAAGAATAAACAAATGTCGAGCGAAGGCTCGAAGAGGTCTCCAACTTGGAGGGGAAAAGGCTTCAAGCTCAGTAGAACATCCAGGTCTATCAGGCCCGAATAGCACGTGCCTTTGACAAGCTCGTCAAGGAACGTGAATTCAAAAAGGGTGACCTTGTCATGGTCAAGAAAAGAGAAGTCATGGCTTCCAATCCCAAGGGCAAGCTGAATGAGAATTGGCTTGGACCCTATGTAGTCCAGAAAGTCAACGAGGGTGGAGCATATGTAATCGTCAACCATCGGGGGGAGTTTCAGTTTCCACCCCTCAACGATAGACATTTGAAGTTGTACCACTCTCCTGTTCCCCCATTCAATGAATGACATATTTCTCTGACCCACCCCGGGCACTATTGTAACGACCCGAGAATCTGATTACCGGGAAGGCCCGATAACCCGAGACTCGCACCGCCGCCCATGAGCCGGGAGGGCTCGGAAGGGCTAAAAGGAGTGTGGAGGCACAAAGAAATAGGAAATAAAGCAGGACAACCAACAACAACAAGCTGAAAGAAAGAACAACTACAGCTACAACAGAGTCCAGTCCAACAGAAAGTACAGTCTAAAGCAGTAAAACGTACCACATGCCAAGTGAACACTCGGCCTGGCAAGCTGGCAACTGAGAACCTCCACTCCGCACCCTCGAACCTCGAGGAAGAACCGCCACACCTGAAAAGCAGGGAATGAGTCTCCAAAACAGAGACTCAGCAGGTATCCCGCGGAACCCCAACCGAAAACCACGGCGGTAGCGGAAAGGAAGGCTACGAGAGCAACCGCAATAGTAGGAAAAGTAAACCCGGTGGCCGGTCGAAACTCGGCACTACAGCTACTCCTACTGTACCAAAAACACACCCCGAACTCACAGTCGAGTCTACCGGACTACACTAGTACCGCTTACCGAAGTAAAAACACACGGCAACCATGCCGTAGAGGCCTGCCCCCCGGACACAGCCGACTTTGACACGCTGTCCAAGGTGAAACCCCGACCATCTGATCGTGGGTGCCGCACAACAAGACGCAACCTCGGTAAAGCCACTAGCACTAGTCTCACGGCGCGAAAACCAACACACGCACCATGGCGAAACAACCGAACTCAATGGTCAACACGACCGAAAACCCGAAGGTCGAAGTCACGGAAACTGACAGTCTGTCACTCCCAACTCGACAGGAGTACCTCCCACTAGAAGCACAGTCGGAAGCGTCCCCTGACGTCTTACACCGCACCGCAGGTGAACTGCCTGACGTGGTAGCGCCTACCAAAGGCACAAACACCGTACAAGTAACCACAAATAAGTGACTAGCTGGGGTCACGCCCATCGACGTGTGTCCACTATCCCCAACCACGTCTGCACACACAGACCATGCGTCCTAGGTCTGGCCCTCTGACCGATTTTCCCCCGCAGCCGGACTCTGGCTACGACGAGGGGCCCGACGGAAATCAGTCCACAAACCGTCTCAAAGGGTAAGCCCGTACACCACTCCCTGGTGCGACCAGCACCTCGTACTGGTAGGCTACGACTAGTGGAGGGTCACTGAAGGAGTAGACTCTCAAGTCAACGGAAAATAACGTCCGCATCTGACGACGTACGGGGACCACCCCACGTACCGGCCCCGTCACACGGCGACCACAGTCTGAGAAGAAACAGGACTCGCAGTCCACGGCCACGCACGCACCCTGCACGAGAGTCGAGAAAACTCAAGTGGCGGTAAGCCACTGGGCTCTGGGCAGTCCTCTAGACGCACTACACCCAACGGTCCTTGAGTCACAAGACTCGGGGTCAAGACCGTTGTACGCAACAGCACAAGGCCGTCAATCTAGTCCAATCTCTAGGTCTAAAACCACGGTAGCACGAATACCGAGACAACTCACGAGCCGCCAAGACCACTCCCTCGGGAAGGGAACGCAAGGGACTAAAGCCACCCACACGGGCCACACAGAAAACACAGAAGCACGATTCCCAGGGCAGCACACAAGCCGCCTTGTCAATTTTCCATCTCGGAGCAAGTGGGAAACCTCCAGCCGCAGGCCGGATAACTGGACTCGCAGTCCAAGGCCAAACACGTGGCCCACATGGGAATCACCTTCCAAAGAAACCCACGACATGCGGGGGAGACCCCACCGCACACACACCGATACACGGTGACTCGATCGAGCGTAACACGAAAGCCCGGAACACGTGAGGTCACCCGGACCCACTACACCTACGGGCATGCTAATCGAGATAAATGGAACCTCCCGACACCCCAAAGACATGGTCACGGAACTCCACGGGATGTCCGGGACACTCACAAGACCTAAAGTCAACCACTGGGTCACAACCGGGTCGACCGAGGGTCAAAACCACGCAGACGGGAACCGCCCCGTAGTCGCGGTCACCTGAGGACCGCGACCACACAGTAGCAGTTGATCGAGGACCGCGACCAAGCAGTCACGGTCGGGTCACGACCGCGACTAGCCAGACGCTGCCCGATGGTAGCGGTCGCCCAAAGACCGTGACCTGACAGTCGCTGTCGGGTCACGACCGCGACTAGATGAAAACGGTCTATCGCACGTCCGCGACGCTTGCCGACGCTCTTGGCCAAACGCGGTTCTCCCAGGACCGTGACCAATGAAGGCGGTTACTGGTAGACCACGACCAGTTCGAAAAACCGAGAACGACGGGAAAACGCCCAAAAATCCGATCCACGCCCCGATCACCCCCGGGTGATGGGGAAACAAAGGGGAATCCATCCCCAAGCCCCTAGGCATACATCTAAACCCCTGGATCGGCCAAAAATGCTGTAAAACGAGAGATCCGGCTCACTCCCCAAAAACATGCATTTTTCCCAAAACGCCCCAAACGACCCGCTCGGCTCACCACGGCCTACAAAACTCGCGGGAAATGAAGCGCACGGGCTGGGGGTCCATCACCCTTCCTCCACCAAAGATTTCGCGCACCGTGGACACCGATCCACGAAGAAACGCCTCCGAAACCCTGCCGGTGCCTCCACGCCCACGAACCGGCTTCACCGCGCCCTCGAGCCTCGATCCTTGACCCATCCCCGCCGTCCTCCTGGTCCGCATCGCCCCGCCTCACCCCTGCCTCGGTCCGTCGGCCGCCGGAGAGGAGAGAGTGAGAGGAGAGAGTGGGAGAAGAGAGAGAGGGTGAGAGTGAGAAATGAGAGGAAGAGAGAGGGTGGGGGGTTTATATAGGAAAATCTGAAAACTCAGAAAAATTTTGAAAAATAGAAAATCACAGCCTCGCGATCCCCGAAACGCATCAATCGCAACGGTACCACACTTGCCTTGGTGAACGGCCCAGTTCACCCGCAACGAGATTCCAAAGGAATTACCGAAACACACACCGGGAATCGGAAAACACACACAGAAAAGTCGCGGAACGCTTCTGGGCCTCCGAAACAACTCTGGATCGCGCCGATCCGAACACGAAAGATGTCCGAAATGAAATTCCGGACACAACGGAGTCGGACACTCCGAGCAACCAGATCTGGGACCCACAAAGAGGGATCCGAAAAACCCGGGGCATTACAGCCCTCCCCCCTTAAAGGAATTTCATCCTCGAAATTCAGGACCCAGCCCAAAGTCACAGGGGAAGAACACTGAACGAACTGACACGCTGTCAGAGCCCCAGCATAGAAAACCTCGATTCTCACGAAAACACCGATCCTGAGGGACACAGCCAGACTTACAATCACAAGCAACACCTCGCTCCTCGCGCCGAGCACACTGGCCAACAGAGCAGGCATATACCAAAAGACACAGTCCGACGTCACTTCAGACAACGCGAGAATCCACCATGGCACCGCAGCCATCATCTTGCTCACCGAGGGATCACAACCCTCATCACAAGAAACAGCTACCGATCCATCCTATGGTCGGCAGACATATCGCACACCAGCTTCGCAGCTAGCTGACAGGTCGCACACCCTCCTCAAGGGAGCAACCAAAACAGTGCCTCCCTCGGCTCAAGGAGTCCTCTCAGCAGACCGCAACCAGAATATCGGCTCAGCACCAAGAAACACCTCACACATGGCAAGCTGAAAGCCAGATATAACACCGTGCCAACTCTTGTCAGAAGATAACTTCGACAAAGCCCAGATCCCATCCGGAAAGGCACATCACAGAAACGACCACCAAAGGTCTCGCTGGCACACGGCTCTCGCCACGCTCGAGCCCCAACAACTAGCATCTTCTGTCTGTGAAAAGACCATCCACTGGTCGCCAGACACACGTCAACGGGAAACCTCCACCGGCCCAACAGGCACGATCCAACTCACAGCAGGCCATCCGCTGACTCACACACAGACCAATGCCACCTCTCGAGCTACACTCCTCTCGGACTCCGCATCTGATCTCGAACATCGCGCCAACTTGATCCTCTCGGGGAGCACGATAAAAGTAATTGATAAAATCCTGGTGTCTTCAGTCATCACCTCACTGGACTCAGACTCACAGGGGAACCCTCCCATACTGGTCACCAAACCAGGGATAACCATTGCGACACCAACGTCCTATCAAGGACCACCAAACCGACGCCAATCTCACAAAAAGGCCTCCGCCCAAAGGCGTCACTCTTCCATCTGGTCTCATCAAATCCTTCGATCAATCCAAGTGGACACCTGCCAATCCCGATTCTGCCCTTACCACAGAGCCATGGGAAACCACCTGAACAATGCTCACGGGTCCCCAAAGCAACAAACATCTCACCAAGGTTGGCTACGAGACTAGCCTTACCAGTCACTCGCAGCTATCAACAGGAACCCGCAGCCTGCCAGAGATCACTTCTCCAAGAACGATCTCATTCGAGGACACGACTGGGAACACAAGTCGGGCACCAGGCCACCGACTCTGACCAACACGTCCTCGACCATCGTCAGGCGACATCCTCAACAACCCCATCCAGGTCCAACACCGATGCCTGACACGGCTTCCATCACAGAAATAGGCTACTCATGCGGCGCACTAGCCAGAACTTTCCCCAACACTCATCATGCCAGTGCCAAGAATCACGACTTCTCGGGCAACGGCACGGCAACAACACGTTTCGCACAGAGGAACCAATCCTCTCGTGCTCAACGCAAACTCAGGAATCCACCCGTAGCAACCAACGCTACGATCCTGAACCAGTAGGCTACAAGCCCACCACGCTTCCGCTGCGCACTCTGATCTGCGCGCACAGCCGAGAAAGCGAACACCGCCCAACTGGCACTCGTCCCTCCGGAACAGCGCCAACACACCCTCACATGACAAGGGAATGGGCACAACTTCTCACAGGCAACCACCTTTCCAAAAACATGGAGCACGTCTCACACTGACTTCATGGCACACAAGGCCAACCAATCCGAACACGTAATGCAAGACGACGAGCCTTAGGCCAACACAATCTCTCCAACCAAAGGAGAAACTAGCGCACTTCCGACCAACGGAAGAACTCCACGCTCGACCTAACCTCAAACCTCGCGCATGCTCGAAATAGCACCATCCAGCACCTGGGAAAACTATCGCTTCCATCAGGTCAGTGCCTCCAACACACTCGGTGAGTGTCACATCGGACCACAATCACAGCATCTCTCGATGCACCACCGCTGCAATTCCTTGAACTGTAACACACCATACCAAGAGCCGCAACGCGAGCCATAACGACAACCGCCGATGCTCATCCTCGAGTCCCGAACTCGTCGTGGAGCCTTTACATCTCAAGCCAACTCCAGGGCGAACACAACCCAATCGCTGACCGAAATGCAGGAGCAAGGACTTACTGGGACATCTCTGCCAAATCCTGCCTCGAAATCCGTAGAACAATCAGGACCGATACGTCATTTCTGATGCAACAGAGCACGACAAGAACCTCAGGCTCGATAAAACAACAGCTCACCGAGAAGGTATTCCGCTCACCCGAGCATACTTCTTGATTAGAACACCTCAGGAGCTGGACAAACCTCAAGCTGGAATGGCTAAAACCGACAGCAGCTCCCTCAGAGCACACTCACGACCACGTAACCACGAAAAATCCTCTCCAGCCACTCGACCACGCTGCAGGTTCCTCGAACGCAGCACCGCAGCAACGCACCTGCCGGCAACCTCTGTCCAATGCAGCACAACCAGGGCCACCACCGATGAGGGAGAAGGCTCTCAACCTCGACCCTTAGACCCCATGCTGGCACGAAAGCCGCGGACAGCAACCACCTTCACAGCACCGCACAGCGCACTCAAGCTCTCAAGCGAGAAACAAAGCGGAAAGACAAGCACAAAACCCTAAGCCAGCTGCCGACTGTACTGGACCTTATGGACTCTGATCACTGTAATATTTTGAATTCCTATGTACGTCCACAACCACCGCTCTGATACCAGCTGTAACGACATGAGAATCCGATTACCGGGAAGGCCCGATAACCCGAGACTCGCACCGCCGCCCACGAGCCGAGAGGGCTCGGAAGGGCTAAAAGGAGTGTGGAGGCACAAAGAAATAGGAAATAAAGCAGGACAACCAACAACAACAAGCTGAAAGAAAGAACAACTACATCTACAACAGAGTCCAGTCCAATAGAAAGTACAGTTTAAAGCAGTAAAACGTACCACATGCCAAGTAAACACTCGGCCCGACAAGCTGGCAACTGAGAACCTCCGCTCCGCACCCTCGAACCACGAGGAAGAACCGTCACACCTGAAAAGCAGGGAATGAGTCTCCAAAACAGAGACTCAGCAGGGATCCCGCGGAACCCCAACCGGAAACCACGGCGGTAGCGGAAAGGAAGGCTACGAGAGCAACCACAACAGTAGGAACAGTAAACCCGGTGGCCGGTCGAAACTCGGCACTACAGCTACTCCTACTGTACCAAAAACACACCCTGAACTCACAGTCGAGGCTACCGGACTACACTAGTACCGCTTACCGAAGTAAAAACACACGGCACCCATGCCGTAGAGGCCTGCCCCCCCGGACACAGCCGACCTAGACACGCTGTCCAAGTTGCAACCCCGACCATCTGATCGCGGGTACCACACAACAAGACGCAACATCGGTAAAGCCACTAGCACTAGTCTCACGGCGCGAAAATTAACACACGCGCCACGGTGAAACAACCGAACTCAACGATCAACACGACTGAAAACCGGAAGGTCGAAGTCACGGAAACTGACAGTCTGTCACTCCCAACTCGACAGGAGTACCTCCCACTAGAAGCGTAGTCGGAAGCGTCCCCTGACATCTTACACCGCACCGTAGGTGAACTGCCTGACGTGGTAGTGCCTACCAAAGGCACGAACACCGTACAAGTAACCACAAACAAGTGACTAGCAGGGGTCACGCCCGTCGACGTGCGTCCACTGTCCCCAACCACGTGTGCACACACAGACCACGCATCCTAGGTCTGGCCCTCTGATCGGTTTTCCCCCGCAGTCGGACTCTGGCTACGACGAGGGGCCCGACGGAAACCAGTCCACAAACCGTCTCAAAGGGTAAGCCCGTACACCACTCCCTGGTGCGACCAGCACCTCGTACTGGTAGGCTACGACTAGTGGAGGGTCACTGAAGGAGTAGACTCTCAAGTCAACGGAAAACAACGTCCGCATCCAACGACGTACGGGGACCACCCCACGTACCAGCCCCGTCACACGGCGACCACAGTCGGAGAAGAAACAGGACTTACAGTCCACGGCCACGCACGCACCCTGCGCGAGAGTCGGGAAAACTCAAGTGGCGGTAAGCCACTGGGCTCTGGGCAGTCCTCTAGACACACTACACCCAATGGTCCTTGAGTCACAAGACTCGGGGTCAAGACCGTTGTACGCAACAGCACAAGGCCGTCAATCTAGTCCAATCTCTATGTCTAAAACCACGGTAGCACGAATATCGAGATAACTCACGAGCCGCCAAGACCACTCCCTCGGGAAGGGAACGCAAGGGACTAAAGCCACCCACACGGGCCACACGGAAAACACAGAACCACGATTCCCAGCGCAGCACACAAGCTGCCTTGTCGATGTCCCATCTCAGAGCAAGCGGGAAACCTCCAGCCCCAGGTCGGATAACGGGACTCGCAGTCCAAGGCCAAACACGTGGCCCACATGGTAATCGCCTTCCAAAGAAACCCACGACATGCGGGGGAGACCCCACCGTACACACACCGATACACGGTGACTCGATCGAGCATAACACAAAAGCCCGGAACACATGAGGTCACCCGGACCCACTACACCTACGGGCATGCTAATCGAGGTAAATGGAACCTCGCTGTAACGACCTGAGAATCCGATTACCGGGAAGGCCCGATAACCCGAGACTCGCACCGCCGCCCACGAGCCGGGAGGGCTCGAAAGGGCTAAAAGGAGTGTGGAGGCACAAAGAAATAGGAAATAAAGCAGGACAACCAACAACAACAAGCTGAAAGAAAGAACAACTACATCTACAACAGAGTCCAGTCCAATAGAAAGTACAGTTTAAAACAGTAAAACGTACCACATGCCAAGTGAACACTCGGCCCGACAAGCTGGTAACTGAGAACCTCCGCTCCGCACCCTCGAACCTCGAGGAAGAACCGTCACACTTGAAAAGCAGGGAATGAGTCTCCAAAACAGAGACTCAGCAGGGATCCCGCGGAACCCCAACCGGAAACCACGGCGGTAGCGGAAAGGAAGGCTACGAGAGCAACCGCAACAGTAGGAACAGTAAACCCGGTGGCCGGTCGAAACTCGGCACTACAGCTACTCCTACTGTACCAAAAACACACCCTGAACTCACAGTCGAGGCTACCGGACTACACTAGTACCGCTTACCGAAGTAAAAACACACGGCAACCATGCCGTAGAGGCCTGCCCCCCCGGACACAGCCGACCTAGACACGCTGTCCAAGTTGCAACCCCGACCATCTGATCGCGGGTACCACACAACAAGACGCAACATCGGTAAAGCCACTAGCACTAGTCTCACGGCGCGAAAATTAACACACGCGCCACGGTGAAACAACCGAACTCAACGATCAACACGACTGAAAACCGGAAGGTCGAAGTCACGGAAACTGACAGTCTGTCACTCCCAACTCGACAGGAGTACCTCCCACTAGAAGCACAGTCGGAAGCGTCCCCTGACGTCTTACACCGCACCGTAGGTGAACTGCCTGACGTGGTAGTGCCCACCAAAGGCACGAACACCGTACAAGTAACCACAAACAAGTGACTAGCAGGGGTCATGCCCGTCGACGTGCGTCCACTGTCCCCAACCACGTGTGCACACACAGACCACGCATCCTAGGTCTGGCCCTCTGATCGGTTTTCCCCCGCAGTCGGACTCTGGCTACGACGAGGGGCCCGACGGAAACCAGTCCACAAACCGTCTCAAAGGGTAAGCCCGTACACCACTCCCTGGTGCGACCAGCACCTCGTACTGGTAGGCTACGACTAGTGGAGGGTCACTGAAGGAGTAGACTCTCAAGTCAACGGAAAACAACGTCCGCATCCAACGACGTACGGGGACCATCCCACGTACCGGCTCTGTCACACGGCGACCACAGTCGGAGAAGAAACAGGACTTACAGTCCACGGCCACGCACGCACCCTGCGCGAGAGTCGAGAAAACTCAAGTGGCGGTAAGCCACTGGGCTCTGGGCAGTCCTCTAGACACACTACACCCAATGGTCCTTGAGTCACAAGACTCGGTGTCAAGACCGTTGTACGCAACAGCACAAGGCCGTCAATCTAGTCCAATCTCTATGTCTAAAACCACGGTAGCATGAATACCGAGACAACTCACGAGCCGCCAAGACCACTCCCTCGAGAAGGGAACGCAAGGGACTAAAGCCACCCACACGGGCCACACGGAAAACACAGAACCACGATTCCCAGCGCAGCACACAAGCTGCCTTGTCGATTTCCCATCTCAGAGCAAGCGGGAAACCTCCAGCCCCAGGTCGGATAACGGGACTCGCAGTCCAAGGCCAAACACGTGGCCCACATGGTAATCGCCTTCCAAAGAAACGCACGACATGCGGGGGAGACCCCACCGTACACACACCGATACACGGTGACTCGATCGAGCGTAACACAAAAGCCCGGAACACATGAGGTCACCCGGACCCACTACACCTACGGGCATGCTAATCGAGGTAAATGGAACCTCGCTGTAACGACTCGAGAATCCGATTACCGAGAAGGCCCGATAACCCGAGACTCGCACCGCCGCCCACGAGCCGGGAGGGCTCGGAAGGGCTAAAAGGAGTGTGGAGGCACAAAGAAATAGGAAATAAACCAGGACAACCAACAACAACAAGCTGAAAGAAAGAACAACTACAGCTACAATAGAGTCCAGTCCAATGGAAAGTAAAGTCTAAAGCAGTAAAACGTACCACATGCCAAGTGAATACTCGGCCCGGCAAGCTGACAACTGAGAACCTCCGCTCCGCACCCCCGAACCTCGAGGAAGAACCGCCACACCTAAAAAGTAGGGAGTGAGTCTCCAAAACAGAGACTCAGCAGGGATCCCACAGAACCCCAACCGGAAACCACGGCGGTAGCGGAAAGGAAGGCTACGAGAGCAACCGCAATAGTAGGAACAGTAAACCCGGTGGCCGGTCGAAACTCGGCACTACTGCTACTCCTACTGTACCAAAAACACACCCCGAACTCACAGTCGAGGCTATCAGACTACACTAGTACCGCTTACCAAAGTAAAAACACACGGCAACCATGCCGTAGAGGCCTGCCCTCCCGGACACAACCGACTTGGACACGCTGTCCAAGGTGCAACCCCGACCATCTGATCGCGGGTACCGCACAACAAGACGCAACCTCGGTAAAGCCACTAGCACTAGTCTCACGGCGTGAAAACCAACACACGCGCCACGACGAAACAACCGAACTCAACGGTCAACACGACCGAAAACCCGAAGGTCGAAGTCACGAAAACTGACAGTCTGTCACTCCCAACTCGACAGGAGTACCTCCCACTAGAAGCACAGTCGGAAGTGTCCCCTGACATCTTAGACCACACCGCAGGTGAATTGCCTGACGTGGTAGCGCCTACCAAAGGCACCAACACCATACAAGTAACCACAAACAAGTGACTAGCTAGGGTCACGCCCGTCGACGTGCGTCCACTGTCCCCAACCACGTGTGCACACACAGACCACGCGTCCTAGGTCTGGCCCTCTGACTGGTTTTCCCCCGCAGTCGGACTCTGGCTACGATGAGGGGCCCGACGGAAACCAGTCCACAAACCGTCTCAAAGGGTAAGCCCGTACACCACTCCCTGGTGCGACCAGCACCTCGTACTGGTAGGCTACGACTAGTGGAGGGTCACTGAAGGAGTAGACTCTCAAGTCAACGGAAAACAACGTCTGCATCCGACGACGTACGGGGACCACCCCACGTACCGGCGCCGTCACACGGCGACCACAGTCGAAGAAGAAACAGGACTCGTAGTCCACGGCCACGCATGCACCCTGCGCGAGAGTCCACAAAACTCAATTGGCAGTAAGCCACTGGGCTCTGGGCAGTCCTCTAGATGCACTACACCCAACGGTCCTTGAGTCACAAGACTCGGGGTCAAGACCGTTATACGCAACAGCACAAGGCCGTCAATCTAGTCCAATCTCTATGTCTAAAACCACGGTAGCACGAATACCGATACAACTCACGAGCTGCCAAGACCACTCCCCCGGGAAGGGAACGCAAGGGACTAAAGCCACCCACACGGGCCACACGGAAAACACAGAAGCACGATTCCCAGCGCAGCACATAAGCCGCCTTGTCGATTTCCCATCTCGGAGCAAGCGGGAAACCTCCAGCCCCAGGCCAGATAACTGGACTCGCAGTCCAAGGCCAAACACGTGGCCCACATGGGAATCACCTTCCAAAGAAACCCACGACATGCGGGGGAGACCCCACCGCACACACACCGATACACGGCGACTCGATCGAGCGTAACACAGAAGCCCGGAACACGTGAGGTCACCCGGACCCACTACACCTACGGGCATGCTAATCGAGGTAAATGGAAGCTCCCGACACCCCAAAGACACGGTCACGGAACTCCACGGGGTGCCCGGGACACTCACGAGACCTAAAGTCAACCACTGGGTCACAACCGGGTCGACCGGGGGTCAAAACCACGCAGACGGGAACCGCCCCGTAGTCGCGGTCACCTGAGGACCGCAACCACACAGTAGCGGTCGACCGAGGACTGCGACCAAGTCGTCACGGTCGGGTCACGACCGCGATTGGCCAGATGCAGCCCGATGGTAGCGGTCGCCCAATGATCGTGACCTGACAGTCACGGTCGGGTCACGACCGCAACTAGATGAAAATGGTATATCGCACGTCTGCGACGCTTGTCGATGCTCTTGGCCAAACGCGGTTCTCCCAGGACCGCGAACAATGAACGCGGTTACTGGTAGACCGCGACCAGTTCGGAAAACTGAGAACGGCGAGAAAACGCCCAAAAATCCGATCCACGCCCCGATCACCACCGGGTGATTGGAAAACAAAGGGGAATCCATCCCCAAGCCCCTAGGCATACATCTAAACCCCTGGATCGGCCAAAAACGCCGTAAAACGAGAGATCCGGCTCACTCCCCAAAAACATACATTTTTCCCAAAACGCCCCAAACGACCCGCTCGTCTCACCACGGTCTACGAAACTCGTGGGAAATGAAGCGCACGGGCTGGGGGTCCATCGCCCTTCCTCCACCGAAGATTTCGCGCACCGTGGACGCCGATCCACGAAGAAACGCCTCCGAAACCCCGCCGGTGCCTCCACGCCCACGAACCGGCGTCACCGCGCCCTCGAGCCTCGATCCTCGACCCATGCCCGCCGTCCTCCTGGCCCGTATCGCCCCGCCTCACCCCCGCCTCGGTCCGTCGGCCGCCGGAGAGGAGAGAGTGAGAGGAGAGAGTGGGAGAAGAGAGAGAGGGTGAGAGTGAGAAATGAGAGGAAGAGAGAGGGTGGGGGGTTTATATAGGAAAATCCAAAAACTCAGAAAAATTTTGAAAAATAGAAAATCACAGCCTCGCGATCCCCGAAACGCATCAATCGCAACGGTACCACACTTGCCTTGGTGAACGGCCCAGTTCACCCGCAACGAGGTTCCAAAGGAATTAACGAAACACACACCGGGAATCAGAAAACACACACAGAAAAGCCGCGGAACGCTTCCGGGCCTCCGAAACAACTCCGGATCGCGCCGATCCGAACACGAAAGATGTCCGAAATAAAATTTCGGACACAACGGAGTCGGACACTCCGAGCAACCAGATCCGGGACCCACAAAGAGAAATCCGAAAAACCCGGGGCATTACAACTATTACCCAGGTGGTTTGGGCATTATTTATCTCATGTTAAGAAAAAAAGAGAGAGAAGAACAAAAAGAGAAAAAAAAAGAGAGAAGAGAAAAAAAAGAGAAGAAGAGACAAAAAGAGACAAAAAAGAAAGAGAAAAAAAGTGAGAAAAAAAATGATGCGGGACGAGACCACGGACACGACAAGCTCGCGGTTGTCCCTTAACGAGGGAAGCGTCGGACGTGCGCAGTTGAGAAACCGGCAATGAGCTAGGGTGATCGGCTCTCTCGTGTGCCCGGATCGGGTCACGGGACGATCTCACACTCTCTCGCAGCAGCGGTGAATGATAATATAGCGAGCTAACGGACCTAAAGCATGCTCTCTAGCAGCGGCATAAACAAGTATATATGAAAATAAGCAAATGCCGAGTGTAGGGAGCGAGAACGATACCTCCACGCGCTCGGCATGGGGAAGACGGACCCGGCCGAAAACTCGTACTCCCGGGAAACTTAACACACAATAATTACAGCAATGGGAACATGCCCACTCCACGCAGGGAGGTAAAGGGCTATACAAATGGGCCCGGGAGGACCGAATTCGGGTTGACGGGCAGCTTCGTGTGTTGATTCGGCTACACGCGTGTTCACGACCGTGGGGCCCACGTGCTGTCCGGAGAGGCCGTGTGGGACCCGGTGATACCGCTGTTGTGGAGACACTTGGAGAAGCACTCCCCGGGCTGGCGGCACGCTGGTTCGCCGGCCGGAGGCCGGGCGGCTCCCTTCGGCACCGGTCGAAAAAACCGATCGGAAATCTACCGGTTCTGTAATTCAGCGCGCGCTCCGGCGAGAACGGACGCTGCGATCAGCACCGGTGTCGGAATGCGACGAGATCAGAGCCGTTGGAAAGATGCTTCGAAGTACTGTAATCTAGTGGCCTTCAGAAAAATTCACCAAATTTGTACTTTATGTTGGCGAATTTTATATGCTGCTGTTGTACAGTAACCGAAGACTCAGATCTGCAGAGAACTTTCCTGTTGATTGCCTTTGACCGTGAAGTAGATGTCCGAATATGAAGATGTGTTCTTCCGCAATGTTGTAGGAAATCGAACAAGAAAACCAGAACTATTTTTGGATCTGGATTTGGAGGTGGTGGTGATTTTTTCGGACTTTGTAAGTGGAGAGTGGTCGGATCTGGGATCTGACTAAAAATACTGTATCAGAGGAAGATCACGAATTTCTAAAAATAGATAGAGGTCTGATAAAAAATTAAGAAAATTTGTGGATGTACGGGGTGATGGACAGAACTCTCAGTAAAATTGGAAGGGTTTGGACAAATCAAAAAGATGACCGAAGGTGGAAAACACAGGGCTGCTGTCACTGTAGACAGAGACAGGACAGATCTGGGAATGATTAAATACCAAAAATGTAAAAATAACAAACGGTGGATTTTGGACCTGAAAGTTTTTTTAAAAGAGGGGCTGGAAGGTAGGAACACACCATAAAAACTTCAATCCACGAAGAGGCCGTGGTTGATAGCAGGATTTTCGTGAAGACACCTTTGTCTAGCAGGACAGAAAACCGAAGACGATTCCGTGGCGGCTCGAAGGCGGCACGAACGGCGGCGGCGGCGGCACAGATGATCACCGGAGGTGAAGAGGGGATGATAGAAGATGAAATCACTCTAGAACTGGAGGTTGGAGGAGAGGAACCAGAGGGAGAGAGGAGGGGCTCAAGAACACTCTTGATTTTCCAACAATTTTCTCTTCATTTCTTCATTAATCTCTAATGACACTATACATAGGCTTATATAGAAAATGGCAAGGGGTGGGGGGCTGGGAATTTCATGGGAAATAAGTCATTTTCTTCCCCCATGTGGTCAAAACTCAAAAAAAATAAATTACATATGAATGGACCACTCCTTTGACTAGGTAGGTAAGGTAGGTGGCCAACCTTTGAAATTTTAACCCCTTTGTCTCCCATGTGGTCAATTAGCATTCAAACATTCTAGATGGCCACCTAGGATGGTTGACCAGCCCCACATGGATGAGGTGGACCAATGGGGAAGGGGAGGGGGCCCCCTAACTGGACCTACTACATATTTGCACAAAAACCCACACAATCCTAGGGAATGACACATTGCTTACAAAGCCTTACAATTGTACATATACTTTCCCAAAGATATAAAAGTAAATAAAAGGACTCAAATGTAAAAATAAAAGTTAATGCTCGGCGTCGATTTCCATCAAAAAAGAGAGAAGAAAAAAAAATAAGAAAAAAGGGGAGGGAGGAATCAATCTCCCTTTATGAGCATTCACTTTTATCTCCGAGAATATTTCAATGAACAACCACGTCGGTCTCCGACTCCCTGTCGGCATCGACGAACAAACCTATGGTCCGGACCTTTCGTCTGGTTCCATGAACAAAAAGACTCTTGCTTTGGCACTAACCCCGTGCCGATGAACAAACCACGTCAGCTCCTGGCACTCTGTCGGCACTGACGAAGAGAAGAAAAGACCAACATATCACGTCAGATCCCGACACCCTGTCGGCACTGATGAAAAGATAAAGAGACCGACAAACCAGGTCAGCTCCCGACACCTCGTCGGCACTGATGAAGAGACAAGAAAACCAACAAACCATGTCAGCTCCCGGCACCCTGTCGGCACTAACGAATAGAAGAAAAGACCAACATATCACGTCAGCTCCCGACACCCTGTTGGCACTGATGAAGAGACAAAGAGACCAACAAACCATGTCAGCTCCCGGCACCCTGTCGGCACTGACGAAGAGAAGAAAATACCAACATATCACGTCAGCTCTCGATACCCTGTCGGCACTGATGAAGAGACCAAGAGACCAACAAACCCTATCAGCTCCCGGCACCTTGTCGGCACTGATGAAGAGAAGAAGAGACCAACAAATCACGTCAGTTCTCGGCACCCTGTCGGCACTGACGAAGAGAAGAAAAGACCAACATATCACGTCAGCTCCCGACACCATGTCGGCACTGATGAAGAGACAAAGAGACCAACAAACCCTGTCAACTCCCGACACCCTGTCGGCACTGATGAAGAGAAGAAGAGACCAACAAACCACGTCAGTTCTCGGCACCCTGTCGGCACTGACGAAGAGAAAAAGAGACAAACATATCACGTCAGCTCCCGGCACCCCGTCGGCACTGATGAAAAGACGAAGAGACAAACAAACCCTATTAGCTCCCGACACCCCGTCGACACTGATGAAGAGAAGAAAAGACAAACAAACCATGTCAGCTCCCGCGCCCTGTCGGCACTGATGCAGAGAAGAAGAGACAAACAAACCACGTCGATCCCCGACTCCCCGTCGGCATCGATGAACGAACCAGTGGCTTGGACCTTCCGTCTGGTGCCATGAATAAAAATACCCTTGCTTTGGCACTAACCCCGTGTCAATGAACAAACCACATCGATCCCCGACTCCCCGTCGGCATCGATGAACGAACCAGTGGCCTGGACCTTCCGTCTGGTGCCATGAATAAAAATACCCTTGCTTTGGTACTCACCCCTTGTCAATGAATAGACCACCTCAATATTACAACTCCCAGTCCCACCGACGAATAAACCCTTGGCTTGGACCTTCTGTCCAAGTCGATGAACAGAAGAACACATTTATTTGGCTTGGACCTTCCGTCCAAGTCGATGAACAAAAAGAACATCCTTGCTTGGCTCGGACCTTCCGTCCAAGTCGATGAACAAAAAGAACCTCCTTGCTCGGATCGGACCTTCCGTCAGAGTCGATGAACAAAAAGAACCTCCTTTGCTTGACTCGGACCTTCCGTCCAAGTCAATGAACAAAAACAACCTCTTTGCTTGGCTCGGACCTTCCGTCCAAGCTAATGAATAAAAAAGAGATAGAGCCTTCTTACTTGGCCCGGACCTTCCGTCCAAGTCAATATAAAAAAAGGAGAGAAAAAGAAAAGAAGGGAACTTCCTTGCTTGGCTCGGACCTTCCGTCCAAGTCAATGAATAGAAAAAAAGAGAACTTTCTTGATTGGCTCGGACCTTCCGTCCAAGCCGATGAACAAAAGAACCTTCTTGCTTGGCTCGGACCTTCCATCCAAGTCAATGAATGAAAGACCCCTTTTGCCTTGGCACTCACCCCGTGCCAATGAATAGACCACGTCAGCTCCCGACACCCTGTCGGTACCAGCAAATAAACCCTTCGCTTCGAACATTCCACCCGAATGCATGAAATCCATCTCATTCCGTTGGAGCCCTCTCAAAAGCATCTGGCTTGGACCTCCCATCCGAGTCGATGAATGAACAACTTTCCTAAACCCAGCACGAGTCAACAACTTCCCCTTGGGGTTGGCCTCGTCTAAGTTGTTTTGGGCCTTTTGCCCGAGACGACACATAGACCCTTCATTCTCGCTTCGGTATTCACCCCATGCCGATGACTAAACCCCCACTCTGACATCTCAGTCCGCGTGCATATGCGGTGAAGCGATCCCCTCATCCCTTCGCTGAAGGAGTGAGTGCTTTCCCGTGAATTTGCACTGGACCAGCATCCCACTGGCTCGGAAGAATAGACGTCAAGTCGAAGAGCTCTACACTCGCGGGCCCCGCGCACTCGTCCCTCGTTTGTGCCACCCACGAGTGGGGGGCATTTGTGGACGTCAAAAAATGACGGCGTCGAGCATACGGCACGCACGTCGTAACA
This sequence comes from Amorphophallus konjac, assembly GCA_022559845.1. Classification (NCBI taxonomy): domain Eukaryota; kingdom Viridiplantae; phylum Streptophyta; class Magnoliopsida; order Alismatales; family Araceae; genus Amorphophallus; species Amorphophallus konjac. The sequence goes on from CM040122.1 coordinate 26,899,029, forward strand.
CTCGAGAGTAATCCGGAGACGAAAATGCCGAATAAACCTCATGCCTCGCCCGATCAGGACGAGAACTCGCTTGGTGGTTTGCTACCCGCTAAGGAAGCCCCCTAAGCAGAAGCTACAGCTACAACGCTCCGACCGGCCATGCCGAGAGCTGAATCAGAGAAAAGTCAGGAACTCCGGCACAGTCTCGACATGCACCGAAAGTCACGCAGAATCTGGGACCGAGTCCCAGAGGCTACAAACGGAATATTGTGGAGGCCATACATCGCAACCGAAATGTTCTGGGAATGCCGACATTCATATAAACGGCCGCGACTTCGAAAAGAATCCGTTTGGTGCTTAAAACGGCACGAAGGGACCTTAAAACGGCACGAAGGGGCCTTAAAACGGCGCGCCTTAAAACGGAGCCCCCCCCTTCTCAAAACGGCGTGCCCCTTTTTTCTTTAGTTATCCGGCGCGCTCTTGTCGAAGGGGCTTCCCCCCCTTGATGCTTAAAACGGCGCCCCTTTGAATGTGGCGCCGTTTTAACCCCTCATTCTATTCTCTGAAGCGCTTCCCCGGCGCGCAATCAACCCATCCCGTCATCAGTCCGATCCCCTGTTTTCGGGCACAAACGAAGAGAACTTACCTGAAATGGCCAGGCCTCCGGCATCCGACCAACGTGCAACCGCCTGAACTCCTCAAGCTCCCTGGAATGGCAATCTTCGAGCTCCGCACTGAACGTCGCTTCCCCGCCAGTCACCGTGGACCAATCCGATGGAGGCACCTCCCCTATGCTATGAATCCCCCTACCTGCAGGCCACTCAACAGCGTCGGATACAGAGAGGGAGAAGAATGGAAGCGAAGGGGCATTGAACTTCAAGGGGCTCCTTTCCCAGCTCGATGTATATATATATCGAGAGAAGAGAAGAAAGAAAGAAGAGAAGGAGGAAGAAAGAAAAAAAGGGAGAGAGAGCCAGAGAAGGGAGAAGGAGGAACCGGCCTTCGAGAGCTCCACAGTTCTGGGCTGAAGAAAGGAGAAAAGAGGTAGGGGGCGAGAGCGAGAGGTGAGTTGGAGGGGGAGAAGCCAATGCTTCCCTCTCCCTCCTCCGTCTAATGCTTCTCTCTTTCTCTCCATCGAATGTATTTTCCCTTTCTTTTTGTAATGCCTTCTCTTCTATTTTATCTGTATCAGGTTTCCTTCCCCGTTTGTATGGATGAATAAAAGATAAAGAAAGGAAGTCTTTTTGCAAGCTCAGTCTCCTCTGTTCCGACCCTTGCTCCCCTTTCTTGCTCTCTGATCATCCGGGGGCCTTTGAGGTCTGCCACTTCATGGCATGACCCCCAAGATAACCCATTCAATGGATGAACATTTCTTGCCCAGCCGTGGCAAATATTTGTCCCTGTTGAAGACCCATCGCCCGTGAGTCGTGGTCGCTCTTGTAGGCTGGCCCTCGAGCGTTCCGCACTCGCACTTGGGCTAACGGACCGCCGTGAGGCCGCTCCGCATTTTGAGAGTTTACCCCGGAGCAATCCGATTGGTGAGTCTCCTTTATCTCCGGCAAGTCCCGGTCCGGGGGAGGTGCTGCCCAATTCTCGCCATGGCCAAGAACGCTCAAGAACAAACGAACAAACCACTTCCGAGAACAAGAACCATACATAGTAGAATTATGTGAACTAAACCCATCGAACGAAACACTTAAAGTACACGCTAAGTCACCCTAACGAACAGTTAAATGCCTAAACTTCCTTCCTACCAACATAATCTACCAAATGGATGAACAAACGCATCATAAAATCTATCTACGGGTGAAAGAAAAGAAGTGCACAGTCAAAGCAATAAGCCCTCAGGGGAGTTTAATACGGCGCGATGACTATTTCACCGCGCCGATTTAACATCACTCTCAAAATCCTCTTTGAACCTTCAATCGACAAGTGCCTTCAACACCGTAGCCCAGCACAGCCTTAACCGGCGCGCCCTCCTCACAAAAGCCCCGTATCCCCTCCTTCCAAATGTTAAAATGGCACGCCCTCCCTTGTCCTCCAATTCCGGCGCGCCCTCCTCCCTTGTCCTCCAATTCCGGCGTGCCCTTCTCCCTTGTCCTCCAATTCCGGCGTGCCCCTTCACATCTTAACCCGGTGCCCCTAAAACCGGCGCGCCCATTTTCTTGCAACTTGCTAATACGGCATGGTAAAAGAAAACTAAAAGAATGAAAAGAAGAAAGAAAACTATTGAAATTAAAGAATAAACAAGAGAATAAGGACTAAATCAGTAAACAAAATAGAAAGAATGGAATGGGAATGAACCACTTAATTCAATGATCGGAACAACGGCAGTAGCATACCCCCCCATAATTAAAATTTTGTTCCGGGGGCGCTGCCCCCTTGACCCCCGCGACCTGACCGCGCAGGTCGATCCGCGTGCGAGGGCGCACGTTAGTGAGCTCGGGCTACGCACTTAATAATTCACTCCCTCGGACTGGGTGCAAAGATAAAATCAATGACGCCTTATGGTATCGAACATGGTTTACGGAATTTCCGACGTGGCCATAGTCCGAAATCATCCCCGGCCAATAGTCTATCAACTTGACCCGTCCCTACCGGGGTCCAATCCCGCATTCTCATTAAACTTGCCTTATTCGTGGCAGACATCTGCGTGGTTTTGTTACCGTCTTTTATACTACAAACATGGACCTTCGTCCGAACATGAAGTGGCCCATGAGTGGCCGACATAGTCTGAACATTCGCGTCCCGATACGGGTTTCTAGCATAGTTCGTCTTTCACTATCCTCCTACATTATTAATATTCTCTCTAGGCCGTAGGGCCCTTATTCCCGACAATCAATCAAGGGTGTTTCCCCGTATGGGGGATGTAAATGACGTCGTGGCCTTCATGGCACGGCGGGTTTTGTTCCCGACACTAACCACACAATCGTCTGATTAGTCAGATCGAGCGCATAATAAATCGTCACTTTGTGACTGGCACGCCCACGCACCTAAATAAACGAACAACAAGATAAGTGAAAATAAGTGCGTCCACAAATACCCAAGAAAGAAATGCAGAGCAAAGGGTACTCAATCGGCGAGGATGTCGACAAATTCCCCAATACTCGTAAAATGCCGATGCCAACACCAAACAAACACCAGCAACAACACGGCAATGGACAAAGTCAAGGCACTTGAAGCCAAGACGAAGTCACATCGAGAAAGAACAAACCTCTCGACCAGTGGGTAGCCAACCCACGAACTACAGCTGCGTACTCTTATAGCACACAATGCACACGGCCGACAGAAAATGCCTCGGCATTCGCATCTCAGCAGACACCTAGTGCCATCGCAATTCATGAAATCGCAACACAGCACGCCAAGAGCACTGATCCCGCGAACAGCCAAGCACAATCCGCCAGAGTGCAACAAGAAAAGAGCACAAGCTTCAGCTCAAAGCACAGAGGAATGCTAATCTCAGCTTACCTTCACATCCTGAAATAGTTATCGAGCCTTCACGATACATCGGCCGCTGGACAAGGCACGACAAATACGGTACACGACAGCTCTTAACACCATCATGTAGTCCAAAGCCAAGTAACCGTATAGCAAAGAGCAGATCAGGCTCAAAACAAAGCTGTCAACACTTAAGCAAGCACAGGACAAAGGCATCACCAAGACAGCAATCCCAAGGCAACACTCGAAAAGATTCTACTAGAAAGGATGAGAAGCAAGAAGCTCAACCACGAAAGCTCACCAGGAAGGGAAAATCCTAGCTCGCTTGAGCAACTTCTCTAACACGGAATCTAATCGAGCACTTCAACAGAAGCGAAACACATCAGGAGTTGAACAGACTAAAACCGGGACGACCAAGACAATGTGAAAACATGCATGGCCATCATACCAACGCTAAAAGTCATAAGCCACCTGAGTAAAACACAGAAACATCTCGAACAATGCACTGCAGGTTCATGCTAACCGACAAACACTGCCAAGTGCAACACGATCGAGATCAACACTAAAACCGAACGAAGCACCTCGTCATATCCAGACGAGAGCAAACCATCTTGTAGAGTGCCAACCAAGCACGCACAAGACCACACATAGAAAGCACCGCGATAAACCATCGCAACACCTAAGCCAGCAAGAGATTGTACTGGACTTTAAGGACTCTGGAAACTGAATATCTGGATTCCCATGTATTTCACACGATTGAGTTCTGATAATTCAGACAAGGGACTTCCAAACATCTCAGAACACAGCTCTGATACCACTCTGTAGCGACCCGGATTCCGGATACCCGGTGTGCCCGGTAGGACTACCGGATACACGTGGTACCGCAAGGGACCCGCGAGGCCTCCCAAGAGCGGGAAAGCGCCGAAGGGAAAAAGGCGTGTGTGGAATACATTGAAGCCGCATATATAACAGTAAGTAATTTAATTTCATTAAATTGTAGTGCTAAAGTAGCAGAAATAAAATTACAACAATTACAATTATACACCAGAGTCTAGTCCAAAGGAAAGACAAAGTACAGTCTGACAGAAAAGGACGTACACAGAAGTCGGGGGAAGCCCGACTCAGGTATAGCTGGCAGCAACTAACCGACGCGCACCTCCAGGAACAGCAGAGGCGAAACCCACCAGAAAAGCAGGGGTGAGTCTCCAAACAGAAACTCAGTAGGGGTCACGCGGATCCCCACTGAAAAATGCACAGTGCAACGGAAGCAACTCAAACAGCAAGTGCAGCAAAGTAGGAAAAGCTACACTACAAAGCTGTAAACAGATCAGGGACAGTAGGAGTAGGGAACAGGCAACGAGCAAGGGGAGCTCAACAACAAAGAAGTGCGACGCCGTAAAACATGGAACACGGCCACCGAGGAGAACTCGGCACTCTAAGCTACTCCAAAAGGCAACAGACGGTCAACCCCAAACTCACACAGTAGGGTACACCAGTCCGTCGACCAACAACAAAGAAGAAGGTAAAAACCAACAACGTAGACAAAAAGGTCTAGAAAAGACCTAGACACACGACAACCAAACACGAGCAAAAACATCATGCACCCAGCCCCACGCACAACCAGAACGCCGCGCCCACAACAGGACACCGACCTCGAGTACAGCCACGAGAGGGCCACTCGCAAAGGTCGCAATGCACGAGAAACCCCGAGAGTCACTAGTCAAGTGATATGAGTACCCTCACACTAGAAGAACAGCCAGATGCGTCCACTGACGTCTTACACTGCGCCTCAAGTGTCACGTCTACTAGACTATGTGCAGCACGGAGGAGACTAGACACACCAAGAACCAGGTCCAAGGCACAACAACGTTCCAAGGAAGAACGGCAACTACGGACACAGGACCGCAGTACCAAGCTGCGAGTGACTAGTCAGGGTCACGCCCGTCGACGCAAGTCCTCAGTCCCTGACAACATGTGCACACACTGACCACTACCTAGGCGAGGCCTCTTGCTAGTATTCCCCTCGGTAGGACGCTACCGTTGGCCGGGGCCGACGGAACTAGCTTAAAAACCGTGTAACGGGAAACTGCCCGTCCAGCACTCCCGGTGGGTGACGTACTAAAAAGCCTACGTCATAGGCTACGACTAGTGGAGGTTCACAAGGCACGGACTCCAAAACACAAGTGCTAAAGTACAGACAGTCTACGGAAGCCCTGTCACACGTACTACGAAGCACCACTGGCAGTACAACCACTGCCGACAGACTCAGGACTACGCAACTAGACCTACCACGTAACGATCCTGAGTCGAACGACTCAAAGGCAAGATCGTCACAAACAGCGGAACAAGCCGCCAATCGGTCTAATCCTAAGCCACAAGAAACGACACTCCGCAGGAAACAACTCATGGAGACCTGAGGGAACACCGAAAACCCTCAGACACGCTTGGACACGCAACCCAAGGTAAACGAGACCTTGAGGCATCCAGAACCAGTGTCTCGGACTGGACAAAACCGCCAAGACACGCACACACTAGGTCACACGTCAACCACTGGGTCAGACCGGGTTGACCCGAACCTAACAACAATGCTCGAAAAGTAGGAAAGAAAATCCTACCTCAAGCAAGAAGACTCCTGGCTACCTTACAACGTAGTCTTAGCCCTCATAGGATGTCAGAAGACCTCCACGGGACAGCGGGCAGACCACAAGGCCAAGCCAAGACAAGACGAAACCGAAACAATGGAAATGGAGCACAAGGGATGTAACGCGCCACCCCTAGACCGCTACAAGAATATGACAGTCTAGACCTGAGCCATTACACTCCGAGCGACGGTCGGGGGAGCAGCCGTCACTCACACCGCCCTAACCAACTCTAAAACACAGAAAACAGCATGTAACGGCCAGCACGGGGCGCGTTACACACACCTTACGCGCCAGACCAGGGCCGTCAGGGCCAACAACCCTCAAACACAAAACACACGAAGCATGTAACGCGCTAGACGAGGCGCGTTACAACGAACTAACGCATGGGAGCGAGCGCGTTATAGCCACCTGACGCACAAGACCAGGCGCGTCAGGGCCAACACACCCACAACCAAAGCTAGCTGAGAGGCATGTAACGGCCAGCACAGGGTGCGTTACAAATGCCTGACGCACAGAGGCCCCACCATTATATCCAACGGCGCAGCAACCCAACTCAGCCAACACAGCATGTAACGGCCTGGGGCAGGCGCGTTACAAACACCTAACGCACGGGGGAACCACCGCCAGAGGCACCGCCTCAAATGGTCAACGTCGGTCAAACGGAATGTAACTGCCAGAACAGGGCGCGTTACATCCATCTAACGCGCTGGGTCAAGCGCGTTAGAGGAACCGACTTAACCCAAGCAATAAACGACAAAAGAGATATAACGCGCCTCACAGGACGCGTCAGAGAAATGTGACGCGCCAGCCCTGGGCCGTCACTCTCTCAAAACTCCGAAGAACTCAATCAACCCAGACAATGTAACGGTCAGTCGTGGGGCTGTCAGAGCAAGTGACGGTCCCTGGAACGACCGCCACACCAGTTACGGCGGGAAAACGGAGGGTTGGCCAAATCGGCCCGTTCCACGCCCCATTCACGCCGAAGCGCAGGGGAAACAACCCTCGACGATGAAAAATAACATAAGAAGGCTGAAAAGCCCACATGCAAGCATTAAAACTCAAGATCGGGGCGATTCTAACGAATCCACCCTAAGTGGATCAACGAGGTTCCCGGGCTCCCACCGGCCTCGAATGACCACCGATCAACACAAAACTAGCATGGATGGGATCCTAACATCCCTGCGGTCAGTTTAAAACTAACTACGCCACAAGCGGTCGCCATTTTTCGGCAAACCCTACAAACCACGAAAACCATGATTTAGGCAAAACAAGCCCAAACTCGACCGTTTCCTTGTCGAACGGCGTGCAATGGCAGGGAAAACGGAGAGGAAGAAGTGAGGATCAGTCACCCTACCTCCACCGAAGAAACCGAGCCTAGAAAGGACTAAACCACGCCAAAATCCACTCGCGAACCAATCCACCGGCTTAGAATCCACCAAACGGGATCGCGCCAGAATCGATCCGATCCTCGCCTCATCGCGCACCTAGCCAGCTCCACCACGTCCCCAGCACACGCCCCAAGGTACCCCGTCTGCAGCCGGAGCCGAGAGAGCAAAACGGGAGAGAAAATGGGAGAGAGAGAGACGGCGGTGGCGAAATGAGAAGGGAGGAAAGAGGAAAGAAAAGAAAAAGAAAAGAAATTAGGAAATTTTCCTAATTTCTGAAAATTCTGAAAATGCGCCGAAAATGCACAAATTCAAAAAAATATGCAAAAATAGTTGAAACGATCGGCTCGAAGAGTACATCGTCGATGTAACATTCACGAGTTCAAGAACTAACAAACAAACTCACCGTAGGGTTCCGTAACTAGTACGAGAGAAAAACCCACACGGCTCGTAAAGCTCAACTCGAAAGCCACTAAAGCGAACCGAAACTCACCGAAACCAATCTAAAAGATCCAATGAAGATCCAGCAAGACCTACCAAGGATCCAGGACATTACAGAGACCGAGGGGAGAGAGAGCGAATAGTGAGACGAACGTGGAGGGGCTACAGTGTAGAGAGAGGGATGGCAGTCGGTGGGCTTCACGGTGCCGTAGAGGGGAGGGGGGCAGGGAGAGTGGTGCAAGGAGGGAGAGTAGGGAGAGGGAAGACGGTCGGTCAGCTTCCCGGTGCGGCAACGTGTTGCGGTTGCAGCGGGTGGCTAGGCACGGTGGACAGGGGATGGGAGGGATAGTGAGGTTTACAGATGGCGATGGGGAGGGGTTGGTGATGCGGACGGCGTCGGAGAACGGATCGACGGTAGCTCCGATATCACGAACAGGACTGGATAGGTTGCTATCTCGCATAGCTCAGCCTCACGTCGGACGGTCTCACACCGGGCGACACACTCAAATCTCATAAATAGAGAAAAGAGGGAAGGAAAGTAAGAGGAGGAGAACTCTTCTCACGTTATGCACTCTCTTAATTCAATTCATCATGTTCAAATGACACACCCCAACATTCAAACCCTCAAACTTTTCTAATTACATCTATATCTTAGCCTAATAAAACAAATCCACCAACCCACTATTTGACTTGTGGGCTTAATAAAATTAAAATATAATAACTTTTGACTTATAACTAGCATAATAAGACAAAAGTAAATATACATGTACTAATACATGTATTTTACACACAATACACACGCACTACATAAATACGTGACGTCGAGTCTTCAGACAGCCGAATCTCTGAGCCACAAGCTTGGTGCGGCGGTGCGGCGTCCGGTAGTGGGCCCGGTGTCCCCACCAACCCTCCCGGGGTGGCTGGAACTCGACTCCGTCGAGTAAGGTGGGACACCGCTCTGGTAGTGCTCCAGCAGATCTGGATCGAGATACTGGAGATCCTCCTGGCGGATCCAAGAGTCATCTGATGGTGAACAGTCCCGTTAGTGGACAAGGTAGCGCTGGTACACCCTGCTTCGTGTAGTGGTCACCATCTCATCCAGTATCCTCTCAATGTGCTCGCGCGGTACTCTCGAGGCTGTGGGACGCACAGGGGTGGGCTCACTCTCAATGGGAGGAGAAGGCTCGAAAGGGTCACTAGGAATCGCTGTGGGTTCCTTGTAGGCCACTAGGTCTGCCACATTAAAGGTCGAGCTAATCACATATTCGGGAGGTAAGTCCATAACATAAGCATTGGAGCCAATCTTCCGTAGAATTGGGAAGGGATTATCACTACGGGCTTGTAACTTTTTAACGGCTTCCGAGGGGAGTCGTTCGGGCCGGACCTGCATCATAACCAAGTCACCTTCTTGAAATTCATGGTGACACCTATGCGAATCAGCCAATTGTTTGTAAGTCGCATTGCTGATGTTGATTTGCTTGCTAATGGACTTATGCAGACTTTTAACATGCGAGCAAACTCTGTGGCTGACGTGGATGTCTTAGACTCGAGTGGGAGTGGAATGAGATCCATGGGTTTCTTAGGTTTGTAGCCATGCACGACCTCAAATGGACTCATACCTATGGACCTGTATGTAAACTCGGCTCTGGCCAAGAGAAGATCCCAGGTGCCAGAATGATCCCCCACGAGACACCTAAAGAGATTCCCTAAACTTCTATTGACTGCCTTCCATTCATCCCCTGGTCGAATTATGACCCGGTGGCATCCACTTTTCAAGTCAAGAATGTTATCGCGACATGGAATTGGAAAACGGTACTCGACAATGATCTTGTTGATGGCGCGGATGTCAACACATATCCGCCAGGTGCCATCTTTCTTTGGTGTGAGTAAGGCAAGGACAGCACAGGGGCTCTTGCTCACCCTAAGAAAACCCTTTTGAATAAGGTCCTCGACAATTCTACGGAGCTTAGCATGCTCCTGGGGGTCCAATTGGTAATGGGGAAGGTTGTGTAGGGTGGACCCGGGGACAAGCTCAACAGTGTGTTGTTCATCACGCATGGGAGGGAGTCGAGAAGGCAAGTCCTCGGGGACGATGCCTTGGAAGTCCTGCAGTATTATTGGGACTTCAGTTGGGACTGAGACTCGGGACTCCTTGGGTGTGATGGTGATGTCAATAATAGGGGCACCCTCAGCAACCTCTCTGTTTAGCTCACAGACATTTATGGAGTCAAGGTGCCTAACTAGGTCATGACCATCCTAAGGTGCCATAGAAACGGGTGTGATAGATGTAAGAGGAGAGGAAAGGGGAGGTTTCCCTTCAATGAGAGTTTGGAGATTCTCCTGAATTTTGGGAGTTCTAGTGGAGGTGGAGGTGGAACTCTTGCCCGAGGTCACCTTTGGGGGTGTCGGGTATAACAGAATCGTCCTTCCATTATAGGAGAAGGAACACTGATGAGACCGACCAAATGTAGCGAGGTCTACATCATCGATCCACGGAATGACGCATGTGGTGGTCACTAGGATAGAAGTGTCATCGACCCAAGCCATGTTATATATATGGCCTTGGATGAGGGTGCGTATGTAGGCCTAAACGGGAGACAAAGTCTGACGAGACTGCATTGATACAGTTCTCGTTGTCAAGGATCACTTTGCAAGGATGAGAGTTCACCATGGTGTAGGTTTGGAAGATGGAGGTTCGACGCCAATCGTCCTCCTGGAGTGTTGAGATACAGCGAACTATCCCCAATCTTTCATGACTAGAACTCTCGGTAATGTCTCCAGCCTGTATGTACTCGACATGCGTGCCATCAAATCCTGCATCCATTTTCTCAAACTGGGCGATGAGGTCAGGATCAGCCATATATCTCTCCTGACCCATGGGTAGAGTTGAAATGCGCTCTAGACGGCCTGATCAATCCCTAGACCAAAGTGGCATGCACGGGTTCAGACCTAAATGATGCAATCCTGAGACCGAAAGTTTGCAAGGCTTAGACCCAATTTGTTGGCTGATACGCAAAGGGCCAATTCATTTGAGAAGGGACCGGTCAGGGAGAGTTACTCGCCCGTAGGTGAAGTAGTTATGGAACTACCTCCTGATAATTAGGGTGTCCTAATGTGACAGTCTAGGGCTTTAAGGATAGGTGCATACAAGCTCTCTCGTTCCGTCCACAGTGATGCACTCAGGAGACTGGCAGCATAGATCGGGCTCTCTCTCACTTCGTCGCACGGCAATTTGAAAAGATACTAAATGAGTAAATGATAGGAGCACGTACCTAGCTGACTGAAAAGTCTAACTCCGACCAGAGACGAAGGCGAGCGGGGACGTGCGTGCCCGCACGGCGTCGACGAAGCTTCACGGTTACAATGAATTCACTCCGCGCAGGGAGGAATTAATTATTACAAAATCGCTTTAAAATTTCCCACGCAGGGGAATAAATCAGATCGGACTTTCTCCTCGTACGGAGACTTAGGGACATTCTTACCCCTAAAGTGCGGAACGTCTATCGACGACCGATCGACCCGGGCGCTGCTTTGGCCGTCATTGTTGCGGACTTGAGTGCCACGATCAATAAGTTAAACGATATATATATATATATAAGATTATATATATCTCAAATATATATATATTATATATATTTAACTTTTTTTCAACTTTCAACCTTTTTTTTTCAAACCTTTTTTTGTTTCAACCTTCACCTACCCTTTTTTTACCTTTTCACACTCTTTTCTTTTCTTTTTAAACTTTCAAACCATGCTTTTTTTTCAAACACCTTGTATGTTCACACGTTTTTTTTCAAATTTTACCTGCCCTTTTTTTTCAAATCCCCTTTCAAACTTTGGCTGCGTTTCTCACGCTGTCGGCTGGTCAAGGGGGGAGTGGGGGTGGCTGGGCAAGGCCCTATTGCGGTTGGCGGTCTACACACGCTTCTTCAAAAGCGAGCAAATGGGGTGCGGCAGGGCCGACGCAGGGATGCGCTGGTCACGGCGGTCGCGGCGCTGGGTAAGGGGGAGAGAGAGAGAGAGAGAGAGAGAGAGAGAGGGGGGGAGGGGAAACGTGGGAGAGAACCAGAGAGAGGGAGTCTCGCGGGTGCAGTGAGTGAGGAGGCAGGGTGAGCGAAGGCGGTTCTGGCAGTGGAGAGGGATGCAACGGTGTGGTCGCGGGGGCGGGATCGGGCGCTCGGACGACAGGGAGGTCACCGCGGCGGCATTGCCGGTTACGACCGGTGGCGTGGGAGAAGCACGCGGTGGAGCTGCGCGAGAAAGGAGGGCTCGACGGAGCGTGGATCTCGACGGCGGCCGGTCAACGTGCATGCGGAGGACGGCGGGCGGTGGCCGACGGCAGAGTGGAGGGAAGAAAGGAGGTGGAGGTTGGGGAGCGGTTGCGGCTGGCGGTATGGTGCAGAGGGGCCTCACAGGGAGTGGAGGGTGTGTGGGTGACGGTTGGTTCACGGTGACTTACAGGGTCGTGCAACGGCTGGCAGGGAGGTGGGCGACCGGTGGTGGCGGGTAGCGTCGACGGAACCGGCTGGGTTGCAGGTCGACGGTGGGGGTGGTTGGTGAGAGGGAGTTAGAGAGGTGGAGGGGTTGGCCATGCTGGGGAGAGGCTGGCATGGGGAGGCGATGCGGCTGGCCGGGGTGTGAGGCCGTGGGTGTGTGGACGTGAGGGGTGGCTCAGACGTCGGCGCCGGTGGTCGGTGGAGGGGGGGTCTCGCTGTGGCCTCCGGGTGCGCAGGCGAGAGAGAAGCAGAGCGGGGGAAAACCAACAGAGAAATAAATAGGGAGAGAGAGAGAAAGCGCGTTGTGCGCTCGTGAGAGAGAGAGAGAGAGTAGTAGAAAGAGAGAGAGAGAGAGATTAATCGGGAGAAAGAGAGAGAGAGAGAGAGTAGTAGAAAGAGAGAGAGAGATTAACCGGGAGAAAGAGAGAGAGAATATGGAAGAGAGAGATTACACCGGGAGAAAGTGTTTTTTTAATTTTTTTCTGTTTCAAATTTTTTTTCATATCTATCAACCCAGATTTTTTTATCATTCCTTTTTTTCCCTTTTCTTTCTTTTTTTTTCTCACTTCTGGGAACTGAAAGAACGAAGGACCGACGACGGGGACGTTGGAGTCGAGGGAGACGCCGTGTTGGACTATGATACCAAATCTGACGCGGACGGCATCGAAGAACGGATCGACGTCAGCTCCGATATCACGAACAAGACTGGATAGGTTGCTACCTCGCGCAGCTCAGCCTCACGCCGGACGGTCTCACATCGGGCGACACACTCAAATCTCACAAATGGAGAAAAGAGGGACGGAAAGTAAGAGGAGGGGAACTCTTCTCACGTAATGCACTCTCTTAATTCAATTCATCATGTTCAAATCACACACCCTAACCTCATTTATATAGGAGGAGGCTGATAAGTGTCCATTTTCTATTTGTAATTCATCACATGTATACCGTTTTATGTGCATAATAATTAGGCAATTATGCATATTTCATAGTTAACATCAACTCCGCGTTTAAATTAGAACTTTCACCTAAATTGATTAATTTGGTGATATTATTTAAATTAAAGTTGAGGGCTGTGAGTATTAATTCTCCATTGCATAAACCATGAGCATTTGATATTTATATGCACATTATGGTAATTTTGTGGACTAAATTATAATTACGTGTGTGCAGGACACTGAAGGTAATTACAAGAAACTCCGGGGGTAAAAATGTCATCACCACTTTGACCAAGTCAAAAGCATATATTTTAGTTGGAGGGAAAATAAAATTTAAAGTTTATATTTTTGTTGGAGGGAAAAGATAATTCAAAGTTTGAAATAAAGGGAAGAAATGATGAGTCTTGGGAAAGGGGTGTCCAAAGTCCAAGAAAGGGGATGCCCAAAGTCCAAGGAGGGGGTGTCCACCTCTTTTTTCTTTCCCCCATGCATCATCTTCTACCTAAATCCCAGTCATCCATCTCCTTTTGATACAATCTCCACTCTCTATTGACCCAACTTTCCTTATAAATAGCCCATGACAAGGAGGTGAAGGGGAGTTCTTCTTTTGACAATTTTCACATTCTCTCTCTCACTTCTTAGGTCACCAATTTATCCATATTCCGTCCCTCTTCTCCTCTTACTTTCTTCACAAAACTTCTTTGTTTTTAAGTCATCTTCAACTTCTTCTTCTGTATAATCTTTCAATTCTCTACCATTTTCAAGTTATGATCTCTTTTTCAAGGTGATGTCCTGTGGTTTTACTGTTCATCCGAGGATCCACACACTGTACTTCCTCCGTTTTCATGCTCTTATGCTCTTCTTTTTATTTTGCACTCTTCATAAAAGTTCTCCCTCTTTTAAAGATCCAGATTTTCTTATTCTATTACTTTCTCTAATTCCTCTTGATTTTTAAGCTATTTTTATTTTTTCACACTTCCATTTTTTACACAGTTACTGTTCATCCGTGCAGACCACTTTTGTTCTTCTCTATTTTTCACCATCTTCTGATCTTCTTCTCTCTTTGCACTCTTCACAAACCTTCTTCCTCTTCCTTTTATCTTCAACTTTTATTTTTACAACCTTTTCTAATTCTCTCCGATTTTAAAATTATTTCATTTTTAATATCGACCTATTTTCATTATTTCTGTTTCAATATTTTTAAACTCACTTCTTCTTCTATCTCTCCCCCTCCTCTATTTTCATCCAAACATCTCAAGACGGAGATTCTTTTCTTTTGGTGCTCTAAAGGCAGTGTCTAATCCTAAGGCGGGTGATCTTCTTCCAAAGCTCGGCATGGAGACGGCGGCGCTATTCTTCTTCATCTTTGCTCCTTTCTTCCTTTCTTCCCTTAGCATTATTCAAGTTGTATTTTTAATTTTCAGAGATGTTGTACTCTTCATTAGCAATAAAAATTGAGTTTGTGCAATTGTTCTTTATTTTATCTTTCCATCTCCTTCCAAACTCTATCCTCAACACTCTCATTTTCTTTAGTTTGATTTATTTCTAATCTTAAGTTCACATAATTTATTTTCCATTAGCTTTAACTCACTCAAAAACTTGATTCTCAAAACATAAGATTTTTTCTAACTTGTTTAAAAGAAACATTTCCTCCCCGATGGATCGACCCGTACTTACCACTCTACTTAGATTTTATATCTTTTTAGTGAGTGAGTCAGATTATTTTTAAAATTATGGCACGACTTTTAAACGACGAGTTTTGTGCGTATCAATTTTTGGCGCCGTTGTCGGGGAGGACATTATTTTTATAGTTGGATATTCTTGTGTTTGATGTGTATATTTGTATATTAATTTTTCTATTTGTATTTTACAGGAAAAAGAAAAAAATCAGAAATCAAAGACAGAGGAAAATCGGATCTGAAAATCTCAGAAAATGAAGTGTCGCTGAAAGTCTGGAACTATAGCAGTCAAGCGTCGCTAAAAGGCTGAAACGTAGGTACAAGTTCTGTTTTTTCTAATTTTTAAAAAATATGAAAAAAAATTAAATTTTTTTTAAAAATCTATAAAAATCATAAAATATCAGAACACACAAAAATATCATTTTATGTTTCATTTTTTAATAAATTTAAATATTTTATTATTTTATTATTTATAACTTCTTGCATTCATCTCTTAGTGAAAAATTTAAAAATAAAAAATAAAAAAAAAACACAAAAAACACCGTCTCTGAATAAAATTAGAAAATAAAAAATTATAGAATTTTTTTGACCTCATATTATCATATTTTTATTATAGATGCATAATGTTCATACATTTTAGTTTATTCTCCATTTATTTGCATCAATTGAAACATTTAAAAAAATAAATAATCTCTGAAAAAATCTAAAAAAATCGAAAATCGATATTTTATTTCATCATGATATTATGACTGGTTGCAGCTCATTCATGTAATGTTACATTTAGATAATGTGAAAAATAGAAAAAAATAATGTATGTCTCCTTTTTACATCTCCTTGAAAAAAATAAAAAATAAAAAAAATAAAATAAAGCACGAGGGATCACGATCCAAGTAAGTATCTCAATATTCCCTCTTGTGATTTAATTTATTTTCTACATTTTTTTAAATTTTATATTTAAAAAATCTCAAAAAAATTGTGTTGACTAGATAGCTTCGTTAATTAAAAAAAGAACAAATCACTTACACCAAAAATAAAAGATTTCATTCAAGAGTAGAAACCACACCATCTATGTTTTACGTCATGCATCATTTAGCATATGATTTTTCTTTTTTATTTAATTTTTGGCATTTATTTTAGATATTACAAGGGGCAAGGTAAGTTCTACTTATCATATTCTTGCATACATATTACATAAGAACCCCTTGTTTGAATTTATGGTGTGCATTTCATTTCAAAATAATTTAAGGACAATATCCTTAAATAACATAAGGTGGAGATTTCTTCACCCTTCCTTAGCTCACAAACCACATTTTCCTTACATCTTTACCTAACCTAAACCTTAAATAAAAGTCAGTAGACATTAGCCCTAAGATCACATTGTGATTTTAGTACGATTTGAGTTTACCCTCCTGTGAAAATCGGTGCCTAAGGTAAGACGGTCGGACGACAAACGCCTTAAGCGGGATTGTGGTTTGACATAATTAGGTCCCTACGAAAGTAGGGGGAGCCTCCGACTACCTCACCCCTTACCTGACCGGCGAAAATATTGAGGGTGAATTTAAATTACACTTTAGTCATTTTGTGAAACTCCATTTATAGATCTAGGTCACATTTAGGTCGTTAGGTAATTGACGTGTTAACTTGTTTGTGTATGTAAAATAAAAATAAATAAAATCCTCATCTTCTCTCTCTTCGTCTGAGTCAGTGTTATTTTCAAAAAAAATAGTGTGCTTTTCTAATCTTAATCAAAAAATTAAAAAAGAGAATAAAATAAAAAAAGGAGATCGATAAAGAAAAAATAAAATTGAAAAAAAAATGAACATAAAATTGAAACAAATTGAACAATCTTTCTAGGATCCAACTTATTTTTAAATGACCATTCATCTTGGAGGGAAACTCATGTATATGAAGGAACATTTTTTCCTTCTACTTATAAACCCTCAACCTGTATTCAACTCCCTAACATTCTGGTGGATCGTTATGAGATTGACCCTAATCTCATCTAGATGCTCCCATCTTTTTATGGGAATCTCAATGAAAATCCTTATAGACATCTAGATGATTTTCTAGAAGTTTGCTCCCTCATCAAAATCTGGAACTTTAGTGATGATGCCCTTAAGTTGATCTTATTTCCATTCTCATTAAAGGATAAAGTAAAATGTTGGTTAAGAAGTTTTGGAAAAATTGTTAGGACTTGAGAGGATATGTAGTTAGAATTTCTAAAAAAAATTTACCCCATAGTCCGAACCAACATTATGAGAAGGGAAATTGTGGGATTTACTCAGTTTTCAGGCGAGAAATTTATGAATGTTGGGAAAGGTTGGAGGATTTGTTATATCAATGTCCACATCATTGGTTATCCAAATGGTAAATTATGTTTGTATTTTATGAGTGGTTATCTGATTATGATAGATAAATGGTGGATACATGTTGCGGAGGGGCATTTATGAATCAGAATGAAGATGAGGCGTATGATCTATTTAAAATTTTGAGTGAAAATTTGATGGCTCATGCCTCCATCTCATCTCATAAACTATATGTAGGACCTTCCAGAGATGTCCGTCGAAGTTCACTTCCGTCAGGTTGTCCCTTTCCTTCGCATATTTCATGTCTACATTGTTCCATTCATCCCTATTATTCATGCCATTGAGGACAATGTCGTTTAAGTTGGGGAGACGAAAATCATGCCATTACACATGTTGCATTCATATACAACCTCATTTTTTTTTAAAAAAAATCACAATAAAAATAAAATCCATTTTGAGTTTCATGATTCATGCTTCCATTGAGAGTAATTCTGGAATAGAAATGACTGGATAAGGATGATGAAAAATTGATTTAATCTAGCCATGAAAAACTGATATAAGAATCTCTTTAAAATTCATGTGTACTTTAGAAAAATGATAATCACCTTGCACGCTAATAAAATAAGTAGGACAAGACTTCTGTTATTTTGGATATGTTACCTGATATTCCACACTTCTTGAAGAAGAGATCTTTTATAAGCTTTCTGTCAAGTTATTTATCAAAATTAGTGCAAAAGCACAATTGAAAAAAAATTGAGAAAAA
Source organism: Amorphophallus konjac (assembly GCA_022559845.1). Lineage (NCBI taxonomy): Eukaryota > Viridiplantae > Streptophyta > Magnoliopsida > Alismatales > Araceae > Amorphophallus > Amorphophallus konjac. The sequence goes on from CM040122.1 coordinate 26,917,093, forward strand.
GAAAAATATCATGAAAAATGCTCCGAATCTGAGTAACTGGACCTACTTCACCTAAGACGTGTTGAGGTTCGCGTCAAAAGGATAAGGGAACCTTGATCTGTAAAATCAGACTTGCTTCGAAGTTCGCGTTAAACAGTGAAGGGTAGTGCAGCATCATGAGTGTAGAAAAATAAAAAGATCCCTAAGGGACAAAGTAATAAGACAGACAAAAAGGTAATATGCTTAATATTTTGATTAAGAGGTGCAGGGTTGAAAGACACTTATTTGAAATAGCAAATGGGAGAGCAATTATCTACACTATGGATTTAGTATTTACACATGCACTAGTACTATTGGATTTTGAGTTGAATTATTGATCATGTACTTTAATTTCTAAATCTAAGGCTACTGTGCGTTAATGCTTCCAGATTCCTAATATTTGGTTGATTCTATAAAGGGAGAGGTGGATATGAGAGTATGAATTTTACAAACTCATGTTAGTCCTAAATTTCAATTTATTTACATTGCTAAGGGACTAACAATGAGTAAGTTAGGGTGTGTGATAAGTGTCCATTTTCTATGTGTAATTCATCACATATATATCATTTTATGTGCATAATAATTAGGTAATTATGCATATTTCATAATTAACCTCAACTCTGCATTTAAATTGGAGCTTTCACGTAAATTGATTAATTTGGTGATATTATTTAAATTGAAGTTGAGGACCGTGAGCATTAATTCTCCATTGCATAAATCATGAACATTTGATATTTATATGCACATTATGATAATTTTTATGAACTAAATTATAATTACGTGTGTGCAGGACAATGAAGGTTATTACAAAAAACTCCGGGGATAAAAATGTCATCACCACTTTGACCAAGTCAAAAGCATATATTTTAGTTGGAGGAAAAATAAAATTTAAAGTTTGTATTTTGGTAAGAGGGAAAAGAAAATTTAAAGTTTGAAATAAAGGGGAGAAATGATGAGTCTTGGGAAAGGGGTGTCCAAAGTCCAAGAAAGGGGATGCCCAAAGTCCAAGGAGGGGGTGTCCACCTCCTTTTTCTTTCCCCATACATCATCTTCTACCTAAATCCCAATCATCTATCTCCTTTTGATACAATCTTCACCCTCCATTGACCCAACTTTCCTTATAAATAGTCCATGACAAGGATGTGAAGGGGAGTTCTTCTTTTGATAATTTTCACCCTCTCTCTCTCACATCTTAGGTCGTCAATTTATCCATCTACCGTCTCTCTTCTCCTCTTACTTTCTTCACAAAAGATCTTTGTTTTTAAGTCATATTCAACTTCTTCTTCTGTATAATCTTCCAATTCTCTACCAATTTCAAGTTATGATCTCTTTTTCAAGATGATGTCCTATGTTTTTATTGTTCATCCGAGGATCTACACCATGTACTTTCTCCGTTTTCATACTCTTATGCTCTTCTTTTTTCTTTACACTCTTCATAAAAATTCTCCCTCCTTTAAATATCTAAATTTTCTTCTTCTATCACTTTCTCTAATTCCTCTTGATTTTTAAGTTATTTTTATTTTTCCACAGTTCCATTTTTTACACAGTTACTGTTCATCCGTGCAGACCACTTTTTTTCTTCTCTAATTTTCACCATCTTCTGATCTTATTCTCTCTTTGCACTCTTCACAAACCTTCTTCCTCTTCCTTTTATCTTCAACTTTTATTTTTACAACCTTTTCTAATTCTCTCCAATTTTAAAGGTATTTCATTTCTAATATCGACATATTTTCATTATTTCTGTTTCACTATTTTTAAACTCACTTCTTCATCTTCTATCTCTCCCCCTCCTCTATTTTCATCCAAACATCTGAAGACGGAGATTCTTTTCCTGTGGTACTCTAAAGGCGGTGTCTAATCCTAAAACGGGGTGATCTTCTTCCAAGGCTCGGCATGGAGACGGCGACGCTATTCTTCTTCATCTTTGCTCCTTTCTTCCTTTCTTCCCTTAGCATTATTCAAGTTGTATTTTTAATTTTCATAGATGTTGTACACTTCATTAGCAATAAAAATTTAGTTTGTGCAATTGTTCTTTATTTTATCTTTCCATCTCCTTCCAAACTCTATTCTCAACCCTCTCATTTTCTTTAGTTTGATTTATTTCTAGTCTTAATGGGGTGTTTGGTTTCTATTTTTTACCTCTTTTTTCTCTCAAATTTAAAAAAGAGAGTAAGAGACATTCTAACCCCGTTTGACGTTCCTTTTCTAAATTTTAGGGAGAGGATCTCATCCCGTGTAAATCTTGCTCAAAAAAAAATAAGTCTAGACTACTTTTTTAAAAAAATACCCACGTCTCGGGACTTCCGCCTCCCTTCCACTCGCGACCCCCCTCCCCTCCCTTCCCTCTCCCTCCCGCCGGCTCCCCCCCTCCCCTACGCGGCCCCTCCCCTCCCTTCCCTCTCCAGCGTCCCCTCCCCCCCTCTCCCCCGTGGCGTCCCCCCTCCCCCTCTCGCCTCCCCGCTGCGGCCCCCCTCCCCCGCCACCGGCCGGCTCCCCCGCCCCGTACGTAGCCATTCCGCCCCCTGCTCCCCCCTTCCCCCCCCCCCTCCGCTTTCCCCCTCCACCCCCTCCGCCCCCTGCGTAGCCCCCTCCCCCCCTCCGGTTCCCCCGTCCGCCCCCCTGCGCAGCCGTGCGGCTCCCCCCTCTGATGGGGGCATCAAAGGCTAATGGGTTGTATTAGTGTGTATTGACTTGTATTAGTGTGTCTTATGGGTTGTATTGGCTTGTAATTATGTGCTTTTTGATTTTTTTTTCATTTGGACTCCTTTGTAAGGCTTTTAATAAGTCATTGGGCCACATTCCATGAAGAGTCCATGACTAGGTTTCTTTATTTAGGTCCATTAAGGGGGGTTAGTTCATATTGGACCATTAGGCTTCCTAATAGACTTTTAAAGCACTTAAGGCCCAAGTGGGCTTCTCCCTCTCATGGGCCACCTAGGTTTGGAAGGCCCATAGGCTATACATAGGTTCATGGACCTTTGTTGGTTGACGTTGGACCACTTGGATCAAGAATGGCCCATGAAGGGGGCGCCCCCTTCTTTGTCTTATTAGGCTAAGTTAGGTGAAGTTGATTAGAATATGTGAAATGTGTTTTGACCACATGAGAGAAATACTTTCCCTATCCCCTTAGTGCTCCTTCCAACCCTAGATCTGAGGGCATTTTGAGTCATTTTCCATTTTATATAAATACTTGTATTTCCACATTTTAGAGAATTAATGAGAAGAAAAAAATTTGTGTGCATTGGAGCAAATCTGCGCCCCCTCCTCTCTCTCCCTGGTTCCTTCTTCCTCCTTCAGCATTTCAGGGTATAGACCCCTTCTATCTTAGCCCCTCTACCTCTGGTTTCTATCTCTACCGCCGCCGCCGTTTGTGCCGCCATCGAGCCGCCGCGAAGCAAGATCCGAAGTGCTGTCCAAGGTTCTATTTTGTCAGACAGAGGGTTACTCCGAGAATTTTAGCTTCCAAATCTTACATCTTCTGTCGCTGAGATTTTCAGGGTGCGTTCTATAGTCCTCACCACATCCCAAAATAATTAAAACAAATTCCATCCCCCGTTTTATATTTTTCCATTTTCGTGCTTCCCAATCCACCAGATCTACCAGTTCCCTGTCCAGTTTCACAGTAGCCCTGAGTTTCACCCTTTTATTCCCTTGCTTGATTTTTTCTTGAATCCCCAATTTTACTAGAGATTTTGTCCACCATCTCCATCGTCTACAAATTTTTGTCTAATTTCAAAAGTCATCTAACTATTTTTAGAAATTATGTCTTTCTCCCAAATTTAGTTCTGTTCCTGCTGTCCAGATCCGACCACCTAGTGATATAAAATACTTTTCTTAAGTCAAATCTCCACCAAACCTTTCATAAAATATATCCCCGTTTTCCTCTCTTCGGCCTATACCACTTTCATGAAGAGCTCAACAGCTGAATCGGAGGTTTACAATGCGGTCAACATCAACTCTCAGGAAAAAGTACTTCTGTCCTGAGATTTTAGGTTCTGTCAGCCAGCAGATTGGAAATTCGGCTAAGAACAGATTTGGGATAGTCAATTTTCTCTGTTTGACCATAGATCGAAGAATTTTGAGTTAGCTTTCCAACGGCGTCAATCTCCCGTCGATCCAACATCGGGGCCGATCGCAACATCAATTTTCGTCGGGACGCGCAGGTTTGAAACAGAATTCAGATCCGTGGGCAGCAACTCCAACTCGCACCGATTAGTGCCTCCTCACCTTCCGCGAGGCGAACCAGCGCGCTGCCTTCCCAGGGAGCGCCCCTCCGGACGTCCCCATCACAGCGGTGCTGCTCCAGGCCCACACTGCCCCACTGACCAGCACGTGGGTCCCACGATCGTGAGTACGCATGCCGTCGAAGCTACACAAGAAGCTGCCCGTCAACCCGAACCCGCGACTCCCGGGTCCCACTGTGTCGCCCTTTACCTCTCTGCGTGGAGTGGGCAGTAAATCATTGCTGTAATTTAATTACTTATTGTTCCGGGAGTATGAGATCGGCCGGGATCGTCTTCCCCATGCCAGGCGCGTGGAGGTATCGTGTTCGCTCCATTACTCGGCATTTGCTATTCTTGTATATGCTTTTATATGCCGCTGCTAGAGAGCATGTGTTAGGGCCATTAGCTCGATATATTTATTTCACCACTGCTGCGATAGAGAGCGAGACTGTCCCGTGACCCGATCTGAACACGAATTGGTAAGTTTACCACCCTATCTCACTGCCGGTTTCTCAACCGTGCACGTCCGTACGCTTCTCTCATTAGGGGCGATCGCGAGCTTGCTTAGAGTCCAAGGGTCGCATATCCAATTGGAGTCGAGTCGCGTGTCTGTCCCGCATCAATTTGGTATCAGAGCGCCAGTTGAGTCTAGGGTGTCTAAAATTAACAAAAAAAGTGTCATTTATGTCTAGTCATCGTCTAAGTCGGTCTACGTTGCATTTGCACCCCTTTACTCGGTTTATCAAAAGGTGTTGTTTGAACGTTAGGCTACGCGTATCGGGAAGGCCGCACACTTGCGCGAGTGATCTTCGGATCGATTAGCTCCGCCACGTACCGAGTCTTGGTTGTGTCTAGGTGTGTAGTCGATTCTGCATTCCAACTTTGCATCACATAGTAGGATCGTGTCTAGTCCACGAGAGTCTGATCTTTTCACCGTGTGCCTGCGTGTCCACTACTCGCCACCCCCATGGCCATTCCCCAAGACGATGTGTCCGAGTGGTCATCCCTGGTGGCCCAATTCAATGCCTTCATGGTCAGACCCTTGGATTTCACCCATCTCATTTCTTAAGCCACTCTACCCAATGGGTCCACAACGGAACTCCATTTCACTCATAAGGAGTCAAATAATTGAGTTTCTCTTGATATCGTGGAGTCACTCTCCAAGACGGGTGAGATTATCTGCGATGGTGATTTTACTTGTGTCGAGTTCCAAAGGAAGATTGGTTCCGATCTTTACTTCGATGGCGCATGGTGCAATATTGGTACGCTAGCCGGACCATGCATTATATTAGGGCGACCATGATTGGAAGAGAGGAGAGCGACCTTCGATCAGGATAGGAGGACCTGCACCTTATATCCACCTCACCTACTGTGGACGTATAAAATTATACGTCCATATGTCCCACCAAGCCCCGCATTAATGCCAAAGTCAAAGGGAGAAGACTCGGGGAGCCTGGCCATCCAGGGCTTCGGGGGAATACTATCATCCGACAAATCCCCGCATTTGCACGGGCACATTAAATGACAGAGAAAACACAGGATATCCCTCTTGAATTTATGCACTGCTATGGACCCACCCTCGGGTCCCTAACGGTGAAGAAATACCCAAAAAGAATGCACAACTTAAGCCCCTGAATCAGGAGCCGGCGCCCCTTCCAACGGCACGCTCCAAACGGCCTTTAGCGGCATACTCCTCTGGTGCCTTCAGCGGCACACCCCTGAAGAGCCTCCAGTGGCACACCTGAACGGGCCCCCAGCGGCACACTTTTCAGGTGCCTAGCGGCACACCCAAATAGCCGTTCAACGGCACACCCTTCGAATGCCCCAGCGGCACGCCCCTTGAAGTGCCCCAGCGGCACACTGCCAGTTACCCCAGCGGCACGCCCCTTGAAGTTCCCCAGCGGCACACTGCCAGTTGCCCCAGCAGCACACCCTTTTTGGTGCCTTCCAGCGGCACACCCCTTGGGAGCCCCCTCCAACGGCACGATAGTTGTGCCCCGTCAGCGGCACAATCGTCATGTCCTCCAGCGGCATGGGCGTTCTGCCCCCCTTAGCGGCACGACCCCCCAGCCCCCAGCGGCACAGTGTTGAATCCCCTGAACGGCACGAACCGACAGAAGACATAACGGTCACTAGAAAGGCCCCTTGGCGCGTAGCGTAGGCACCTCGATGCCAGCTAGCATCCGCCTCGGTGTCACCTTCTGGCTGGATGAGAGGGATCCCCACCTGACGGAGATAAGATCCGGGTCAACCTCGGATGGCAGTGCCATCATGAGGCCCCTCGTCAACGGCCCACGTATAAAAGGCCTTCACAGAGAAAGAAAAAAAGGGAGGAGGCAAAGGCACCCATTCGAAGAGAGCACCAGAAGAGAAGAAGGAAGAAAGAAGAGAAGAAGAAGGTAGAGGAGAGGGAAGAGAGAGAGAGAGTGTGTGTGATATGTAGTGGAGAGGGAAGGAATGGCAGTGAAGGGGATGATCCCCTTCCTCATCCTAACCCTCCCCCCAAACTTTTCCTTTTTTTCCCCTGTTCTCCTCTCCCATTGGTTTAGATGTAATGCACCGCGTCTGGCCCTTGGGTCATGACCCTTGTCCCTTTTTTTTTGTTCATCATGAATGAAACATCTTCTGGCTTTGCCTTCTTTCGTTGCATTTGTTGCTTTCTTCTTAGCGTTGATCTGTGAGTTTCATGCGTCTACTCCCGGCCTTCCAGCCTCTGGCTCCACCTCACCTCCCATGGCACTGGCCTACCGGGTGGATGGGTTTTACCCTTGGCTTGACGGGGCAGAACTGGCCTCTTCCCCTTCTCGGGGCTTTCCTTAGTACAACAACCCTTGAGCTGTCGCTAGAACAGGTCTGGGGGGGGGGGGCACTTTCCTTTGATACTTTGGAGCCCCTCAATGTCTAGAGCGCCCTCCTTGGCCCTCCTTCAGAGTCAGCAATGTACACATATACACTCAAGCCTTCCAGTCATCAGCTCACTCAGGCCCTCCAGCGGCACTCCTCCCCCGGGGTGCCCAGCGGCACGCCCTTCCCGTTCGTTGGCTCAGCGGTACACCCTTCATGTCCCTCTGCTTAGCGGCACACTCCCCTTTGCCTTCTGAGCAGTACACCCGCCCCATCCGTCTGCCTGGCGGTACACTCCCCTCTTGTGTGCCCAGCGGCACACCCTTGAACCACCAGCCCGGCACACCTTGGCTATCATTTCCCCAGTGTACTCATGGCTTGCACCAGTCTACTAGTTTCTCGTTCAGCGTTTTCTCTGAGTTTTCCGAAGTTTTCCCAAAGGTGACTGCTTAGGCACACACCTCAGTTGTTGGTTCATGTCACTCCTTGTGGGCATGTCCCTTGTATTCCCTTACCGTCCGGGTCAAGGGGAAATGCTGCCGAATTTTTGTCAGAAATAACAATATGTTAAAAGACAAAAGGAAGTAGCAAACAAATGAAATCAACAACAGTAAGACATTCTAATCAACTGAAGGGATTATGCAAAGCTCCAGGAACTGGCTGAATAAGACTCAAAGGACCGCACTATCGAACGTGAATTGGGATTCAATTATATAACGAAAAGGCGAAAGTTGAACCTCTGAGGCTCCATCAGACCTGCATAAGCAAGGGCTCTCTCTCTCTCTCTTGAACTCTGCACACTTTGATTCTTCACCACCCTTGACCCTCCAGCGATACACTCATGAACCCTCCAGCGGTACACTCCCTTCGACCCTCCAGCGGTACACTTCCCATCCTCACGCAATACACTCTTCAGTCCTTCAGCGACACACTCCTAGCTCCCCAGCGACACACCCCTGCACCCTCCAGCGGTACACTTCCCATCCTCAAGCAATACACTCTTCAGTCCTTCAGCGACACATTCCTAGCTCCCCAGCGACACGCCCCTAGCTCCTCAGCGGTACACTCCATCATTCCTCCGACAAATGTATGTAAAAAAATGTGTATATAATAAAAGGGATTTTAAATGATAATAATAATGATAGAAAAGGGAAAGGGAGTAATGCTAATCGACAAACAGTAATGACAAATGGCACTCGAAGCAACCCGCGAACATAATGGTATGGCCCTCGTCTCTCCTCCTTGGATTCTGAACCCGGGAATATTAATGGTGCCCTCGCAGGCCGGGCTTCACCCTCGGGAGCCGTTCCTCCCGTCATGGTCACTGCCTGGTCTCGTCCCGGGCCAATATCTCACCAAGGTTCCCCCCCTTTTTCTCACCGGGACCTGAGCCCCCACTTTGCATTAAAATTGCCATCCCTTGGCAGACATTTGCACGGATTCATCCCCCCGTCACCGTCTTGTTTTCCGCACGGACTTCTGTTCAGACATGGAATGGTCCATCGATGACCGACATAATCTGAGTGTTCATGCCCTCACCGCGGGCTCACCGCATAGCACGGCTACCCTTTTTTCCTTCCTGTATCAATCAGTATTCCTTTCGACCGTGGAGCCCTCATTTCCAGTAATTAATCAAGGGTATTCCCCTCTCTGAGGGGATGTAAATGACGTTGTGACCTTTACGGCACAACGGGTCTCAGTCCCGACCCGAACTACACAATCGTCTGATTAGTCAGATCGAGCGCAGCATGGGCTTCCATGAAGCCCGAATAAATCGTCACTTTGTGACTGGCACGCCCACGCACCTAAACAAACGAACAATGTAATAAGCGAATAAGAAGTGCGTCCACAAGTCTGGCATGCCCGGTGGGACTAGATCACCCATCATCTCTTTGCTAGAACCAAGGGCTCCACGGCCCCCTTCTTGTAATACTAATTCTGTGATGTGTAACTGCAGGTTGCACGTCAAGATGGCCCTCGCTTTCGGCCAGCAGCCCGTCGAAAGTCATGTTCGGAACGGCTACTTGGCCGTCCCTCTCATCTTTGGGAGCTTCCCTCCCTCAGTTGGCTTCCCCAACTTCCTGGGAGTGGCCTTCACGAACCTGCTGGACGTGGAGGCGTCTGATGGGATCGAAAGCAACGCCCCCATCCGGGGAGCCATCAAAGCTGCTACCGGCCGACCAATGGCCGAATCCCCCGAGACCGTCCCCACGAGGACGCTGTGCTGCAACGTGCACCATGTGCACCAAACTGCCGGCCCGTCCCGCCCGGGCTCGGCTTCTCATCAGAGGAGGCTCCGGAGGAACCATGCCACTGCATCACCCCGATGCTGGGTCTCCGGCACCGGCAAATCTGATGTTATCGGGATCGTTCGGGTCCACCTTACTGAACCACGCTCCGAGATGATCCCGGAGCGCGTTGTCCCAGTTGTACCAGTGCGCAACTCTTTCCAGCCACTGGAGAAGATGAAGGGCAGGATGACGCCCGCAGCTCCAGCCGCAGTCCCACAGCACCAACCGGCCCCTAGGCCGACCAAGGGCAAGCATGCATGGGTTCCCAAGGCAGCCCGGGTTGCTTCACCAACCCAAGCAGGGCCCAGCACCTTTCGCCCGGCAAGGGCTCAACAAGCAGACCGGGTCAAGACATCGGCCCCCGTCTATCAGCCGGCATCGGCCACACTGGCCCCACCGGAGAACACCCGCCGTCAACCCCACCGACGTCACTATCAGACTGCTCGTGCGGAGCCTGCAATCCACATGCCCGTTGCTGTCAACATGGCAACATCACCGGCTCATCCCGATCAAGACTGGGAAGGGGTGGAGCAGGCCATGAGAAGCTACTTGCGGGGCCCGGGGAGCACTCCCCTTGGTCTCCAAAGACTGCTGGGGGCAGTGGCCTCCACGTTTGAAGAAGAAGAAATCCAACACGTGCCTTGTGCCGAGTCGAGGAACTGCTCTGGGGAGCGCTATCAGCCCCCGCTGAGGGAAGAGGTGAGGCCGCGGGGGTCGATCTTTGACAGATTGGTCTTCCCAGGCAGGCCGTCGAGAAGAGCGATAGGAAGAGGCAGGGACCCAAGGGTATATACCTGTAACATGGCAGGAGTATTTGGCCGGTATGGGGCCTTACCGACCGAACCCGAAGAAATGGCCAGGCTTGCAGCAAGGCCAGGGCCTCTCACCAGAAGAGGGAAAGCAGCAACCGAGAAGACACAAGCTCACACTGAAGGAACTGACTATGGGGAATCGTCAATGGCCCTGGCTGCCAATGTCATTACTGAAGGTACCATGGGAGGACCATCCACGTCGTCTGAGGAGACGCCAGCCGAAGAAAGAGGGGGCACCCCTAGCCTCTCCATGAGTGACCCAACTGTATTACTTATGATACAGCAATATCAAAGGGAGATCGAGTTTCTAAAGAAGCAGTTGACCGACAGAGCTGCTCAGCCCTCAACATCCGGGCAAACCGAAGCATTACCAGAGATCCCTGGAGGCAACGGCCAGGCCTCAGAAGCTTCTCCACAGGCGACGGTGTCTCCACCGGTCCCCAGCTACACCGGGGGCATACCCCTGCACCAGTCACAGCATGCAACTCCGGCCCCGCCATAGAACCTACCGTTCCAGGGATCCACCGTTGCACCTCAGGCGACAGTGTTAACAACGCCGCTGGCGCAACCAGCTCATTTTTACCCGAACCCGGTGGACCCGACGACGGTGAACATACTGATGCTGGAACAGATGATAGACATGAAGTTGGCGAAAAGGAGTGATAGTGATCACACGCCCTTTGATGTGTATCGGGTACCCTATCCAGCACACTACGCTGCCAGGAGGCTGCCGGCCGGCATCACCAAGCCGCCGAAATTTGAGAAGTTTAATGGGCAAGGGTATCCCAGGGAGCACATTACCTACTATGTGAATGTGATGGGTGATCTAGCTGCAGATGAGGCCTACCTCCTCAAATTCTTCGGCTCGACACTTATTGGGCTTGCTTTTGAGTGGTATTCGAGCTTACCCGCCGGGTCCATTGCAGACTGGCCCGACATGTAGAAGAAATTCAAAGAAAGGTTCTATATAGCTGAGCGAGAAGTAACTGTGGCAGAACTCTATGCCACGAGACAAAGAAATGATGAGTCGGCTCTCGACTACATAAAGAGGTGGAGAAATCTCAGTATAAGATGTAGACGTCCCCCGCATCAGGAGGATGCGGTGCAAATTTGTAAACAGAACCTGAAGAAGGAAATCCTTGAAAGGATGATCGGTGCTGAGGTGCGGTCATTTGACCATCTAAACAACATAGTAGCACAGATCGAGGCGTTCTTTGCTCGATACTCCTCTACCCCAGCCACCTCAAGCCAGAGGGCCATGCAGGCCAAAAAGAGACCGATGCCGCCAGAAGTCCACACGTTGGACTTCGAAGCTTTTGAGAAACAGACAGAGAAAGCCAAGGAGACGGCCAATCTTCCTCCAGCCAGGTCTACTGAGCGGCGGGAAGGTCCCTCCCTGCGGGAGCAGATGAGGAATAAGTTGTATTCTTTTCCCCGAGATAACTCCCGGATCTTGTTTGAATGGGCCACCAGATACAACAAAATCACGTTGCCAGAACTGAAGAGGCCTGGTGACATAAAGAAGAAGGATGATCCTCGTTTCTGTCCGTACCACCAGATGCTGGGGCACACTATCAAGGAGTGTTACATATTCAAGGATGTCATTGAGTCCTTAATCAAGAAGGGAGAACTGCACATGGGGGAGCACAAGATAGATCCTCCGTAGCCGCACGAGATGCTGAGCCTCGGTACTAGTGTCAACATGGTGTCTCTATACCAGCAGCTACCCGAAGAATGGGCGGAGGCCAGCACAAAGGCCACTTATGAGTCTTTGCCATGGCGCTGGCTCAAGATCAAGGAGGTTGGCAAGCTACGCCAGCGAGGAATAGAAGAAGAAGACAAGCTCCCCGGCCCGAGCCGGAGGTTCACATAAGGGGTGTCATGCCCCGACCAGCACCGCCACCAGTGACGCCTGTTTGGCATGACATAGCCCCCCGGCTAGTCATGAGGCGCCCCACTCACAACAAGAAAAAGCACATCCTGATGCGGGTACTCAAAGAAACCAGTCCCGTGGTGGAAAGACTCCAGGCCATTATTGATGGACTCGAAGATTATGAACAGCCCGAAATCCAGCCTGTGAAGCTGAAGGAGTATGTCCCCTGGAAGGAATTCGAGTCACTTGAACTAGCTCCGGGGGCAGAAGCCGAGGCGAAGGAAGAGCCTCTCTTATGGGGTGAACCTCCCCAAGGCCAGTTGCCAGTCACTGAAGAAAAGAAGGAGAAGAAGAAGAGAAGGCCCAAGAACAAGAAGAAGAGCGGCGTTGTTCTTTCTTGCAACACCCTCTCAGTATTATTTGACACTGCCCTCTCCATGGGGGAAGAAGAGCAGGAGTCCCCCGTTGAGCCGTCAAAAGTGAATCAGACCGAAGCATCCACCTCCCAGCATGCCACTAGGTCGGGAAGGAAGTGGGGATGCCCTCCTCAGGCCAACCATAACATCTTGCTCAGGGAAGAACAACCATATCATATCCCTGAACCTAGGGTCCAAGGCATGGAGATCCCCCCTCCCTCCGGTCTCTACCCCGGAGAGCCGGTCGGCCAGAATATCCCTTCATTTATTGAGTTTCTCACGACTCAAGGGGAAAGGCAGTCATGCCCCCGCGAGTCTCAGCGGACCAAAGAAGCAAGTAGCCTCTCGACCCCACTGGTAGCAATCCCTTCTCGGTCAAGGGGAGAACTAGACAACATCCCGAACCTTGCCGAGTTCATGCAAGAGAAGGAAGTGACCCAACAGGCTCCGCAAGCTCAAGTGATACCTGACCTGGTGGAGGAAACACCCGCTGAGCCGACTCCCCAGGCCCAGACTGGGGGCAAGCGCAGTAGGGCCGAAGAGATGAAGTTACTCGAGGTCCGAGCTAGCAATAGAATAGTCAAGCACCTGAAGAAGATCCCAGCCAGGTTCACCGTCTGGGAGATCCTGTCCCTAGATGAAGAGACACGGCGGGCCGTCATCGCGGCGCTCCAGACACCAGCATATGTGGAAGCTTGCCTTGCAGAAATGTCACCCGAGGTAGCTATGGCTTTTACAGAAGAAGATATGCTCCTACCTACCTGCAGTCACAACAGGCCACTCTACATGAGGGGGCAGCTGAATGGGTATCCCATCAACAGAGTATTGATTGACCCCGGGGCGGCAGTGAACATACTCCCCTATCGGATATTCCAAAAATATTACTTTGATGTACACTTGATCGAGGTCAAGAATGTTAAGATTGCTGGCTTTAACCATAAGTGCAAGGTCCCCATGGGGATTGCAGAGTTTAACCTCTCTCTCGGTGATTTCGCAACTAAGGTCCAGTTTCATGTGATTAACTCTAGCACCTCCTACAAAGTATTGCTCGACCGGCCTTGGCTACACCAAAATAGGGTAGTGCCGTCTACACTGTATCAATGCATCAAGTACCCCGGCAACGGGAAGGAGGAGAGGATCTTTGCTGACCTCCACTCTTTTGAGGTGTTCGAATGCCATCTCTCAGACGCCAATTTGTATCTGGAGAAGTCGAAGCAAGCTCCCCAAGTCACCCTGGACAAGGGAAAGAAGAAGGCGGAGCCCGACAGCTGGTTCCCTCCACCGCCGCCAGGCTATGTGGCTCCCCGTCAAGTGTCATTTGTTTCTGGGATAGAAGGAGTATTCAAAGTCACTCCCCTTTCCATCTACCCTGCACCGGGGATGCCACACCTCGAAGACTTGCTGGAAGTCATCAGGGTCCCGCTCGGGATCATCAAGCCTCTCGCAGAAGCTGACTGCCAAGTGGTTGAACCATTGAAGACCTTTGAGGTGCCAAACCCCGGAGGACGGTCTACTATTTTCTATGTGGCCGATGAGCACCCGGTCAGAGGGGACGATGATTATAAACTCCCCGACGAACTGCATGACCCACTCGTCCCGATCACGGGACTGCCTGATATAACCGGCAGTGTAGCCAGAATGACCAGAAAATAAGGGATCCCCTTCTGCCAGCTCTCCAGTCGGAAGGACATGTTCAAAAAGATGTGGAACCCACCAAACCTGGATCGGAGATTGCTGCAAATCACCCGGCATCGAGGATTAGGTTTTTCACTAGAAGACTCATACGAGGCCGACGTGATATCAGTCTTGGCTTCGAGTGGCAATAGCCTCACAGGCGCCGCAGCTCCACAAGAGGTTGAAGGTCCCCAGCACCTTAGGCCTTCGGCTAATGAAGAGCAGGATGAAGATGTATTCCTATGGAATCCGCCTCCCTGCAGGAGCAAGGGGAAGGCCCCGTCCTCCTCTGAAGGACCAACCCCGAATGACTGCAGCATCAGTGCGCCATTGCCCTCGTCTGATACTGATGCAAAGGATGGGGAAGCAGGCCGGACCCCGGGCCTCCCTCGGTGCGAGTCTGCCCTATTTGCCCTATGCTATCAACAGCAGCAAGAAATTGAAATGCTGAAGGCTCGCTTGGCCGAAGTGACTGCACTCGTGTCTGACCTCATCAGGGGCATCCTCCGCCAACAGAGCATCGACATGCACCAGTCCCTGAGCACCATCCCGAATGCCCCCGTGCGCCTGAAAAGGGAGGCTGAGGATGTGGCTGCTTCCCCGGCCAGACGATCGGTCGAGCGAAACCCTACGCTGCGGGAGAGGATGCAGAGACCCTACTCTTTCCTGAGGAATAAAACCCGAGGAATTTTTGAGTGGGCTTGCCACGATGGCAAGGTCTCCCTCCCCAGATCCAAGAGGCCGCAAGATGCTCGCAAAAGCGGTGACCCCTTGTTCTGCTCTTATCACCAAATACTAGGCCACTCTATCGAAGACTGTGCTCAAGACCTGATTGAGAGAGATGAGCTCAGAATGGGAGATTATGTGGTGGCTCCGCCACGCCCCCATGTGGCAGGCAGCCACGAAAGAAGTGTTTACATGGTGTCAGTTCGGCACCAGACTTTTGAAGATATAGTTGAGAACGAACTACCCCGGCCGCCGGCAGTGGAACCGTCCCCAGTGTGGCAATCAATCACCTCGGCTCCTGCAGGAGCCGTCTATGATAGTTACCAAGAAGACCCCGGAGAAACCCTTTATTTCCCCGCACAAGAGGACCACTCGAAGCCTTGGCCCGCGAGCCCAGGGGCCGGGGATACCAGCGAAGCATCATTTCCCGAGGAGGCTGAGCAGGGTGACACCTATGGTGTCCTTGAAGCAGAAGATGGTGAAGATCAGGACTTCGTCGACCTGTTGCCAGCACCGCCAGAAATTGAAGATGGCGGCCAGGCCACAGTAGATGAACTTATTGAGATTAACTTGGGCACGAAGGGCGACCCCAGGCCGACCTTTCTAAGTGCCCTTCTTCCTCCACAGGAGAGGGACTATTTTACCTGGAACTACAAGGAGATGCCCTGCCTAAGTCCCGTTGTGACCCAACATATTCTGGCCATCGATCCCAAGGTAGAACCGATGAAGCAGTCTCCCCAGCGTATGAGGCCAGAATTGATAAACCAAATTTGTAAAGAAGTCGACAAGCTCATAGACGTCGATTTTGTAGCTGAAAACCAGTATACCACTTGGCTGGCCAACATTGTGCCGGTGAAGAAGAAGAATGGACAGATCAGAATTTGCGTGGACTTCTGCGACCTGAATAAAGCCTGCCCGAAAGATGATTTCCCGGTGCCCATCACTGAAGTCATGATTGATGCAACTACTGGCCACAAGGCCTTGTCCTTCATGGATGGATTGTACGGCTATAACCAAATCTGGATAGCTGAGCACGACTGAATTCATACGGCCTTCCGGTCACCCAAAGGGATATTCCACTACAAAAGAATGCCCTTCGGCCTCAAGAACGCCGGCGCTACTTACCAGCGGGCGATGACCAAAATATTCGACGAGCTACTATACAATAAAGTCGAATACTACATTGATGATTTGGTCATCAAGTCGAAGAAAAGAGAAGATCACCTGAAAGATCTCAGAGTCATCTTTGAAAGACTCCAGTGTAGACACGCCAAAATTGATACTCTGTTGATCAAATCTCATGTCACTATGTTAACGCCCCAAAGTGAACTTCAATATTTCTATAATATAAAGTTTTTCTATTTTTATGTGGGTTTTTATGATTTTTCTTGCATTTTTGTAATTAACGACTCGAAGAGGGGCGTGTTTTAAATAGCGACTTGAGCTAGGGCATTTTTCAAAGAAAGGACGACTGGAGCAAGAGGCGTCAGTTTATGATATTTGACGTATCCTACCCTAATTGAAATCAAAAAGTAACGTCCCTCCCTGAGTCGTGTTTTGAATTAACGTCTCGCCTACAGGCGTCTCTTTATAATTTTCAAATAAGAAAGGTTTTTCTTACTAAAATTAAATCCAAGAATTGACGTCTTTATGCCAGTCGTTATTTCAATTAACGCCCTGACTCAGGTCGTCAATTTCAAGTAACGCCCTGATGTGGGTCATCTTTTTCCCTTCCGTGTCCTGCTTGAACTACCCTTTCTTGGAGAGTCCCCTACTCTGCTTGATCATCTTGCTTGATTAGGGAACTAGAGACCTTGTCGTAGAAGGGTCTTGCTAGTTCTTATCCCATTAGATTTGTGTTTTCTACCCTATAAATAACCTCCTGGGTCGAGTTCGCGCGAGGTTAGCAGAAGCTTGGTAGGAAGGTTGGCTAAACAGAAGAAAGGAGAGATTAGCAGTTTTCTCCGTGCACTGAAGCCTTTCTATTCTCCTTTTTCTTTGCGAATCCGTGCTCCTGCAGTGGTCTTCCTCCTAGTGCATCAGTCGCAAGTTCAACTTGGTTTTCCCTTTACTGTTGTCAGGAACAGCAGGGAGTTCTTTCCACCAATTTACTACTTCATCTTTGTTCATCATACATCGTTCCCCTTTTAAGTTTGCATTAGCTCTACATCATATCTTTTCCCTTCCCTAATTTCTTAGGGGTTTTAAAATAACCAAAAGGTGCACACTGCATGCTTTTTACTCCATCATCTTATTTATTTCTGAATTGATACTACACACACTTGGCTAATCCCTCCTCTTTTGATTGTTTGTTCTTTGTTTAAGGGTAATCAAGAGGAAAACCCCCTTCATCGGCCGGCTGGTAGAAGGAAGAGGGAGGAATCTACACTCATCCCGCATCCTTATTTTCACCAGGTATTCGCGATCAATTTCTTTTATTTTTGAGGTAACCCCTCTGGCGATCACACTCCAATAGCAATCTCTTGCTCCCCTTTTATTCCCTTTATTTCATTATCTATCTTTCTCCTTATTTATTTTTGATTTGAAAAACACGATTCACAATTTGGCGATCACGGTGGGACATCCACTGTTTTTCTTTTGATTACCCTCTCCTATTGGCACCCACGTGTGCCCTTTCTCATTGGCACCCACGTGTGCCCTTTCCCTTAGGTACCCACGGTACCCCTCCACTGTGCCCCACGGGCACCCTCCATTGTGCACACTGCACACCTACACCCCTCGGATTAGCCAGATTGTGTTCTCTGCGTTTTCTTAATTAACGCCTCACATCAAGGCGTTTTTCATGAATTAACGCCTTTACTCAAGGCGTCTTACTCGCATTTAACGCCTTCTGCAAAGGCACCTTTTTATATAGCGTTTGCTGCTTTCTCACTCTTTGAGAATTGGTGCCCCTCGCTGTGGGCGTCCTTTGTCTATCCGGCGCCTTTCTCCCAGGCGTCTTTTGCACAATCCGCGCCTCACACCAAGGCGTTTCTTGAGCACTGTCCGATAGGACTTCACAGAGTAGCGACAGCCACGCTGTCGTGTTTCCTTATTTTAGCGACTTCTGCCAAGTCGCTTTTTACCTGTGTGTTAACAGAAAGTTGCTTGATCTGTTTGTTCATGCTGGATTGATTCACATATTCATTATCTGATTATACCTGCTTGCTCTGCTTATATTATTATGTATTTTGTGGCATTTGGTTGAGAGACCTCCTCTCTCTACACTAGGATTCCACACACCCTTCTTAGAATTGGAACAACCCTCCATTGAGCATTCCGTCTCTTTGGACCAGAAATTCATTTTTCAAGACCTCCGTAAGTCCCCGCACCCGTGGATTCCCTCACGGATGCCGGACTGGTTGTACCTTGAAGTACCCGGAGTTTAGATAGCCCACCGTTGGTGAGGAGAGAGAAAGAACTTAGTTAACCTGGATATCACAACCAAAACTCACAACTAAGTTCTACACTACAAAGAGAGAGGATTGTGCATCAATTTAATTCACTCTAATCTCAAACTTGAATCTAAAAGCTTGCGTTCATTACAACTTGTTTGAATAACTTGATTGGATTGATTATTGCAATTATAATTCCTCCAAAATAAGCTTCTTTCTCTGCATAAACATGCAACTCAATTCAGGTAAGATTATCAACATGGCAAGCTACGGGTACTCCTATGATGATGTGGAAGAAAATATTTTTGATCAATCTTATGAGACACCCCTCCAAGATTCCATCTATCATGAGGGAAACTACCCTCCGTCTCAGGTTCATTATTCTCAAATTCATGTGGTTGACACCACAACTCATGAGGTTGAACCCTCCTCTCAAGCTTTACCATCCAATCAGAACACATCGGGGAACACCCCACCATCTTTCAATGTCAATGATTTAATTCATGCATTATCTCAATTGGACGATTCCCAGCGGCAGGCAGTTCAGGCCGCTTTGAAAGGGAAATATATTCCCTCTTCATCTTCCAATCCCCCTCCGGCCGTGAGTGGCCATCACATTGTTAATGACCAGGCGGTCTTGCACAAACCCCCCTCTTGTCCACCAACGCCCGGTGCGGCCATGCCGGCCCAACAGGCAAGTTATTCCGTGGCTAGGCCTCAATTCTTTCAACCTCTCCAAATTCTAAGGACGCCTATGCCAAATACCTTCATTCCAAATTCGGCCCCAGTCGAGTCAGACACTAATGCTTTACTCCTTCAGAAATTGGCTAGCATGGAAGAACAACTCAACAAGGTTACTGCTGCCAAGAATGCTCCAGAGATCTCTCTGCCTACATTGCTAGTTTTTCACTTACCGCCTTCTGAGATGCCGAATTTTCGACGATACAATGGAACTGGCAACCCATTTATTCACTTGAAGGATTTTATGTATGAGACCTCTTTTTGGCAGGGCAACAAAGCCTCAC
The DNA here is from genome assembly GCA_022559845.1 of Amorphophallus konjac. NCBI lineage: Eukaryota > Viridiplantae > Streptophyta > Magnoliopsida > Alismatales > Araceae > Amorphophallus > Amorphophallus konjac. Next base: position 26,936,390 of record CM040122.1, read on the forward strand.
TGGCTTATTTGTTTAGAAGATCTCTAGAGGGGCCAGCCCTCGAGTGGTTCTATTCCTTGGATCCGACAGATGCCAGCAATTTTGATGTGGTTCAAAGAAAATTCTTGCAGAAGTATAGGGACCGGGTTGGACCCTCTCTATCTGTTACGGACTTGGTTGCAGAGAAAATGAAGCCCGAGGAGGACTTCATCATATTTGCTGATAGATGGCGATCGATGGCCGAGAAATTGAAAGATACTTTGTCAGAACCAGAGCAGGTTAAGATGATTATTTCAAATGCAACCCCTCAGTTCCGGCATATATTAGCCAATAACAGATTGACCACCATGGAGGAGCTCTATGAAAGAGCTCGACATATTCAAACTCAGATGAAGGATTCGCCCATCATGGGCATGTTCGAACCGAAACCACAGTTGGTCAAGAAAAATATAAATATCAACAATAGCGGGCCCACGACTGAGGGCACCGTCATCAATGAGCAAGTTGGCGCGGTCGGCAACCCCACACCTTTTCACCAATCTAACCCACGACCTCCGCCACCTCCACAACAAAACACCCTCTTCCATTCACCCCCACAACACCAATTTGCTCCTCAACCTTCCCTTGCTCCTCCACGAAACCAAACGCCACATGAAGATCCCTCAGCTCCGCAACAGTACCACCAAGTACCGCCACCCACCAACTATGGCCCACAACAACAACAGCAAAGGAGACCACTTGGCCCCAAAAGGGCCCATTATCCGCCATTGCCAGAAAGTCTCCCAGATATATTTAATGCCCTGATGGCTGCTAATCTACTCATGTTACCAAAAGAAAGAGCAGCGTGGCCCGCTAACGTTGACACGTCCCGCTATTGTATTTTCCACCGCTCCCCTGGTCATAATATTGACCATTGCTTTCACTTCAAGGACTACATCTATGATTTAAATGACCAGGGCGGTATTAATTGGGACGAGATGAGGCAGTTCATCGCTGCTATGAAAGTAAGAAGGCCTCCTCGGCAACAGCAGGCTCAGCAGCCGCAGCAACCAGCTCCACCAGTACAACAGCAAGCTCCAGCACCTCAGCAAGATATGGGGATTGTCCACAACCCATTGTCGGAGCACCAAGCAAATCAGCATGTGAACCCGGTCACATCTCTCCATGAAGTAGAGAGAGGGCAGGGATGGCACGAAGAAAACGCCTCTGTCGGGGCATTCAATCATAATTCAAATCAACCTCCGCGCCTCTTGCGCACGCTTCCTTCTTCTTGTACCCCTCAACTAAGTCGCCCCCTTTTGCGCCCCGTTAACCCATCTGTCCCCACTAATTCCTCATCCTTGCCAACCCGGTCTCTCCTTACCCGTCCACCATGACCACAGCCTCCGACGCAGCAAACTCCATCATCCGCCAATAATCCTTCGCCATCACCATCTAGGCCACTCCTCATTCGCCCGTCACCAGCACCGGTTACATCCACCACCACCACTCCTCCGCCGGCGAGGACACCTCCACCATCAGCTCAACCACCATCTATACCCCGACCTCTCCTTGTTCAACCCGCTAGCCCTTCCCACACTCGGGCACCCCTTCCTACTCCTACGCCTCCTACGGGGGCTGCCTTGTCGAATACCTCACCGATTTCATCTTCAAACACTCCTCCACCAACTCTCAATGCTAACACCCCTTCTTCTTCCAACTCTCCCTCCATCCTTGCCCCGACAGAGGCGCGTCAAACCATGGCACCGCTCCACAGTGGACGGATGTTCCAGCGCATTTTTCCCCAGAGAGAGCAGGAACCCGCACAGGGGCCAAATGAACAAGAACAGGAACAAGAGTCCGTGCCAGGCACTCAATATGATTTACTGAAGCATCTCGACCGAACTCCAGCAAGAATCTCTATTCTAGAACTGATCAAGAGGTCAACAACCCATCAATTGGCCTTGAAAGAATATTTACAGAAAGTTATGGTCAATGAGGACATCCCTGCCGAGCAGATAACCACAGTCTTGACGCCCGCTAGTAGTCAGCCGGCAATTACTTTTTATGAACATGAACTGGCACCTCAACCGGCAAGAAAGTATGCTTTATGCATCACAGTGGATATCAATAAGGTGGCAGTAAAACAATGTTTGGTGGACACTGGGGCATCCATCAATGTATTGTCGCCAACCACTTTGAAGATGTGCGGCATTCCATAAAATCAGATTTGGCCATCTACCATAACAGTCACAACATACGACAATACTAAGAAGCCTCCTCTGGGCATGATAACGTTAAAGGTTAGTCTGGGTCCAGCAACAATCACAGTCGATTTTCACATCTTGGACATGGACCCAACATTCAATGGCATCTTGGGTCGCCCTTATATTCAACAGTTAGATGCAGTGCTCTCTACAAACCATCAATGCCTCAAGTTTCCACACAAGGGCCGCATTATCAAAGTGACTAGCATGCCGATCCTGCCTGATGAAGACATACACCTAGCAACGTCAGTTCCTTCTATTTGGCCTTCCAACAAATCGTTGCTATCAGTGCTGGATATCCCTCACCCACGGCCGATGCCACCCGAGACAGTTACAACAGTTGCCATGACACCCCTAACTTCCAAGGGGAAGAAGAAGAAGAACACAATGAATACCCCGTTTTGGAATATTCTGATGAGAATGGGGTACCAGGTTGGCAAAGGCCTGGGTGTCAATTGTCAGGGCAGAACTAAGCCTGTCAAGCCACAAAGATTGATTGCACGGGGCGGCCTAGGTTATAAAGGACCAAGCAAGAATGAAGAGGAACCATGGGCAGTTATGACCTCCACTTTGAAGACAGATCGCCAACCGCTCACATGGACATTGCAGACACATTTTATTAAAGGTGGCGTCCAAGATAATGAGCAGACTACAATAATCACTTCCATGTTAGACTGTCAAGATGTTCATGCTAGACAGTTTGCTCGACATATTGCTCCACTGGTTACATACAAAGCCCTGGAATCTCTAAGGCCTGATAAGAGGAGGAAAATGGATGATCCAGAGTGCGACTGGTATAGATGGTTTGATATGAATGACATTACTATTGCCTTAAGCCGTCTCTTCATGCCGACAGATCCGGAATGGCCGCCGCTGATCCACGATTTGATTGAAAAGCCCGTTGTGATAACGGACAAGAGGCAGCCGCTGAGTGATTACACAGATACTGGAGAGCCTGATGTGCCCTATGAAGAAGGTTTTACAATAGACAGGCTGTGGGCCGGCCTTTTCTCTCTCACTTCTATGTTGCATTCTCAATTGTTTTCTCACGTACCGAGACCGCCTCCGATCATGATCAGCTTTTCTCCAAATTCAATGCAAGTCTCTCTTCCAATTCCTCCCTTGCTCCTCGAGCAATTTTCCAAACTCTCCATCACACCCCCGCGTGGGTCATCTTTGATTCAATCTTTCTCCAATCTTTTAATCTCCACTCCCCCTCCTATTCTCCCTTCACACTGCTTTCTTCTTGAAAAGGAAAATAAAAATAAAAACGAAAACGAAAAAAAACACCAAAATTCCAACTTTTTCATCCTCCATCTTTTTTGAGGAGACCTCCTATCTCCTTCCTGAGTGTGCCCCGACCCAGGGGCCGCTCTTCCAAGATTCATTGATAAACCTTTTCCACCCCTCCTGCGAGGGGTCCTCGTCTGTACACCTTCCTATATCCACCTTTTCACCCCCTCCCTCTTCTTCTTCTAATGATCAAAGTTGCTCTTCTTCTTCTAATAATAAAATCCATGGGGTAGTTTCACATAGGAAATCCAAGGGTAAGCAGATTCCCCGCAGATTTTTGTTGGAGTTGGCTAGAAGATGCCGGGCATGCTCAACCCTTCCCAAATTTTTAGAGAATCCGATTATCCAGCCAGAGTTAGAATATGAGGATACTTGTACTCCTTATGAGGGTTTTGGTGTCTATGAGATTATGAATGATGAAGACCCTGTTGAAGAGGGGGATGAAAGTTATGAAGAATATAAGAAGGAGGCTGATGCCCTTGCTAGTGGCATGTGAAGATTTGACGAACCATCAGCCTCAGTAGAAGAGCCTACCAAAGAAATAAATTTGGATACGGAAGAAGACCCTAGGATTGTCCTCATCAGCAAGAATTTGCCGCCTGCCGAAGAGGAGGCGCTTATTTCGGTACTTCAAGAATACAAGGACAGGTTTGCATGGAGTTATGAAGATATGCCTGGATTAGACCCCACGCTCGTTGAACATCGGCTTACACTTAAGCCAAGGTCTGTCCCGATCAAACAACGGTTGAGACGTTTCCACCCTAACATGGCTTTAAAGATGAAAGAAGAGGTCGACAAGCTTCATAAGGCTAAATTTGTTAGAGTTGTCCTCTATCCGAACTGGGTGGCTAACATCGTCCCGGTCATGAAGAAAGATGGAAAGGTTCGGATTTGTATAGACTTTCGGGACCTCAACCGTGCGTGTCCTAAAGATGACTTCCCCCTCCCTCATATTGATGTTTTGATTGATAATACGGCAGGATTTGAAACTCTCTCCTTCATGGATGGTTTTTCGGGTTATAATCAGATTCGCCTGGCTGAAGAAGATCAAGAGAAAACGTCATTTACTACACCATGGGGTACTTACTGCTATGTGGTCATACCTTTTGGACTCAAGAATGCTGGAGCCACCTATCAGAGGGCTATTGATGTGACACGACCCCTCGGACCTAGATTTGCAAGCAATCGAACCGAACGGCGGACCCACTCAAGCGGCTTCACCCGCGTCGCGCACACCCGGGTCCGTAGGTGGACCGGCGATAGTGGTGAGGGTCCAAGGATGGACCTCGCCTTTCCAAGGATTTGACTGTCTTGGGATGAACCCCTAAGGGCCTGGGATGCCCAAATCCGTGGGAAGCCAGCACGCCAAGGGCGTGGGATGTAGTGGCTCTCTCACAACTCGCTCCGCGGCGGACACTCGATTTGATTGATTTTGGATCGGGCACTCCCTCGCCACCGACGGAACTAAGAAGCAATACTAGTTAAGCAAGAAGTGCTAACCAAGAGGAGTGCAACCAGGAGCTCACCTGATCGGCGTGAAGACGTCAATCCCGGCCGGAGACGAGGGTGAGCGGGGAAGCGTGGGCTACCCGCACGCCGCGCCGATGAAGCTTCGGCTGATGACCTGATAATACATGCACTACTCCTCACGCAGGAGGGGGAACTTGGGGTGGGGAGAGTAGGGTACAAGCAAACACTATCTCCACGCAGGGAGGGGCGCTAAGCCGGCCAGGCGGGCTTGGATCGCGCCGATGGAGCACCTTGCCGATTCTGTCCCGGTCTGGAATAGCAGCACAGGGGGTCGGAGTGGTCACTAATGTGCACTCCTCCGAACTTAGAATTTGACGAGACTGGCACCAAAACGTCACTGACAGACCCAGGTACGTCTGTGAATTTTTGTGGGCACTTCTGAAGTCGACACCGCCGAGATGGGCTCTGGAACAGGGTCCCTGCGATCAGATTCGGACTGCTCCCTGGGTGTAGCAGCAGATGGATGAAGTCTCCACGGCAGCTCCCGAAGTCCAAACATGGCAGGACCAAGTCGAGGACGACCGTGGACGAGTCTTCTACGAGCAGCAACCAAGATGGGCACCATACGACATCGGGGTGGCGAGGAGAGGTCCGTTGAGTGAGGGGGGGTCAGGATAAGACCCTGATGGCCTGTTCTGCGCACCTGGGAGAGAAAAATTGGAAACTGCTCTTCCTGATGCCGAACGGGATGCCGCTTGTAGGTGATGGTAGATGCCTTGTAGTAGCAGCTCTCGGCCAAGTGGAGCCTTCAGAAGTTGATGGGTGCTGCCGTAGTAGCTTCTGCACTACAGCTCTGGTTTAGGTTCTGGTCCCGGTTGCGCAGTCGGACGAGAATGGGCACCACGATCTGTAGGGAAGTTGGAACAAGACGATTCCACCTCGCTTGCGAAGAAGACTCGCAGACCTTTCCGGCGATGTATGGTGTACCTCCAGAGGACATCGGACAACTCCGGAGCAGCCTCTGCAAGTTGAGCTCCAACTGCTGCCTGAGAATTGAGGTGGATAGGGTGGTGAAAGGTGATGGGAGACGGAGTAGATGGGGTGGGAAATGGGGTGGATGGGTGTGGGGATGGCACCTGACTATGTGGGGGTCTGTTAGGGGGTGATACAAGGTGTGGGAGGGGCAGAAAGGGGGTGGGAGGTGGTCTAGCAAGTGGAGGAAGGGGGAGCTGCGAATTTGGGTTGGGAATGAGAGAGGGAGGAGAGATCTCTCCTTTGGTTTGAATGTGTGGTTAATGGAGGGTTTAATTCTGGTCTAGGGAATGGGAAGGGGTGTCTTGGGGATGTGAATGGGTGCTTGGGAGATGGGATTCTCCCTTGGGAAAATGAAAGGTTGTATGGGGAAGGGGAAATGTTGCTTGGGAGGAGGGAGAGGTGCCTAGGAGAAGGGGATTCCACCTAGGGGTTGGAGGGGGATTAAATGGGAGGTATGAGGAAGGGGGAGGGGTCTTAATTAGGGGTGAATAGGGAGGAGAGAGAGTGAATTTCGAAATTTAGAGAGAGGAGGAGAGAGAATGGGGTTCGCCCCCTTTAGAGAGAGAGAGAGAGAAATAGAGAGAGAGCTAGAGAGGTAGAGTGAGAAAGAGAGAGAGAGAGCATAGGGGTTTCAATATTCAACTCAAAATTTTCATTCAACAATTCATTAACTTACAAATGAGGGATTGGGGTCCTATTTATAGGGATCCCACAATTTAACTTAAGTCCCTGACTTTTGGACTACTAACACTAAACCAAGGGGAAGGGGGCGCCCCTGGGCCTAGCCCATATAATTGGGCCCAATAACACACATAATGACATAAGACTTAGGTAAATAGCTACCTAACCTAGGTATTGGACTCAAATAAAAGGAAAAGTACATGATACGAAAATGAAAATTACATCATATGACTCGAAATAAAGTGGTGAACAAGATGTAGCATAGGTGGCGAGCATCGGGATCCTCGATCAAATAAAATTACTGGTGATGTCCTCATCATACCCCCGGGGTGCGAAAAACTCGACTCTGTCGAGTATGGGCCCACCAGGGAAGTGGTCCTCTCAAGCAGCTCAGAGTGAGCCTCAACCTCCAAACTCAACCCTGCATCCGCAACCAGGGGACGGTCCTTCATCCTCTCGAGGTGGCTCAGGCGCACCCTCTTGCTGGCGATGGAACCCTGCTTGCCTAGTACTACCTCCGTGTGCACACGTCGGACTCTCAGGCTGATTTTTGGTGGCTCTCCGAGGGTGTCTTTCTCAAGGGAAGATAAAGGCTCGAGGCACTCACTAGGATCCGCCGCGGTGCCCATATAGGGTGCCGGATCCGCCACGTGGAAAATGAGGTGAATCCCAAAACCCATTAGTAAGTCCAACCCGTTAGCCGGGTTGCCAAAGTCACTCGGAACTTGGGAAGGTCCAAGTCCTCGTGCCCTCGAATTGGAGGTGACCCTAGGGTAGAGCCACTCCAATGTCATCATCACCAAATTGCCTACTTAAAATTCCAAGTGGAGCTCGCGAGCTCTTGCCCGCTCTTTGTGAACCTCACCGCTCGTCAAGAATTGCTTGCGTGTATGCTCATGCCATGCATCATGATGCGGTGAGTGGGTGTGACGGAGGATAGCATACAAAGGTGGACCGGGGCAACCGTACATGGACCTATCATGCATAGATGTGATGAAGACTTTCATGGACTCAGGGGGGCCGGGGCAACCATAGGTGGATCTAGCTTGCTTAGGTTTCCTATCAAGGTGGGTGAAGACTGGGGGTCCGGGGCATCCAAACGTGGCCCTATCATGCATAGGTTCTCTACGGAAGGTTGGAGGACCGGGGCATCCACATGTGGTCCTAAAATGCATGTGTCTCCTAATAATGTTGACTTCTATAGGGGGTCCAGGACACCCAAATGTGATCCTACCATGCCACTCTACCCAAACGTTGAGTCTTGTCTTCCAAAGCGTGGGTGTTGACAAGGAGGGGTTTGGTTCAACTTTGGCGCAATGGTCTCGGCAAGGGGCGAGGCTTAGGAATTCTTTGGAGAAATGGAACAAGGATGGCAGGTTTGGGGGTTCCCATGCGGAGGGATCAAATGGGTCAAGTATGGTTAGGCCCTTGGTGAAGGGGGTGTTTTCAATCCCATGGATCAAGAAAGTCCATTCCATAGATTCCCTAATGTAGGTTGGGACCTCATCAACGGGAAAATTGAAGGGTGTGAGTGGTGGGTGTTGCTCGCCCCAAGGGATCAGTTTGAGGCCTACTAGGCATGTAGTGGTGTGGGAGCAATGGGCCTGGTTGCGTATAATGAAATGGCCCTTGGGATTGGATGAGGGGTGGGCAATGGTGAAGGAGGGAAAGTGTCCAGGTTGGCATTGGGGCCCCCAAGGGAATAGGTCACAAGGATGTAGGTGGGCTTGGCTTGTGGGGAAGGATGCTTCTTCCATTTCTAGACTTATAGTATTCCAAGTCACACACTGCCTAGTGCGGACTGTGCACTCGTTACCTAGTGGGACAATCACCAAGGTTGACTCCCTAGATGGGGTGCCCTTTTCTTGAGGGAGGTGGGGGTCATAGGGTTGGTTTTGGCAAAAATCTTCGGGTTCGGGTAGGATCAATAATAGCTTGCTTGTGCAAGGTCCCTTAGTGTAAATGGAGGTGATGGATCCAATAGAGGTGTGTGAGAAACTAAGGTATCCAGTGTCGCTTTCCCCTAAGGCCAGCAGGTTTGTCACCTCTATTTGCCGTAGTACTCCCCTAATCAAGTCCCTCAGGGTCCCTACAACGTAGAATGAATGGTAGGTTGTGTGGAGGTGTGGGGTGGGCACGATTGGGTTGTGGTTATCCATGGAGGGGCGTGTGATGCGGAGGAGGAGGTTTTGCTTTAGCCACTCTATGAGGGGTTCCCCTAAAATTACAATTCTCATGGAGGGATGGGTGGGGGGACTTGGTTGGTCATCTTGTAACTCTCGGGGTGGTGAACATGGGTGGACTTGGGTTGGGTTTGGTCGGGGAAGTTCTTGGGTTGGAGTTGGGGTCGGGGGTGGAAGATCGGTTGGTTGAAGAGGTTTGGATTGGGGTGCGTAGATCTTTCTAAGATTGGCCCTCATTTCATCCCAAGATTCAATGGGTGCTTCCCCTTTGGCTTCTCTCAATCCTACAATGTTCTCCCATTCTTTCCTAACTTGGCGCCAGAGCAAACTCTTGGCATAGTTGACTTTCATAGGCCGTGATAGAGTGAACCTCCCAAAGTGCCGATCTATGGAGTCCTCCCACTCTATATATATACTAGGGCGAGTTCCATCAAACACAAAGGCTTCTAATGGGCCTAAGAGTGGCGAATATGCCAAGTATGAGGTAGTCATGATGGTGGACAAGGGTGATGCATGCAATGGCCCTAGGACAAGACTTAGTAGAGACAAGTCTAGAACTTGCTCTGATACCAACTTGATGTGACACGACCCCTCGGACCTAGATTTGCAAGCAATCGAACCGAACAGCGGACCCACTCAAGCGGCTTCACCCGCGTCGCGCACACCCGGGTCCGTAGGTGGACCGGCGATAGTGGTGAGGGTCCAAGGATGGACCTCGCCTTTCCAAGGATTTGACTAGCTTGGGATGAACCCCTGATGGCCTGGGATGCCCAAATCCGTGGGCGGCCAACACGCCAAGGGCGTGGGATGTAGTGGCTCTCTCACAACTCGCTCCGCGGCGGACACTCGATTTGATTGATTTTGGATCGGGTACTCCCTCGCCACCGACGGAACTAAGAAGCAATACTAGTTAATCAAAAAGTGCTAACCAAGAGGAGTGCAACCAGGAGCTCACCTGATCGGCGTGAAGACGCCAATCCCGACCGGAGACGAGGGCGAGCGGGGAAGCGTGGGCTACCCGCACGCCGCGCCGATGAAGCTTCGGCCGATGACCTGCTAATACTTGCACTACTCCTCACGCAGGAGGGGGAACTTGGGGTGGGGAGAGTAGGGTACAAGAAAACACTACCTCCACGCAGGGAGGGGCGCTAAGCCGGCCAGGCGGGCTTGGATCGCGCCGATGGAGCACCTTGCCGATTCTGTCCCGGTCTGGAACAGCAGCACAGGGGGTCGGAGTGGTCGCTGCTGTGCACTCCTCCGAACTCAGAATTCGATGAGACTGGTGCCAAAACGTCACTGACAGACCCAGGTACGTCTGTGAATTTTTGTGTGCGCTTCTGAAGTCGACACCGGCCGGGACGGGCTCTGGAACAGGGTCCCTGGGATCAGATTTGGACTGCTCCCTGGGTGTAGCAGCAGATGGATGAAGTCACCACGGCAGCTCCCGAAGTCCAAACGTGGCAGGACCAAGTCGAGGACGACCGTGGACGAGTCTTCTATGAGCAGCAACCAAGATGGGCACCATACGACATCGGGGTGGCGAGGAGAGGTCCGTTGAGTGAGGGGGGGTCAGGACAAGACCCTGATGGCCTGTTCTGTGCACCTGGGAGAGAAAAATTGGAAACTGCTCTTCCTGATGCCGAACGGGATGCCACTTGTGGGTGATGGTAGATACCTTGTAGTAGCAGCTCTCGGCCAAGTGGCGCTTTCAGAATTTAAGGGGTGTTGCCGTAGTAGCTTCTGCACTACAGCTCTGGTTCAGGTTCTGGTCCCGGTTGCGCAGTCGGACGAGAATGGGCACCACGATCTGTAGGGAAGTTGGAACAAGACGATTCCACCTCGCTTGCGAAGAAGACTCGCAGACCTTTCCGGCGATGTATGGTGTACCTCCAGAGGACATCGGACAACTCCGGAGCAGCCTCTGCAAGTTGAGCTCCAACTGATGCCTGAGAATTGAGATGGATAGGGTGGTGAAAGGTGATGGGAGACGGAGTAGATGGGGTGGGAAATGGGGTGGATGGGTGTGGGGATGGCACCTGACTATGTGGGGGTCTGTTAGGGGGTGATACAAGGTGTGGGAGGGGCAGAAAGGGGGTGGGAGGTGGTCTAGCAAGTGGAGGAAGGGGGAGCTGCGAATTTGGGTTGGGAATGAGAGAGGGAGGAGAGATCTCTCCTTTGGTTTGAATGTGTGGTTAATGGAGGGTTTAATTCTGGTCTAGGGAATGGGAAGGGGTGTCTTGGGGATGTGAATGGGTGCTTGGGAGATGGGATTCTCCCTTGGGAAAATGAAAGGTTGTATGGGGAAGGGGAAATGTTGCTTGGGAGGAGGGAGAGGTGCCTAGGAGAAGGGGATTCCACCTAGGGGTTGGAGGGGGATTAAATGGGAGGTATGGGGAAGGGGGAGGGGTCTTAATTAGGGGTGAATAGGGATGAGAGAGAGTGAATTTCGTAATTTAGAGAGAGGAGGAGAGAGAATGGGGTTCGCCCCCTTTAGAGAGAGAGAGAGAAATAGAGAGAGAGCTAGAGAGGTAGAGTGAGAAAGAGAGAGAGAGAGCACAGGGGTTTCAATATTCAACTCAAAATTTTCATTCAACAATTCATTAGCTTACAAATGAGGGATTGGGGTCCTATTTATAGGGATCCCACAATTTAACTTAAGTCCCTGACTTTTGGACTACTAACACTAAACCAAGGGGAAGGGGGCGCCCCTGGGCCTAGCCCATATAATTGGGCCCAATAACACACATAATGACATAAGACTTAGGTAAATAGCTACCTAACCTAGGTATTGGACTCAAATAAAAGGAAAAGTACATGATAAGAAAATGAAAATTACATCATATGACTCGAAATAAAGTGGTGAACAAGATGTAGCATAGGTGGCGAGCATCGGGATCCTCGATCAAATGAAATTGCTGGTGATGTCCTCATCAGCTATGATGGTAATTTTTCATGATATGATTCATATTTATATTGAGGTGTATGTGGATGACCTGGTAGTAAAATCAAGAACAAGGATTGAGCATCCTGGGATTTTGGCTAAAGTCTTGCAAAGATCACGAGAATATCAGTTGAAAATGATCCCCAAAAAGTGTGTATTTGGTGTTTCATCAGGGAAGTTGCTTGGGTTTATTGTCAGCAAAAGAGGAATTGAAGTTGATCCCAATAAGGCAAAGGCCATCAGGGATATGCCTCCTCCCAAGAATTTGAAGGAAGTTCGAGGATTAATCGGGAGGTTGCAATTTATTCGCCGCTTCGTCTCCCAGCACTCACAAAGATGCAGGCCGTTTTACGAGCTTACTAAGCCGGGGGTCAAGTTTAATTGGGCTGACAAGTGTCAGGCAGCTTTTGACGGATTGAAGGATTATCTGGCCAATCCTCCTGTCCTGAGGCCGCCAATTCCGGGCAAACCACTTATCCTCTATGTTTCTGTCCTGAATGACTCCGTAGGTGCTGTCCTAGCTCAAGTGGATGAAGAAGGGAAGGAGAGGGCAGCATACTACTTGTCTAAACTTTTCAACCCTTGTGAGCAGAGGTACTCAGCCATGGAAAAGACTTGCGCTGCTTTACTCTGGGTAGTTCAGAAGTTAAAACATTATTTCTTAGCTCACGAGGTTCACCTCATTGCTCGCATGAATCCGATTAAATTCCTTCTTGAAAAATATGTCCTTACCGACCGATTGGCACGCTGGCAAAGTTTTCTCTCCCAATTTGACATCACTTACATTCAACAAAAAGTAATCAAAGGTTACGCCATTGCCGAACATCATGCTCACCACCCTCTCCCCCGATTTGATCCTGTCAATTCGGAGTTTCCAGATGAGGAACTGTGGACGCGAATTTTTTATTTTTTTATTTTTTTATTTTTATTTTTATCATTTTTTATTTTTTTATTTATTTACTATTTTTTTATTGGCGTGCCAGTCACCGAAGTGACGATTTCATTGTGCGCTCGATCTGACTTGGTCAGTCGATTATGAGTGATCGTGTCTGGACCAGAAGTCCGTCATACCATAAAGGCTATGACGTTAATTACGTCCTTCCAAGGAAGGACAACCCTTGATTAAACGCTAAAGGTAGGAGGATGACAGCGGTAAAGTCACATGCTTAAAAGAGACGGAAGTCGTTCACTTGCAAGACATTAAGTGGATTAGACGAAGCAGGGGTTGGTTATTTTCGGGATAAAACCGACGGCATATTCCCACCATCTTGAACCATGCCAAGTGGGGAATAGGAAACCACCCATGCAATGGCAGGGTGGGATCCGTAAAAGATCGGGCATAACTGACCCAGAATCCGAGTAAGCACTGGCGTAACGTGACGCGCCCCGTGGGTACGCGATGTTGCATCTATATCCCCCTTCAAAGGACCGTCGGAGAGCATGTAGGGACATAGCTCCGTGGGCCAACGGGGTTGAGAGAGAGGACATCACAGCTACCTGGCAAGGTATGTGTAAATTTCGGCAGCATGTCCCCTCAACTTGGATTATGCCAAGAGAGGATAGGTCATCATCCACGGAGTGCCGGGATGACAACCGAATGAGGATGGGCACCGGGCCGGGGGACATCGCTTACCTTTATTCCATCGTTTAATATCCCCTTGAAATCCCTCGGAACTCATATAATGACATGGCCCTTTGGGTTCAAAAGGGTGAAATCTGGATCGGGAATAAGGACTGTAGGGGAGGCCTTCCCCATTACTATGTCTTCTCAAGGCATCCATGACGATCTCTGAACATCCCCGGGGCATATGTGTATGGAGACTAAAAGATTGAAGGATGTCAGTGCAGAAGAGGGCCTCGGACTGGGTTTCATCGGCCGGAGAAGGAGGGGCTCTCGGCATGGTTTTAATTTGACAGAGAAATAGGGTTCTCGGCATGGGTTTAGCTGGCCGAATGAGGGGCTTCTCGGCACGGTTTAGGGGTTCAAAAGGGGGGTCTCGGCGGCGGCTTCCCGGCGCGCTCATGGCCGCGCCGAGAAGGTGGCGCCGAGAGGCTTGCATGGAGGGGCTTGAATAGGCCTATAGGGAAGGGGGTCTCGGCATGGAGCTTCCCGGCGCGCTCCTGGCCGCGCCGGGAGCCTGGCGCCGGGAGGCTTGCATGGAGGCTCACGTGAGAAGGGTTGAAATGGCCTTTTTTTGTCGTTTAGCCGAAGAGGGAGGCCTCTCGGCTGGATAGTTCTCGGCGGGGAATTGTGCACGCCGAGAAGGTGAAATCGCTGCAGGGTTTCAGGGTTCAGACGATGCTCTGCTTCTGGGATTCCTGAGTTTTCTGGCTGCGATTGAAGTTGAATTTGAAGTATAGGAGGGGGGTTTCATGGATATTTCCCTGAGAAAGGGCCAAGGGGGATCTGGAGGGTAGGATCGATGGGGAACGAGACCATCGTCTGGATTTCTGAAGACTTTGTTTTATTTCTGCCGCCGGCCGCCTGGGGATCAAGAGATGACTGTCTCTGATCCCCCGGACGAACCCAATAGCATCTAGAAACTGGTGACTGAGGAACCTTTGGCATCAAACTCCAGACCCTAATCATCCAAGGGATTAGAATGGAGGGTCGAGAGATCGAGATTGTCATTCGCTAGAATCCGCGGAATAGCAGTGATCCGAAGAATCGATATACCCTCGTATAGCCAGCGGTTCAGGGGACCAAGAGATTGATGTCTCTGGTCCCTGAACAGCACAAGGAGGGGCCCGGTTTTCATGCCTCTAAAGAGAAGATTCGTATGAACCATTAAATGTTTTGCATAAACGATAAACATACAAAGATAAGCAGAGAGCAGACATTTCGATCAAAGGAGAGCAGACATCTTAATCAGTAGATCCCCAAATGGGTCACGTCGACATTTCATTGCATCGCATCGAAGCCTTACATCGACTGTGAAATAGAAATGCAAAGCAGAAAGATGGAGATTGAGACCGGAACTCGCCGGCTACTTTCGATAAATCAAGACAAAGGCTCACTAGATTACATCGGTAAAAAAAAAACATGGGGAGGGCGGAGCATTGACTCCTCTCCCTCCCCCTAGCAGCCCACCTGGAGCCCTTTTCTTCTTCTTTTCTTCTGCTTCTTCTCTTCTGCTTCTTCTCTTCTCTTAGCCGAGGGGGACTCTCTCTTGGCAGGACTCCCTCTCTACTCTTTCTTTTCTGGCTTCTTTTTCTCTTTTTCTTCTCTCTTTTTGTTCCCCTCCTTTTTGTCTCTCTCTCCAGGCATCCATCTGTTCGAAGGGAGAGGGTTTTTATACCCATTTCCCCCCCTTCTCGGCAGGCTTCATCTCGGCGCGCCCCAAATGGGGCTTCCCGGCGCGATTGCAAGTGGCTCTCGGCGCCCTCTTTTGGGCTTCGGCAAGTGGCTCTCGGCGCCATCCTTTGCAGGCCCAATTAAAGCTTTTTAGCCACTTTCACAGGCCCATTTGGGTCTTTCAAGGGCATCATCACCCAAAAGGGGTCTTCCATTGGTGACACAGCTTGTATCATTATTAAGGTTTTCATCAGTCCGTAGACAAGGGTCTCATCAGTCCGTAGACAAGGGTTTCATCAGTCCGTAGACAGGGGTTTCATCAGAATTGCCATCTGAACGGTGACAAGACCGGGTATTATCTTATCGATATCGTCACTTGAATGGTGACGAGCTCGGGCATCAGCTTTAGTCCGGAAAGACTTCCGCCGGGTGTATAATCTGTGGAGACCATTCTTCTTCTGTTCTGACTTTGCAAAAGCCTTTGCAATCTTCATCTGCCGGTACCGGCTTCATCTTCATCTCATATTACATCTGTCAGTAAGCCGACATCTGACTTACCCTGACATATCATCCGTGGATTCTTGGACGAAACGGTAGTACAGCTCTCATTAAAGGGCTGGAAGGTCTCATCAGTCGAGTGACTGCTGCTTTATCAGTGCTGCCGACTGAGTGACATTGACACCGGGCATCAGCTTTGCCGACAAGGGCTTTAGCAGGGTAGACAGTTGATGAGCTTCATCATTGGTCTTTCACTGTTGGTCTGACCCTCTTTTCAATTATGTTTTCACCCTTGTTCATTTTCCAGGTGTCAACAAATGCCCCCCACCTGCGGGCGGCGTAAGCGCAGAATAAGCGGCACGGGGGTTGCAGGTGTCTTTCATCATTCGAGGGTATCTTCCTCAATTTGTCTTTAATCCGATTCTCAGACCTGATCATCTTGATGCAACAATATTTTGCACTCTTACCTTCCCTTTTCACATTTTCATTCTTCATACTTTCTCTATTTTCAGCAATTTGGAGCTTCTCGGCACGGGCCACAAGCTTCTCGGCATGACCCTCTCAGCGCAAGGCTTCTCGGCGCGAAGGATCTCTCGGCGTGGGCTTCTCGGCGTGGACGAAGGTGCTCTGGTCCTGGGGCTTCTCGGCGCGCCCTGGCGGAAGGGGGCCTCGGCCTGGGGTTCTCGGCCTAGGGGCTTTCGGCCTGGGGTTCTCGGCGCGCCTTCTGGCCGCCTGAGGCACTCGGCATGGAGCTCTCGGCGCGCTTTTTGGCCGCCTGGAGCTCTCGGCGTGGTGGGCTCTCGGCATGGAGCTCTCGGCGCGCTTTTTGGCCGCCTGGAGCTCTCTGCGTGGAGGGCTCTCGGCGCGCATTGCTTCGCGCCGAGAAGCTTCTCCCTCCCCTTCTCTATTTAACCCCCCGAGAGGGTTTTCTTTCTCATTTCTTCATCTTCTTTCTCTTTCTTCATTTCTTTTTCTTCTTCCGTTTTCTTTCATCGGCGGGAGCCTTGTCTCCTCTCGGCCGCCCTCATCTTTCTTCCCGTTTAGTCGGATTTCACCCGGGTAGGACGATACTAGGGATTTAATCCCTTTTCCTTTCGGGATCACCCCCTCTTGGTTGGTGATTCCCTATTCTTTTTGGGCAGACCCCGAATAAGGGGAGATGCTGCCGAAATTTTTATAGAATCTCATGTTGCAATCTACACAAGACTGGCTTTTAATTCACACTTTTTCTTCGACTGCAGGCACTGCAATGGCTTCCAGTTCTGATGTTGCATCTTCCGGAGCTGTTGGTGCTAGCTCATCGGCCCAGCCAGACATATCTCGGGCCACAGTAAATTGGCTGAATGTGCATAATCTGGATTTCGGCTATGATAGGATTGCTTCAGTTGACGAATCATCTGACTCTGAAACTGACACCGTGTCGACAGCCCGGGTATACTCCACGGCGACTGAGACATGCTTCAGGCGGGATGGTAACTATCGGCCAGACCTCCCGAAGGACCGACATTTGATGCCGTTCATCCGGACTTTCACAGTGGGCGGCATGCGAGATTACCGGATAGCTCGCGTAGTTGAAGCTGCCATCCTTGCTGAGCGAGATAGCCTGAAGGACTCAGTGTATCGCAGCAAGGCCATCTATCTTCCTGGGGAAAAGCGCGACTGGGATGCCGTCCTTGGCATATCGGAGCTGGAACCAGAGAAGAAGATGCTGGTCCGGGCCCCGGAATTCACACCTGCCCGGTGGGATAATGCTAGCGGCCGAGTTCATAGGGAGAAGCCCGGCTATGGTATGTTGTTGGCACCATTAAAGTGGGGATATCGCGAAGAACCCTTCGTGCTGAATTGTTCGGCCGTTCAGTTCAAGTACCTTCTGGCCGCTGGCTGGTTCGGAGACACCAAAATCACTGACGCCCACCTATTCCGAGTGGGGGCAGTAGAGTTTACAGAGTTTGTTCTGATAGAATATGCCCCCCTGCTAATCAGAGCAGGGGTGTACCACAGTGTCTTCGCTTCTAGATTCGGTATCCCATATCCCGAGGGCTGTGCTGTGGAATGTTTGAAGTGTTCTGCCCTTTATTCAACACTTTCTATACAGTAGAGGGGGAGACATCCCTGGATCTCTGGAGTTTATCACAGCTCTCCGGCCTGCCCATTGATGGCGAGCCGTATGAGGAGGTTTGCTTGTCAGATTCCGAGAAGGATAGCTCTGATGGCGAGGGCAAGTATTCCCTCGGCTTCTCATATCGATATCTGATGAAGGTATACCGCTCCATCTGTCTGGCGTACAGCAGGGGGTCCTCTAAAGGCTATCAACCCCGAGAGAAAGGCAGCAAAATGAGGGTCCGGATAGGGCAGTGGATCCAGTATTTCTTTGACGGTCCCCTGAAGTATGCAGACTTTCCTTCTATGGGTCCGGCTGCTAGCAGGCAGGTAAGGGCTCCCCGTTATAAGTCGGCGCTACCCTCCTCATTGCGCCGCGCAGGCAGCGGTGGTCCCAACCCAGCAGGCGTAGACCCCATCACACACTGCGCGGCCTATTTTACATTTTGGCTGTGCACTTTTGCTCTCCCACAAGGGGACGAGACAATCATTCGGCCAGAGGCCATATATCCAGCTTGTCAGATGGCATGGGGGATGAAGCTGTCGCTCTGCCCAGTGGCCCTGTGCTTGATATACAAATCTTTGGGGGACCTGTACAAGCATCGGACTCCCCGTTCTTTGAGGACCGTGGGTCCTTTTCATTTCTTCAACGCCTGGGTCTGCAGTATATTCCCTGAATTAGCTCCGAGAACCTTGCAGGCGGATACAGTGTCACCCAGGATGGTTGAATTTGCCAGCGCTGAGCCTGGTCCCTTTTATGATCAGCTGTTTAAAATAAGGGGCCGACTGATAAAAGTACCAGTGGACGCCCCCGGCAGCATACATTTCTGGAGCTTGGCAGCAGGTTCAGCTCCTTTGATTGATCCTCAGAGAGAGTGCAAGCTGGAAGAAATAGAGACATATATCCACCCTGTCTCAGGGGTCAACACTGCTCGGCCAATCCTGGAGCCGGAGCTGGTGAGATGGGCCATGGCAATTCGGCCCAGTGTTTTGGTTTACAGGAAGGGTGGCCTGCTTCTGTTGGAGCCATACTATCCGTTCCGCTTTGGGCGAAACTTCGGCTACGACCAGCATATTCCTACCTCGGCTGCCCAATTTCCCTTAGATAGCCGGGCCAAGCACGGGTCCATCATTGTTGGCGAGGGCCGGTTGTGGTGGGATTTCTATCATCGCCAGGATGATGTAGTTTTCAGGGTGCCCCCTGTTTCTAACCGTGTTCCCCGGGTAACACCAGAATATATCAAATGGTGGAATATCCGGACCGGCTTTTATAGGGACGGTAGGGGTGCCTTCTGGGACGTGGCAGAGCGCTCCTTCCTGAAACAGCAACCTGGGCCGGTGTTTGATATTTCTGAAGCCCACTTGAAAAAACTTTACTCACAGCATCTGAGGGAGGCGGAGAATTATCTGACTCAGCGGCGGGCCTTGAAGGAAAAGAGTTCCGAGCCGCTTGCTCCTGTCTTCACTGCTATCAACGAGGACACCTTTATGCAGAGTTTGAAACATCTGAGCCATGTAGGGGGCACTCGCTTGGAAGTGCAGCAATACCCATTTCCTGTCGAAGAGCCGCTCCCGACAGTAGCTTCCTGGAGGGGTCCAGTTGATAGATTTCATCCATATAGGACGTTTGTACGCCGAGAAGATAGAACTCAGACGTACTATAGACAGACGTCCTGGCTGTTCATTCTGCTAAATTTGCATGGGTTATCTGCAGAAAGCCCGATAGCTGGCATATTGAACAAGCCACTGTTTATATCATTTCATTATGTCGATGGTTGGGGCATGGACCATCTTGACTTGTTTCGATGCCTTGACTTTCGCGGCTATAATGATCTGGCGACTTTGGTAGAGAAGTGCCAGATATTCGGTGATGTGTGCTGGCTCATCAAGGAGGCTGCTTCCCGCTCCAAGGAGGTAGCTTACATGTACTGGCCACTTTCTGTATTCTATGACGGCCCGACAGGTAAGATTTCTTCTTTTCTGATTGCAGTGTTTTCTGCTTAGCATCTGAACTTCGCACCCACTGATCCCATCATCCTTCTGCCATTCTCCTCAGACCGGCCTGATATAAAGCGGCAGGGGCTCTATAGAAAGATTATTACGCAGGCCGAGAAGCCCACTTATTTTGAAGTCCCTGCCGCGGCACCGACCACTACTCCCCTGCCTCCTGGCAAGAAGAGGAAGGCTTCCGCAGTCAAGACTGCAGTTGGGAAGGCCAAAAAGGCCAAAAAGGCCCATATTCAACAGTCGACTTCGGTGGCGATGGATACTGGGACCCCTCTCCCTGACATTCCATCATTTGATGAGTTTGAGCTGCAGAGGGAGGCTGCTTCGACACCGGTTCAGGGTAACATCAAGAGCTTGCATTTGCATTCTTCACTGTCTTCTGCAGGATCTCAAAGAAGTCCTTGAATTTGACCCATTCTTTTTGCACAGCCGAAGAGACAGTCATAGCACCTTCTGTGGTGGAGACCAGATTGCCTTCTCCTACGCCGGCTAGTGAGGCGAGGGGTAAGTGTATCTTCTCATCTATTTCATACCTGTATTTGTCTTCTTTGCTACATTTCTCATAGGTTTCTTTTTGCATCAGCGGCAGGCGAGGAGCAGACTGAGGCTGTGGTGACAGAAGAGTTGCTTCCACCACAGGAAGGTTACAAGGCTCAGTCGAAGCAGCGTACCGTTCCGGCCAGGCGTATAATTACCCGGTCTACATCTCGGCATGTTTTAGAGGTGGCCCCACAGCGTACAGCTAGTGTGGAAATATCCTCAGGCAGTTCTAAGACCGCCTCTGATGAGGAGGAAGCAACCTTCAGCGACAGTGAGGGAGATGCTCCTGAATCAGAGGCCCCACTTGTATTTGTAAAGAGTGTTCCGTCTTTTCAGCCTGCTAAGCTGGTGGTGCTATCTCCTGAGGAGGAGTTGCAAGAGGAGTTTGCCGGGCTCGATACCGAGATTGACATAACTCCACCATTTGTCATTCCGACTACGGAGCTTCCTTCTCTTTCACCCCACTTCGAGGATGTGGACCCTGCTTCAAGGGTGGGTTCCTTTTCATGTTTGTTGCTTCATCTGCCCCTTCTTCTTTTATATCTAGCGCTGAAGTTGCTTTGTTTTGGTCTCAGGGCATTGCCATTGCTAGCTCAGACACAACTGCGGCTATCACGGACATTTCTTCCACAAACTGGGCTATTGTCCCTTTCCAGCCGTTAACTTGCACGGGAATTCCCGAGATCATTCGCCCTGTGCCGGCGCGGATACAGTCCTCGACAGATTTAGCATCGTTGGACTTAGGATCACCAGGAGAGATTTCCATCCTTGTCAGGGCCTCAGAGTTCAGAGCCGAAGCAGACCCAGCCAGAAGCTCCGCTTTCATACCGGCTGCCATAATGTCAACTGCGCCTGAGTCAGCAGTCCCTGCCACAGTGGCTATAGAAACTGGATTTCTGCCTTTACAGACTAGAGACCCTTCGCCCCCATTATCAGGAAGAGTAGCTGAAGATGAAGCCCTTATTCAGAAGATTCATGAAGAGATAGCTCCATCATTCATCGGTCCTCCCTCCGCTGATGTTCAAGCCATAGCGCCCGAGACGGAGGGGGAATCTTCAGTTCAGCCAGAGGGCACGGAGAGGGACCGGCCAGTTCTTCCAGCAGATTTACCGTCTTCATCCTCTCAGCCGGATGTCGCACTGTGGGCAGACATCGATAGCGAAGTGACCTTCGAAGTGATCCCCTCTGCTTCTTTTGGCTTTGCATCGTCTGAGAGCTTTGTCTGGCAGAACCTGGATATGCTGCGCCAGCTGGTAGAATCTCAGCCTGGCTTGACATATTTGCAGCTGAAGGAAATTGCTGATCGCTTCACTGCCGGTCTGCAGGCTATGGGTTGCCCTCTGGACACATGGGCTCAGCGGGTCTTGCTTTTGCTTAAATTCGTGCATCGGAGGGATTTCCTAGCACGGACCATGGTTGATAAGCTAACGGCGCTGAAATTACAGAGGTCAGAATGTAAATCCGAGTTGGGGAAGCTGACACTTATGCTTGATGGACGCTGAGCTGAGCTAGAAGGTGCTATTCAGCGGGAAGAAGCTGTGCGGGACCGGATAGCCCTATTGGAGATGGAACTCTCTGGACTTCGAGCCGAACTGCCGCAACTCTCCTTTATCAGGCCGCAGTCTGAAGAGGAGGTAACCTCGCTGGAGGGACGGGTGATGTCTCTTCAGGATATGTCCATTGGGCTTCAGGAGGAGGAAGCGCGCCTTCATGAGCTAGGAGCCGCCCCTTATGTGGATCTTCTAGCCTTCGAAGATATATTCCAGCGGCTGTGAATTGTTTATCCCTCCTTTTTTTGTTCTCTTCTGTAATGTAATGTCCCCTCGGGGCCCTTCACGTATTCCCTTTTTATTGGAAAGGAATCTCTTGGCTTCCAGCGTCTCCATCTTACTTTGCATATGGTTTTATCACTTTGGGAAGTGAGGTAGCGGTTTTGACAATCCCTCATGCGAACGGCTCGTACTTGGCAGGAGAGCGTCCACCCCTTCAGAGAAAGGATGGGGGACTCGCTCCACCGCGTGACGGCATCCGAAGAGGTGCTTAAACCGGATTTTGTGAGTGGCAGCAAAAATCCTTCCGGCCATGTGCGCCGTAAAGGAGACAATTTGCAGGAGTGTGAAAGGAGAGGTTCCATCAGAATAGACGTGAGGTCTAGACTGGGTAGGGGTTATAGTAGGTGGGACAATTAAAGGATATGTGGTTTTCATCAAGACAGACGTAGGGTCTGAACTGAATAGGGTTTCATCATTGATCGGGCGAAATGCCAGTCGATCAATAGTTGGTTTCATCATCGATATTGGGTTTATATCGATGCAAGAAGAGTTTCATAAGTTTCATCAGAATAGACGAAAGGTCTAAGCTGGCAGGGTTTCATCATTGATCGGGCGAGGTGCCGGTCGATCAACAATTGATTTCATCATCGATATTGGGTTTATATCGATGCAAGGAGATTTCATAATTTTCATCAGAATAGACGAAAGGTCTAAACTGCATGGTTTCATCATTGATCGGGCAGGGTGCCGGTCGATCAACAGTTGGTTTCATCATCGATATTGGGTTGATACCGATGCAAAGGGTTTTATAAGTTTCATCAGAATAGACGAAAGGTCTAACTGGATAGGGTTTCATCATTGGTCGGGCAGTGTGCCAATCGATCAACGGTGGGAAGTGTGTGAAGGTGTAGGTCTCATCAGGATAGACGTAAGGTCTATTCCAATAGGTTTTATCGCAGGTGGGACTTTGCCAAGAAATGCGTGGATTTTATCAGGACAGACGTGAGGTTTGAACTGGATAGGCTTTAGCAAAATGGTGATGGGTTTCATTGTCGGTGGGACGTTTGAAAGAGGGTATGTAGATTTTATCAGGGTAAACGTAAGGTCTACCCCGGAAGGGTTCTGTCGTCGGCGGGGCGCGGAAACAGTTGACCGACGGAAGGCTTCATCAATAGAAGGGAGGTACAGGTAGCGTGCCGGTTGGCATGGAACTTTTAAATTACCACATTACTGACCCAAGTGCCCTTTCGGGTTTTCACCGGAGCCAGCCCCCTCTTGCTTTTGCCCACGCGCCCTTTCGGGTTTTCACGTGGCGGGGTACCCGATTTTGCCTGCGGTGCCCTTTCGGGTTTTCACCACAGCTGGGTTTTTGGCCATTTTTGCCCTTATCCGGGATGTCCGAACAAGTCTGGCGGGGTATCTCTATTTTTAACCCCATTTTTTATTCATATATGCATATATTTCCTGAATTGGGACTTCAGTACGGATCAGGCGATGTGCTGCTTCATTGGTGCATGCTCTTATCATCGGTAATTGGGTATATACCGACGCAAGGATTTCATAGGGTTCATCAGGGTAGACGTAAGGTCTACACTGGGCTGGTTTTATCATTGATCGGGCAGGGTGCCGATCGACCAATGGTAGGTTTCATCACGGCGGGACGTAAAGGGATATGCAAATTTGATAGGACGGGTTTCTTTGTCGATCGGGCAGGGTGCCCATTGATCAGAGGTGGGTTTCATCATCGGTATTGAGTTTATACCAATGCAAGGATCTTATGACTCTCATCAGAATAGACGTAAGGTCTACACCGGGCTGGTTTTATTGTTGATCGGGTAGGGTGCCAATCGACCAACAGCAGGTTTCATCGTCGGTATTGGGTTTATACCAATGCAAAGATTTCATAGGTTTCATCGGGATAGGCGTAAGGTCTAAGCCGGATAGGTTTCATCATTGACCGGGCAGTGCGCCTAGTCGGTCGACAGCTGGTTTCATCATCGGTATTGGGTTTATACCAATGCAAAGATTTCATAGGTTTCATCGGGATAGACGTAAGATCTAAGCCGGATAGGTTTCATCATTGACCGGGCAGTGCGCCTAATCGGTCAACAGCTGGTTTCATCATCGGTATTGGGTTTATACCAATGCAAAGATTTCATAGGTTTCATCGGGATAGACGTAAGATCTAAGCCGGATAGGTTTCATCATTGACCGGGCAGTGCGCCAAATCGATCAACAGCTGGTTTCATCATCGGTATTGGGTTTATACCAATGCAAAGATTTCATAGGTTTCATCGGGATAGACGTAAGGTCTAAGCCGGATGGGTTTCATCATTGACCGGGCAGTGCGCCTAATCGGTCAAGTGCTGGTTTCATCATCGGTATTGGGTTTATACCAATGCAAAGATTTCATAGGTTTCATCGGGATAGACGTAAGATCTAAGCCGGATAGGTTTCATCATTGACCGGGCAGTGCGCCAAATCGATCAACAGCTGGTTTCATCATCGGTATTGGGTTTATACCAATGCAAAGATTTCATAGGTTTCATCGGGATAGACGTAAGGTCTAAGCCGGATGGGTTTCATCATTGACCGGGCAGTGCGCCTAATCGGTCAAGTGCTGGTTTCATCATCGGTATTGGGTTTATACCAATGCAAAGATTTTATAAGTTTCATCAGAATAGCCGAAAGGTCTAAACTGGGTAGGGTTTCATCATTGATCGGGCGAGGTGCCAATCGATCAACGAGAAGTTTATGACGGGAGGCGAGGTTTCCTTTAGGATCACCATATTACTGGCCCAAGCGCCCTTTCGGGTTTTCACCGGAGCCAGCCCCCTCTTGCTTTTGCCCACGCGCCCTTCCGGGTTTTCACGTGGCGGGGTACCCGATTTTGCCTGCAGTGCCCTTTCGGGTTTTCACCACAGCTGGGTTTTAGCCATTTTTGCTCTTGCTCAGAAAACCTGAACAAGACTGGCAGGGTATCTCTATTTTTAACCCCATTTTTTTTTACTTATTTATTTTCATTCTTTTATTCTCTCTTCCCCTCTTTTTGGGAGGGTAACAAGTCGGACTGTCATTAGATCATGATGAGGGATGGCTTGGCCAGGGCGGAGTGCCACTAGACCAAGGGAGAAGGGTAGCTCGGTTAGGGCGGAGTGCCGCTAGACCAAGGAAGAAGGGTAGCTCGGTTAGGGCGGAGCGCCGCTAGATCAAGGAAAAGGGTAGCTTGGTTAGGGCGGAGTGCCGCTAGACCAAGGAAGAAGGGTAGCTCGGTTAGGGCGGAGCGCCGCTAGATCAAGGAAAAGGGTAGCTTGGTTAGGGCGGAGTGCCGCTAGACCAAGGAAAAGGGTAGCTCGGTTAGGGCGGAGTGCCACTAGACCAAGGGAGAAGGGTAGCTCGGTTAGGGCGGATCGCCGCTAGACCAAGGAAAAGGGTAGCTTGGTTAGGACAGAGTGTCGCTAGACCAAGGAAGAGGGTAGCTTGGTTAGGACAGAGTGTCGCTAGACCAAGAAAATGGGTAGCTTGGTTAGGATGGAGTGTCGCTAGACCAGGGAAGAGGGTAGCTTGGTTAGGACAGAGTGTCGCTAGACCAAGGAAATGGGTAGCTTGGTTAGGACGGAGTGTCGCTAGACCAGGGAAGAGGGTAGCTCGGTTAGGACAGAATGTCGCTAAACCAAGGAAGAGGGTAGCTTGGTTAGGGCGGAGTGCCACTAGACCAAGGAAATGGGTAGCTTGGTTAGGACGGAATGTCACTAGACCAAGGAAGAGGGTAGCTTGGTTAGGACAGAATGTCACTAGACCAAAGAAGAGGGTAGCTTGGTTAGGGCAGAGCGCCGCTAGACCAAGGAAAAGGGTAGCTCGGTTAGGGCAGAGTGCCACTAGACCAAGGAAAAGGGTAGCTTTTAGCCTGATTACTCGGGAAATATTGGTTGGGCAGCATGATACAGCTTTAGGTGTCTACCATTGAGTGGTGAGAATTGGATTTCCCCTCGATGGTTAACAACCATGTAGGCCCCTCCTTCGTAGACCCTATATATCACATAAGGACCTTCCCAATTAGGATTCAGCTTTCCTTTTGGGTTGGACGCCATGACTTCTCTTTTCTTGACCATGACAAGGTCACCTTTCTTAAATTCTCGTCCTTTTACGAGTTTGTTGAATGCAGTGGCCATGCGGGCCTGATACATCTGGATATTCTTCTGAGCTTGGAGGCGCTTTCCTTCCAATTCAGTCAATTCTTGTAATCTTCTTTCTGCATTGGTTTGTTCGCCATGGGCCAGGTCATATTGGACTGCCACTCTGAGTGACGGGACTTCCAGCTCTAATGGAACTACTGCCTCTGAGCCGTATACCAGTGAGTATGGCGAGCACCCTGTAGGTGTCTTGAAGACAGTGCGGTATGCCCACAGAGCTTCATACATCTTTTCTTCCCAGTCCTTCTTATTAGAACTGACGACTTTAGCCAACAAGGTGCATAAAGTTTTGTTGAAGGCTTCTGCCAATCCATTTGCCTGTGGATTGTAAGGAGTGGAAGTCCTCCATTCGATCTTATACTTCTCGGCAAGCCGATAGATCTTTTGATTTCTGAAATGACTTCCATTATCAGATATTATCCGGCTGGGGATCCCCAACCGGAAGATAATGTTCTGCTTGATGAATCTGGCAACCAGCTCACCAGTCACTTCTCGTAATGCTATAGCTTCCGCCCATCGGGAGAAGTAATATGTTATTGCCAGTATGTATTTATGTCCGGCCGATGAGGTCGGTAGTGGGCCGACTACATCAGTTCCCCATTACGCAAACGGCCAGCTAGGGACTCTAGGGTGCAGAACGGCAGGTGGCCTTCTAGGCACAACAGCATGCTCCTGACATTTCTGACATGACTTCGCAAACTTGCAGCAATCTTCAAACATAGTGGGCCAATAATAGCCCAGCTTCTTGATTTCTATCTTCATCTTAGGGCCAGCTTGATGAGCACCTGCCGTCCCAGCATGTATTTCTTTCATTGCTTGCCAAGCTTCCTCAGTAGACAGACAGCGGAGCAAAATCTTCTTGCGTGCATCTGCCATTATTCGGAACAAAGTTCCATTTCTGAATTCATAAGAATCTTTGATCCTTAAAAGTTTCATCTTTTCTTCTCTTTTCTGCGGCAGCTGTTGGTGTAAAAACCATTGTAGCAGGTGTTGTCTCCAATCAGATGCTTGTTCTGTACTGATCGTGGTGACTTCATTTTCTTCGGGGCAGCCTTCTAACATGCTGGGGACTTGCCGCCGGTTTATAACAACAATGTTCAGTGTCTCATCTGGTGGGACTGCTATTGAGCTGGCTAGCTTTGCCAACGCATCAGCCTGGGCATTATGTGCACGGCCCACATGCTTGAGCTCAATATGATAGAATTTCGCCATGAGGCGCACAGCTTTTTGGTGGTAGGGGTTCAACTCCGGCTTTCGCACTTCGAACTCCCCTTGGATTTGCTTTATTATCAACATTGAATCCCCGAATACCTGAAGCATCTGGATACCCATGTTGAGGCTGATGTGCAACCCGATTATCAGAGCTTCATACTCGGCTTCATTATTAGTGCAGGGCTTGTTTATAGAACAGGAAGTATGCACAACCTCCCCCTCTGGTGATCTTAGCACAATACCGGCTCCGGCCCGTATTCTGGTCTTTCCATCGGAGTCCGTCTCTGTTCTAGATGCTCCATCAAAGAATAGCTGCCACATAGTTGACTGAGCCTGGCAGGCTTCTAATGTTTCATCATCGGGTAACTCAGTCCCCAACATATCATTCTCTGGCACAGGATGCTCTGCGAAGAAATCGGCCACGGCCTGTCCTTTTATTGCCCTCTGGGGTATATATGTGATATCGAATTCCATCAGAATTACTGCCCATTTTCCCAACCGGCCTTTCAGTACTGGCTGAGTCAATATGTATTTGAGCGGATCTGCTGCAGATATCAATCTGATTTCGTGTTACAGCATATAGTGCCGGAGCTTTTTAACGGCAAAGACTAGTGCCAAGCATGTCTTTTCTATATAGGTGTAGCTTTCTTCAGTTCTAATCAGCCTCCGACTCAGGTAGTATAGAGCCTGCTCTTTGCCTTCTTCATTTATCTGTGCTAGCATTGCCCCCAGGGAACAGTGTGTGGCTGCAATGTACAGTATCAGGGGTTTGCCCTTAACAGGTGCCCCCAGCACTGGAGGGGTCTTGAGATATTCTTTCAGCTTCTCAAAGGCTTCCTGACAGCCATCGTCCCAGAGGAACGGTATATCTTTCATCATGAGCTTGTGAAAAGGGTGGCATCTCCCTGACAGATTTGATATGAATCGTCGGATGTAGGCCAAGCGCCCTTGTAGAGATCTCAGCTCGTGGAGATTCCTTGGTGGGGGGAGCTCCTGGATAGCTTTAATCTTGGATGGGTCGATCTCAATGCCCCTATGACGGACAATGAACCCAAGGAATTTTCCACTGGACACGCCGAAGGCACATTTCATAGGATTCATCTTGAGTTCATATTTGCGCAGCCTCTGGAACACTATCCTCAGGTCTTGCAGATGATCTTCTCTTCTGCTGGTTTTCACCACCAGGTCATCGATGTAGCACTCCACTTTCTTGAAGAGCAAATCATCAAAGATCTTTGTCATAGCTCTTTGATAAGTAGCGCCGGCATTCTTGAGGCCGAACGGCATCCTTTTGTAGTGAAATATCCCCTTCGGGGTGCGGAATGCAGTGTGCACTCTGTCTTCTTCAGCAATCCAGATCTGGTTGTATCCAGATGACCCATCCATGAATGACAGGGCTTCATGACCAGTGGTTGCGTCGATCATTACTTCAGTGATTGGCACTGGGAAATCATCTTTCGGGCAAGCCTTATTCAGGTCCCTGAAATCCACACATATTCTGATCTGCCCATTTTTTTTCTTCACGGGCACTATATTGGCCAGCCATGTAGTATACTGGTTCTCTTCAACAAAGCCCACATCGATCAGCTTGTCGACCTCTTTGTTGATCTGATTTATCAGTTCGGGACGCATTCTCCTGGGAGGCTGCTTCACAGGGCTTGCCTCTGGGTTTATCGCCAATCGGTGCTGTGCCACATCAGAACTCAGTCCTGGCATTTCATCATATGTCCATGCGAAGCAGTCTCAAGAATTCTTTCAAAAACTGAATATACTGTTCTTTGACAGCTGGCTCCAGCAGTGCACTGAGGAATGTAGGCCTTGGCTCATCTGCTGACCCCAGATTCACTTCTATCAGCTCATCGACGGTGGCTTGGCCTCCGTCTTCAACTTCGGGTGGGGCTTCTTGCAAATCAATAAAGCCTCCCGGGATATAATCTTCTTCGTTCTCACGATTTTCTGTTTCATCATATTGGTCATCAGCAGATGCTGGTGCATCGCATAAGGCCAATACGGCCGGATTCTGTTCAGTCTGCCCCGAGGACGTGACTGGCTCAGCGGAAAACTTCGAGGTGGAATCTTCCGTGCTTAGAGGTTCTTCTGATGTGGGCTCCCCTGAGAGGTCATCATTATGTAGAGCTCGGAATTCTTCTAGAATGCGCCCAAACTCCAGGCACTCTTGCAGCTCTCTGGCTACTTGATCTTCATCCGGGGTTCCCGTGTCAAATTTCGCTTCATCCTGGAACAGATCCTCCTTGCAAGATAGATCTTCCCAGTACCAACCTCTCTTTGTCTCGTCAGGTATCCCCACCCCTGGCAGATTGTCTGGGATTTCATTGTCCACTACGGACTGATAAATGATTTCTTCATCTTCCGAAGGGTATTGGTCATAGTCCATCCCAGGGGAATCTTCATGCTGGTAGAAGGCAGAGATGACATCTACCTCAGCTTCATAGTATTCTTGCAGGGTATAACCCAGTCCCGGGTGCTGTGTGATTTTCCTCAGTTCTTTATTATCTCGAGGTGGCTCCCATAGCTCCTTGAATGCTTTCTTCTGGGCCGCAGACTGTATTGAAGGCATTTGCATCTTGGAGAACATCTGCGAAACCTGTTGGGTAGTGTACTCCAGGCCTGTAATTGGCACCATCCGGTTTGCGACTTCTTCAGGGACCATGCAATCTTGATCATCTTCTTCGACTGCCCCCCCGGTGTAGAATATGATAGGAGGCTCGCAGAAGCGAGGAATTTTTGTAGTCTTCAGTGGCAGCACCGTCTGGTATTCTATGCTGGCTATGGGCTTGACTAGACCCTGAGGAACTTCCACCTGTGTGTATTTTTCTTTCATCTTTTCTTCAGTATCATCCGGGTGTATGCCAGGAGGAGTGATCCGAGCAAAATCACCAGCATAAGAGATGTGAGATACCCCATGCTTTTTGATGTATCCCTTTGGCGGCGGCGGAGACCAATTTCTTGTCTTTGTCGCCGGCTTTTCCTGGCTGACCACAGTTTCTTTTTCTTTATCCCTTTGTGACACCTCGGTGTAGTAGGATGCATCGAGCATATGGCACTCGAACACTTCGAAGGGATGTAGGTCTGCAAACACCCTTTCTTCTTTTCCTTCATGGCAGTATTTTATGCATTGGTGTAGCGTGGATGGCACTATCTGATATTCGTGCAGCCACGGTCTTCCCAGCAGGGCCTTATACGTGGTGTTGGAGTCGATTACATAGAATCGTACCACGGTAGTGAGGTCGCCCAGCGTGAGGTTGAAATCAGCCACCCCCAGAGGTGTTTCACATTTTTGGTTGAATCCTGCAATCTTCATGTCTCTGACCTTGGTGAGCTGCAGATCAAAGTAATATTTCTGATAGATGCGGTATGGGAGAATATTCACAGCAGCCCCTGGATCTATCAGTATTCTGCTTATCGGCTGACAGTTCAGGGAACCCCTCATATACAGCGGTCTATTATGGCCGGAATTTGGGATTAGCATATCATCCTCCGTGAATGTGACTGATGGCCCAGCATTCACTTCTGCCAAGAGTGCTTCACATTGTGCCGGGGACTGCAGTGCATCCATAATTGCTTGGCGAGCTTCTTCACTCAGAGAGAGAATTTCCCAGATGGAGAATCTGGTAGGGAGTTTCTTCAGCATTTTCATGACTCGACTGCCCACCCGGACATTAGACAGTCTCATCTCCTCTGCCCATCGGGGTCTTGGAGGTTCATGTGGTGCCTGTGGCCTTTGCTGCCCATTTTCAATTTTATCTTCTTCATCGGTCTCCCGGAAGGCTTCTTCTGTAGCGACTGCCCCTGGTTTTGCTAGAGGGTTACCTTCTTCATTTTCTTCATGCTGTTTCTGCTTTCCAGCCGCTGTCTGCTGGCATTTATTGCTTTTATCTGGAGCAGTATGAGCCGGTTGCTCATTTTCTAAGCTGGACAGGAACTCCAGGAATGAAGGGGCTTCATCTGCCTTCTTTTTGTCTTGGTACAGACTGGCAGGGGGAGGAACCTGGACACCTCGTATCTCTGGTTCCGGGATTTGATAGGGTTGCTCCCCTCTGAACATGATATTATGGTTGGCTGGTGGTGGGCGCCCCCATCTTCTCCCAGAACGTGTTGCATGGGCCGAGGTAGAGGCTTCGGCATGGTTAGCTTCTAGCGGAGCGTTGGATGCTTCCGGCTCATCATCCTCCCCGGGCAAGGAAAAGAGTACTGACAGAGTGTTACATTGTACTATCGTGACCTTCTTTCCTTTCTTGGATTTGGGCCGTTTCTTCTTCTTTTGGGAATTTGGCTTTGCTGGCTCCTGCCCCCAGAAGGGCTCATTTTCAGCTTTTTCTTGTTCTGCCTCTGGCTGCTCTTTAATTTTCAATTCTTCGAGCTGTTCCCAGAGTATACAGTCTTTCATCAGCAGATGCTTGGGCTTCTTCTGCTCGTACTCATCAAGCTCATTAATGTATTGCTGCAGACGCCTGGCTGCAGGGCTCACTTCTTTATGTGTAGGGAGGGGAGTTTGTCTCCTCCGGTTGTGACTAGGGATCCGGATGACTGGTCCGGTCTCAGCTGTATGCCATATTGGCTTTATTGGAAGCGGCTCGGGCCTTGGGGTAACACCCCGGATAACTGCTCCGCTGGTACTGGCTGCAGGAGTCTTCTTTCTGCTTTTTATGGGTATCATCTGCCATCCTTCCTGATCTTTCTGTGGGGTGAGGAAGCAAGCTTCATAGGTGTGCTTGGTGCATTCTTCAACGGCTTCCTTGGGCAGCTGTTGGTAGACTGAGATCATATTGGCAGCCATTCTCCAGGGTGGAGGCTCATGTGGATGGGGCGGCTTTACCTGGTAATCTCCCAGCTGCAGCTCACCTTTCTTGACCATTCCTTCCATGATATCTTTGAAGACATAACAATCTTCAATTGCGTGCCCCAGCGCACGGTGAAATGGACAGAACAGCGGATCATCTTTCTTTGCTGCATCTGCCGGTCTTTTGGGTTCAGGTAATGTTACCTTATTGAACTTGTATGCCCAGTTGAACAGTGCGGCCGTCTTATCTTTTGGGAAGGAATATGCTTTTCTCATCTTGTCTCTCAGAGAGACTTTATCTTTTCTTTCTGCTGTATCTGCCAGCGGGGGAGCTTCATCTGCCCCTTTCTTCCCCTTCTGTTGCTAGAAGGTTCTGAAATCGACGGTGTTGGCCTCAGAGTGTGATGGCCGTCGCTCATTGGATTTTCCCTTCGGCATGGTGGGGACATTGGCGGTCGACGCTTGGACAAGAACGTCTCGACCTCTGCCACTATATTGTTCAGTTGGTCAAATGTTCTGACATCTGCACCGATCATTTTTTCTAGCACCTCCCTCCTGAGGCTCTGCTTGCATATCTGCACTGCATCTTCCTGATGAGGAGGTCTTCGGCATCTCATGGCCAAGTTCCTCCACCTTTTGATGTAGTCCAGTGCAGTTTCATCTTGTTTCTGCTTGGTTGCATATAGCTCTGCTATCGTGATTTCCCTTTCCGTGACATGAAATCTGTCGCGGAATTTTCTCTGCATATCAGGCCAATCAACCACTGACCCAGCTGGCAAGCTTGAGTACCATTCAAAGGCCAACCCAGTGAGGGATGAGCCAAAGAACTTGAGCAGATAAGCTTCATCGACTGCTAGGTCGCCCATGATTGTAGTGTAGTAGGCTATATGCTCCCTAGGGGAGCCTTGGCCATTAAATTTCTCAAACTTCGGCGGCTTACTGACGCCTGGGGGTAGTCTCTTGGCAGCATACTGGGGAGGATACGGTACCTTGTACACATCATAGGTACCAGCATCACCACCAGTCTTTTCTGACAGCTTCATTTCCACAATTCTTTCAATCATCTGCTTGTGGGCTACAGCTGGATCTATGTCTTCTGGAAAGAAGTGAGCTTGTTGCTGGCTGTGAGGAGTTGTCATCACAGTGGCGCGCAAGATGGGCGCGGTAGGCTGTGTCTGAGACACAGAGGGCTGAGCTGCTGTTTGCTGTGGAATAGGTTGGCTCGGTGTCTTGCCCTTATCAGCTAGGAGAGGGTTAGCTGGGATAGCCGTCTCTGCTGAGCTGGATGTCTGCCCCGCAGGTTCAGCTTGCTTTGAGACTGATGTAGCTTCATGTCTCTCATTGAGCTGCCTTCGGAGAGCACTGATCTCCTGCTGGTATCTTCTGAACATCATCTGGACCATAGGATCCAAGGCTGATGGGATTTGCATATCTTCAGAAGTCCCTTCAGCATCATCAATAAGGGGATTGTCCTCATCCTCTGTCGTCACCACATTGACTGTCATGGTGGTGATGTTGCGGGCTTCATCATATTTCTTCATCTTATCTTTTGCGGCCTGGCCTCTTCTTGTGACAGGACCAGGTCTAGTGGCCAACCTGAGCAGTTCATCTGGCCGAGTTGGTAGTATATCTTGCCCCCTGGCAAGTCCAGCCATGTTGCAGGCGAAGATTTGCATTTTTTCTTTCCGCCTGTAGACCTTTCTTTCCACCTGGTCAGGATATTTGAGCCGGTCAAAGACCGATATTCTTTCTTTGGCTTCTTCCCGGTACAGGTCTTCTTTGTCATATCCGGCCCTGAGACCTTCTTCATAGTGATTTGAATCGGAGGAAGAGGCTCCGATCATCATTTCTTGCAGTGTTTCTTCTTTTTCTTCACCTCTGGTGCCCAAGGCACGGGATAGTCTTTGTTGACCGAGGGCAGAGCTCCCTAGGTAGTGGAAGTAGTCTTGGACTATCTGCTTCATCTCTTCAGAGTTGTGCCTCTGTGGCTCAGGTTGGAGTATCAATCTGTCCTGGCTCTTTTGCTGATAAGCCAGTCTTGCCACCCGAGCATTCAAATGCTCGGCTTTGGAGTATCTGCAGATATCAGTCTGTCTGGCACAGGCTCTTGGTCTTCTTGCAGTAACCACAGTGACTGGTTCACTTACATTGCCAACTTGGCAGTAGTTGGCAGCAGCATCATAGATCCTCCTTTCCCATTTTCTGCCCCCTGCCCTGGAACGGGTGACAGTAAGGTCTTCCTTCTTCTCATCCCTTCTGCCCCTCATCACGGGGCGAGCAGTAGTCAAATCTCTTTCTTCATCATTTCTCTCATCTCTTTTGCCCCCGGCCTTGAGGCGAGCAGCAACAGCATTTCTTATCTCTTTTCCCTCTCTTCTTCGGCCTCCTGCCCTGAAGCGGGCAACAGCATTTTCAGCAGCCTTCTCCTCATCTCGAGCTGGAGCCCAGCTCTGAATCCTCTTCGGTCGCCAGACCTGTTTGTATTTTGCTGGCTTGGGTGCCAGCGGCTTCTTCTCATCAGCCTCCCAGTTGGCCAGCCTGGTGGCCAGAGTCTGGAATCTGTTGGTAGTGGGCACCATCGGGACGATCACGTCCGGGTTGACCGCCCTTGGGCAACCATTCATGTTTGCCCGGACACCTCCAATCATCATGGTCTTTCCGGAGTTGGAAAGATGACGGTCAACAGCAACATACCGGCCCCCTCGGTTGGTCCTTCTCCCCTTCTGAGCAGCAGCAGGGACCATGTCCCTTTTTTGGACATGATGGACGTAGCAGGCGACGGCCGTGGGGGCCGTGTTCTCTGGTAAGATGTTCTTCTGGTCAGTGATCTTCACCGGGGCACTTGCAGCAGTGCCTTGCTCATTGTCATCGACCTGCAGAAGGTCAGTGAAGACGACGCCCAAGCAGTTGGGCAGCCCAACGGCAGGCGGCAGTGATCCGAACGCGAGAGGTACCGCCAGGTAGCCTTCTCGCACATGCATGTCAATCGGCTGCTGGTCGAAGCAAACGGACATGATTCCGGCTGTCATTGTAGATTCCTGAAAATAAGGAAAGTACACAGAATCAGAAGTTTCGGGGGGGCCCGCCGGGCCTACTACTTTAGCGTAAAGATGAAGGGAGACTGCAGTCCCACCGGGCGTGCCAGACTTGTGGACACGGATTTTTTATTTTTTTATTTTTTTATTTTTATTTTTATTATTTTTATTTTTTATTTATTTATTATTATTTTTTTTATTGGCGTGCCAGTCACCGAAGTGACGATTTCATTGTGCGCTCGATCTGACTTGGTCAGTCGATTGTGAGTGATCGTGTCTGGACCAGAAGTCCGTCATACCATAAAGGCTATGACGTTAATTACGCCCTTCCAAGGAAGGACAACCCTTGATTAAACGCTAAAGGTAGAGGATGACAGCGGTAAAGCCACATGCTTAAAAGAGACGGAAGTCGTTCACTTGCAAGACATTAAGTGGATTAGACGAAGCAGGGGTTGGTTATTTTCGGGATAAAACCGACGGCATATTCCCACCATCTTGGACCATGCCAAGTGGGGAATAGGAAACCACCCATGCAATGGCAGGGTGGGATCCGTAAAAGATCGGGCATAACTGACCCAGAATCCGAGTAAACACTGGCGTAACGTGACGCGCCCCGTGCGTACGCGATGTTGCATCTATATCCCCCTTCAAAGGACCGTCGGAGAGCATGTAGGGACATAGCTCCGTGGGCCAACGGGGTTGAGAGAGAGGACATCACAGCTACCTGGCAAGGTATGTGTAAATTTCGGCAGCATGTCCCCTCAACTTGGATTATGCCAAGAGAGGATAGGTCATCATCCACGGAGTGCCGGGATGACAACCGAACGAGGATGGGCACCGGGCCCCGGGACATCGCTTACCTTTATTCCATCGTTTAATATCCCCTTAAAATCCCTCGGAACTCATATAATGACATGGCCCTTTGGGTTCATAAGGGTGAAATCTGGATCGGGAATGAGGACTGTAGGGGAGGCCTTCCCCATTACTATGTCTTCTCAAGGCATCCATGACGATCTCTGAACATCCCCGGGGCATATGTGTATGGAGACTAAAAGATTGAAGGATGTCAGTGCAGAAGAGGGCCTCGGACTGGGTTTCATCGGCCGGAGAAGGAGGGGCTCTCGGCATGGTTTTAATTTGACAGAGAAATAGGGTTCTCGGCATGGGTTTAGCTGGCCGAATGAAGGGCTTCTCGGCACGGTTTAGGGGTTCAAAAGGAGGGTCTCGGCGGCGGCTTCCCGGCGCGCTCATGGCCGCGCCGAGAAGGTGGCGCCGAGAGGCTTGCATGGAGGGGCTTGAATAGGCCTATAGGGAAGGGGGTCTCGGCATGGAGCTTCCCGGCGCGCTCCTGGCCGCGCCGGGAGCCTGGCGCCGGGAGGCTTGCATGGAGGCTCACGTGAGAAGGGTTGAAATGGCCTTTTTTTGTCGTTTAGCCGAAGAGGGAGGCCTCTCGGCTGGATAGTTCTCGGCGGGGAATTGTGCACGCCGAGAAGGTGAAATCGCTGCAGGGTTTCAGGGTTCAGACGATGCTCTGCTTCTGGGATTCCTGAGTTTTCTGGCTGCGATTGAAGTTGAATTTGAAGTATAGGAGGGGGGGTTTCATGGATATTTCCCTGAGAAAGGGCCAAGGGGGATCTGGAGGGTAGGATCGATGGGGAACGAGACCATCGTCTGGATTTCTGAAGACTTTGTTTTATTTCTGCCGCCGGCCGCCTGGGGATCAAGAGATGACTGTCTCTGATCCCCCGGACGAACCCAATAGCATCTAGAAACTGGTGACTGAGGAACCTTTGGCATCAAACTCCAGACCCTAATCATCCAAGGGATTAGAATGGAGGGTCGAGAGATCGAGATTGTCATTCGCTAGAATCCGCGGAATAGCAGTGATCCGAAGAATCGATATACCCTCGTATAGCCAGCGGTTCAGGGGACCAAGAGATTGATGTCTCTGGTCCCTGAACAGCACAAGGAGGGGCCCGGTTTTCATGCCTCTAAAGAGAAGATTCGTATGAACCATTAAATGTTTTGCATAAACGATAAACATACAAAGATAAGCAGAGAGCAGACATTTCGATCAAAGGAGAGCAGACATCTTAATCAGTAGATCCCCAAATGGGTCACGTCGACATTTCATTGCATCGCATCGAAGCCTTACATCGACTGTGAAATAGAAATGCAAAGCAGAAAGATGGAGATTGAGACCGGAACTCGCCGGCTACTTTCGATAAATCAAGACAAAGGCTCACTAGATTACATCGGTAAAAAAAAAACATGGGGAGGGCGGAGCATTGACTCCTCTCCCTCCCCCTAGCAGCCCACCTGGAGCCCTTTTCTTCTTCTTTTCTTCTGCTTCTTCTCTTCTGCTTCTTCTCTTCTCTTAGCCGAGGGGGACTCTCTCTTGGCAGGACTCCCTCTCTACTCTTTCTTTTCTGGCTTCTTTTTCTCTTTTTCTTCTCTCTTTTTGTTCCCCTCCTTTTTGTCTCTCTCTCCAGGCATCCATCTGTTCGAAGGGAGAGGGTTTTTATACCCATTTCCCCCCCTTCTCGGCAGGCTTCATCTCGGCGCGCCCCAAATGGGGCTTCCCGGCGCGATTGCAAGTGGCTCTCGGCGCCCTCTTTTGGGCTTCGGCAAGTGGCTCTCGGCGCCATCCTTTGCAAGCCCAATTAAAGCTTTTTAGCCACTTTCACAGGCCCATTTGGGTCTTTCAAGGGCATCATCACCCAAAAGGGGTCTTCCATTGGTGACACAGCTTGTATCATTATTAAGGTTTTCATCAGTCCGTAGACAAGGGTCTCATCAGTCCGTAGACAAGGGTTTCATCAGTCCGTAGACAGGGGTTTCATCAGAATTGCCATCTGAACGGTGACAAGACCGGGTATTATCTTATCGATATCGTCACTTGAATGGTGACGAGCTCGGGCATCAGCTTTAGTCCGGAAAGACTTCCGCCGGGTGTATAATCTGTGGAGACCATTCTTCTTCTGTTCTGACTTTGCAAAAGCCTTTGCAATCTTCATCTGCCGGTACCGGCTTCATCTTCATCTCATATTACATCTGTCAGTAAGCCGACATCTGACTTACCCTGACATATCATCCGTGGATTCTTGGACGAAACGGTAGTACAGCTCTCATTAAAGGGCTGGAAGGTCTCATCAGTCGAGTGACTGCTGCTTTATCAGTGCTGCCGACTGAGTGACATTGACACCGGGCATCAGCTTTGCCGACAAGGGCTTTAGCAGGGTAGACAGCTGATGAGCTTCATCATTGGTCTTTCACTGTTGGTCTGACCCTCTTTTCAATTATGTTTTCACCCTTGTTCATTTTCCAGGTGTCAACAGGAACTAATGTCCATTAATCAACCCCACGATCCTATGTGGACATTACATTTTGATGGAGCTCTAAATTCCCAAGGAAGAGGGATCGGCATGGTTCTTTTAAAACTAGAAGGGGTCACGTTCCCATTTGCTGCTCAGCTCACTTTCCCTGTCACAAATAATATAGCTGAGTATGAGGCCCTTTTGGCCGGTCTTCAAACCGCTCATAAATATGGTGTTGCCCAATTACGAATCGTGGGTGACAGTCAACTCATTCTACGCTAGGTGCTTGTCAAGTGCCGCACTATCAATCCTAAACTCAAGCCCTACCTGGAACTTGCTTCAGCTTATGCCAAACTCTTCACCAAGTTGATCTTCGTCCATGTCCCTCGAAGCCAGAACATCTTAGCTGACGCTCTTGCTTCTTTGGCCTCTGCTTTAGTCTTTCCTCCCCAACGAGATTTTCACGTTCCTCTCATTCATCAACGTGACACTCCAGCTATTAAGGATCGTGCATTTCTCGACATCAGGGACAAGGTGCTCGAGAAGGTCAGACGGAGTGAAGCTCTCAGAAGCAAAGAGGTCATGTTGCTAGATTGGGAAGAAGAATTGGCTGATGAGGAGAAACCTTGGTATTATGAGATTGCCAGATATTGCAATGATCAGTCCTATCCTGAAGAAGCCATTGTGAAAGAAAAGAAAGCGATTAGAAGTGTGGCTCAACGGTATGTTTTGGTTGGAGGTGTGCTCTATAGAAGAGGGCTCACGGGTGTTTTATTGAGATGCCTCGACGATGATGAATCCTGGAAGGTCATAGAAGAGGCGCATTCAGGAGTGTGTGGTGGTCATGTGAATAGCCAGATGCTAGCTAAGAAGATCCTTAGGCTGGGGTTCTATTGGCCAACTCTAGAAGAGGATTGTTCCATCTATGTTCGAAGGTGTGTTAAGTGCCAACTACACGCCGACAAGATTCATTCTCCTGCTTCTTCACTCCATCCTATGTCCTCCCCATGACCTTTCTCCATGTGGGCTTTCGATATCATTAGACCTCTTGGTGACTCAAACCTCCTCACGAAGCAGAAGTCATTCATCGTCACGACAACGGAGTACTTCACCAAGTGGGCGGAAGCGGAAGCATTCGTGGAGATCAAAGCATCGACCGTCTGCAAATTCATAATGAAGAATATCATCGCAAGATTCGGCATCCCTAGTACCATCATCACCGACAATGGACCTCAATTCATCTCTCAAGAGCTCAAGGATCTCTGCAACAGGTATAACATTGCATTGCATCATTCTTCTCCCTATTATCCACAGGGCAATGGCCAAGCAGAGGCAACTAATAAAACCTTGATCAAAATTGTTAAAAAGACGTGTGAGGCTAATAAATTTTCGGATTGGCCAGACAAGCTAGTTGAAGCTCTCTGGGCCTATCGCACTTCCATTCGTACCCCTACAGGGTAAACCCCTTTCGCCCTTACTTATGGAATGGAGGCGGTGGTTCCTTACGAGATTCTCATTCCATCTCTGCGAGTACAATTGGACAAGGAATTCTCTATTGATGAGCGTCGCGATTCACTCCTTGCCCAGTTGGAACTCCTAGATGAGAAGCGTCTGGTCGTCGCCGAGCATGCGCGTGTTTATCAAAATATGCTTTCACGTTTTTATCAAAAGAAAGTAATTGAGAGAAAATTCAAAGTCGGTGAGATGGTAATCAAGAGAATCTTTGTAAAACCTGGGGGACCCCGTTCGAAACTCCAACCAAACTAGGAAGAACCATTTGTTATAAAAGATGTTTATCCTGGCAATGCTTATAAATTGATTAACGCTGAAGGAGAAGAGCTAGCTCATCCTTGGAACGGGCTGTACCTTAAGAAATACTACCCCTAATCCAAAATCTAAAAAATATATATAGATTTTTTTCAAAATCCAAAAAATATATATATAGAATTCTCCAAAATCCCTAACAAAATAGAAATTCTCCAAAATGCCAAAAAATCGTTGCCATGGCATACAAGGACGCAAGGTCTGAAAGGTCAAATTTCCGTATTCATTCGTCCGTCTTGTTAACTAAAATGGGGTCGACACCCACACACACTACACGCTTAAACCTCGAACTCAAGCGGTGCAAAATCCAATGGAAAGTCAAAACCTGACTAAAGGTGAAGACAATACCTATTCTTTTCCTCTTCGGCCCATAAGAGAGGAAGGAAGGTCTCGGGGTAGACCCGCTAAGCCTACCCGCCGCCTTAGTAAGTGGAAGTCAGGGCCCAAAAGGGAACAAAATGTCGCAAAAGCCCAAGTACAATTAGGTTTTTTTATCAATACAAATCAGTTCCAAAGTGAAAGTCAAATTGTGAAAAGAAAAGCATGTCAAGAGGGCAAAGTCCCCGCAAGGAAAACCTTGGACGTATGCATGCAATATAAAAAAGGCAAAAGGCAACAAAATTTCCCTATGCCAAAGACCGAATCCCAACAGGCATAGGGTAGGGGAGGTGCTTTTACCTCGAGCTTTTCAGAATCCCTTATGGGCTTCCTTATATCTTCTTCCATCTCTTTCTTTGTGGTAAGTCATAAACCAGCACGATGGTCGAGACTGACTTAGGAGATTGCACCGTGCGAGATCTTGCGTGTAAGTTTAACCACTAGCACGTCGACTCCCTTTTAATTAATCAAGAAAGGTCAATGAATCCTGAATGACGACTATGTATGACCCAGTGCCCTAGTAGCTTTGTCAACCTAATTCTGAAAGCAGCAAAATTGACGCCTCTGAGTGAGGCGCCTTTTATGTAATTAACGCCTGAGTCGAAGTCGTCTTTTATCAAATAACGCCTTTAGATAAGTCGTCTTTTTAACAAAATTCAAACTCTTTACCAGAATTAACGACCTTCGCTGAGGGCGTCT
The DNA here is from genome assembly GCA_022559845.1 of Amorphophallus konjac. NCBI lineage: Eukaryota > Viridiplantae > Streptophyta > Magnoliopsida > Alismatales > Araceae > Amorphophallus > Amorphophallus konjac. Next base: position 26,977,889 of record CM040122.1, read on the forward strand.
TTTATATGAAAAATGACCCAATCTAAGGCGTCTTTTTAAGAGAATGAAAGAAAAACAAAAAATGGTGGTCTATCCTTCATGATGCGTGCTTGCATTTTTTACATGGACATCTTTTGTTATGGGTTGCATATGTGTGCTTGTGTGATGCATCTCCCTTTATTTGATTAAAGGCTTGGCCTCTTGACCCGCTATCAAGGTCAAAGTAAAGACATCCCTTGCTTATTGAGCAAGGGGCCAAGTCGAACAGATGAATTAACCTGTTTGTTCGAGTGTGAACTACAGCTACAAATACAGGGCAAAGTGAAGTAAAAGCCAAGAACGTGGAAAAGAAGCGAGGTACACACCCACAAGTACACAACTACACAAGTGCTCAGGTAACAAAAATTTCAATCTCATATATATATACATCACAAATATCTGAGTACAGGTGTGAGGGTGAAGGAGTACAAGTAAGTCTCTCTCAGCTCTTGCCTCCACCCTCCTCTCTCCTACTCTCTACCTCGTCCTCGCCATCCCGAGGGGGCGCTGGTGGAGGGGGCATGGGCCCCCGAGAAGAAGCTGGAACTCGAACCTGGCCCCCTGCCTCGTTCCTCTCTCGAAGAGAAGAGCCCGCCACAAAGGTGGAGCTGGTGAAGCTGTACCCTGCAGCTCGCGCCTGCTCCCGCCCTCGCTGAAGACGCTCCTCTGACGTTCGTAGCCGCTCCTGGGTAACGGCTAGCTGGGTCCTCAAGTCTGCCAGCTCACTCTCGAGCGCTGCCACCTGCTCTTGGTATCGGGCACGCTCTGACTGCTATAGCTCATGGTGACGGTCACGGTCCGCCAGGTGCCCTACTCGCTCTCGAGCACGCTCCCTCTGCTCCAGCTCAAGAGCAACCCGTAGCTCCGCCACGTCCTGAGGCAGCTCCTCCCGTCGCCTCAAGGACAGCTCTAGCTCCGTGACACGCTGCTCACGGATCGCCAACTCTGCCCCAGCCAGGGCAGCCTGGGTACGTGCCGCCTATAACTGAGTGGTCTGCAAACAGGAAAACAAGTCATCAGTTCCACATTTAATACACTAATTCAGTAATTTATGAAATGCATGGTTAAAAATAAAACTCGCATGTGCGGCCATCGCCTGCTGTCCCTCGCAGACGCAAGTAAGAGCAGCTCGAAGCTCCTCAGTCTGCAAAACACAGTTTTCATCAGCATAATGATAAATAATTGAATGAGGTCTGAGTTTTGAATTTACCCGTGAGGCGAGGTCGCGCTCTGTCGCCTCAGCCCGAGCCACTGCCCCCGCCAGCTGCTCCGCTAGTGCAGTCGCCTCTGCACTAGGCCCTCTCGAGCTAGAGGCCTCTCCCGTATCTCTCCCTGCTGCTCCCTGCTGGGCACGCTGCATTCATTAAGATTGTCAGTAGCTAATCATCAATACTTTAAGGATAAAAAAAAAATTTTCATTTGCATATAGAAATAAATTAAACACTCACCGAGGTCTCAAGGTCTGCCCGTGTGGTGGCCAGCTGTGCCTCCAGGCTGTGTAGGTGGGCCTGTGCATCCATCGCTGCTATGTCTCGTGCATCCTGCATCCATTACACATCAGTTGCATGATAGATATACATGAGCATTCGCATTTAATTGAAGAATAAGTGCATTCATACATACCCCTAGGACCCTCATCTGAGGTCGGTCGGCGTAAACCTCTCAGTAGCGCCGGAGGTACTCGGAGCTGTCGGTCGCCCGTGAGGTGACTCGGGTCCTGCCTCGCTGCCAGTTCACGTACTGGTCCGCGAACCGCACTCTCCAGTCAATCTCCTTGGTGCGATCGCGTGTCTTCTTTCCAATCCCTCGCGGCTCTCCGACCTCTATCCACTCCTGGTGAAGGCCGAGTGTCCTCATCACCAGCGTAAGCCGTAACGGCTCAATCTCGCTCAAGCAATGAACCCAAAGCTCGTGCTCAAAGCGAGGTCGGCCCGCTACGACCCACGGCTGGCCCTCGTCGGTCATCCCCTCATAGGGTCTCCACCGCACCTGCATCCACAAAATAAACATACATTCATCCATCATATCACATTCTATAACATAAACACAATAAGAAAAAAAATTGCATTATGCATACCAGTGAAGGAGGGAAGTCGCGGAACTCCCTCCGTAACACCCACAGCTCGTAAGAGAGTGGGGCTCCGAACATGACCGGCAGCCAGCGTCGCGCCAGAGGGAAAGATCCCTCACCTCCAGGTCGTAGGTCGACGCGCCCCATGGGCATGTATAAGTGACTCCAAACCTGCATCCATGCATCCCATTAGCAAAACATTCATACGCATATACATTCAAACATTCAAACGAAGAAATGCATACCTGAAGAAAAGGTGAGAAGCCACTGACAGTCGTCTCTCGTCCTGTCCCCGTAGACAGGTCAGCCATCATGTGCGCCAGCAGCGTCGCTCCCCAGGCGTATCTGTCGACTCCTTCCAAGTCCTCGAGTATCCCTAGGAATCGACAGTTGATGACGTCGCCCTTCGTACCGAGCAATAGCCTCCCGAGCATCAAGAATAGAAACCTCCTCAAATCTCTGTCTGCCCTCTCTCCGTTAGCTGGGTCCTGGCAATAGGCTGCCCTAGCGCCGTCTATCAACCTCTATGAAAACTCCTCTAAAGACTCCCTGGGTCTCTACCTAGCATCTCCCAATCCCATAGCTTTAGTGAGGTCAGTACGGAAGACGGTCCTGCACTCGCTAGGTGTCTCATAGACCATCTCTAACCCTAGCAGTCTCTGGGTAAGCTCGGTATAGTCAGAATAGGTGATCCCACTCACAGCCTCCCCGTCTACCCTCAGCCCTGTGATCCTAGCCACATCCTCTAGGGTAGGGATCATATGACCCCATGGCATCAAGAATGCCCGGCTAGTCATGTCCCATCTCTCCCTCAAAACTTGGATCAGTGCTAGGTCGGGTCTGACTGGCTCTATGCTAAGGAAAGCCCCAAACCCCATGGCATCTACCCTAGTTCTCTGAAACTCGAGGAGGCCGTGGTATGCTGCCCGGACCTGGACCCATGAGATGCGTGTCCTCATCAACCCCTTTATGCATAAAAGAAAGAATTTTTGTTTAAAAGTGTTAATCTTCGTGTGTAAATTCGTTTAATTGCCTTGGTTGAGATTTTTGCTGTTTGATTTAATTAACGACCAACCTTGGGTCGTGGCTTGCTTGATTAACGCCCCTGAGTGTGGCGTTATTTCTAAATGGGTTTTTGGTGAGTCTATGTGCCTGTTGAATTAACGACCCAGCCGGGGTCGTTGTTTATCTAAGAAACGCCCCGGTGGGTGGTGTGGTTTTGAAATTAATTTCTAAATTCCCGAAAGGTTTTTTAATTGACGCCCATCCATGGGTCGTCATTTGCTTAAGTAATGCCTCTGAATGGGACGTTTTTCTTAAATGAGTTTTTTGGGCCTAGCAATATATTCTGGAATTATTTAAATTAACAACCACCCATATGGTCGTTATCTGTTGAATTGACGCCCCGATGGGGGCGTTGTTTTCCAGGGTTTTTGAAAATAAAATAAAAACAGCATGCGAGATATAAATCACGGCATATTGAAGAAATAATTGGAAAAAACTGAAAAGCATGAAAATAATAAGCATGATGCTAAACATAGTAATTCAAATTCACGACATGCTACAGGGCGCGTTCGCATGAAATTAATTTGTTTCAAAATAAAGAAAATGAATTGACGACCCAAGGTCGGGCGTCTTCTTCTTAAATTGCGACACCCCTGGGGGCGTCTTATTTCTGAGTCCCTGGTTTTCTTCTCCCCGAGAGCTATGGAGATTAAAAAAATGGAAGAAAATAAAAGACAAAATGGAAATGAGGGTTGGGGCCCACCTTGTGTCGTTTGGGTCCCGATAGCTCTCCCCGGAGTTGGGGCCTTGGTTGCCATGGCCGCCGGAGTTGGCCGGGGCGAGGGACGACGGCCGCCGCCGCTTGTTCTTCTTCTCCTTCTTCTTCCTCGTCTTCTCCATCTTCATCATCATCCTCACCTCCCTCGTCCCCTGCTCTTCCGTCTTCTTCTTCATCTCCTTCGGCCTCATCACCGTTGGGTTCCTCGTTTTCGCCGTGTTCCTCCGCCGTCGGAGCTTCCTCGATCGCCGCAGGAGGAAGTCCCTCCTCCACGGCATGTTCCTCCTCGTCCAAATCCACGACGTCAGGGGCAGACACCCTCTGCCGCTTGAGTACGCCACCTGCCATGGCTAGGGTGTAGAGGGGAGAGAGATAGGGGGTGAGAGAATGAGTGAGAGAGAGAAAGGGTTTCAGTTTGGGTTGCAGGAAGAGAAGAAGGTGAGAAGCAAGACGAAGAAGGAAGAAGAAAGGAGGGAAAGCAAGTCGAACGGTCAAAAAGAATTAACGACCCCGTCGAAGTCGTGTCTTGTTAAAAAGACGACTGGACGAGAGGGCGTCTCTTCCATTGTTAACGACGTGCTTTGAGGCGTTATTTCGTTTCGCATGGGGAATGGCAGACGTCGCCAGAGACATTTAATGGGACTTGATTGACATAATGGGAGTAATGATTACTATTTTTGATTAACGACGTGTCTGAGGACGTGGTTTACATGAAACGTGGCTTACCCTAAGGCGTTACTCTTGGATCTTTAACGAATACTTTTTGGAATTTGAATCTAATTAACGCTTTGTCTTGAGTCGTGATTCAGTTAACGCCCCTCCGTGAAGGCGTCAATTTTGAGAGCTGATTAATGAGAAACGACATATACTGAGGCGTCACTTTGGGAATTGACGGCATTAACTAAGTCGTTATTCAGAGCAAGACCACAGATTGTTGGAAGGATTGATCAGGAACATTGTAATTGGCTCAATCAGAATGTTATTATTGATTTATTGATGAAAGAGATTACATTGCACTTAATGAGCCATTTTGGGCCTCAGGTTCCTTAAAGATGTTACATATGATTTCCATTGATCTCTGTCTTCTTCCAAGTTCTCCACAGGTTGATGAGTCTTGCAGATTTTGCACAGAGCTTGGATGGTGGTGCACTCTTCTCCGTCTTCATTGCTGCCGATGTCTCTGGTTTTGATAGGAGGGAGATGAGATGGGTTCTCGAATAGCCGTCGTGGGAGCCCAAGTTGAGGAAGGCATCGGTGAGAGTTGTATAGCACAAATTCCGTGGCACCTACGAGCCGAAGATCCGTGCCGGGAGAGAATCGTGCACGGAGTTCCTGCATTTTGAGTAGTCCCGGGGCACATGTGAAGAGGTTCTTTGGCATTACCATGAGATGCTCCCTCCATTCCGCTCTTTTCTTAATTTGAGGTACCCGATTCATCACTCTATTGCTCAACCCCAATGAGCTGGTCATGTAAGAGAGAGGGCTCTTTGAAAATATCCTTGATGATTGTTGGGCCTCCTCACATGGATCGAATTTAAGGTGGAGATCTACCCAACTTGATAGTGCAAGCATGCATCCATAGATTGGTCTCCCCATTGCTGCCGAGGTGAGCCCATTATATAGGAAGGCTAATATCGCCGGTCCCACTCTCTCTCCTTCCCATAGGCCAATTATTGCGCTTAATTGGGATTCATCCAAGAAGTCTTCCGTGGAGGGGAATAAGATTGCTCCCGCCAAGCACACCACGAAAGCCTTTGCTACTCGCTCCACTTCATCATCTTCTTTAGCTTGGTCGGATCGTTTGTAGACCCATGAGGCAAGTTTTAGGAGGTTGATTCCTTTGGTGGCTTTGATTTGGTTCACTAGGTTTGGGCTAGGAATCAAGCTTGTTAACAATTCATGTGAGGAGATTTGCCTTGGCATGATGGCCATCTTCTCCTCATCTCCTTGCTTCATCTTCTTCAAGCCTAAGAGCATCTCTAACTCTTCCAATAGGATGGTAGCTTCAAAGGTGGAGAATAGGAAGGTGTGAGTAGAAGGATGCCATATTTCAGCTAGAGCCCCTATGGCGGCCCAGTCAAGATGAACTTGGTCATAGTGTTTGGCATGGGTGACTAGGCCTAAGAGGTGTCATTTTGATAAGCAGACCCTCATGTCCGAAGAGAATTTTGAAAGTAAAAGAGGCAGCCACTTGACTTTTGTGAACCTTCTTGCACCTGGAATATTGGGATAATCCTGTGGAAAACGGAAAGGAAAAAAGGAAAAGAAAGAAGACAGATGAGTGTGCGGAACAGAAGGATAGGAGTTAAGAGTTAACAGAAGAACAGTTCTGTTTCCGCTACCTGGTTTGATGCGATTCTACTACTAATATGCCCGTTGATTTCAGACAGCCGAGGAGTAGAAATCTTTGGCCGCTTGATAGCTCTCTCCATCTTCTGAGGTCATTTTAGTGACTGTCTGCAGAAAGAAGCCGAAGCAGGTGTAGCAACACCTGTGAAATCAGAAGCAGAAGTAACAGAACAAAGGATTTGGTTGATTTGATGAGGGAAATTCCTTCTTGTTATAGAAGTCCGAAGGATCTTATGCCCGTTCGAAGCTGCAGAGACGATTACAAGTAGTACTAGGTTTTGCTTTCTGTTTCCTAGTCGGAAGCGTGGAGTTCGGAATTCGCAGTTAAATAACGACGGTGTCCGGGGCGTCATTTGTTGAAATGACGACTTTTCTAAAGACGTGTTTTATTTAACGCCTACGTTCGGGTCGTCACTTTCTTGAGATCCCAAAAGAATTAACGCCTTGATGGTAGACGTCTTTTATATTTTAAACGCCTTCATGTCGGTCCTCTTTTATTCTTTTGACGCCCTAAACTCCAGTCGTTATTTTACGGGTTTACATATTTGGTTCCTCCCTATGTTTTAATGAACTTAAGTGCTATATTTTGATTAGGATTACTTATGATTATGCACTTATGATCATATCATGCTTTGAATTGAGAGAACTAATGAACTTTTCAAGTGCAGAAGAGTACAGGTTTCGAGACATAAGGGTGACTCATGGGAATAACATCATCCCACTCTTGTATTTCCTTCCTGTGAGCATTGTTACTATATGGTATTTTACGCTATTATAGCATATCAAGGACCTTGTGGTTCTGATGAACCTGGAATTTGAGTTCCCCTTCATCAAAAAACAGTGATAGTTCCAGGAGAATCTTGATCACACGGATAGGCCGTTGAATCATTCAAGGTTCGGGACGATGGTTCCACTTTCTGGGTTGATGCACGGACAAACAGGCTTCGGCTTAGTGTCAGCTCAGAGATTTGGATTCTTGATCGAATCTAGATGGCTTAACAATATTATCCTTGATTATTTTATATCTTTAGTTTGTTTTAATTTTTCTTTTAGCCCAGCATGCATCATGTAGGACTTTGAGCTTCATGCTGAAAATCTTCATATTGTGACAATAATGAAGGTCACCCGCTCTTGATTGAGTTGACATGAGATATTCCACTCCAAATTGAGTACTTTATTCTCTCTGAAGCCGCTTAGGCTAGTTCCTTGAAAATGCCTCTTTGCTGGGTCTTCATCTCAGTTCACTTTATTTTTTCTGCAAACCTACCTTGGTTGTAGCACGTCCACGTTGGCTGGTAAACGCTCTCCAATGGTGCCTCCCTGTCGTGCCCACGCGCACATTTTACTTGTTTAGTTTAGTCTCCTTTGCCCAGCAAATCGATGTTTCCTTGGAATCACTCGAAGTTACTTCACTCAGAATCTTGGAAAGATTTCAAAAGCCTAGTGTCACAGGCGTGTCACATCACACCTTGGCATCTACTTATCAGTTCGTTCCACTTCATTACACTTTCACTTTCATTCCATCTCACTCCCTTGCAAAGCAGACGCCAAGGCGGGGCAGCTGTAGACACGCCAAAATTGATACTATGTTGATCAAATCTCATGTCACTATGTTAACGCCCCAAAGTGAACTTCAATATTTCTATAACATAAAGTTTTTCTATTTTTGTGTGGGTTTTTATGATTTTTCTTGTATTTTTGTAATTAACGACTCGAAGAGGGGCGTGTTTTAAATAGCGACCTAAGCTAGGGCGTTTTACAAAGAAAGGACGACTGGAGCAAGAGGCGTCAGTTTCTGATATTTGACGTATCCTATTCTAATTGAAATCAAAAAGTAACGTCCCTCCCTGGGTCGTGTTTTGAATTAACGTCTCGCCTACAGGCGTCTCTTTATAATTTTCAAATAAGAAAGATTTTTCTTACTAAAATTAAATCCAAGAATTGACGTCTTTATGCCAGTCGTTATTTCAATTAACGCCCTGACTCAGGTCGTCAATTTCAAGTAACGCCCTGATGTGGGTCGTCTTTTTCCCTTCCGTGTCCTGCTTGAACTGCCCTTTCCTGGAGAGTCCCCTACTCTGCTTGATCATCTTGCTTGATTAGGGAACTAGAGACCTTGCCGTAGAAGGGTCTTGCTAGTTCTTATCCCATTAGATTTGTGTTTTCTACCCTATAAATAACCTCCTGGGTCGAGTTCGCGCGAGGTTAGCAGAAGCTTGGTAGGAAGGTTGGCTAAACAGAAGAAAGGAGAGATTAGCAGTTTTCTCCGTGCACTGAAGCCTTTCTATTCTCCTTTTTCTTTGCGAATCCGTGCTCCTGCAGTGGTCTTCCTCCTAGTGCATCAGTCGCAACTTCAACTTGGTTTTCCCTTTACTGTTGTCAGGAACAGCAGGGAGTTCTTTCCATCAATTTACTACTTCATCTTTGTTCATCATACATCGTTCCCCTTTTAAGTTTGCATTAGCTCTGCATCATATCTTTTCCCTTCCCTAATTTTCTTAGGGGTTTTAAAATAACCAAAAGGTCCACACTGCATGCTTTTTACTCCATCATCTTATTTATTTCTGAATTGATACTACACACACTTGGCTAATCCCTCCTCTTTTGACTGTTTGTTCTTTGTTTAAGGGTAATCAAGAGGAAAACCCCCTTCATCGGCCGGCCGGTAGAAGGAGGAGGAAGGAATCTACACTCATCCCGCATCCTTATTTTCACCAGGTATTCGCGATCAATTTCTTTTATTTTTAAGGTAACCCCTCTGGCGATCACACTCCAATAGCAATATCTTGCTCCCCTTTTATTCCCTTTATTTCATTATCTATCTTTCCCCTTATTTATTTTTGATGTGAAAAACATGATTCACATCCGGCAGTATGAGCTGAAAATGAACCTGATGAAGTGTGCCTTCGGCGTCTCCAGTGGGAAGTTCCTCGGCTTCGTCGTCCGATATAGAGGGATCAAGGTCGACCATTTTAAAATAAGAGCCATTCAGGAGCTACCTCCTCCGAATGATCTGGGAGAGTTGAGATCCCTGCAAGGCCGGCTAGCTTACATCCGAAGATTTATCTCTAATTTGTCAGGGCGCTGTCAGCCATTTCACAGATTAATGATGAAAAATGCACCTTTTGACTGGGACCAGGAATGCCAGAAGGCCTTCAATCAGCTGAAGGATTACTTGAAGACTCCGCCCGTGCTGGGGGCACCTGTCAAGGGAAGGCCGCTGATTCTATACATAGCCGCCACCGATTGCTCACTAGGGGCAATGCTCGCCCAGAACAATGATGAGGGGAAGGAGCATGCTCTCTACTATCTTAGCCGAAGGCTAGTGGGGGCAGAAGCAAAATACACCTCGATTGAGAAGGTCTGTCTCGCCTTGGTCTTCGCAGTCAAGAAGCTGAGGCATTACATACTCTCCCATGAAGTGAGCCTGATCTCCAAGGCCGACCCAGTTAAACACATTCTCTCCCAGCCAGTCCTGAAGGGACGTCTCGGCAAATGGGCCGTGCTGCTAATAGAATTTGACATCACCTACGTGCCGCAGAAGGCCGTTAAGGGTCAAGCCGTGGCCGAATTCTTTGCAGCACATCTTGTGCCTGAAGATTCCCCATTGGCTACAGAGTTGCCTGAAGATGAAACACTGGAGGTGGACCAAGTCCAATAGATCGCTTGGCAGCTGCACTTTGATGGAGCTTCAAGAACAGAAACAACCCCGTCCGGACACACAAAAGTATGGGCAGGGGTCGGCATCGTCCTTAAATCCCCGGAGGGAGAAGTATTACATACATCTTGTTCTATCAATAAACCCTGCATAAATAATGAGACAGAATATGAGGCTCTGATCATCGGTCTCCAAGTCGCTTTGCAGATGGAGATTAAAATGATGCAAGTATTTGACGATTCGTTACTAGTCGTCAAGCAAGTCCAGGGGCAGTTTGATGTCCGAAAACCTGAGCTGCTCCCTTACCATGCTAAAGCAAGGCGGCTCATGAAGCAATTCTACCTCATTAAGATAGGCCATGTTTCCAGGGGAGAAAATGCATAAGCCGATGCACTGGCAAAATTGGCAAGCTCACTAGCAGTCCCGCCTGATGGATCTCTCAGCATCCGGGCGGTGAATCAGCGCCAGGTGCCTAGCATGATAGAAGAGCCAGAAGAAGAAGAACTGGAGGTCACTGTAGCGGAAGCCGTCAGCCTACCTGACTGGAGGGACCCTCTTATGCGATGGTTTAAACACCAGCAACTACCCAAGCCGAGAGAAGAGAAGATCAAGCTGATCAGAATAAAGGACTCTTATGAGGTTTGGAACGGGTTCCTATTCCGAATTATGGCAGATGCCAAATGGAAAGTGCTCCTGCGATGCCTATCCACTGAAGAAGCTTGGAGAGTCATGAAAGAGGTCCACGCCGGGATAGCAGGCGCACACCAGGCGGGACCGAAGATGAAAATTGAAATAAATAAGCTTGGCTACTACTGGCTGACAATGTTTGATGATTGCTGCAGGTACGCCAAGTCTTGTCAGAAATGCCAGGAGCATGCCACGGTGCCCAGGAGGCCACCCGTGCCGCAGCATCCGACACTACCCAGCTGGCCTTTCGCCCAGTGGGGAACAGACGTCGTGGGCCCGCTACCCGCGTCATCCACCGGGTGCAAGTACATTTTGGTGGCAACTGACTACTTCTCCCGTTGGGCGGAAGCCGTTGCTTTGAAATAAGTGACTGGGGAGATCGTCGCCAGATTTATCCGTCGCAACATCATATTCCGGTTCGACACTCCGAACCGGATTATTTCAGATAATGGAAGCCACTTCCGCAACCAGAAGGTCCACCGGCTAGCAGAAAAGTACAAGATCGACTGGAGGACGTCAACCCCCTACAACCCGCAAGCCAATGGTTTGGCTGAAGCTTTCAACAAAACTCTTTGTACTCTCCTCTCCAAAATTATTAATTCCAACAAAAGGGACTGGGGAAGAAAGAATGTATGAGGCCCTCTGGACATATCGAACTGTTTACAAAACTCCGACGGGTTGTTCACCCTTTTCCCTGGTATATGGCTCAGAGGCGATCATCCCCATCGAGCTGGAGATACCGTCCCTTCGGGTTGCAATCCAACACAGGTTGGTCCGAGAAGACCAAACAAATGTCGAGCGAAGGCTCGAAGAGATCTCCAACTTGGAGGGGAAGCGGCTCCAAGCCCAGCAGAACATCAAGGTCTATCAGACCCGCATGGCTTGCGCCTTCGACAAGCTCGTCAAGGAGCGTGAATTCAAGAAGGGTGACCTCGTTATGGTCAAAAGGAGGGAAGTTATGGCTTCCAACCCCAAGGGCAAGCTGAATGAGAATTGGCTTGGACCCTATGTAATCCAAAAGGTTTATGAAGGCGGAGCATATGTGATAGTCGATCATCGGGGGGAAGTCCAGTTTCCACCCCTTAATGGTAGGCATCTAAGGTTGTACCACGCTCCAATTCTCCCTTTCAATGCATAATACATTCTCTTGCCCCGTAGCGGGTAAACTTGCATTCCAATTGCTCAGATGGTTTGTCATTATTCACTGTGCATTTCAAAAAATAAAGAAAAAATAAAGAAAAGAAAAAGGAGGAAAGAAAAGAAAAGAAAAGAAAAGAGAGAAGAAAAGAAGAAAGGAAAAGAAAAGAAAAGAAAAGAAAGAAAATAAGAAGAAGAAGAGAAAAGAGGAAAGAGAGACAAAAAAAGAAAAAAATGATGAGGATGAAGAAAGAGAGGGAGAGAGGGGGGAACCGACTCTCCTTCATCGATCCTCACCCCTGTACTGACGAATATTCCAATAAACGAATCAACCCCGTCAGCCCTTGACATTCTGTCGGCACTGACGAAAAATACCCCACCCTGACCTTTCGTCAGAGATTGGGAAATCAACCCATCTCCTTGCGTTGGCACCAACCCGTACCGACGAATATTCCAATAAACGAATCAACCACGTCAGCCCTTGACATTCTGTCGGCACTGACGAAAAACACCCCACCCAGACCTTTCGTCCGAGATAGGGGAATCAACCCATCTCCCTGCGTTGGCACCAACCCGTACCGACGAATATTCCAATAAATGAATCAACCACGTCAGCCCTTGACATTTTGTCGGCACTGACGAGAGAAAAATACCCCACCCGGACCTTTCATTCGGGGTTTGGGAATTAACCTACCTCCTTGCGTTGGCACCAGCCCTGTGACAACGAATACATCAAGAGACAAATAAACCACATCTGACCCCGACACCCAGTCGGCATAGACAAACAACCCTCTTTTGACCAAGATCTCCCGTCTGGGCCATTGAACGAACAAACTCTTCTCTCCGCCCCTCCAAGGTCAGATCAACCTAGTCGGGTCGAACATGCCCATGGCATCATTTGGCTGAGTCGCTTGACGGACATGGTGGAGTGGTCCCCTCATCCCTCCTCTGGAAGGGCGAGCACTCTCCCATGCACCTATGCGAACCACACCGGGTTCTCCCCGAAGAAGCTGTTAGTGTGAACTTGTGTTTCGTCACATAGCAAAAGAGGAAGAAAAAAAGAGAAAGAAGAGATTTTCCAACACCACACACATACAAGAGGCACATGGGGTAATTGCATTGTATTCCTGTTAAGAAAAAAGAATTACACTGGCCTCGGGGCATACCCCGGTGTTACATGCAAAAAAGGGGGGGATGGGAGGGGGACTGGTAGCTAGTCTAGCCCACGGAAGATGTCCTCAAAAGGAAGGATCCCGACGCAAGGGAAGCTTATCATCTCACGCAGACGGTCTTCCTGCGCGTCGAGGCGTTCCAACTCGGTCGTCACAGAGGCCACCGCTGCTTCGGCGACGGCCAGCTCTTCAGTCTCCCGGGTCTTGTCTGTCTCGGCCTTGAGCAGGTCGGACTCAGCCTGGGCAAGCCAACCCCAGAGTTTCACTATCCGATTCTCCAAGGCGTGGATGTTGGCATTGCACCCGTCCAAGGCCTCCCGGTGTAGCTCCCTGCTGTCCCTCCGCGCCGCCAGAGCCTCCAGATATTCGTCCCTCTGAGCACCGGTAGCTATAAGCTCAGTTAGGGCCTGCGTCTCGAGGAATGCACGACGGTTTACGTATTTCAATAATAACAGAACACGTCATGACCACTCTTCCAGGAGGCAGCCCATCATCTGTAGTGCTTTGGTCAGCTGCTCCACGATAGCCCTTGCATCTGGATATGTGAGCATTGGCTCGGCAACGACCATAGAGCGCAATACCAACAGGGTCTGGCGGACTGGCAGATCTGAACTCACGTGGCCGATAGAAGGGACGGCTGGTGGGTCGAAGCTAACATCGCTGTCCACGACCGCCCACAGCTCTGCGTCAACCACGGCCGAGCTACCCGGAAGAGTCAGGGCCGAAAGGAGGGGCCTCTCGGACCCCTAGGTCGCCCCCTGGCCAGCTACCACCATAAGTAAGGGAGAGACCATAACGGAGACGTCTGGCTCCGCCATGATGAGCGGCTGCTCTAGCTCCGTCGACCGGGCAGGTTCCGAGCCCGACAATGCCGCCTCCTCCGTCAAAACTAGAGCCGCGACCTTGTCGAGAGAATGGACAGTCGCAGAGGCCGGATCCGGCGCCGCAGCAGACAAAGTCGCTTCGGCCTCCGCCGCCTCGACAGACAAAGTATCCATGGTGGGTGGGTCCGATGTCATTCCTGAGAAGTCCTCATCTCCTCCCGCCTGGAATTCCCCCGAATGTTCATTGAGGATCGCCAATATCCTCCCCAGGAGTCGGGCTTCCTCGGGTACGACCGGCGTCGGGATAGGTGGCAGTGGGAGCACCAGCCGCGGGACGGCCCCCATGTAATGTCCCGGATCTTTGTTGGATATTTATTGGGTCTTTCGGATCCTTTTCAGAGAGTTTCAGATCGCTTTTGTAGCTCCCGAGTTGAGTTTTACGATCCGTATGGGTTTTTCTCTCGTACTAGTTACGGAACCCTGCGGTGAGTTTATTTGTCAGTTCATCGACTCGTGGACGATACAGTGGCGATGTGCTCTTCGAGCCGGTCGTTTTCACTATTTTTGTGTATTTTTCTGAGACCGGGCAAAAAATTAGATTTTTCAGAAATTAGAAAAATTTCTTAATTTCTTTCTATAAATTCAATTCCACTATCTCTCCTGCTCATTTTCAACTTCACGCTATCTCACTCCGTTCTCTCCCGTCTCTGGTCCGTTCGGTGCAGGGGGCGCACCGTTGCGGAGCTGGCTGAGGCGTGGACGTGCTCGAGTGATCGGTTCGCGGGAAGGAGCAGCGGATGGAGCGTGGTGGGCGCGATCCCTCGGTGGATTCCGAGAGGGCGTCGTTCGTGATTCGGTGGTTTTTGGCGTGGTTTAGTCCCTTCGGGGCACGGTTTCTTCGGTGGAGGTAGGGAGATGGACTGCCACTTCCTTCTGCACGTTTTCCCTGCTTCTGTGCGTTGTTTCGTGCTCGATCGGGGGAGATCGGGCCGTTTTAGTGAAAATCGTAGTTTTTGGGATTTTCAGGGTTCACCGGAAAACGGCAACCATTCTCGTCGTAGTTAGTGTCAAAATGACTGCTGGGATGTCTGGATCCCATTCACGTAAGTTTCGTGTCGATCGGTTGTCATTCGAGGCCGGTAGGAGTCCGGGAACCTTGGTGACCCACTTTGGGTCGATTTGATGAAATCACCCCGATCTCTCGTTTTAGGGCTTGCATGTGGGCTTTTTAGCCTCCAGATGTTGTTTTCCATGGTTTGCCTTTGTTTCCCCTGCGCTTCGGCATGAATGGGGCGTGGAACGGGCCGATTTGGCGTTTCCAAAGTTTTTCCGCCGTGACCGGTGTAGCGGTCGTTTCAGAGACCGTCACATGTCTCTAACGACCCTACGACAGACCGTCACAGCGTCTGGGCGTTTTTAGTTGTTCGTGATTTTGGGAGTGTGACGGCCTAGGGGAGGCGCGTCACAGCTCTCTGACGCGTCCGGGGTGATGCGTCACGCCTGTTTTGTCGTCTAGCGTTTCGGGTGAGTCGTGTAGACACGCCAAAATTGATACTATGTTGATCAAAACTCATGTCACTATGTTAACGCCCCAAAGTGAACTTTAATATTTCTATAATATAAAGTTTTTCTCTTTTGTGTGGGTTTTTATGATGTTTCTTGTATTTTTGTAATTAACGACTTGAAGAGGGGCGTGATTTAAATAGCGACCTAATCTGGGGCGTGTTCTCGAGAAAGGACGGCTGGTGTTAAGGGCGTCAATTTCTGGTATTTTACGAGTCCCACCATGATTGAAAAATCAAGAATTAACGTCCTTCCTTAGGGCGTGTTTTTAATTAACGCCTTTCCTTCAGGCGTCTTTTTCATAATTTTCAAATAAGGGAAGTTTTTCTTACTAAAATTGAATCCAGGAAATAACGCCTTTGTCCCAGTCGTGTTTTTAAGTAACGCCTTTGTCTCAAGTCGTCAATTTTAATTGACGCCCTTCTGAGGGTCGTCTCTCACCCTTCCGTGTCCGGTTTGAACACACCTTTCCTGGAGAGTTCCCTGGCTTGGTTAATCACTTGCTCGATTGGGGAACTAGAGTCCTTGCCGTTAATGATCATTGCTTGTTCTTATCCCATTAGCATACGGTTTTGCACCCTATAAAAGGATGCCCTGGTTGATCTCGCGCGAGGTAACGAGTGCTGACGATTGAAAAAAACGGGGGCTGGCGATTGAGAAAAAACGGGGGCTGGCGATTGAGAAAAAACGGGTGCTGACGATTGAAAAAAAAACGGGTGCCGGCGATTGAGGTTACAGAAGCTAGTTTACAAAGGTTGATCGTCTGAGAATACAGAGTTTATCTCTTTTCTCTGCCAACCTTCAAGTCCTTTGTCCTCACGGTCGTTCTCCTCCTCCTGTGCGATCTCTTTGAAGGCTCTCTGCTTCCTCCTGCTACCGCAACCGAAGCATCAAAGTGGTTTTCCCCTTTACTGTTTACAGGAACAGCAGGGGCTTTCTTTCTCCCGTTTGTCTTCATCATCTCATCATCGATCACTATATTCTTCCTTTGCATTAGTATTGCATCTCTTTCCCTTTCCCTAATTCTCTAGGGGTTTTAAAAAAAATAAACAAAAGGTGCACACTTTATGCTCTTCTTTCATCATCATATTATTTCCTTGGATTGATACTGCACACACGTTTGACTGATCCCCTCTTCTTTTGATTGTTTGTTCTTGGATTAAGGGTAATCAAGAGGAAAACCCCCTTCATCGGCCGGCCGATAGGAGGAGGAGGAAGGAATCTACATCCATCCCGCATCCTTATCTTCACCAGGTATTCACGATCAATTTCCTTTATTTTTGAGGTAACCCCTCTGGCGATCACACTCCTTATTAGCACCACGTGCTCCTTTACTCCTTTTCATTTATTCTCCTTCTTATACAAATATTTTAATCTTAAAAGTGAATTTTCCATGATCCACAAATTGGCGATCACGGTGGGACTTCCACTATTTTTCTGTTGATTACCCCTTTCCTATTGGCACCCACGCGTGCCCTTTCCCCTTTGGCACCCACGTGTGCCCTTTTCCTTTGGTACCCACGGTACCCCTCCCTTGTGCCCTACGGGCACCCTCCACTGTGCACACTGCACACTCCCCGGGATCGGCCAGCTTGTGATTAGTCTCTTGGTTTTTTGAATTAACGCCTTCCATAAAGGCACTTTTTGAGTTAACGCCTTGATCCAGGGCGTCTTTTTCCCGATTAACGCCTTCTGCCAAGGCGTCTTTTATCACATCTCTTGGTCTTCTACTCTGTTTGTGAATTCGCGCCCTTCCCTGCGGGCGTCCTTTTATTGATTAGCGCCTCACATCAAGGCGTGTCTTTCTTTTGAGCGTGTGCACCACTCATATTTGACGCCCTCTGTCAGAGGCGTCCTTTTCACATACAGTGCCTCACACTAAGGCGCGGTTTTCACTGTCTGTGAGCACTTCACCGTGATTCACGACAGCCACGCTGTCGTTTCTTCTATTAGTAGCGACTGTTGGCAGGTCGCCTCTTTCCTGTGCGTTTGCAGAGCCTTGCTTCCTGTGTTTATTCATGCTGGATTGATTCTTATATTCATCACTCGATTATATTGGTGTGATCTGCTTATCTTATACTGCATTTTGTGGCATTTGGTTGAGAGACCTCCTCTCTCTACACTAGGATTCCACACACCTCTCTTGGAATCGGGACAACCCTCCATTGAGCATTCCGTCTCTTTGGACCGAAAATCCCTTTTCCAAGACCTCCGTAAGTCCCAGCACCCGTGGATTCCCTCACAGACGCTGGGCTGGTTGTACCCTTGAAGTATCCGGAGTTTAGAGAACCTATCGTTGGTGAGAAAAGAGAAAGAACCTAGTTGACACGGAGGCTACACTTGGATCCAAACTAGGTTTCACTTTGCAAAGAAGAGTGAACTATTCAGCAATTAATCCATCCTAATCTCAAACAGAACACTAAAATCTTACGTTCATCTCCACGTGATTGCATAAACTTGTTTGGGTTAAGTTGCTTAAGCTTGTTTCGATTGACTGGTTGTTGTGTGATAATTCCTTCATAAAGCTTTCTCTCTTCTTAAGCATGCAACTCCGTTCAGGTAAGATCATCAACATGGCAAGTTATGGATACTCTTATGATGACGTGGAAGAAAATGTTTTTGATCAATCTTATGAGGCACCCCTCCAAGATTCCATCTATCATGAGGGGAATTACCCTCCTCCTCATTCTCATTATCCTCAAGTTTATGTGGTTGATACCACTACTCAAGAGGTTGTGCCCTCCTCTCAGGCTTTACCCTCCAACCCATCGGGGAACACCTCCCCTTCTTTCAACGTCAATGATTTAATTCATGCAATATCTCAATTGGACGATTCCCAGCGGCAGGCAGTTCAGGCCGCTTTGAAAGGGAAGTCAATTCCCTCTTCATCCTCCAATCCCCCTCCGGCCGAGAGTGGCCATCACATCACCAATGACCAGGCGGTTCTGCACAAACCCCCCTCTTGTCCACCAACGCCTGGTGCGGCCATGCCGGCCCAACAGGCAAGCTACTCAGCGGTTAGGCCTCAGTTTCTCCAACCTCCCCGAATTCTATGGACGCCTATACCGAATTCTTTCATTCAAAATCCGGCCCCAGTCGAGTCAGATACTAATGCCCTACTCCTTCAGAAATTGGCTAGCATGGAAGAAAAACTCAACAAGGTTATTGCTGCCAAGAATGCCCCGGAAATCTCTCTGCCTACATTGCCAGTTTTTCACTTACCACCTTCTGAGATGCCGAACTTTCGGCGATATAATGGAACTGGCAATCCTTTTATCCATCTGACGGATTTTATGTATGAGACTTCTTTCTGGCAAGGCAACAAGGCCTCACTGGCTTATTTGTTTAGAAGATCTTTAGAAGGGCCAGCCCTCGAATGGTTTTACTCCTTGGATCCGGCAGATGCTAGTGATTTCGATGTGGTTCAGAAGAAATTCTTGCAGAAGTATAGGGACCGGGTCGGACCATCTTTATCTGTTACAGACTTGGTTGCAGAGAAAATGAAGCCCGAGGAGGACTTCATCATATTTGCTGATAGATGGCGGTCAATGGCCGAGAAGTTGAAAGATACCTTATCAGAACTGGAACAGGTTAAGATGATTATATCCAATGCAACCCCTCAGTTCCGGCATATACTGGCCATGAACAGATTGACCACCATGGAGGAGCGCTATGAAAGAGCTCGTTATATTCAGACCCAAATGAAAGATCCGCCCATCATGGGCATGTTTCAGCCAAAACCAAGGTTGGTTAAAAAGAATACGAATGTCAACAGCAGCGGGCCCACAACTGAGGGCACAATAGCAAATGAGCAGGTTGGCGCGGTCGGCAACCCCACACCCCATCACCTATCTAACCCGCGACCCCCACCACCTCCACAACAAAGCACTCTCTTCAACTCGCCACCACAACACCAATTCGCACCTCAACCTTCCTTTGCTCCGCCACAAAACCAAACGCCCCGTGCTGACCCTCCAGCTCCGCAACAATACCACCAAGTACCGCCACCCGCCAACTATGGCCAACAACAGCAACAAAGGAGACCACTAGGCCCCAAAAGGGCCCACTATCCTCCACTGCTAGAAAGTCTCCCGGATATTTTCAATGCCTTAATGGCCGCCAACTTGCTCATGCTACCAAAGGAAAGGGCAGCGTGGCCCGCTAATGTTGACACGTCCCGCTACTGTGTCTTCCACCGCTCCCCTGGTCATAACATTGATCGTTGCTTCCACTTCAAGGACTACATTTATGATTTAAATGACCAGGGTGGCATTAATTGGGATGAGATGAGACAGTTTATCGCCACTATGAAAGAAAGAAGGCCTCCTCGGCAGCAGCAGGCTCAGCAGCCGCAGCAACCAGCTCCACTAGTACAACAGCAAGCTCCAACACCTCAGCAAGATATGGGGATTGTCCACAACCCATTGCCAGAGCACCGAGCAAATCAGCATGTGAACCCAGTCACGTCCCTCCACGAGGTGGAGAGAGGGCAGGGGTGGCACGAAGAAAACACCTCTGTCGAGGCATTTAATCATAATTCAAATCAACCTCCGCGCCTCTTGCGCACCCTTCCGTCTTCTTCTACTCTCCAATTAAGCCGTTCCCTTTTGCGCCCCGTTAATCCACCTGTTCCCGCCAATTCTCCATCCTTGACAACCCGATCTCTCCTTACCCACCTACCGCCTCCGCAGCCTACCATGCAGCAAACTTCGCCATCCACTACTAACCCTTCACATTTGCCGTCTAGACCACTCCTTATCCGCTCACCACCAACACCTATCACATCCACCATCACTACTCCTCCACCAACAAGGATCCCTCCACCATCAGTTCCCCCATCCTTCGTACCCAGATCTCTCCTCATTCCACCTACTAACTCTCCCCCCCTCGGGCACCCCTTCTTACTCCTACGCCTCCTGCGGGGGCTTCTTCATTGAACTCCTCACCAACACCCCCTACGGGGTCGCCTTCTTTGAACACCTCTCCACCGCTTTTTAACGCCAATACACCCTCCTCTTCTTCCAATCCTCCCTTACTTGCCCCGACAGAGGCACGGCAAAACGTGGCACCGCTCCGCAGTGGACGAATGTTCCAGCGTATCTTTCCCCGGAGAGAGCAAGAGCCCGTGCAGGGGCCTAATGAACAAGAACAGGAGCAAGAGTCCGTGCCGGGTACTCAGTATGATTTGTTAAAGCATCTTGACCGAACTCCAGCAAGAATTTCCATTCTGGAATTGATTAAGAGGTCAGCCACTCACCAATTAGCTCTGAAGGAATATTTGCAGAAGGTCATGGTCAATGAAGACATCCCTGTCGAGCAGATAACCACAGTATTAACGCCCGCTAGCAGTCAACCGGCGATTACTTTTCATGAGCATGAACTGGCACCACTCTCAACAAGGAAATATGCTCTATGTATTACGGTGGATATTAATAAGGTGGCGGTGAAACAATGTCTGGTGGACACTGGGGCATCTATCAATGTTTTGCCACCAAGCACTTTGAAGATGTGCGGCATTCCCGAAAACCTGATTCGGCCATCTACCATAACAGTCACAGCATATGACAATACCAAGAAGCCTCCTCTAGGCATGATCACATTAAAAGTCAGTTTGGGTCCAGCCACAATCACGGTCGATTTCCACATTTTGGATATGGATCCAACATTTAATGGCATTCTGGGCCGCCCCTATATTCAACAGCTCGACGCAGTACCCTCTACAAACCATCAGTGCCTCAGGTTTCCACACAAGGGCCGCATCATCAAAGTTACCAGTATGCCAATTCTGCCAGAGGAAGATATACACTTGGCTTCATCAGTTCCTTCCATCTGGCCTGCCAACAAGCCGTTGCTGTCAGTACTGGACATCCCTCACCCAAGGCCGATGCCACCCGAGACAGTCACGACAGTTGCCATGACACCCCTAATTGCAAAGGGGAAGAAGAAGAAAAGTATGATGAACACCCTCGGTTGGAATATGATGTGACACAAGTATAGGGTATGCAGCAAGCAAACGCAAACCTCGGACCTAATCCGCATTCACAATCACATAGCAAGTAAAATGATAAATTGAGACCGAAAACGTCGTCGCACACTCGCAAGCCCCGGGTAACTATATGATGCTAGAAGGAGGTGATGGATCAAGACCCTAACTGGTAGAGTGCTAGCAGGGCTAGGGTTATCCTCCCGAGGGTACGTGGCCCACACTTTGGGGCTGGCCGGTGCCACTTGGGGTACAAGGTCCCACTCTCTCACGATGACCACGGTGACCTCTCAATGATGATGGCTCCGGGAACGGGCACTCACCCTCTTGCGCAACGGAGCTATGTCTACGGATATTAAACAAACAGACACTAATATAAATGGAGCAAAGTTTTAGAGCTCACCTGGTTGGTTTGAAGAAACCAACCCCGTTTGGAGACGTGGGCGAGCGGGGAAGTGTGATCCCCGCACACTGCGCCGATGAAGCTTGGGCTGCTAGTTACATGAACTACACCCCACGCAGGAGGGTTGAACTAGGGGTGGGGTAATCACAATTACATCAAACACTACCTCCACGCAGGGAGGGGCGCTAAGCCGGCCAGGCGAGAGAGAGAATTCCGCCGAGGACGACGGAACGGGCGCCGACGTGGTTCTGCCCACTTGTTGTTGGAGGGGACAGGAGGTCGCTGTTGCAGTCATAGCTTGCTCTCAGGAATTTTACCGATGACGAGATCAGTGAGGATGGCTTCGTAACAGGTACAGGGATGCCTCAGATTTATGTCAAATTCTTATGCCATTGCTGGTGGTCGTGGTGGAGACTCGAACAGGACGTCGGAATCTGGGGTTGGCAGCTTCAGAATGGATGCAGCCGGATGCAGAAGTTGTACCTGGGGCTTCCGGACTCAGAATCTCGATCCGTCGGAGTTGTTGGATCCATGGACAAGTCCTCAGCACAGCAAAACTGACGGAGACTCCTTCTGAGGTCGGGGTAGACAGGAGGGATCCGTTGAGTGGGATCTGGTCACGGCAGACAGCAGGAGGCAGACCCGAACGACGGTGGGAGAAAATTTGGAACTCTAGCTCCCGGAGGCCGAACGGGGTTCCGTTTCTTGCTCCTGATCGGGGATAGGGAGAGGAAGATCTTTGGAGAAGAAACTTCAGTCTGGATCTGTCGCTGTCGACCGTGGTTGAGCTTCTAGTCGGACTCTGGTGCTCTGCAGCTAGTTCCAGACGCTGTCGGAGGAGATCGGCTCTCACGGGTGGCCACGAACTTGGAACGGAGTGCTTCCACTTCGCCTGGGAAGAGGACTGGGAGCCCTTTCCAGAATGGTACGCCTTGCCTTCAGAAGCCACTGTATGAGTTCGGGGGAGCCTCTGCAAGACGTGTCTTCTTCTGCTACCTGTAGTGGAGCAGGATGTAGGAGAGGGGGTGGGATGGAGGCATGGGAGGCTAGTGTTTGGTGGAGGTGGAGAGGGTGGGGGTGTTCGTAGGTGGCAGGGGGGTTGTGTGGGAGTGGAGGAAGGGGTGGAGCAGGGGTGTGAAGGGGCAGGGGGGTGGAGAGGAAGTGGGGGCCGAAGCTAGTGGAGGTGGAGGTGGGGTTCGGCCATGGCAAGGATGTAAGGGGGAGGGGTGGCTGTTTGCGCAATAGGTGGAGGGGGGGGCTGGAGTTTGAATGGTCTTGGGGTGTGAATGAAGGTGTGGGGGAGTGGGAAGGTTGCTTGGGGAAGAGGGAGGGGTGTATTGGAGGTGGGGAAGGTGTATGGGGAATAGGAAGAGTCACTTGGGAAGGGGAGGGAATTGATGGTGGTTAAGTGGCCTAGGGGAGGTGAAAGGTTGGAGGGGGAGGTGGCAACTGAGGTGGAGGAGAGAGAGAGGAGGTGAAGGGGCAGGTTCGCCCTTGGGAGAGAGAGAGAAGGGGGAGAGAGAGAGGGGGATCCGCCCCATGGAGAGAGAGAGGGAGAGAGAACTAGAGAGAGAGAGGGGGATTGCAATTATGCTTAATTCATCAAATCTTCATTACCTTCTCAAGTGGGAGTTGGGGTTCTATATATAGGGAACCCAACTTTGTACAAAAGCCCTTGAGAAAAAGGGAAATAACAGATAACCAAGGGTGCAAGAAGGGGGCGCCCATGGGCCTAGCTCCCTAATGGGCTAAAAGACCAGACAAGTCCAATATGACGACCCACTAATAAGAGCACCTAGGGCAAGACTCAAAAATAGAAGTGAAATACATCAAAAGGACTCAACAAAGGAGAAAATACATCAAGATGTCTATAGTAGTGAGATCCAGTGCCGTCGAGGCCCCATCAAGTCATCCTATCCGTCTCCAGAGGGGAGAGATGTGTCGAGCCAGAGGGAGCTCTGAGTGATGTCCCCATCAACTCCCCTGGACTGGGAAGAACTCGACTCTGTCGAGTAAGGGTCTTCTCGGCTGCAGTAATGCTCCAGGAGATCAGGGTCCAGCTGCTGAAGATCCTCCCTGCTCACCCATGAGTCATCTGTAGGAGGCCGGCCCTTCCACCTGACCAGGTATCGCTCGTATACTTTGCTCCGGGTGACAGTGACCTGTTCATCCAATATCCGCTCTATCTGCTCCCGTTGGCCTCTCTGGGCTGGTGGAACTTTCTTGTGGGTGGGGGCTCTCTCAAAAAGTGGGACAGGCTCAATTCCCTCACTAGGTGTCACCGTGGAACCCCTGTATGGCACCAGGTCAGCCACATTGAATGTGGGACTTATTGCGTATTCCTCGGGGAGGTCTAACACGTAAGCGTTTGTGCCAATCCTCTTTAGAACCTGGAAGGGGCCTGATCCACGCGACCTCAATTTGGAGACATTCCCAGGGGAAAGCCTCTCAGTTCGTACCATCACATAATCACCTACGTGAAACTCCTGGTGGCGGCGGTGGGAGTCGGCCGACTTTTTATACACCTCATTGCTTTGTTAATGTGTTTGCGGATTTCCTCATGCAATTCCTTCATGTGTTGGGCAAATGACTCAGCACTAATAGACACTCTAGCATGCGGTGGCAAAGGAATGAGATCTGTAGGGGTTCTAGGCTTGTACCCATGCACAGCTTCAAACGGGCTCATCCCTATCGACCTATTCACAGAATTGTTGTATGCAAACTCTGCCTGGGGTAATATGAGATCCCAATTCCCGGGGCGATCCTCAACAAGGAACCGTAGAAGGTTCCCCAAGCTCCGATTGACAACTTCAGTCTGTCCATCGGTTTGGGGGTGGTAGGCTGTGGAAAACTTAAGCAGGGTCCCCATAAGATGCCAGAGGGTCTTCCAAAAGTAGCTGGTGAATTTGACGTCCCTATCTGAGATAATGGTCTTGGGTAGACCATGGAGTCGGACCACCTCTTCAAAGAATAGACGGGCCACATGGGAGGCGTCTGAGGTTTTGGAACAGGGGATGAAATGAGCCATTTTAGAGAATCGGTCCACCACGACATAAATGGAGTCATGTTTCCTTTGGGTCCGGGGTAGCCCTAGTACGAAGTCCATGCTAAGATCTTGCCAAGGTCGGTCTGGGACTGGTAAGGGAGTGTACAGGCCTGTGTTCTGTTTGATTTCCTTAGTGGTTGCACATGTGCGGCATTGCCTCACAATTTTGGCCACATCCCTTTTGAGGCTGGGCCAATGGAATTGTCCTTCTACCAAGGCAATGGTTTTGTGAATCCCAAAGTGTCCAGCCAAGCCTCCTGCATGTAATTCCCAGATCAGAAAATCCCGTAGAGAGGTCCTTGGTATGCAAAGCCTATGGCTTTTAAAAATGAACCCGTCCTCTAAAATGAATCCTTGGTGTTCCTTTGGTGAGAGGGTGGACAGAGTGGACAGAGTGGTATGGATTGGGCCAAAGTCCAGGCAAGCAGAGTACTCTTCTTTGAGTCTTTCAAATCCTATGACTTCCACCTGTATGGTAGCTAGCAAGGAAATTCTCCTACTGAGGGCATCGGCTGCTCGGTTTTCACTCCCAGCCTTGTGTTTGATTACAAATGTGTAAGCTTGGATGTGTTCGACCCATCGGGCATGCCGAGCATTCAGTTTCTACTGGGAGTTGAGGTATTTCAGGGCCTCATGGTCGGAGAATATGACAAACTCATTAGGCAAGAGGTAGTGTCTCCAATGCCGGAGGGATTGTACCACAGCATAGAATTCCTTGTCGTAGGTGGAGTACCTCATCCTGGCATCACACAGTTTTTCACTAAAGTAGGCCACTGGGTGTCCTTCCTAGCTAAGGATCCCACCAATTCCTACCCCTGAGGCATCGCAAGTAACCTCAAAGACTTTGGAGAAATCAGGGAGGCATAAGACAGGGGCTTGGGTCATTCTCTCTTTGAGCTCTTGGAAGGCTCTAGTGGCGGTCTTGGTCCACACAAAGGTCCCCTTTTTGAGGCAATCGGTGATAGGGGCTGTGATGGTGCTGAACCCCCTGATGAACCTCCGGTAAAAGGTGGCTAACCCATGAAAACTGCGGGCTTCATGGAGGGTGCGAGGTTCAGGCCAATTGATGATGGCTTGGACTTTGTCAGGGTCCATGGATACGCCCTCTGTGGAGACAACATACCCTAGGAAGGTGATGGATTGGGTCATAAAGTGACACTTCCCTAAATTGGCAAAGAGGCTTTCCTTCCTAAGGGTGGTGCAAACTTACCTTAGATGACTGAGGTGGGCTTCCTTGGTTTGGCTGTAAATGAGGATGTCATCAAAATAAACTACCAGGAAGACTCCAATGTAGGGCCTCAGGACCTCAGTCATAAGGCGCATGAAGGTACTTGGGGCATTTGAAAGCCCAAAAGGCATCACCAGCCATTCATAAAGTCCATCCTTGGTTTTAAAGGCTGTTTTCCATTCATCCCCGGGCCTTATCCTAACCTGATGATAGCCACTTTTGAGGTCTATTTTGGAAAATATGGTGGCTCCGGCGAGCATGTCCAGCATGTCGTCAAGTCTAGGTATGGGAAGCCTATATTTGACGGTAATCTTGTTGATGGCCCTGCTATCAATACACATTCGCCATGTCCCATCTTTTTTTGGTGTGAGGAGGGCCGGGACGGCACATGGGCTTTTGCTCAGCCTAAGAAACCCCTTTCTAATCAGTTCTTCCACTTGCCTCCTTAACTCAGCATGTTCGGTGGGATTGAGGCGATAGTGGGGCATGTTTGGGAGGGTGGCTCCTGGGACAAGATCTATAGCGTGCTGGACATCCCTCATGGGTGGTAGTTGGTCGGGGAGTTCCTTGGGAAAAATGTCCTTAAATTCTTCCAAGAGAGGGTGGATTTCCACGGGGTGAGGGTTGGAGGGAGTTGCCTCCCCAAGGCATATTACAATGGCACAAAGGGGTGCCCCCCGGGTTATCTCTTCTTCGAGCTCTTTCTTGGTGATAAGGTGGAGGCCTTTGACTGTCGGAGTTGCAGGTATGTGACTTTGTGTTGAAGATTTGGTTGGAGCAATCGAGGCCTTGGGTTTTGGTGGTGTGGGAAGGATTCCCTTGGTGGGTGGTTCTTTTTGGGGAGGGGAGGGGTTGAGACGGATAGTCTTCCCCTCGTGGTCAAAGGTGCAAGTGTTTGTTTTTCCATGGATAGTGGCATTGACATCATATATCCAAGGTCTCCCCAATAGGATGCTTCCTATAGCCATAGGTATGATATCGCACCATATTTGCCCTTGGTAGGATGAAAAGGTGATGGGGATAAGGCAACATGTGTTGACGGGTAGGGAGTGGTTGTTTATCCAGGACACACGGTAAGGTTTGGGGTGGGATGTAGGGGTAAGTCCTAGGAGTTTGACGGTGTCCGGAGACACGGCGTTGACACAACTCCCATTGTCTAGGATGACCTTCCTAATATGGTCCCCGATTTTGACAAATGTGTGAAAAATGGAAGTCCTCCGCCAATCATCCTCTTGTGGTTGTGTGAGGGTGCACCTTATCACCCCTAGGTGGCTGGAGTGGGGGTCCTCCTCTACTCCTTCTTCATAGAATTGCTCATGGTATTCCTCTTCCCATTCTAAATTGGCCTGATAATCCTCAATAGTACCCTCATGTGTTTCCTGAGTAGTAGAAGGTCCACCCTCAATAACTAGGTTTGACAACCCCTTAGAGGGACAGTGGGAGGCTATGTGGCCATAGCCATGGCATTGGAAACACTTGATCGTGCTACTCATTGGGGTCTTCCCTTTGGAGTTGTCTTCCTTTCTAGGGGGAGGATTGGGTGTGGTGGGTGGCGGGGAGGGTCTTGTAGGAGTTCCCCCGCTGGGGGGTGGTGTTCTTAACAAAGGAGGGAGGTTGGGACGTGGTCCTGACCCTTTGGGAGGGGCAAACCTAGGATTTCTGGAGAATCTCTCTACATCCCGAGCTATTTGATAGGCAATTTCCAAGCTATGCACTTCCCTCATAAAGAGCTCCCGTTTGATGTGGGGAAGGAGACCATTCCTAAACCGGGATAAGATAACGGCTGGATCCTCAACCACACCGCACCTTAGGAGATATGAATCAAATTTCTCAATATACTCTTCCACGGTCTTTCCCTCTTGGGTAAGGCTTTGCCATTCATCAAGAAGAAGTTGGCTATAGGAGATGGGAAGGTATTTGTTCCTAAGTTGATCTTTCATGTCAATCCAAGTGTTAATGGGTTCCTCACGCCTGATCCTCCTTTGGTTTTCAACCTTTAGCCAATAGGTTTTGGCTAGTTTAAGGAGGTGCATCTTGGCCAACCTAACCTTCCTCTCCTCGGTCATGGGGTACCACTCGAAGTATTGATCCATGCCATGCTCCCAATCTTTGTAGACACTAGGGTTGTGAGACCCATCAAAATTAGGGGCTTTCACTTTGATCATTCTTAATAGGAGTTCATCATGATCCTCACGTGGTCGCCTCTCATAGTGTCGTGGTTGAGGAGCTCTCTCTTGTTCACGATACCACCCATCATCTAGGTCTTCCCTCTCATGTTCATCCCGCGGAGGGGGAAATCTTTGGGCATAGTTCCTAGGTGGGATTCTCTCATGATGTCGGGGCCGTTGAGGCCTCTCCGGTTCGTGGTACCACTCATTCTCAAGGTCTTCCCTACCCGGTTCAACTTGTGGAGGGGGGGTTCTTTGGGCAGGGATCCTAGGTGGGGCCCTTAATTCCTCTAGCTTATCCATTCAGGTGGTAAGTCCATCAAGTTTCTCTAGGATAGCCCTAAGGATAGGGTCAACTTGCTCCATAGGGGCAGGTGGGACTTCACTAGGGATGCCTTGATTGCCCTGAGAATGGGAACTCATGGGGGGATCGGAAGTTGGGGGGTTGGTTTGGTAAACGGTGCCTCTACGGGTGGACATGCACGAAGGAGAAGAGATTGACACACGGGTGGAAGTGCAAGAGCCCTTGGACCTAGGCTTGTAGAGACAAGTCTAAAACTTGCTCTGATACCAATTTGATGTGACACAAGTATAGGGTATGCAGCAAGCAAACGCAAACCTCGGACCTAATCCGTATTCACAATCACATAGCAAGTAAAATGATAAATTGAGACCGAAAACGTCGTCGCACACTCGCAAGCCCCGGGTAACTATATGATGCTAGAAGGAGGTGATGGATCAAGACCCTAACTGGTAGAGTGCTAGCAGGGCTAGGGTTATCCTCCCGAGGGTACGTGGCCCACACTTTGGGGCTGGCCGGTGCCACTTGGGGTACAAGGTCCCACTCTCTCACGATGACCACGGTGACCTCTCAATGATGATGGCTCCGGGAACGGGCACTCACTCTCTTGCGTAACGGAGCTATGTCTACGGATATTAAACAAACAGATACTAATATAAATGGAGCAAAGTTTTAGAGCTCACCTGGTTGGTTTGAAGAAACCAACCCCGTTTGGAGACGTGGGCGAGCGGGGAAGTGTGATCCCCGCACACTGCGCCGATGAAGCTTGGGCTGCTAGTTACATGAACTACACCCCACGCAGGAGGGTTGAACTAGGGGTGGGGTAATCACAATTACATCAAACACTACCTCCACGCAGGGAGGGGCGCTAAGCCGGCCAGGCGAGAGAGAGAATTCCGCCGAGGACGACGGAACGGGCGCCGACGTGGTTCTGCCCACTTGTTGTTGGAGGGGACAGGAGGTCGCTGTTGCAGTCGTAGCTTGCTCTCAGGAATTTTGCCGATGACGAGATCAGTGAGGATGGCTTCGTAACAGGTACAGGGATGCCTCAGATTTATGTCAAATTCTTCTGCCGTTGCTGGTGGTCGTGGTGGAGACTCGAACAGGACGTCGGAATCTGGGGTTGGCAGCTTCAGAATGGATGCAGCCGGATGCAGAAGTTGTACCTGGGGCTTCCGAACTCAGAATCTCGATCCGTCGGAGTTGTTGGATCCATGGACAAGTCCTCTGCACAGCAAAACTGACGGAGACTCCTTCTGAGGTCGGGGTGGACAGGAGGGATCCGTTGAGTGGGATCTGGTCACGGCAGACAGCAGGAGGCAGACCCGAACGACGGTGGGAGAAAATTTGGAACTCTAGCTCCCGGAGGCCGAACGGAGTTCCGTTTCTTGCTCCTGATCGGGGATAGGGAGAGGAAGATCTTTGGAGAAGAAACTTCAGTCTGGATCTGTCGCTGTCGACCGTGGTTGAGCTTCTAGTCGGACTCTGGTGCTCTGCAGCTAGTTCCAGACGCTGTCGGAGGAGATCGGCTCTCACGGGTGGCCACGAACTTGGAACGGAGTGCTTCCACTTCACCTGGGAAGAGGACTGGGAGCCCTTTCCAGAATGGTATGCCTTGCCTTCAGAAGCCACTGTATGAGTTCGGGGGAGCCTCTGCAAGACGTGTCTTCTTCTGCTACCTGTAGTGGAGCAGGATGTAGGAGAGGGGGTGGGATGGAGGCATGGGGGGCTAGTGTTTGGTGGAGGTGGAGAGGGTGGGGGTGTTCGTAGGTGGCAGGGGGGTTGTGTGGGAGTGGAGGAAGGGGTGGAGCAGGGGTGTGAAGGGGCAGGGGGGTGGAGAGGAAGTGGGGGCCGAAGCTAGTGGAGGTGGAGGTGGGGTTCGGCCATGGCAAGGATGTAAGGGGGAGGGGTGGCTGTTTGCGCAATAGGTGGAGGGGGAGGGGCTGGAGTTTGAATGGTCTTGGGGTGTGAATGAAGGTGTGGGGGAGTGGGAAGGTTGCTTGGGGAAGAGGGAGGGGTGTATTGGAGGTGGGGAAGGTGTATGGGGAATAGGAAGAGTCACTTGGGAAGGGGAGGGAATTGATGGTGGTTAAGTGGCCTAGGGGAGGTGAAAGGTTGGAGGGGGAGGTGGCAACTGAGGTGGAGGAGAGAGAGAGGAGGTGAAGGGGCAGGTTCGCCCTTGGGAGAGAGAGAGAAGGGGGAAGAGAGAGAGGGGGATCCGCCCCATGGAGAGAGAGAGGGAGAGAGAACTAGAGAGAGAGAGGGGGATTGCAATTATGCTTAATTCATCAAATCTTCATTACCTTCTCAAGTGGGAGTTGGGGTTCTATATATAGGGAACCCAACTTTGTACAAAAGCCCTTGAGAAAAAGGGAAATAACAGATAACCAAGGGTGCAAGAAGGGGGCGCCCATGGGCCTAGCTCCCTAATGGGCCAAAAGACCAGACAAGTCCAATATGACGACCCACTAATAAGAGCACCTAGGGCAAGACTCAAAAATAGAAGTGAAATACATCAAAAGGACTCAACAAAGGAGAAAATACATCAAGATGTCTATAGTAGTGAGATCCAGTGCCGTCGAGGCCCCATCAAGTCATCCTATCCGTCTCCAGAGGGGAGAGATGTGTCGAGCCAGAGGGAGCTCTGAGTGATGTCCCCATCAGAATATTTTAATGAAGATGGGGTACCAGGTCGGCAAAGGCCTGGGTGCCAATTATCAAGGCAGAACTAGGCCTGTTAAGCCTCAGAAATTGATTGCGCGAGGCGGCCTAGGCTACAAAGGGGCGGGCAAAAATGAAGATGAACCATGGGCAATCATGACATCCACTCTGAAGACGGATCGCCAACCGCTTACTTGGACATTGTAGACACACTTTGTAAAAGCTGGCGTTCAGAACAGTGAGCAAACTACAATAATCACCTATATGCTAGACTGTCAGGATGTTCATGCAAGGTAGTTTGCCCGCCATATTGCTCCACTGGTTACTTATAAAACCCTGGAGTTGTTAAGGCCTGATAAAAGAAGGAAAATGGATGACCCGGAATGTGACTGGTACAGGTGGTTCGATATGCATGACATTACTATTGCTTTGAGCCGTCACTTCATGCCGACAGATCCGGAATGGCCGCCACTGATACATGAGTTGATTGAAAAAACCTACTGTGATAACAGATAAGAGGCAGTTGCTGAGTGACTATACAGACACCGGAGAGCCAGATGTTCCATATGAAGAAGGATTTACAATAGACATGCTGTGGGCTGGCCTTTTCTCTCTTACTTCTATGCATCCGTCTCTTCTAGCTTCTCTACATTCTCAATTGTTCTCTCGCGTGCCGAGACCGCCGCCAATTATGATCAGCTTTTCTCCATATTCATTACAAGTTTCTCTCCCGATTCCTCCCTTGCTCCTCGAGCAATTCTCCAAACTCTCCATCACACCCCCGCGCGGGTCATCTCTGATTCAATCTTTCTCCAAACTTTCAATCTCCACTCCTCCTGCTATTCTCCCTTCACATTGCTTTCTTCTAGAAAAGGAAAATAAAAATGAAGATAAAGATAAAAACGAAAAAAAATGCCAAAATACCAACTCTTCAGTCCTCCATCTCCGTTGAGGAGACTTCTTATCTCTCTTCTGAGTGTGTCCCGACCCGGGGACCACTTATCCATGATTCATTGGTAAATCTTTTTTCCCCCTCTGGTGAGGGGTCTCCTTCTGTATCCCCTCCTGTATCTACTTCTTCACCCCCTCCCTTTTCTTCTTCTAATGATCAAGCTAGTTGCTCTTCTTCTTCTAATAATAAAATCCATGGGGTAGTTTCACATAGGAAATCCAAGGGTAAGCGGATTCCGCGTAGATTTTTGTTGGAGTTAGCCAGCAGGTGCCATGCTTGTTTAGCTTTTCCCGAATTCGTGGAGAATCCCATTATCCTGCCAGAGTTAGAATATGAGGATGCTGATGTTTCTTATGAGGGTTTTGGTGTCTATGAAATCATGAATGATGAAGACCCTATTGAAGAGGGGGATGAAAGTTATGAAGAATATGAGGACGAGGCTGATGCCTTTGCTAGTGGCATAAGAAGGTTTGACGAACCATCAGCCTCAGTAGAAGAACCTACCAAAGAAATAAATTTGGGTACGGAAGAAGACCCTAGGATTGTCCTCATCAGCAAGAATTTGCCGCCTTCCGAAGAGGAAGCGCTTATTTTGGTACTTCAAGAATACAAGGACACGTTTGCGTGGAGTTATGAAGATATGCATGGATTAGACCCTGCGCTCGTTGAACATCGGCTTACACTTAAGCCAGGGTCTGTCCCGATCAAACAATGGTTGAGACGTTTCCACCCTAACATGGCTTTAAAGATGAAAGAAGAGGTCGACAAGCTTCATAAGGCTAGATTTGTTAGAGTTGTCCTCTATCCGAACTGGGTGGCTAACATCGTCCCGGTCATGAAGAAAGATGGAAAGGTTCGGATTTGTATAGACTTTCGGGACCTCAACCGTGCGTGTCCTAAAGATGACTTCCCCCTCCCTCACATTGATGTTCTGATTGATAACACGGTAGGATTTGAGACTCTCTCTTTCATGGATGGATTTTCGGGTTACAATCAAATTCGTCTGGCTGAAGAAGATCAAGAGAAAACATCATTCACTACACCATGGGGTACATACTGCTATGTGGTCATGCCTTTTGGACTCAAGAATGCTGGAGCCACCTATCAGAGGGCTATGATGGCAATTTTTCATGATATTATCCATATTTATATTGAGGTGTATGTGGACGACCTGATAGTAAAATCAAGGACAAGGATTGAGCATCCTGGGGTTCTAGCCAAGGTCTTGCAAAGATCACGAGAGTATCAGTTGAGAATGAACCCCAAGAAGTGTGTATTTGGTGTTTCATCAGGGAAGTTGCTTGGATTTATTGTCAGCAAAAGGGGAATTGAAGTTGATCCCAATAAGGCAAAGGCCATCAGAGATATGCCTCCTCCCAAGAATTTGAAGGAAGTTCGAGGATTGATCGGGAGGTTGTAATTTATCCGCCGCTTCGTCTCCCAGCACTCACAAAGATGCAGGCCGTTTTACGAGCTCACTAAGCCGGGAGTCAAGTTTAATTGGGATGACAAGTGTCAGGCAGTCTTTGACGGATTGAAGGATTATTTGGCCAATCCTCCTGTCCTGAGGCCGCCAATTCCAGG
The DNA here is from genome assembly GCA_022559845.1 of Amorphophallus konjac. Taxonomy (NCBI): domain Eukaryota; kingdom Viridiplantae; phylum Streptophyta; class Magnoliopsida; order Alismatales; family Araceae; genus Amorphophallus; species Amorphophallus konjac. Next base: position 27,011,477 of record CM040122.1, read on the forward strand.
CAAACCACTTATCCTCTATGTTTCTGTCCTGGATGACTCTGTAGGTGCTGTCCTAGCTCAAGTGGATGAAGAAGGGAAGGAGAGGGCAGCATACTACTTGTCTAAACTAGTCAACCCTTGTGAGCAGAGATACTCAGCCATGGAGAAGACTTGCGCTGCTTTAGTCTGGGTAGTTCAGAAGTTAAAACATTAATTCTTAGCTCACGAGGTTCACCTCATTGCTCGCATGAATCCGATTAAATTCCTTCTTGAAAAGTCTGTCCTTACCGACCGATTAGCACGCTGGCAAAGTTTTCTCTCTCAATTTGACATCACTTACATTCAACAGAAAGCTATCAAAGGCTACGCCATTGCCGAACATCTTGCTCACCACCCACTACCCCGATTTGATCCTGTCAATTCGGAGTTTCCAGATGAGGAACTGATGTACATCAATCAGCCCCATGATCCTATGTGGACATTACATTTTGATGGAGCTCTAAATTCCCAGGGAAGAGGGATCGGCATGGTTCTTTTAACACCAGAAGGGGTCACCATCCCATTTGCTGCTCAGCTCACCTTCCCTGTCACGAACAACATAGCTGAGTATGAGGCCCTTTTGGCCGGTCTTCAAACTGCTCATAAATATGGTGTTACCCGACTGCGAATCGTTGGTGATAGTCAGCTCATTCTACGCCAGGTACTTGTCAAGTGCCGCACTATCAATCCTAAGCTCAAGCCCTGCCAGGAACTCGCTTCAGCTTATGCCAAACTCTTCACCAAGTTAATCTTCGTTCATGTCCCTCGAAGCCAAAACATCCTAGCCGACGCTCTTGCTTCTTTGGCCTCTACTCTAGTCTTTCCTCCTGGGTGTGATTTTCAAGTTCCTTTAATTCATCAGCGTGACACTCCAGCTATTAAGGATCGTGCATTCCTCGACATTAGGGATATGGTGCTCGAGAAGGTCAGGCGGAGTGAAACTCTTAAAGGCAAAGAGGTCATGTTATTAGATTGGCAAGAAGAGTTGGCTGATGAAGAGAAACATTGGTATTATGAGATTGCCAGATATTGCAATGATCAATCCTATCCCGAAGAAGCCACTATGGAAGAAAAGAAAGCGATCAGAAGAGTGGCTCAACGGTATGTTTTGGTTGGAGGTGTGCTCTATAAAAGAGGGCTCACGGGTGTTTTATTAAGATGCCTCGACGATGACGAATCTTGGAAGGTCGTGGAAGAGGCGCATTCAGGAGTGTGTGGTGGTCATATGAATAGCCAGATGTTAGCTAAGAAGATCCTTAGGCTAGGCTTCTATTGGCCAACTCTAGAAGATGATTGCTCTATCTATGTTCGAAGGTGTGTTAAGTGCCAACTACACGCTGACAAGATTCATTCTCCTGCTTCTTCACTCCATCCTATGTCCTCCCCATGGCCTTTCTCCATGTGGGCTTTCGATATCATTGGACCTCTTGGTGACTCGAACCTCCTCACGAAGCAAAAATCATTCATCCTCACGGCAACGGAGTACTTCACCAAGTGGGCGGAAGCGGAAGCATTCGTGGAGATCAAAGCATCAACCGTCTGTAAATTCATAATGAAGAATATCATCGCCAGATTCGGCATCCCGAGTACCATCATCACCGACAATGGACCTCAATTCATCTCTCAAGAGCTCAAGGATCTCTGCAACAGGTATAACATTGCATTGCATCATTCTTCTCCCTATTATCCACAGGGCAATGGCCAAGCAGAGGCAACTAATAAAACCTTGATCAAAATTATTAAAAAGACGTGTGAGGCTAATAAATTTTTGGATTGGCCAGACAAGTTAGTTGAAGCTCTCTGGGCTTATCGCACTTCCATTCGTACCCCCACAGGGCAAACCCCTTTCGCCCTTACTTACGGAATGGAGGCGGTAGTCCCTTACGAGATTCTCATTCCATCTCTGCGAGTACAATTGGATAAGGAATTCTCTATTGATAAGCGTCGTGATTCACTCCTTACCCAGTTGGAACTCCTAAATGAGAAGCGTCTGGTCGCCGCTGAGCATGCGCGCGTTTATCAAAACAGGCTTTCACGTTTTTATCAAAAGAAAGTAACTGAGAGAAAATTCAAAGTCGGTGAGATGGTAATTAAGAGAATTTTTGTAAAACCTGGTGGGCCCCGTTCAAAACTCCAACCAAACTGGGAAGGCCCCTTTGTTATAAAAGATGTTTATCCTGGCAATGCTTATAAACTAATTAATGCTGAAGGAGAGGAACTAACTCACCCTTGGAATGGTCTGTACCTTAAGAAATACTACCCCTAATTCAAAATCCAAAAAAAAATAGAAATCTTCAAAATCCAAAAAAAAAATATAATAAAATCTCTAAAATCTAAAAAATATATATATATCGAAAAATTTTCAAAATGGTTGCCATGGTTGTAAGGACGCAAAGGTCAACGTTCAGTATTCATTCATCAGTCTTGTTAACTTAAAATGGGGTCGACACCCACACACACTACACGCTTAATCCTTGAACTCAAGCGATGCAAAGTCTGATGGAAAGTCAAAACCTGACTAAAGGTGAAGATAATACCCATTCTTTTCTTCTTCGGCCCATAAGGGAGGAAGGGAGGCCTCAGGGTAGACTCGCCAAGCCTGCCCACCGCCTTAGTAGGTGGAAGTCAGGGCCCAAAAGGGAACAAAAATACCACAAAAGCCCAAGTACAATTAGGTTTTTTTTTTTATCAATACAAATCAGTTCCAAAGTGAAAGTCAAATTGTGAAAAGAAGAGCATGACAAGAGGGCAAAGTCCCCTCAAGGAGAACCTTGGGCGTATGCATGCAATATGAAAAGAGGCAAAAGGCAACAAAATTTTCCTATGCCAACGACTGAACCCCAACAGGCATAGGGTAGGGGAGGTAGTTTTGCCTCAGGCTTCTCAGAATCCCTTATGGGCTTCCTTATATTTTCTTCCGTCTCTTCTTGGTGGTAAGTCATAAACCAGCATGATGGTCGAAACTGACCTAGGAAATTGCGCCGCGCGAGATCTTGTGTATAAGTTCAATCATTAGCACGTGGACCCTCTTTTTGATTATGCAAGAAAGATTAATGAATCCTAAATGGTGGCCTGGTAGGGCCCAGAGCCCTCGCAGCCTTGACAAACCTAATTTGGAAAACAACAAAAACTAACGCCTTTGTTTAAGGCGCGTTTAATAGAATTAACGCCTAATGGAAAGGTCGTCTTTTTAAAAATAACGCCCCTGGACAGGTCGTCTTTTCAACAAAAATCAAAAATCTTTTTCAAAATCACGCCGTCACCTAGGGCGTCTTTTATTTAAATAACGACTTAATCTAAGGCGTCTTTTTCAGCAAATAAAAGAAAAAATATAAATAAAAGAAAAAGAATAAAAAATATGGTGGTTTATCCTTCATGACGTGTGCTTGCACTTTGCATGGGCATCTTTCTATTATGGTTTGCATATGTGTGCTTGCGTGTTGCATCTCCCTTTATTGGTTATTTCATTGACCTTATTAAAGGCTTGGCCCCTTGACCCGTTATCAAGGTCAAAGTAGAGACGTCCCTTGCTTATTGAGCAAGGGGCCAAGTCGAACAGATGAATTAACCTGTTTATTCAAGTGTGAACCACAGCTACAAGTACAGGACAAAATAGAGCGAACGCAAAGAACGTGGAAAAGAAGCAAAGTACACAACTACATAAGTGCTATCTTTTAATTGGAGTTATTTGTGATTTAGCACTTATGATCATGTCTTGCTTTGAATTGAGAATTATTTCTGATCACTTCATGCTTTGAGAGGCCTAATGAATTTTCAAGTGCAGAGGAGTGCAGGTTTTGAAGCGCTTGGATCACTCATGGGAGCATCATCATCCCATTCTTGTATTTCTTTCCTGTAAGCATTGTTACTAATATGGTATCTACGCTATTATAGCATATCAAGGACCTTGTGGTTCTGATGAACCTGGAATTTGAGTTCCCCTTCATCAAAAACGGTGATAGTTCCAGGAAAGTCTTGATCACACGGATAGGCCGTTGAGTCGTTAAAGGCTTGGGACGATGGTTCCACTTTCTGAGTTGATACGTGGACAAACGGACTTCGGCTTAGTGTCAGCTCAGAGATCTGGATTCTTGACCAAATCTAGATGGCTTAACAATATTATCCTTGATTATTTTCTATATTTTTAGTTTGTTTTATCTTTTCCTTTTAGCCCAGCATGCATCATGTAGGACTTTGAGCTTCGTGCTGAAAATCTTCATATTATGGCAATAATGAAGGTCACTCGCTCTCGTTTGAGTTGACATGAGATATTCCACTCCAAATTGAGTACTTTATTCTCTCTGAAGCCGCTCAGGCTAGTTCTTCGAAAAATGTCCCTTTGCTGGGTCTTCATCTCAATTCCCTTTATTTTTTCTGTAAATCCACCTTGGTTGTAGCACGTCCACGTTGGCTGGTAAAAGCTCTCCAATGGTGCCTCCCTGTCGTGCCCACGTGCACATTTTACTGGTTTTTAGTTTAGTCTCCTTCATCCAGCAAGTTGATGTTTCCTTAGAATCACCTAGAGTTGTTTCACTCAGAATCTCAGAAAGATTTCTAATGCTTTGTATCTGAGACGTGTCACATCACACCTTGGCATCTACTTATCAGTTCGCTCCACTTCATTCCACTTCATTACACTTTCGTTTCATTCCGTCTCACTCCCTTGCAAAGCAGACGCCAAGGCGGGGCAGCTGTAGACACGCCAAAATTGATACTATGTTGATCAAAACTCATGTCACTATGTTAACGCCCCAAAGTAAACTTCAATATTTCTATAATATAAAGTTTTTCTCTTTTGTGTGGGTTTTTATGATGTTTCTTGCATTTTTGTAATTAACGACTTGAAGAAGGGCGTGATTTAAATAGCGACCTAATCTAGGGCGTATTCTCGAGAAAGGACGGCTGGTGTTAAGGGCATCAATTTCTGGTATTTTACGAGTCCCACCACGATTGAAAAATCAAGAATTAACGTCCTTCCTTAGGGCGTGTTTTTAATTAACGCCTTTCCTTCAGGCGTCTTTTTCATAATTTTCAAATAAGGGAAGTTTTTCTTACTAAAATTGAATCCAGGAAATAACGCCTTTGTCCCAGTCGTGTTTTTAAGTAACGCATTTGTCTCAAGTCGTCAATTTTAATTGACGCCCTTCTGAGGGTTGTCTCTCACCCTTCCGTGTCCGGTTTGAACACACCTTTCCTGGAGAGTTCCCTGCCTTGGTTAATCACTTGCTCGATTGGGGAACTAGAGTCCTTGCCGTTAATGATCATTGCTTGTTCTTATCCCATTAGAATACGGTTTTGCACCCTATAAAAGGATGCCCTGGTTGATCTCGCGCGAGGTAACGGGTGCTGACGATTGAAAAAAACGGGGGCTGGCGATTGAGAAAAAACGGGGGCTGGCGATTGGGAAAAAACGGGTGCTGACGATTGAAAAAAAATGGGTGCCGGCGATTGAGGTTACAGAAGCTAGTTTACAGAGGTTGATCGTCTAAGAATACAGAGTTTATCTCTTTTCTCTGCCAACCTTCAAGTCATTTGTCCTCACGGTCGTTCTCCTCCTCCTGTGCGATCTCTTTGAAGGCTCTCTGCTTCCTCCTGCTGCCGCAACCGAAGCATCAAAGTGGTTTTTTCCCTTTACTGTTTACAGGAACAGCAGGGGCTTTCTTTCTCCCGTTTGTCTTCATCATCTCATCATCGATCACTATATTCTTCCTTTGCATTAGTATTGCATCTCTTTCCCTTTCCCTAATTCTCTAGGGGTTTTAAACAAAATAAACAAAAGGTGCACACTTTATGATCTTCTTTCATCATCATATTATTTCCTTGGATTGATACTACACACACGTTTGGCTGATCCCCTCTTCTTTTGATTGTTTGTTCTTGGATTAAGGGTAATCAAGAGGAAAACCCCCTTCATCGGCCGGCCGATAGGAGGAGGAGGAAGGAATCTACATCCATCCCGCATCCTTATCTTCACCAGGTATTCGCGATCAATTTCCTTTATTTTTGAGGTAACCCCTCTGGCGATCACACTCCTTATTAGCACCACGTGCTCCTTTACTCCTTTTCATTTATTCTCCTTCTTATACAAATATTTTTATCTTAAAAGTGCATTTTCCATGATCCACAAGTCGGTTCCCCTGACGCGCCTGCCCTGGTGCGTCAGGCTGTCTAACGTGCCTGCCCCAGGCCGTTACACCTTGTTTTGCTGTTTTGGGTCGGTTGGCGTAACGCACCTGTCCTCACGTGTTAGGTGGGCGTAACGCGTCTGCGCTCGCGCGTTAGGCTGTTGTAACGCGTCCGCCCTGGACCGTTACGTGGCTCGCGTTTTGGGTTTGAGCCTGTTGGCCCTGACGCCCCTGTCCTGGCACGTCAGAGCGGTGTAACGCGCCTGTGCTAGGCCGTTACAGTCCTTGTGGCCGTAATGGCCATTGGTTTGTTTTGTTCTGTGTTGGGCTGTCTAGGTGATGTTAGGGGCTGTTAGAGGTAGGTTTGTGGCGTGGCTATGTGTGTGTAGGTCTAGGTTAGGGTTGTCTGTTGTTCCCGTGATCTGGCCGCTTTCTTCGTGGACGTCGGTCGACGTTTCTACGAAGGCTAAGACTATATTTTCGAGTCTGTCGGCAGCTTCCTGCGCTGCCTTTGGTGTTTGAGGTACAGGTGACAGTGCATGTTCGACTGTCTGTACTTCAGCGCCGCGTTTCGGGCTTCCTCTTCTCGTCGCCCTCGGCGTCCAGCAGTCGAAAGGTGACCCCGATATACGGTTTTATAAGCTAGTTTCCGTCGGCTCCTGCGGTTACCGTAGCGTCCTACGGGGGGAGAAAACTAGCTAGAGGCCTGGCTCTAGGCAGGAGCTGGTGTGTGCACACGTGGTCAGGGGCGGAGGACTGACGCCGATGGGCGTGACCCTGACTAGTACTTGTATCTGTGGTTCCGCGTGGGTCTGCGACTCGACCGTGTTCACCTTCGTCGCGTCGGTCGGTAGTCGAGACACTTGTGGGGTTTGTAGTGACCTGTCTGGGTTGGCCTTTCCGTGGCTATACTGGAGGTCTGTGTCCTGTCTTGTGCACGACGCTCCGATCGTGTTGTCTGTGTCTGTCTAGGTCTTTTTTAAGACCTTCTTTTGCATGCCTGTTGTAGGTGTAGGTTGGGGTGTTTTGTTTGGCTATTCCCCTCGTCCTTACCTGCTCCCTACTCCTCTTTCCCTTTCTAGGCTTGCTTGCCTGTTCGGGTTATTCCCCTCGTCCTTACCTGTTCCCTACTCCTGCTTCCCTTTCTTTTACAGCTTTCTAGTGTTATTTCTTGCTGCTGTTCCTGTTATTCCGTGTTACTACATATTTTTCAGTGGGGATCCGCGTGACCCCTACTGAGCCAGTGACACGAGGCTCACCCCTGCTTTTCAGGTGGGGTGATGTGTTCGTTCTGCTTCCGTGGCTCTTGTAGTTCGAGTCGTAGCTGCCAGCTGGTACCTCCGTCGGGCTTCCCCCGACTTCTTGGTACGTCTTTTCTTTCTGTCGACTGTACTGCTAGACTGCTGTCTTTAGCTTTGGACTTGACTCTGGTATATAATTATTTAAAATCTGTTAATAAAAATGTAATTTTATTTTTGCTACTTTAGCAGCCCGATCTAATGAAATTTTAATTGTTTGATGCTATATCTGTCAGTTCAATGTACTACACGACAATCCTTTTTCCCTTCGGAGTTTTACCGCTCTTGGGAGGCCTCGCGGGTTCCAAGCGGTATCACGTGTAATCGGTAGTCCTATCGGGTATACCTGGTATCCGGGATCCGGGTCGCCACACCCCATCTGCAGAAGAGACGTCAAGGACCTCACGTCCTGCCCCAGAAGCATCTTCAATCTTTTAACCGCGTGCACGCAGAAGGACGAGCTCCACCTGGGGACGACTTTACGAACCCGAGGTGCACGCGCTCCGCGGGGCGTTGTTGTTACCTTACCATGTAAAGAAAGGTTAGCCACTTGCCAAGTGAAGTCACTACATTCCCAAGGAAGTCGGATGGATCCCCATGCTTACCTCGCCCGCCGGTACAATGCTACTCTCCGGCGTCGTCTCCCCTCGGGCGGCAACTTCAGGCACCGCCTCCCTGCGGGTCTCGGTCGCCGGCGACACCTCCCCTTATTCCCGAATCTCGACTTCGGGTATGACCGGCTCCCGCACCTCGATCTCTGGCGCTATCTCCCCCTCCTCCAGGGCTTCGGTGGCGGGGATAGTCACCTCCAGGGCTCCTTCGGAGGCACGAGCCTGTATTGCCTCGAATAAATCAGCAACCCCGAAGGAAGACTTAAGGATGAGAAAGGGAGAAGAAAGAGGAAGGTGTACACTCACAGCCACTACCACTTCTTCTCGGGGTGAGATCTCAGCTGTCGAGATGGCAGCATCCAAGCTTACCCCGGCTTCTTCCTGTCGTAAAACCTCGACCAGGGACGCCAGTCTATCCGAACCAGCAGTGGTTGTCGCTTGTCTGGCAGCTTCTGAACCCGGGGCGTAGATTGTTGCATCTTTTAGCGGAGCCTGTTCCTGTTAGAAGCCAAAGACAATGATATCGAGGAGGTTAGTTGACGGCCTCAAGAAGGAAACATGAATTAACATGTTCGCACTTACGGGTGCCCGCTTCACCAGGCTAAGAGAAATAGGTAGTGTCGGGGCTTTCCAGGTAGGAACTTGAAGGCTGGGCTCCCCGGGGATACCCTCAGTTGAAAGCACTTCATCAGAAGAATAGCCGTAATCTACCTTTTCACCCGACGAAGACTTAGTCCTAGTGGGCACCTCTTTCGCTGTCAAGGCGGCCCCCGCCTCAGCATCCGGTGTCCGCTCGTCGCTGCGCCGGATGGGCAACCGCGACTTCCCTGACCGCCACCCCTTCGTCCTATATGTCTGCCCGAACCGGGATGTCTCGGGGTCCGCCTCTGGTTGAGGGGCTGCCACATCAGCTCCTGCAAGGCAAAGCAGGATCCGGGTTCAGTCAGGCCCGTAAAGCTTCAAAATTCTTAATCAAAGCGACTAGAAAAGAAAGCGTTATACCTCCGTCAGCTTCGGCGGCGGAGGTTGGGGTGAAGAAGGTCTCTTCGACAGATTCCACGGCCCCGTGGGTCACAGCTTCACATACGCCTGGGATAGATACGGGTGCGGGCCTCTCGGCGACAGCTGGAACAAAGAAAGATGTGTGTGTTACAAGAAACGCCCCTCTTAATGTCTAAATAGATCTCGAAGAGCCTCGAAGAAGAAGAAACCCGACCTGTAGGCCGACTCGGCTCGGCTCGGCTCGAACAGCTTCGAACTCCTCGAATGAAGAGATCAAAGGCACCGGGGGAATGGTCGACGCAGCTTTGGCGGCCTCCATTTTTCGTCGCTTTGCCTCCTGCCGCCCGGCCGCCTTGGCAGCATCCACCGCCTTCTTCACGGGCGATTTCGCCCGGGGCCTCTTCACAACTGGAGGCAGAGGGGTCGTAGTCGGAGCCACTGGCGCCTCCTCGAAGTAAGCCGGCTTGCCTGCCTGCCGAAGGAGATTACGATACGTAGCCATCTGGACGCTATCGGGGTGGTCTGTTTAAGAAAAGAGGAAGAAGAACGAGGGACCCGATCAGCTTCCGGCACCCAAGGAAAGGGCAACATTGAAAAGCACAAGTAAAAGAAGAAAACACTAAATACCATGTCAATCGGTGTACAGCCGCATCGATATCGGCCAGTAGCTGAGGGACGGTTCCTTGTCCCGGCGAGCCGCCTCCCGGACCAGTCAGCATACATCATCAATTTTCTGGCAGCGGTTGGCGAGGGCAGCTAGGTCCGCATGCTTCTTGGCAGCTAAGTGGCAGAAGAGGTTGAAGTGGTCCATCCCCCATCCCTCAGCATAATAATAGGCGATATGGAGGTGCTTGCCCAGGATGGCCGCCTCCGGATCTTCAATCTTCAACCCATGCACCCGGAGGAGAACGTAGAGCCATGTGGTTTCCTTGTAATTCTCTGGGTTCCGTTCTTCCCTCCTCACGAACGTGCGGTATGGACAGACTGGGTCCTGTAGACACGCCAAAATTGACATTATTTTGAGTATATTTCATATCGCTCTGCGATGCCCCATTTGACCCTCAAATCAGCTTATTTGAGTGGTTTTCCCACTTTTCTTGAATTTCTCCTATTTTTCCCCATTTTATCTCATTTTCCTATTTTTTCGGATTTCTTGGGCATTTATCTCTATTTTCTGAATTCACGCCCTCATCAGGGGCGTGTTTTTGAAACACGCCCTGGTCTAGGGCGTTTCTTTCCCATTTTATCTATTTCTCCCCCATTTTATCTATTTTATGAATTTTATGAATTCACGACTTGGGTAAGGGCGCGTTTCTCTTAAAACATGACTTCACCTAAGGCGTTTCTTAAAGAAAGGACGCCCACCTTAGGGCGTTAATTCTTTTGGTTTGACCGACTTCCCCATTTGAGCTCTTGAAATTAACGCCCTTCCCAGGGGCGTGTTTTTGAAACGTGACTTTGATTGAGGCGTGTGTTTCATGTTTCAAATATGGGGAGTTTTTATTGCTAAATTTGGTTTTTGAGAAACGCCCTTGTGCAGGGCGTGTTTTTTGAGAAACGCCGTATGCGTAGGTCGTCAATTCTTAAATTAACGCCCTGACCTAAGGCGTGTTTCACCTTCTGGCTTCGCAGCCCTTTCCCCAGAGAGTCCTTGCTTCGTTAGACACCTGCTTTGAATGGGGCTCTTGCCCATTCTTATCCTTCCCTCTTTGGACTCTTACCCATGTTTATCTCCTCCAAATCCTATTTAATAGAGCTATTAGCTCTATTGTTAAGGTTGGATTCCTCTTCTTCCAGCCGCCCATTTTTCTCCCTCCCTCGGTTCTTCTTCTTCTTCTTTGTTCTCTTCTTCTGCGGTTTTGTTTTTGTTTGTTTTGTTTTGTTTTTTTTCTTCTTCTTTCTTCACAGGTTGCTGCTGCCGCTGGCTGAAGGAGGAACTCCTCTTATGCTTAATTTCGTCATCCCTTTTGAAGTGTTCTCCCCATCGAGCATTCAAAGCCAAAAGCAACAGGCTTCCTTTGTCCTTTATCTTCTTCTTTTATTATCATTGTTCATCTGCATGCATATTCATCCTTTTGTTATTAAACTTCAACTCAACTACGTTGAGATCTCCCCTAAGTGCAACTCTTGCACTCTTTCCCCCTTACTCATATTTTACATTTTCATTTCACATTCATGCATTCATCATAGCTCCCCACACCCTCTTTGCATAGGGGTTTAAGGGCAATCCCCTTAAGGTGTGTTCTTCACCATGATTTCATGCTCATCTTTATTTAGGATTTGATGCTACACACCATATTCTAATCCATATTTTTATTGGTGTTTGTCTTTTTTTGCAAGGGTAATTAATTGAAGAACTCTCTTCGTCGGCCGGCCGATTTGAAGAGAAAGGAAGCACTCACATCCCCGCGTTTCAAGAGGTATTTTGCGATCATCTCCCCATATTATTTTCCACTTGAGGCCCTCGCGTCTCTGGCGATCACAAACTCCCCTTGTGCACCTCGTGCATGTTTCATCTCCACTATTGTTTATTGATTATTGTCTTTTGTTCTTAATAATTTTCCTTAAGTGGATTTTTAAACGAATCTACAAATTGGCGATCACGGTGGGACATTGTGTTTTTCTTTCATTACCCCTTTCCCCTTAGGCACCCGCGCGTGCCATCTCCCCTATTGCACCCTCGGTGCGTCTCCCTTTTGTGCCCCTTGGGCACCCTCCATTGGTTTTACACTCTCCCCTAAGTGATTGGTCAGTTTGTTGATTTTTCTTTAAAAAATTTCCACTTATCTAAAATTCTTGATGAGCATGCTTATTTTATTGATTGCCATGATGCTGTGATTGAGTGTTAATATTGCTGGCCGTGAAGGTTTCCTGGAGAAAGTGAATTCACGCCTCTGGAAGAGGCGTTTTTATTGATTTAACGCCCTAACCAAGGGCGTCTTCTGAATATTTTACGCCCTCTGACAGGGCGTTTTCCAGCGTACTTCCGGGCTTTCTTGCTTTATATTGCTGCCTGTGAATTCACGCCCTACTACAGGGCGTCTTTTACTTGATTAGCGCCCCAAGTCAGGGCGTGTCTTTGGATTCGACGCCCTCTGGACAGGGCGTCCTTTTATGGATAGCGCCTAACCCTAAGGCGCGTTTTAATCTGCCCCTGCGCCCTTCAGGTTGATTCACGACAGTCACACCGTCGTGTCTTTTTTTATTAGCGCCCCCTGCCAGGGCGTGTTTTTACTGTGGGTTTCCAGAACCCTCCTCGTGGGTGAGTTTTCATGCTTATCTTTGTTGATTGATCATTATTGTGCTGTTTGGCCTAATTTCCCCTGTTGCATTCATATTTGCATTTGGTTTGGGAGACCTCCCCTCCTCTTCATTAGGAGCCACACACCCCCTTGGTGAAGGAACGACCCTCCATTGAGCATTCCGTCTCTTTGGATTGGAAATTCCTAAACCAAGCCTCCATAAGTCCCCGCACCCGTGGATTCCCTCACGGACGCCGGGCAGGTTGTACCCTTTTGAAGTCCCGAGTTAGTCGGCCTATACGTGGTGAGAGAGGGTTCTTAGTTGGCATTGGAGTTCAAATCTCATTTGAAACTAGGCTCCCCCCCCCCTTGTGTGAATCATTCAAAACTTTGCTAAAAATCATTAATTCACCAAGGTTTAAAACAATCAAAAATCACGGTAACCATTCCAACTTGTGTGCTTATTTGCATAATTATTGAGAATTTTTGATTATATAATGGCTTACCATGATAGAAACATGTTCAATTCAATTCATGAGGATGCACAACCTAGCACTTCATATCCTCAATTTCAACATGTTAATCAGCATTCTCACCATTCTTTCAAGGGACCACGTCCTTATTCTCATGGTCATACCCAACCCATGGGCAATGTCCATTCTCATGGTCCACCTACTCAATTTCAGGCCACTATTCCCTCGGGACCGTCTCCTCCCAATGACGAGAAGGTCGCTCGAATCATCCATGCATTAGATCATCTTACCCCTCAACAGATCCAAGCCCTTAAGGCTGCCGTTGAGGGTACATCTCATGCATCTCCCCCTCTTTCCAATTCTATACGGGTGGCCCATCACCTACCTCCTTCCAATTCTATTCGGGTGACCCATCACCCATCTCCCTCCAATTCTACACGGGTGGCCCATCACCCACCTCCTCCTTCCAATCATATTCGGGTAGCCCATTACCCATCTCCCCCTATTCATTCTACTCGGGTGGTCCGACACCCGCCTCCTTCTATTCCTCCTCCATCACGGCCCCGAGGCCCTTTTACTCCTTGCAATCCGGCCCGTCCGGGTTCTTTTACGGGTCATCCCGTCAACTCCCCTCCACGGCCTTTTTATGCGGCCCCTCCTCCTTCAAGGCCCTGCCAACCTCCTGTTGTTCATGTTACACCCCTCCAGCAAACTCTGCTCGATAAGATTACTTTGATGGAGGAACAAATAAAGAGGGTCACGGCTCCTCCTACTCCAGTCAATCCTCTCCATGCCGCTTTAGACGAAATTACAAAGATGGAGAATGAATGGAAAGACAGGATGGATGATTATGACTTCGGCATTCCAAGCGAGGAAGAGCCGGCAATTGAAAAATCTGAGGCAGCGTACGATGATGATGAAGCTCCGCAGGCACCCCTTCCGAGTTTCCTTAATTTCCCGCTCCCTCCACTTTCATTCGATGAACCTCCTGCTCAGGATGAAACCATCCCCGATCCAATCCCTATTTATGAGACTAACTGGTGTTACGATGATGGGTCGATACTCCAATCACCCACACCGCCACATTGTAAGTCTCCTCCTATCCCTGACACCGCATACATTACACCTCCTCCAGTTACACCATTAACCTCCGCAACACTGGCCTCCCCTAAACCTTCCGTTAAACCTCCACCAATTACACCTCCACTCCTTAAGCCATCTACCTCCACACCATTAGCCTCCATCGAACCCACCATTAAACCTTCCCCAATTAACCTCCCATTACCGCCACCTCGGCCTTCCATTATCCCTTTAAAACCCACTTTGCTTATTCCTCCACCATATAGCCTTACGCCTTTACCCATGGTTAGTCCTGAGCAGGATCCACCACTTTTTGCATCCGAGCTAATCCCAACTACTTCCGAGCAAGGGGAGAAGCTCGACGTGTTTGAATCTCCGCCCCCATTCACCCATTTGCCAACACCTTCCATTATAACTCCACCATTCACGGAGCCTCCCGCCTCCGCCTCACCTCCCTTTGTTACTCGGAAGGGGCGTGCTTCTGCAGCTATTTGTGCCGAAGATAAGCAAGAGCCGGGCAAGAAGACTTTGGCCACGACTGTGCCATTCAAAATTCAAGAATTCATTTGCCGAATGCCAATCCGGGTTATTGTGCCAATCACGGCCGAAGAAGTCAAGTCGCCGCCATGCCGGGCATTGATGCCGTTTAAGGGTCGGGCAGGGCACCCCTTGTTCCAATTTCCGAATTCCGAATTCATTACTCCTTACAAGGGGCGAGTGCCCATTTTGCTCAACTTTCCATATATACCACATTCAATGGGCAACACGACGCTCCCCGTTCCAACTCTCCAACTCCCTCACAATGTTGATCTTTGCCTTCAAAGGGGGTTGCCACTTATTGAAGCTTCTTTTATTGAGCCAATTGGCTACACACTTTCACTGCCGTGGAGGGGCAGTTATCTTGGCGCTAAGGGGCCATCTCCTATTTGTTCCATCTTCTATTCATCCATTTCCACCACCTTTTATTCATGGGCCATTCCAAGGGTTAAGAGGAGGATCTCACCTTCTCACCCTTCACATTCTTCATCTTTTTCGAATTTCATGCATTTTTCATTCATTCATTCATTCCATTCACTGCATTCATTACATCCATCATTTTGCATACATTTGCACCTCCTGCTTCCCGGGTTTCCCAACCCGTATCTTCCCCGCCTTCCGGCACCGCCGGATATTCCGCACTTCCCATCTTATTCATATTCATCTTTTTGTCCACTCCCCTTGGGGCATCGCGTTCCTTTTCCTGCTATCTCCCTGGAACCTCCAGAAATGTTATCCCTCCTCTTTGGGCATCTCGCCCTTTCTGATTCTATTCCTCCGGAACCTCCGGACTTTTCCCTCGGGCACGACGCCCCTTTCCACCTTCTCCCTCGATATTTTATCCCTCCGGAACCTCCGGATCTTTCACCCCTCTCTTTATCCATTGGGCATCGCGCCCCTTTCCACCTCATTTCTCCGGAACCTCCGGACCTTCTTGGGCATCGCGTCCCTCCTTCCATCATTCCTCCGGAACCTCCGGATTCTCCGTTTTATTCTCTCTATCATTTTCCAGGGCATCGCGTCCCTTTCCTTCTGATTCCTCCGGAACCTCCGGAACTTTCATTTTTCTTTCGATTTATCTTCTTGCTCCTCCGGGACTTCATATCTTTTATTCTCTTCTTCCTTCTCCGTCACCTCTTCCATCATCTTTTTCCCTATCTTTCCCCAGGGCATCACGTCCCTTCTTTCAATGTCCCACCAGAGCCTTCGGATTTCTCCTCTCATGATTTTCCTCCTCTGCCTCCGGACCCTCCGGATCCACCTCTTTCCATCTACCAATTTCTTCTTCTGATTCCTCCTAATTCTGGGTCTGACCCAACTTCTTCCACATCCACTGCCTTGGGCATCTGCCCTTTCTCCCATTGCTTTCGAGGCTTTAGTCCTCACTCCACCTCCTAATTTTCCGCTTCTTCTGTAGACTGTTTCATGTGATCAGGGTCTCCGAGCCTTAGCAAGGGAGTTCTAGCCCTCGCCTCTCTTCCTTTTTCTCCTTATTCGTCTGAGTCTGGTCTTGGCACCACTCCCTCTTGTTAAGCCACTTTCAAATCCTTTGCTTCCAATTCTTTTGACTGCCAAAGAGGACAAATCTCATGATGATCAAGATCGCTTCTCGCAAGGTAACATATTGACGTAAGTATGCATTTTAATGATATCATTTTCTCATTACTTCACGCATGATTTTCAAAATCAAGTGCTTCTTAACGAGATTAAGAGTGGTGTTTTAAACCTTTATCTTAAGCTTTTATTTAATTGAAATCATTCTCAAAAGAGTCTTTAGACTTTCTTTCGCAGCACCTTTGGTTAATAAGAACCCCGTGCTGGGAATTCGACATTCTCTCCCCGCTTGTTAAGGGCAACCCTTAGCTGGGCATTTCACACACTTCACGGCGTCCTTAGCCGGCTCTTTGGTTAGACACCGTTGCTACCTTGGCCATGCCATGAGTATTCCTGAAAGTTTTTTCTCTTCTTTACTCGGCCGAATGCAGGTGCAAGAGGTTGACGGATGAGATGACCAACCTTGGTAACCCCCAATACGAGAGGAGTCTCAAATAGGGGCAGTCCTGACCCAAACTAAACATGAGTTTTCATGATATACATTTCGTCAAAAGGGCTATTATGAAAAGCAAGTCAGAATTTCAATAAATTCAAAATTATGAATTATGGCATGACAAGAGTGGCAAAGTCCCCGCAGGAAAACCCTGGTCGTATGCATGTCAAGGGTCTAAAATCAAAGGCACAAAGCCCCGGCGCAACAGACTACCTCTTTGAGGGTTAACACCTTGGAAGGAATTCAAGTCCCGATATCTCCCATCCTGCACAAAGTTTATCCTCAATTATTCTTCTCTTCTCCCTCCAAGACTGAATGTTTCTCGGGTATGGCCTTGGTAGGGGCACCGTTGATCAAAGACGGTCGGTTATAGGGCGCCACCTTGCAATGCACGCCCAGCTTTGGGCAGTTTCCTTAGCGAAAAGGGAAGGAGCAAGGACCCCTAGCCAGTGGTTCAAAACACCCTTTGATGCTGCATTAGCTATGTCTAAACCAAAATCTCCAAAAAAAAAAAAATTTCAAATATTTCCAAAATCTCCACAAAAAAATTCAAATATTTTCCAAAATCTCCACAAAAAACTTGAATATTTTAAAAATCTCTGTAAAAATTCAAATATTTTCAAAACCCATAAAAATTTGCATATTCCAAAACCCATAAAAATTTGCATATTCCCAAAATCCAAAAATTTTGCATTGTATTTTCTGATGGTGTTTTGCAGGAACAGCTTTCCAAGGACCAGAAGCACGGGATGAGTCCTCTCTCCACTCATTGCTATCAATCTATTGATTCTTTCCCGATATTTTCATGACATGCCACCCAGGGGCATTTTGATTGTCATCTCCCTATTATATCTCCTGATTATCTCATGATTATTCATCTCCAAGTCTTTTTAAATTAACTCCTGCTAATTTCATCTGATCACTCCGCCGATGGGCATTATATCAGATCTTGATCATTCACCTCCAAATTTTGATTAGCCAAGTTGTCATCCTCATGACGAAACAACAAACAATAATGATTTGCAATACCATGATTTAACTTGTGCTATTCATGCCGTATACATGTTATTGGTGCTTTGATTCATGCTATGATTGCCATGCTTAAATGCCTTATTCATTGTTTGTTATACTTTTTATATCTTGGCTAATGAATTTTGAGCGCAGGATAAGAAGCTCTTGGTCCCATCGTCCGGGCATCATCATCCAAGCCCCACGGTGCCCGCACCTCATCTCTCAGTTCCCCCCATACTTATTGCTTCACCATCTCCCTGTATGCATTCTACTTATGTTACATATGTTACTAGATTACATCAAGGACCTTGTGACTTTGATAAATCTGGAATTTGAGTTCCCCTTCATCAAAAACGATGACGATTCCAGAGGCATCTTAGTCATACGGATAGGCCGTTGAGCCGTCCAAGACTGGGGACGATGGTTCCCTCTTTGCAAGTTGGTGCGCGGATAAACGGGCTTCGGCTTAGTATCAGCTCGCAGAATTGGTTTCTTGACCCAGTCTGGGCAGTTTAACAATATTATCCTTGATTATATTATATTTTTATTTGATTTATTTTTTCCTTTAGCCCAGCATGCATTCATGTAGGACTTTGAAACAATTGTTGAAAAATCATTCTGATAAGCTGGCTTTGAGAGTTGAATTGATCTTAATCTTTCCCGATATGAGATTTTCATTGCCGAATTGAGTCCTCAGTTCGTTTTGTCGCTGTTTTGGGTCTTTTCACGAGAGCTCCTTGTTTGGATTTTTATCATCTTATTGTCCAACTTTCCCCTTGATCCACCTTGGCTGCAGCACGTCCACATTGGCTGGTAACCGCTCCCCAATGGTGAAATCTACAGGTTTGTGACCTGGGGTACTTCCACCGCGCTGGAAGTTGATCATTTTATTTTATCTCCTTCGTGCACCGCGTGCACATCTCCCCCTTTTATCCAAACATTGTTGATTTCGTTGGATTTCCCGAGATTTGCTTCATCTCGTGCTTTTGATTTGATTCTCATCAAGTGATGTTGATTGCGTGTCTCATCACACCTTGGCATCTACTTTTCAGTTTGCTACGCTCCCTTGCAAAGCAGACGCCAAGGCGGGGCAGCTGTAGACACGCCAAAATTGACATTATTTTGAGTATATTTCATATCGCTCTGCGATGCCCCATTTGACCCTCAAATCAGCTTATTTGAGTGGTTTTCCCACTTTTCTTGAATTTCTCCTATTTTTCCCCATTTTATCTCATTTTCCTATTTTTTCGGATTTCTTGGGCATTTATCTCTATTTTCTGAATTCACGCCCTCATCAGGGGCGTGTTTTTGAAACACGCCCTGGTCTAGGGCGTTTCTTTCCCATTTTATCTATTTCTCCCCCATTTTATCTATTTTATGAATTTTATGAATTCACGACTTGGGTAAGGGCGCGTTTCTCTTAAAACATGACTTCACCTAAGGCGTTTCTTAAAGAAAGGACGCCCACCTTAGGGCGTTAATTCTTTTGGTTTGACCGACTTCCCCATTTGAGCTCTTGAAATTAACGCCCTTCCCAGGGGCGTGTTTTTGAAACGTGACTTTGATTGAGGCGTGTGTTTCATGTTTCAAATATGGGGAGTTTTTATTGCTAAATTTGGTTTTTGAGAAACGCCCTTGTGCAGGGCGTGTTTTTTGAGAAACGCCGTATGCGTAGGTCGTCAATTCTTAAATTAACGCCCTGACCTAAGGCGTGTTTCACCTTCTGGCTTCGCAGCCCTTTCCCCAGAGAGTCCTTGCTTCGTTAGACACCTGCTTTGAATGGGGCTCTTGCCCATTCTTATCCTTCCCTCTTTGGACTCTTACCCATGTTTATCTCCTCCAAATCCTATTTAATAGAGCTATTAGCTCTATTGTTAAGGTTGGATTCCTCTTCTTCCAGCCGCCCATTTTTCTCCCTCCCTCGGTTCTTCTTCTTCTTCTTTGTTCTCTTCTTCTGCGGTTTTGTTTTTGTTTGTTTTGTTTTGTTTTTTTTCTTCTTCTTTCTTCACAGGTTGCTGCTGCCGCTGGCTGAAGGAGGAACTCCTCTTATGCTTAATTTCGTCATCCCTTTTGAAGTGTTCTCCCCATCGAGCATTCAAAGCCAAAAGCAACAGGCTTCCTTTGTCCTTTATCTTCTTCTTTTATTATCATTGTTCATCTGCATGCATATTCATCCTTTTGTTATTAAACTTCAACTCAACTACGTTGAGATCTCCCCTAAGTGCAACTCTTGCACTCTTTCCCCCTTACTCATATTTTACATTTTCATTTCACATTCATGCATTCATCATAGCTCCCCACACCCTCTTTGCATAGGGGTTTAAGGGCAATCCCCTTAAGGTGTGTTCTTCACCATGATTTCATGCTCATCTTTATTTAGGATTTGATGCTACACACCATATTCTAATCCATATTTTTATTGGTGTTTGTCTTTTTTTGCAAGGGTAATTAATTGAAGAACTCTCTTCGTCGGCCGGCCGATTTGAAGAGAAAGGAAGCACTCACATCCCCGCGTTTCAAGAGGTATTTTGCGATCATCTCCCCATATTATTTTCCACTTGAGGCCCTCGCGTCTCTGGCGATCACAAACTCCCCTTGTGCACCTCGTGCATGTTTCATCTCCACTATTGTTTATTGATTATTGTCTTTTGTTCTTAATAATTTTCCTTAAGTGGATTTTTAAACGAATCTACAGGTCCCTCTTTGGACGCCAGCTCCTCGCCGGGGTGTCTCCTTCCTCCATGGGAAACGGATAATTGGTCAGCTCCAGGTGGTCACTCCCGACGTGGCAAAGGTCCCGCAGGGTCTTCTTGAAATCATCCTTCGCCACCGGAGGCAGCTTAGCCTGCGGTGCTGGCTTGGCCTCTCGAGCACTTTTGCGTGCGATCATGTATGCAGCCACTTCCTGTTCCTTGCCCTGCCTCAACCGGAGGAGGTGCTCTGGGTCGATATCAAGGACCGGCACCGGCTGCTGGCTCAGAAACCTCCTCTCGGCCCCATCCCAACAGTCGGTCCGGGATAATCAGTAGAAGGCTGTCCGGGCATTCCACCACTTCACGTACTCCGGGGTCACCCGCGGAATCCAACCCGGGGCTGGCACTCTGAAAGAAGCAGTGTCTGCCCGATGAAAGAAATCCCACC
Source organism: Amorphophallus konjac (assembly GCA_022559845.1). NCBI lineage: Eukaryota > Viridiplantae > Streptophyta > Magnoliopsida > Alismatales > Araceae > Amorphophallus > Amorphophallus konjac. Next base: position 27,032,062 of record CM040122.1, read on the forward strand.
AGGTTCGGGCAGTCTCAGCAGTGGGGCTCCCCCGAAGACTTCGCACCGGCAGATCAAAGCGAGCACTGTACGTCGGGATATGTTGATCATACCCGAAATTCCTGTCGAAGCGAAAGGGATAGTACGGTTCCAGCAGTATGTTGTCCCCCTTTCGGAAAGCCAGCACACTTGGATGAATGGACAGCGCCCAGGCTCTGAGCTCCGACTCCAACAACGGGCGGACCACGTTCTCCTGGCTGATCGGATGCACGTATGTTTCCACCTGGTCATCCCTGCACTCCCAGTTACTGTTTACCAATGGGCTTGAATGAGCAGCCAGGGTCCAGAAGTGAAGAGTGCCGGCAGCATCAAGGGGCACCGTCGTCAGCCTACCCCGGATGTCGTATAGTCGCATGGACGTCGAGGCTGACTCCACGCTCGTGAACTCCAGCATCCGTGGAACAAACCCCCAGCCTTGAATGGTGCGTGGGGCGAACTCTGGGAATAGGGAACAAACCCACGCATTGAAGAAATGCAGTGGACACACATACCACGCCTGTCGCGGGAACTGGTGAGCGTTGACATCCCCGAGCGCCTTGTAGATCAGACACAGAGTAGCTGGACATAGAGACAGCTTGACACCCCAGGCCATCTGGCAGGTTGGGTAGATCGCATCCGGCCGAATGACAGTCTCATCTCCATACGGCATGGCGAACGAGCACAGCCAGTAAGTCAGGAACGCTGCACAATGCGTCAGCAGGTCAACCCCTGCCGGATTGGGCCTGCTTCGGCACCCTCGGGAAGAGATCTTAACATCAGCCTTCGGCTTAGCACGCTTCTTGCTGGCGGCGGCAGTGCCTATGTGCGGGAAGTCTTTGTATTGTTTCAGGCCATCCTAGAAGTATTGCAGCCAGAAGGTCATGCGGACTCTCTTCCGATCTCCACGAGCGGGTTGCTTCCCGCCGTGCGCCAGCTGATACAGGTCTCGGTACGTCTTCATAAGATACCAATACGAATAGCCGAGGGAGTAGTAGCCATCCCCGTTGGTCTCGTCCTTGATCAGATCTGGGAGGCAGACTTCTTCATAAGGCTCCCCGTCAATAGGCAAGCCACTGAGTTGACTGAGACTCCACAAGTCCAATGAAGTCTCACCCTCTGCCGTATAAAAGGTATTAGTCTCTGCATTGAACACTTCAATCATCCCGCAGCAGAGGCCCCTGGAGATGGGGTAGCTATACCGGGAGGCATAGACATTGTGATAAACGCCATCCCGGATAAGGATTGGGGCGTAGTTGAACAGCACATATTCGGTGAATTCCATGCCCCCTTCCCGAAAGCTATGCGCATCCTTAAGCATGAGCTCCCCGAACCAGCCCAGCGCCAGTTCGTGCTTGAATCGCATGGCCAAGCAATCCAACAAGAAGGGTTATTCTCTGTACCCCCACTTTATTGGAGCCAGGAACAAACCGAACCGGGGACGTTCACCCTGGACCCGCCCGACAGGTGTGTCCCACCGAGCAGAGGTAAATTGAGGTGCTCGCACTAATTTGTCTTCTGCCGGCAGCACGGCTTCAAGTCCCAAGATGGGTTTCCATTCTCGAGCCTCTCCCATCATATACATCGGGATACTCCTCGGAACACTGTAGAGCAGGCTGTCCCGGGACCGCAGAATCGCTTGCTCGGCCTCCTTGACAACTCGGAAGTTCCGCCTCTCCTGGTGACTGAGATGCTTCAGAAAGTGGATGAGATGCCTGTCCTTCGGGTAGTCCTTCCAGTACTCCCCCATAGCCTGGTCAAAAGCCAGGCCGCCCTCGACCCGAGTAAGCCTACGGAAGTCCATCGTCACGGTATCGGATCCTGACAATCCGGCCAGTGCCGCTATCTCGGCATGCTCCCTGTCCAAGTCTTCCACGTTAAACCACGTAACCGCCGGCACTGGGGGTGGGGGAACGTGCTCGGCGCCAGAAGCAGCAGAAGCAGCAGAATCTCTCGGGGCAACCATCTTTCCGCAAGGTGCAAGGTACCTCAAGTAAGAACAAGATACAAATAAAGAAAAAGAAAGGAGGTTACGAAGGGGCTACGCTACAATTGAATTAAAAAGAATGCCAATAATTTCTGACGAAATTTTGGCAGAGTTTCCCCTAGGCCGGAGGCGTAAAGGAAAAACACTGGTGCACGTCCACAAGGAGTGACAGCCCCAACAAAGTCACGGTGTGCCCAAGGGCGACACCGGAGGTCCTCCGGTTGAAGAAGTCTTCTTCTCCCCTTCAGCGGCACACCCGATGCCTACCCTTCAGTGGCACACTCTGTGCCTCCCCTCAGTGGCACACCCAGGCCGAGCCCCTCAGCGGCACACCCGTGCCTACCCTTCAGCGGCACGCTCTGTGCCTCCCCTCAGCGGCACATGTTCTGTGCCTCCCTTCAGCGGCACACTCCGTGCCCACCCTTCAGTGGCACGCTCCGTGCCCACCCGTCAGCGGCACGCTCCGTGCCTACTCTTCAGCGGCACACCCCGTGCCTCCCTTCAGCGGCACACCCCGTGCCTCCCTTCAGCGGCACGCCCCGTGCCTCCCGTCAGCGGCACACTTGTGCCCTTTCTCCAGCGGCACACCCGTGCCCCCCTGCCTCCAGCGGCACACCTGTGCCCTCTCCCAGCGGCACACCTATGCCCTCGTCAGCGGCACGCCCCGACGCCTCCGCCTTATATAAAAAAAAAGAGAAGAAGAAGAAGGGACGAAGAAGAAGAAGAGAATAAGAAGAAGAGAAGAAGGAAGAGAAGAGGAAAGAGAAGAGGGAGACGGAGAGCCTAGGGCTCCATCATCCCCCCGAGCGGATAAAGAACATGAAGAAGAGGAGAAAGAAAAGGAAGAGAAAAAACGGAAGAGGAAGAGAAGAAGAGAGAAAAGGAGGAAGAGAAGAAGGAAGAAGAAGAAGAAAGAAGGAGAAGGAAGAAGGGGGGGCACAGTGGCCTCACCCAAGACGACGGCGAGCGGCGGTGGTCTCCGGCGGTGAAGGGGAGAAGAAGAAGAAGAGAGAGAGGGGGGGCGACGGTGGAAACCGAAGGGACACAGAGAGAGAGGGGGGATTTGAAAAGAGAAGTGGGGGGGAGTTTCGAACTCCCCCACCCCTTTTATAGCCGCCAAAAGAAAAAAAGAGAGAAAAAGGGAGAAGTAAAGAAAAAAAGGGAAACAAACGAACGAAAGAGAGAATAAAAAAGAAGAAAAAGGGAAAAAGGAGAAGAAAAAAGAGAAAAAAAAAAGAGAGAAAGAGAAAAAAAGAGGAAAAAAAGAGACAAAAAGGGAGAGAAGGAAAAAAAGAGAGAAAGAGAGAAAAAAAAGAGAGAATAAAGATGATAATAATAATAATGTAGTACATATATGATAGTAATACAATAAATACACAATAGAGATAACGATATCCACGTCATATGTCTTATGAACGTACGCCCAATAATGTACGTTAATTGCACAGACACACCGCGAGTACCGTCTGGCTCATCCTTCGCCCGCGCTGCCCGCAGGTGGGGGCATTTGTGGACGTATAAAATTGTACGTCCATATGTCCCACCAAGCCCTGCATTAATGCCAAAGTCAAAGGGAGAAGACTCGGGGAGACTGGCCATCCAGGGCTCCGGGGGAATACTATCGTCCGATATATCCCCGTATTTACACGGGCACATTAAATGACAGAGAAAACACAGGATATCCCTTCTGAAGTTATGCACTGCTATGGACCCACCCTCGGGTCCCTAACGGTGAAGAAATACCCCAAAAGAATGCGCAACTTAAGCCCCTGAATCAGGAGCTGGCGCCCCTTCCAATGGCACGCTCCAAACGGCCTTCAGCGGCACACTCCTCTGGTGCCTTCAGCGGCACACCCCTAAAGAGCCTCCAGCGGCACACCTGAACGGGCCCCCAGCGGCACACCCAAATAGCCGTTCAACGGCACACCCTTCGAATGCCCCAGCGGCACGCCCCTTGAAGTGGCCCAGTGGCACACTGCCAGTTGCCCCAGCGGCACGCCCCTTGAAGTGCCCCAGCGGCACACTGCCAGTTGCCCCAGCAGCACACCCTTTTTGGTGCCTTCCAGCGGCACACCCCTTGGGATCCCCCTCCAACGGCACGATAGTTGTGCCCTGTCAGCGGCACCATCGTCATGTCCTCCAGCGGCACAGGCGTTCTGCCCCCCTCAGCGGCACGACCCCTCAACCCCCAGCGGCACAGCGTTGAATCCCCTGAACGGCACGAACCGGCAGAAGACATAACGGTCACTAGAAAGGCCCTTTGGCCCGCAGCGTAGGCACCTCGATGCCAGCTAGCATCCGCCTCGGTGTCACCTTCTGGCTGGATGAGATGGATCCCCACCTGACAGAGACAAGATCCGGGTCAACCTCGGATGGCAGTGCCATCATGAGGCCCCTCGTCAACGGTCCACGTATAAAAGGCCTTCACAGAGAAAGAAAAAAAGGGAGGAGGCAAAGGCACCCGTTCGAAGAGAGCACCAGAAGAGAAGAAGGAAGAAAGAAGAGAAGAAGAAGGTAGAGGAGAGGGAAGAGAGAGAGTGTGTGTGCTATGTAGTGGAGAGGGAAGGAATGGCAGTGAAGGGGATGATCCCCTTCCTCATCCTAACCCTCCCCCCAAACTTTTCCTTTTTTCCCCTGTTCTCCTCTCCCGTTGGTTTAGATGTAATGCACCGCGTCTGGCCCTTGGGTCATGACCCTTGTCCCTTTTTTTTTTGTTTATCATGAATGAAACATCTTCTGGCTTTGCCTTCTTTCGTTGCATTTGTTGCTTTCTTCTTAGCATTGATATGTGAGTTTCATGCGTCTGCTCCCGGCCTTCCAGCCTCTGGCTCCACCTCACCTCCCATGGCACTGGCCTACCAGGTGGATGGGTTTTACCCTTGGCTTGACGGGGTAGAACTGGCCTCTTCCCCTTCCCGGGGCTTTCCTTAGTACAACAACCCTTGAGCCTTCGCTAGAACAGGTCTGTGGGGGGGGTCCACTTTCCATTGATACTTTGGAGCCTCACAATATCTAGAGCGCCCTCCTTGGCCCTCCTTCAGAGTCAGCAGTGTACACATATACACTCAAGCCTTCTAGTCATCAGCTCACTCAGGCCCTCCAGCGGCACGCCTCCCCCGGGGTGCCCAGCGGCACGCCCTTCCCGTTCGTTGGCTCAGCGGTACACCCTTCCTGTCCCTCTGCTTAGCGGCACACTCCCCTTTGCCTTCTGAGCAGTACACCCTCCCCATCCGTCTGCCTGGCGGTACACTCCCCTCTTGTTTGCCCAGCGGCACACCCTTGAACCGCCAGCCCGACACACCTTGGCTATCATTTCCCCGGTGTACTCATGGTTTGCACTAGTCTACTGGTTTCTCGTTCAGCGTTTTCTCCGAGTTTTCCGAAGTTTTCACAAAGGTGGTTGCTTAGGCACACACCTCAGTTGTTGGTTCATGTCACTCCCTGTGGGCATGTCCCTTGTATTCCCTTACCGTCCGGGTCAAGGGAAGATGCTGCCGAATTTATATCAGAAATAACAATATGTTAAAAGACAAAAGGAAGCAGCAAACAAATAAAATCAACAACAGTAAGACATTCTAATCAACTGGAGGAATTATGCAGAGCTCCAGGAACTGGCTGAATAAGACTCAAAGGACCGCACTATCGAACGTGAATTGGGATTCAATCATATAACGAAAAGGCGAAAGTTGAACCTCCGAGGCTCCATCAGACCTGCATAAGCAAGGGCTCTCTCTCTCTCTTGAACTCTGCTCCATACAGCTAAGCTATGTCCTGACCACTTTGATTCTTCACCTCCCTCGACCCTCCAGCGATACACTCATGAACCCTCCAGCGGTACAGTCCCTTCGACCCTCCAGCGGTACACCCCTGCACCCTCCAGCGGTACACTTCCCATCCTCACGCAATACACTCTTCAGTCCCCTAGCTCCCCAGCGACACACCCCTGCACCCTCCAGCGGTACACTTCCCATCCTCAAGCAATACACTCTTCAGTCCTTCAGCGACACACTCCTAGTTCCCCAGCGACACACCCCTAGCTCCTCAGCGGTACACTCCATCATTCCTCTGGCAAATGTATGTAAAAAAAATGTGTATATAATAAAAGGGATAATAAATTATAATAATAATGAAAGAAAAGGGAAAGGGAGTAATGTTAATCGACAAACAGTAATGACAAATGGCACTCGAAGCAACCCGCGAACATAATGGTATGGCCCTCGTCTCCCCTCCTTGGATTCTGAACCCGGGAATATTAATGGTGCCCTCGCAGGCCGGGCTTCACCCTCGGGAGCCGTTCCTCCCGTCATGGTCACTGCCTTATCTCGCCCCGGGCCAATATCTCACCAAGGTTCCCCCCCCTTTCTCGCCGGGACCTGAGCCCCCACTTTGCATTAAAATTACCATCCCTTGGCAGACATTTGCACGGATTCATCCCCCGTCACCGTCTTGTTTTCCGCACTGACTTCTGTTCAGACATGGAATGGTCCATCGGTGACCGACATAATTTGAGTGTTCATGCCCTCACCACGGGCTCACCGCATAGCACTGCTACCCTTTTTTCCTTCCTGTATCAATCAGTATTCCTTTCGACCTTGGAGCCCTCATTTCCGGTAATTAATCAAGGGTATTCCCCTCTCCGAGGGGATGTAAATGACGTTGTGACCTTTACGGCACAACGGGTCTCAGTCCCGACCCGAACTACACAATCGTCTGATTAGTCAGATCGAGCGCACCATGGGCTTCCATGAAGCCCGAATAAATCGTCACTTTGTGACCGGCACGCCCACGCACCTAAACAAACGAACAATGTAATAAACGAATAAGAAGTGCATCCACACCTACCCGGTGAGTTCATCTTCCACGACGACATTCAGCCGACCACCTTTGTGTCACCAACCACCCACCCCTATCAGTCCGCTCCGCCTACGGACTCATGTCCACTACCTCCCCCGGAGCCCAACCATGTGGCCCTAGCCACTTCTCCGATGCGTGTCCTTCACATTCCCCTACCCTAGAGGACACACATACCGAGGATGTCCCACCCATGCTTATTCTAGTGGATTATGAGGCTGACCAAGAGTTGGTCGAGGAGTACCACGCTGATGTTTTTGGGCGAGACAGTGAGCCAATAGAGGGACAGGGGCTGTCAGTCACCCCACTCTCACCGGTCATCCCGGACCTGTCTATCTTGCCCACTTTGTCCTCGGTGGACCCCGCCATCCCATTTATACCCGTCTCTCCTACGGTAGCGCAGCCACTAGTGACTACCGTACCACTGTCGACACCCTATGTTGACACGGTATGGTTTGATTTCTGCCATGCGTACGAGAAATAGTCTCTGGACTTCATTATTATCGTGCTTTACACTAGACGTCCGGATTACATTCCTGTCACCCATCCCCTAATCCTCCCACACTTTCATACCCGAGGACGAGTCTTCTCGAACCGGAGACGGTTGACGTGGGATGAAACTCATGGCATTAAGTTGTGGGTTAGTCTTTCTTTACACGTAGTGTATGTAGACGGTGACCGTCTGACCATCATCCTTACCGAGTCTTCCTTCGTGTGTCCCTTGTGTTGTGTCTCTTTGTCGTCAGTCATAGTAATACTAAGAGTGTTCAAGTTTGCCTAGGGTCATGTGTGTGAGTCTGTGCTTCATTGTTTGTTCAGCTTGTTAGGAGTCTGCATGCGTCTTGTGCAAGCTCATTGATGTCAGTCCCTTCTGAGTGAGAGGCGAGTGGACTCGCTCGAGGAGTATGGGATCAGCTCTACATCTATGCCCCGGATCTAGTCACCTATAGGGACCCAGCAGTGATTCCTAGTGAGTCTTCGAGCCGTCTCCTCCCTTTGAGAGTGACCCCACCCGGAGTGTCCACCTCCAGTCTCGTTCCCACAGCAGCTTGTGCATATCGAGTATATACGGAATGAGTAGGTGACGATCACTTGGAGTGGAACATACCCGCGCTACCAGGTACGGTGACAGATTCGTCAAAGTTATTCGAGCAACAGCACCCCTTACTAGACGGGGTCGAGTTCCTCCCACCTGGGGAGAATTGATGGGGGCATCAAAGGCTAATGGGTTGTATTAGTGTGTATTGGCTTGTATTAGTGTGTCTTATGATTTGTATTGGCTTGTAATTGTGTATTTTTTGATTTTTTTTTCATTTGGGATCCTTTGTAAGGCTTTTAATAGGTCATTGGGCCACATTCCATGAAGAGTCTATGACTAGGTTTCTTTATTTAGGTCCATTAAGGGGGGTTTGTTCATATTGGACCATTAGGCTTCCTAATGGACCTTTAAAGCACCCCAAGTGGGCTTCTCCCTCTCATGGGCCACCTAAGTTTGGAAGGCCCATAGGCTATACATGGGTTCATGGACCTTTGTTGGTTGGCCTTGGACCACTTGGCCCAAGAATGGCCCATGAAGGGGGCGCCCCCTTCTTTGTCTTATTAGGCTAAGTTAGGTGAAGTTGATTAGAATATGTGAAATGTGTTTTGACCACATGGGAGAAATACTTTCTCCTATCCCCTTAGTGCCCCTTCCAACCCTAGATCTGAGAGCATTTTGAGTCATTTTTTATTTTATATAAATACTTGTATTTCCACATTTTAGAGAATTAATGTGAAGAAAAAAAATTGTGTGCATTGGAGCAAATCTGCGCCCCCTCCTCTCTCTCCCTGGTTCCTTCTTCCTCCTTCAACATTTCAGGGTATAGACCCCTTCTATCTTAGCCCCTCTACCTCTGGTTTCTATCTCTGCCGCCGCCGTTCGTGCCGCCATCGAGCCGCCGCGAAGCAAGATCCGAAGTGCTGTCCAAGGTTCTGTTTTGCTAGATAGAGGGTTACTCCGAGACATTTAGCTCCCAACTCCTACATCTTCTGGAGCTAAGATTTTCAGGGTGAGTTCTAAAGGTCATCACCACAACCCAAAAAAATTAAAAAAAATTCCAGCCCCCGTTTTATATTTTTTCATTTTCGTGCTTCCCAATCCACCAGATCTGCCAGTTCCATGTCCAGTTTCACAGCAGCCCTGAGTTTCACCCTTTTGATCCCCTTCTTAATTTTGGCTTGAATCCCCAATTTTACTGGAGGTTCTGTCCACCATCCCCATCCTCCATAAATTTTCGTCGAATTTTAAAATCCCTCTAACTATTTTTAGAAATTGTGTCTTTCTCCAAAATTCAGTTATGTTCCTATTGTCCAGATCTGATCACCCAGTGATATAAAATACTTTTCCCCAGTCAAATCTCCACCAAACCTTTCATAAAATATATTCATGTTTTCCTCTCTTCGCCCTCTACCACTTTCATGAAGAGCTCAACAGCTGAATAAGAGGTCTACAATGCGGTCAACGCCAACTCTCAGGAAAAAGTACTTCTGTCATGAGATTTCGGATTCTGTCAGCCAGCAGATTGAAAATTCGGCTAAGACCAGATCTGGGATATCCAATTTTTTCTCTCTGGCCATAGATCGAAGAATTTTGAGTTAGATTTCCAACGGCGCCAGTCTCGCATCGATCCGACGTCGGGGCCGATTGTAACATCAGTTTTCGTCGGGACGCGCAGGTCTAAAATAGAATTCAGATCCGTGGGCAGCAACTCCAACTCGCACCGATCGGAGCCTCCTCGCCTTCCGCGAGGTGAACCAGCGTGCCGCCTTCCCAGGGAGCGCCTGATGCGGGACGGACACGCGACCTAGGACTCTAGCTCGCGATCGTCCCTATGAGAGGGAAATGCTGGACCATGCGCGGTTGAGAAATCGACAGTGAGTCTTGGGTATCGACTTTTCCGCGTTAACTCGGGTCGAGTCACGGGACGGTCACTCACTCTCGCTCTCGCGGCGGTGTTAAAATGATAACAAGCTAGATAATCTATCACTTATGCAGCGGCATATACAAAAATATGCGAGTAAAGTAATGCCTACGAGGAGGTTAGCGAGTGTACCTCCACGCTTCGGGCGTGGGGAAGACGTTACCAGCCAAGTACGGTAACTCCCGGTAACAACGGTAAAAGTTAATTACAACAGTGAATTTTATTGCCCACTCCACGCAAGAAGGTAAAGGGCTACAAGTGGGGCCCGGGAGGACCAACCCTGGGTTGACGGGCAGTAATTTGGAGGTGCGTACGGTACGAACTCGGCCTGCTGGTCTGACTCGGCACTATTCCAACTCGGTGCTGCGCCAACTCGGTGGCTGACTCACTTGACAGCAAGCAACGGTTTCCAAAGGAACGTCGCCTTCCTAAGATCTTCTGGAGGCGCTGCTTGGCTGGGACGATGGCAGGACGTCCCTGAATGATTTCCTGAAGTGGCAGCTCCTGAAGTTGATTTTTGATATTTATTTCTGAATTTCTCCTGGGCTGTACTTTCGGACCTGCATAGGGAAGAGATCTGTAGGCCTCGGCGACACGAATTACGAAGATCAGATCTGGAGGCCGATCGAGGCGTGGCTAGTACCGTTAGAAAGAGCACTCATAGATCTACAACATATAAGTTTGACAGCTCCATCCACTTAACGGATTGAAAATGAATAGGACTGTAACACTATTTTTGTTTCTGACTCGGACTGACAGACACACAGGGCACAAGGGATCTGCCTGAAACTAACTTTTGAACGAGAGTCAAATGAATTTTCTAGAGTCCACGAAAATTATGGTGGAAGAAGATATATGTGTGGAACACTGAGTAATTTTTTGGGATTTTTTGAAAATTTGTAAGGGGGTGGGGAAAATGCGACAAGGTGACTCTGTCCCGTAGATCTGTAAAATGGTAGATTACTGAGAGGACAAATAAAAATATGGAAAAAATACCTAATGACTTCCAAATGACACGAAATTTGAACTGGAGATTAGGAGAGATGGACAGAACAAACCTCCAAAATTGGGGCTAGAACAAACTACAAGAAGAAAAGATAAAAATCCGGAGGTGAGGTTCTATCCTGATTTGAACAGAACTCCGATGTAGCGGCGGTGGCGGCGCGATGGCGGCACGAACGGCGGCGGCGGAGGCAGAGAGTGAACTCAGAGGGGCTAAGGAGAATATAGGAGAGGGTTTCACACCCTATAGGGCTGGAGGAAGAAGAAGAGAACCAGAGAGAGAGGAGAGAGGGCACACCCTTCTTGCTTCAAGTAATTTTCACACAATTTCTTCATTAAATCTCTAATGACACTATACATAGGCTTATATAGAGAATGGCAGGGGGTGGGGGGCTGGGAATTTCGTGGGAAAGAGGACATTTTCTTCCCCCATGTGGTCAAAAACTCAAAATAAATAAATTACATATGGAGGGGACACTCCTTTGAAAGGAATGAAGGCATCTTGGACTTTTAAACCCCTTTGTCACCTTTGAATGTCAAACCATCTAGAAGTCCACCTAGGACTTTGACCAGCCCCACATGGACCCCTATGACTTAGGTGTACCAATGGGAAAGAAGTGAGGGCCCCCTTGCTGGACCTACTGATATTTTACACAAAAATCCAAACTATCCAAGGGAATGACACATTGACTTATAAAGCCTTACAATTGCACATATACTTTCCCAAGGATATAAAAGTAAATAAAAGGACTCAAATGTAAAATAAAAAGTCAGTGCTCGACGTCGATTCCCATCAGCGCCCCTCCGGACGTCCCCGTCACAGCGATGCCTCTCCGGGCCCACATGGCCCCACTGACCAGCACATGGGTCCCACGATCGTGAGTACGCGTGCCGCCGAAGCTACACAAGAAGCTACCCGTCAACCCGAACCCGCTACTCCCGGGTCCCGCTGTGTCGCCCTTTACTTCCCTACGTGGAGTGGGTAGTAAATCATTGCTGTAATTTAATTAATTATTATTCCGAGAGTACGAGATCGGCCGGGATCGTCTTCCCCACGCCAGGCGCGTGGAGGTATCGTGTTTGCTCCATTACTCGGCATTTGCTATTCTTGTATATGCTTTTATATGCCGCTGCTAGAGAGCATGTGTTAGGGCCATTAGCTCGATATATTTATTTCACCGTTGCTGTGAGAGAGAGCGAGACCGTCCCGTGACCCGTTCCGGACACGAATTGATGAGTTGACCACCCTAGCTCACTGCCGATTTCTCAACCATGCACGTCCGTACGCTTCCCTCGTTAGGGGCGATCGCGAGCTTGCTTAGAGTCCAAGGGTCGCATATCCGATTGGAGTCGAGTCGTGTGTCCGTCCCGCATCACCCTCCCCCCCTCCGGTTCCCCCCTCCGCCCCCTGCGGCTCCCCCCCTGCGCAGCCCACTCCCCCCCTCCCCCTGTAGCCCCCTCCCTCGCAGCCCCCTCCGGTGGCTCCCCCCTCCGGTGGCTCCCCCCTCCCCCTCCCTCCGGTTACCCCCCTCCGGTCCGGTTCCCCCCCTCCTCCCCCTCCCCTCCGGTTCCCCCCTCCGCCCCCTGCGGCCCCCTCCCTCGCAGCCATCTCCGGCGGCTCCCCCCTCCCCTCCCCCTCCGGCGGCTCCCCCTGCAGCCCCCTGCCAAACAGGTATATATAATTTTTAAATTTTATAAAATTTTTACCAAACGAGTGTGAACCGTTTACGTCACTTTCAAAAATTGAGTAAAAAATTGACATGACATAAAGTTTAAGAGAGAAATAGTTTTAAAGAAAAAATTGCTTCCAAACACCCTATAAGTTCACGTAATTTATTTTCCATTAGCGTTAACTCACTCAAAATCTTGATTTTCAAAACATAAGAATTTTTCCAACTTGTTTAAAAGAAACATTTCCTCCCCGTGGGATCGACCCGTACTTACCACTCTACTTAGATTTTATATCTTTTTAGTGAGTGAGTCCGGTTATTTTTGAAATTGTGACACGACTTTTAAACGACGAGTTTTGTGCGTATCAGCGGCCATAACATTCAAACCCTCAAACTTTCCTAATTGCATCTATATCCTAGCCTAATAAAACAAACCCACCAACCCACTATTTGACTTGTGGGTTTAATAAAATTAAAATATAGTAACTTTTGACTTATAACTAGTCTAATAAGACAAGAGTAAATATACATGTACTAATACATGTATTTTACACACAATACACACGCAATACATAAATACGTGACGTCGAGTCTTTAGGCAGCCGAATCTCCGAGCCACAAGCTCGGTGCGGCGGTGCGGCGGTGCGGCGTCCGGTAGTGGGCCCGGTGTCCCCACCAGTTGGCTTCTCAGACGGGCTGAGGGCGTGGGACGTGGGTGGGACGCGTAGGGCGCCGTGGTGGTGAGACGCATGTGGGGGCCGGCGGGCTCGCCGGTGAGCTCTGATACGGAGGAGGAGGGCGCCGGGGTGGGGGACCGCGAGCTCACTGGTGAGGGAGAGGTTGACAGGCGATGGCTACGGGGGAGGAGGGCGTCACAGTGGGAGCCGGTGGGCTCGCCGGTGAGGGCGAGGATGACAGGCGATGGCGGCGGCGATGGGCGCAGGTGGAGTGGGCGACGACGCCTGGCGATGGGTGCAGGTGGAGGGGGCGACAATGGCTGGCGATGGCGGCTGCGTGGGCTGCAGGTGGAGGAGGAGGGCGCCACTATGGGGGGCCGGCGGGCTCGAAGCGGGCGGCTGCGATGGCCGCAGGTGGAGGAGAAGGGCGCCGGGCAGCAAGGTTGGGGAAGGCCGTTTCGGCCGTGGGGAGATTTGAAGGGGGCACGTTCGACGATGCCCCCTTGCGAACTCCCTTTTTTTTTAATTCTCTCTTACAGCCGAGAGAAGAAGGATCATTTTTTTTCACTCTGCCTTCCTCTCTGTCGTCTCTCCTTCTCTTTCACTTTTTTTCAACTCTCTCTCAACTGAGAGAAGCAGGTCTCTTTTGCTGATTTTGAAATTTTTTTCTTACGTACCGAAGTCGATCACGTTGTGGAGGGGAACGACGAAGACGTCGGGGATGACGGAGATGCCGTTCTTGTGCTCTGATACCAAATTTGACGCAGACGATGGCGTGGAAGCGATCATCGACACTCTGACAACACGAACGGGACAGTGGATAGCACGGGAAGGGGATAGATACTGTCTAGCGCAGCTCGGCCTCTCGCCGGACAATCACTCGGATCTCACGGGGAGTTTGGAGAGAAGGAAAGTAACAAGAGAAAGCTCTCATTCATTCATGATTTTTGATTGAACAAAATGATACAACTAGCCTCCCTTATATAAGGGTTGGCCAAAATACATCAGGACACAAATAACCTTAGACAATTCAACTAATAACCTTCAAATCCTTTGATTATTGGCCTAATAAGACAAAAGCCCACTAAGGGACTAATGAACTAATGCCTCTAAAAGATAAAGGTCTAATAAGCTAAATAGTAAATGGCCCCAATACAACCACAATGGGCTAAAAGACACTAAATCACACATATAGCCCAATACACACAATACAATCAAATGGGCTGAAATAAAATATAGAGAAAAGTGGAAATGGGCCTCAGGACGTCTAGTCTCCTAGCCACAAGCTCGGTGGTGTCGGGGCAATACGGCATCGGCTCCGTGTGACTGGTCCGGTGTCCCCACCACCCGTTCCTCCATTTCGACCTCCGCTCACAGACTGCAACCCCCCACACTAGTGCCACCCTACTCCTTGACGACTCCCCCCCCTCCCCAAGCACTACCCCTCCACCCCCGATGATCGTACCACTCCCCTTCAACACCCACATCTCCTCCTGCCACTTCCTATGCAAGCAACCCCCCCCCCACCCTGCACTGACAACGGCTCCCCATTCCTCCCCTTCGGCCTCCCCTTACCAGCTTGCACAGACAAGCCCCCCTCCTCCATGGTGCCACCCCACCCCTCGACGGCTCCCACCCTTCTCAAGCACTCCCCCTCCACCCCTCGGTGGCCAATGCTCTCCTCCAGCACCCACCTCTCCTCTCGCCTCTTCGCTCTTGCAAGTCGCAACCTTCTTACACATCTTCCTAGCTTCGATCTTCTCCTTCCTCTCTTTGCGCAACCCTTGTCCTCTCACTCTGCCTACTTCCCACCCTCCCCTCTCTTATGACGCCTGTTGCCCACCATCTTGCCTCGTTCCCCCTCTCCTATCCCATCCTAGATCCTTCACCACCATTCCCCACCCCTCAACCCCTAGTTTGGATCAACTTGCTCTCAGGAGCCGTCGATAACCTAACACACCCCTCCCGTACCTCCCCTTCTCTCGGGGCATGGCTACCAAGACCATCCTCCGATTGTGGTTCACGACAGTGCAATCTTCATCATCAACCTGGGTTGGCAACAAGACCCCGACTCTGTCCTTCCCTCCCATGCCCCTGTGATGGCCAACGCCCCCCCCCCCCCCTCTCCCCCCACCTCCCTTCATTGAGACTCCATCCTCCCCCCCCCCCCTCATCCCTTCATTTACAATGCCGGTCTATACTCTCATGTCCTCCATACCGTCAACAACCCCTCTACCTCCCTACGACTACCTTGCTGTCTTCTTGCTCTTGTACTACCGCCATCCCCACCACCTCACTCCTTGGTAGCCCCACCCTCCATGCACCTTGCATTAACCAAGTGATGATTATGAAAAAAACACACACACATTGAAAAGTATATGCCAAACAGATTGACACCAGTTTTGAAAACTATGTCACTTTTGACAATCAGAGATTTATCAATTTACCTCATTTTAAGATTTGAGTCAAAAATTGACATGACACGTTTTACGTAGAAAGAGCTCTTAAGGAAAAAGAGCTCTCAAATATGGGCAACTTTGATAACCAAATAAAGGTCAATTGTAATCTTTAACCAAATTTGATAACAAAATTATCATACCTAAGATCGATTAAGGTTAAAACCTTTATTATGAGATTAACTCGTTATATCCTCTCACATAAAATGCCCCGACTCCGGTTAAGATAAATTACCACATTAAAAATATAAAAAATTAAAAAATAATCCACCGAGACCCACCTAAGTTAATTTATTCTACCACGTTATCAAGGTAGCCACACACATGATTCATGTGGTTAGCAACCTACCCTAACACCATATTCCAATGTTTTCATGATCTGTTGTATGAATAGGATCGTTTCAGTCCGCAGGATCTCAGATTCCCTCCAATTCCTACGGACAACAACTTGACAAATTAACTAGGCATCTGCCGAGAACAGTCAGAACTTTACCCGCTGCAAGCCTGCAACCAACGCAAGCTGTGACTTTTGTCACCTTGTAGCCACTCATGGGGGCTCTCACCATGACCCCGCTGATGTGGGGACTACGCATCACATGGTCCGTGCAGTCCCAATCGAGAGAGCCGTGTCGAGTGTACCCGAAAAGGAAGACAATTTTGATGATAAAAAAGCGCAACAGATCATGATACTTACAAGCTTAAGCTCGCTCGACAGGGTACAACTACATTTGCACGATTCAGATGGCAGAACCGCACACTCCACGCCTACAGACTTCAGACCCGCCAAAGGCCACCACCCATCTGATCTCTCCCGCTCGCAGAGGCATAAATCCTCCACGAGGACCCCCAGGTAGGAGAGTCTCTCTCTCTCTCTCCACAACAGGATACATCATAACTGCACAGCCACGCACATCGGCGTTCAGACTTCAGACCCGTCAAAAAAGCTAAGATTCTCAATGGCCTCCCTCTCTCTCTACCTGACAGGAAACCTTAATGGGGGCCGCCGATGTGATCGAGGCTCTCGGAGACGGCCCGCATCCTCGGCCGCAAGTCCGGGTCGGTCTCGGTGCAGCCCAGCGCGATGTGGAAGACGGCGAGCACCTGCTTCTTGGCGTACACCTCGTGCAGCAACGACGGGTCGACGATCTCCGACAGAGCGCGCTCCTCCTTGAAGGCGGTGCGCACGAAGCTCTCCAGGTCCATGTTGTCGTGCTCCGGCCGCACGCCCGGCAGCCTCCCCGTGAGCGCCTCCAGCAGCACGATGCCGAAGGAGTAGACGTCGCACTTCTGGGTCAGTCCGGCGCCGGTCAGGCGGGCTTCCGGCGCCAGGTAGCTCGAGGAGGGGGAGTTGGTGGAGAGCTTGGGGCCGTTGATGCCGGGTGCCACCAGGTGGGCGGAGCCGGAGCTGAGCTTCCTTGCCGTGGAGTGGGAGGAGGACCTGTGGGTGGCGGCCATGAGGCGAGTGAGGCCGAAGCCGGAGATGTAGGGGTGGAGGTCGTCGTCGAGGAGGATCTTGGAGGACTTGACGTTGCCGTGGACGTACTTCCGGGGGCTGCACTCGTGGATGTAGGCCAGACCCCTGGCGGCGCCCTGAGCGATCTTTAGCCGCGCCGCCCAGTGCAGAGGCGGCTGCGACGGATTCAGAGATCCCCCTGCAGATTCCAAACTTGTTTATTAAAGAACAAACAAAGATACATCAAGCTAGAAAACAGATCATCCCATGTGTTCTGTGATACTAACGCTTGCTGGCTAATCTTCTGTTCAGAAGAAGCGCAGAAACCTGTTCCTTGACAAGAACAGGGCCATTACATGGCGGTGGCATTGGACCTACGCCATGAAAGAGCAAGGCAGAAGGTAACGCATGGATTTTCAATCATTCAAAGATGAAAACTTCCGCCCGCAGACATGGAAAACGACGGACATAGGAACTACAAAATCGATTAAAAAGTTTCTATTTTCTCCCGAATTCTACATATTATTCTGTACCGGAGGGGGATCATCCTTTATTAATGCAATTAAACGAGGCTGCAGCCGGCAGCTTGGTTAAAACTCCGCAGAGGACCCACAATTAATGCCATGACCAAATCCACAGTGCTCTCTGTTCGCTCCAGTTCTGTGAATACGGGAAGAGCATCCCAATGTTGAGGAAAGCTACGTTTCCTAACCTGAGCAGTGAGCACCAGGAGACGCCGGGCAAAATGATGTCCCGAGGAGTACACCGGTGACTGCCGACAGGACCTGTTCCCGGCGACAACTACGCACAGCCCTCTGGAAGATTAAACCCGACCTAACACTCCAAACTTCGGCAACGCCACGGAAGAACATGAGAAACAGAGAGAAAGAGGGGAAAGGTTCCAATCTTTACCGTGTAATGCAGCGTGGAGGGTGCCATTGGAGACGTAGTCGTAGACGAGGAGCTTCTCGTCGGGGGCGTAGTAGTACGCCCTCAGCCCGACGACGTTGGGGTGCCTCACCCGGCCGATGGCCATGGCCTCCGACTCGAACTCCCTCCGCCGCCGCCACGCCCCCTCGCCCCCGCCGCCCTCCTCCGCCTCGCTCAACCTCCGCACGGCCACCGCCGAGCCCCTCCCAACCACCACCTTGTACACGATCCCGCTCCGGCTCTTCCCCACCACGTACGCTGACGCCCGCAGCAGCTCCTCCAGCTCCAGGCCGAACCCCTCGTCAACTGGCACGAACAGCTCCCCGCTCTGCCCCTCCCACCTCTCCTCCCCTCTCTTCTCCTTCCCCATCTTGTCCGCCCCGCCGCCGCGTCCTCGGCGGCACCGCCAGTGGAGGAGGAGGACCGACCCGACCGCTGCCAGCAGCACGCCGGAGAGGATCGGCACCGTCGCCGGCTTCCTCTTCTTCGGCGGCTGCTCGCTCTCGGGGGGGCCGGGGATGGGGAAGCTGGGGTTGGGGCTCAGGTTGGTATTCGCCTCAGGAATCCGGGGATCACTGTCAGGGAGGTCGCAGGGGCTCTTGAGCGGGAACCCGCAGAGGCCGGGGTTCCCGGCGAAGGCGGTCGGCCCCTGGTTGAGCAGAGACCCCGTCTGGGGGATCTCCCCGGAGAGGTTGTTCTGCCGGAGGTCGAGGCTAACCGCCACCGGGAGGCTCCCGTACGCCGCCGGTATCCTGCCGGAGATCCCATTATACGAGAGGTTAAGAACGCCGGTGAGCTTGGGAAGGGACGCAATGGAGGGCGGGAGGGAGCCATTGAGGTGGTTGGAGGACAGGTCGAGGTGGGCGAGGCTCTGCAGCGAACCGATCTCCGCGGGGATCGAGCCGGAGAGGTTGTTGTAGGAGAGGTCCAGCGAGACCAGCGCCGAGAGGGCGCCTATCTGAGCAGGGATCGGGCCGGAGAGGTTGTTGCTGGGGAGCGACAGGTTCTGGAGAGAGGAGAGCAGGCCGAGCTCAGAGGGGAGGTAGCCGCGGAGGCCGCAGCCAGGTAGGGCGAGGCCGACGACCCGGCCGCGCCGGCAAGTGACGCCACCCCAGTAGCAGGGGCTGCGGTCGGTGTCGACCCAGTTCGCCAAAGACCTGGAAGGATCAAGCGAAATGGCGGATTTGAAGGCGAGCAGCGACAGGCCATCCGTTGTGAGAGCCGCAGCAGGTGGCACTAAGCAGCAGCAGTAGTAGCACAGCAAAAGAAGAAGATAAGAGAAGCTGGGCAGAGGGAGCAGCCGCGATGCCTCCACCATTGCATCTGCTAACTAGGGTTGCCCCTTCCTCTTTATCTGAAGGAGAGACCCGCCATTGACGCAACAAGGAGTTGCAGATAGAGAAGGGAAGCGGGGGGGAGCTTTCGCCGGGGTGGGTGCTGTTGCCGAGGTGGGGGAGTGGAGGGGAGGGGGTTTGAAAGAAAGATCCGAGTGACCCCGTTTCCCTCTCATAACTCGGCTACCCACCAATTCGCCGTAAACCAGTGTTTCTCTCGTACGCACTCCGGAAGCGGAGCCACTTTTAATCAGGGCCGCAACATCGCAATCAGACGGCTGAGCCTTGCATTCTCCAAGTTCCTTGTCCCCGATCTGGGGCCTCTCGGCTGGGTGAGGGCAAAATGGGCCCTTTCCTGTTCTCCTTATCGGGGCTGCGTCTCCCCCAACCCCTTTCCCACGCGGTGCTTCGGGTTTGATGACACCGGAGGCAGTTGCCTGTCTCTTGCAAGCTCAGAGGCCCCACAATTTATTTTTCTGACAATATTGTTGTCTTTTTCATTTTTTAAGCCGATATTCTTGTCATAAATATTATTTTTATTGTAATAACTTAATTTTCTATGATATAATTTGACACCGTACTCATTCTTTTTCACGTCCAACTCACCCAATGACTTCTTTTTGTTGTCTCTCCCGCCAAGATAGTACTCGTACTTCCACCCAAATTTTCTCGACGACACTTGCATAAGTATGGTACGAGTCCGCAAACTATAATTTTTTCATATCTAGTAATTGTTATAACACACTGCATCAATATAAATGTAGAGATGATCATGTTATTAGCAGTGATAGAATGGGTGAAGGCACCCAGTGCACCGGCCTGCACTCTGGTTTACATAGTATGTGGCATAACATTATAAATATACTTAATTTAACTTAGTTACTTTACCATATGGCAATTTACACATGCCTATATATTGACTTCATATTAATTAAAAATACCAAAAGTAATATTTTATAATTAATGTAAAAAAATCTTACTAAAACATTTAACTTGGTCTCCCCCCCCCCCTTTTTTTTTTCAAATCTCGGAAGGTGAGTCTGTTTTTTACCCGGGTGGGCCTAACTGCCCGCCTCTCTTCTTTTTAAAAAAAAAGAAGACTTTAAAATTAAAAAGGCCAACTTTCCCACTCCACCACCAAGTATCTTGTCGTTCTTCTCCCATCTGTGAACTGTGATGTTCCCCACGGGGTTGGAGGTGTTTTAATTGTTTTGAACTCCGAAGAAGGACAGACGACGACGCCTGTGCTGACCTTCCACGCCGTTAAAAAAGATGCTCTCCACGCAAGGGCGGGGCTTCGTTTAAAAGTAAAATAGTAATAACAAAAAATTTAGACTGGACCCCGAAGGACGGGCGGTCGACCATGTGTTAATTGTGCTTAGGACAGTGATTAGGAGATAATTAGACCGGTAGATTAGCTGATGCCTTGGGGTTATGATGTTTTGTTTCTTGCTTTTCTTAATTCCACGTCTTGAACCTCGGCATTGGCATGGGAGTTAGAAGGAGGAGGAGGAGGAGGAGAGAGAGAGAGAGAGAGGAAATGAAATGTGTAGAGGTGAAAAAATGGTCTTCTGAATTTAGTACCACACTTTTAAAATTTATTTGTTGGGGAAGAACGTCTAACCACCCGTGAAAGCCTACAAACACCAGGGATAAGACGTCATAAAGAGTCTTGGGCGTTATCCCAGGGGATAACCCTCCGATGCTTAGAGCGCGTTTGAAATTCCAATGGGGTGGATTATGAAAATAGCTTCCAATCATTGGAAGGCTCCTTGTGGAAGACAAACACATTAATGCTCAAAAAGTTGGTCTCCTATTTCAAAAGTGGATTCCTAAGGTTAGAGAGAGATAGGAACAATAAGGTGACTTCTCTCTCAAATTTAAAAACCCCTTTTGGTAAAATTTTGAAAAGAAGAAGTGGATTTTAATCATTAAAGTGAGGTCCACATGTTTCATAATCTCCCACGTCAAAATTCACCTCTTCTCACACATCTTCTCAAACGTGCCCTTAAGTAAGGACCATGTTGGATGAGGATCAGCAGAAGACGAAAAGGGGAGAGAGATTTGAGAGTAGAATGCTTAAGCCTGGAGTCGGAATGGAGCTTTCGAGGGTGTTCGCTGGGTCCAGCAAGTGCTCGGAGAGTGCTCGTAGGGCCTGAGACGCGCTTGGAAGTAGACATGAACGCTACTCTGTATGTGGCTCTTTGTCTTCGTATGTCTGTGCGCGGAGTTGTCTCTGCTTGTGTACGTGTGTCTGTATGTGGATCTACCTGTGTGTCCTTTGGTCATCTGATTGGAGGTCTCTTTATATCTGTTGTCCTGGCGGTGGAGGCCCATCCGTAATAGGGAAGGACGTGAGTCGTGGGGTAACGTCTCCCCGCGATCGTGGGGAGTTTCCCGATATGCGTCTATTTATCCGGGCTATGCAGTCTTCAGGCGAGTCTTATGACACCTTAGCTACGTGCTCCCCCATACTGGAGTAGAGGTCTGTGATGGCGAGAGTAATGTTCTGTCGCCGGAGAGTCATCTGGCGCCCGAGATGCCCGGGTCGATAACCCTTGTGGGTTGGCGAATCCTTTGTCCAACTTTATTGGGCCGCCTGGCACGGGTCGCCAACTGTCGGGGATCTGTTTTGCACCGTATGGATCTTGGATCGACTTGGGCCTGACGTTACAGAGCCGCATGTGGGCTGAATTGATTTTACCCTCCTTAGATTACAGGATCAAAAGATCATTCAGTCAACCCCAGTTCACGTCGCACGATTGCACCTCCTCCCCCACATTGTCCAACTTGAAGATTCTTGTATAATCTATATGTTACTCTTGGCGGTTCTATAATGGGACCGGTCTTTCAACCTATAATAATTCGTGCAGGAAACAACAACAAAAATTAATGTGGCATGTCTAGAATGGCATGCTTTATATTTTTTAAAATTTTTGATCATTCATTTTAAATTGATAGTATATCTATGATGGACTTAATTTTGTTATTCTTATTAGGCATGGAGCTCCCACTATCAACTGTCGCTGTAATGCCCCGGATTTTTCAGATCCTTCTTCTCGGGTCTCGGATCTAGTTTCTCGGAGTGTCCGACTCCGTTGTGTCTGAAATTTCATTTCGGACATCTCTCGTGTTCGGATCGGCGTGATCCGGAGCCGTTTCGGAGGCCCGGAGGCGTTCCGCGGCTTTTCCGCGTGTGTTTTCCGATTCCCGGTGTGTGTTTCGGTAATTCCTTCGGAACCTCGTTGCGGGTGAACCGGGCAGTTCACCTGGGCGCGAGTGGTACCGTTGCGATCGGTGCATTCCGAGGATCGCGAGGGTGTGATTTTCTATTTTTCGGGATTTTTTTGATTTTCCAGATTTTCCTATATATAACCCTTTTCTCTCTCTCCCCTCTCATTTCTCTCTTCTCTCCCTCTCTCTTCTCACGCTCTCTCCTCTCTCCCTCTCTCTCCGGCGGCCGACGGGGTGGAGTGCGGGTGAGGCAGGGACGGCGCGGGCGAGGCACGGGCGAGGATGGATGAGGATCGAGGCGGTGGAGGCGCGGTGAAACTCGGCCGTGGGTTCGTGGAATGGCGAGGCTTCAACGGCGTTTTCTTCGTGGATCGACGTCCACGGTGCGCGAAATCTTCGGTGGAGATAGGGTGATGGACCCCCAGCCCGTGCGCTTCATTTCCCGCGAGTTTCGTAGTCCGTGGTGAGCCGAGCGGGCCGTTCGGGGCGTTTTGGGGAAAATCCATGTTTTAGGGGAGTGAGTCGGATCGCTCGCTTTACGACGTTTTTGGCCGATCAAGGGGTTTAGATGCATGCTAGGGGCTACTGGGGAGCTTCCCCTTTGTTTTCCCCCTCATCCGTGGATGTTTGGGGGCGTGGCGTGGGTTTTTGGACGTTTTCCTGCCGTTCTCAGTTTTCTGAAATGATCGCGGTCCACCAGTAACCGCTTCCATTGGTCGCGGTCTTAGGAGAACCGCCTTCACCCTTGTATTTTGGTCGAGAGGTCGGCAGCGTCGCGGACGTGCGATAGACCGCCTTAGTCCAGTCGCGGTCGTGACCCGACCGTGACTGTGTGGTCGCGGTCCTAGGGAGACCGCAACCATCGGGCTACGTCTGGCCAGTCGCGGTCGTGACCCGACCGTGACTGCTTGGTCGCGGTCCTCGGTCGACCACTACTGTGTGGTCGCGGTCCCCAGGTGACCGTGACTACGTTGCGGTTCCCGTTCGCGTTGTTTTGACCTCCGGTCGACCCGGTTGTGACCCAGTGGTTGACTTTAGGTCTTGTGAATGTCCTTGACACCCCGTGGAGTTCTGTGACCGTGTCTTTGGGTGTCCGGAGGTTCTATTTATCTCGATTAGCGTGCCCATAGGTATGGTGGGTCAGGGTGACCTCACGTGTTCCAGGCTTTCGTGTTACCCTCGATCGAGTCACCGTGTATCAGTGTATGTGCGGTGGGGTCTCCCCCGCATGTCGTGGGTTTCTTTGGAAGGCGATTCCCATGTGGGCCACGTGTTTGGCCTTGGACTGCGAGTCCAGTTATCCGGCCTGGAGCTGGAGGTTTCCCGCTTGCTCCGAGATGGGAAATCGACGTGGCGGCTTGTGTGCTGCCCTGGGAATCGTGCTTCTGTGTTTTCCGTGTGGTCCATGTGGGTGGACTTAGTCCCTTGCGTTCCCTTCCCGAGAGAGTGGTCTTGGCGGCTCGTGAGTTGTCTCGGTACTCGTACTACCGTAGTTTTAGACCTAGAGATTGGACTAGATTAATGGCCTTGTGCTGTTGCGTACAACGGTCTTGACCCCGAGTCTTTGACTCAAGGACCGTTGGGTGTAGTACGTCTAGAGGACTGTCCAGAGTCCAGTGGCTTAGCGCCACTTGAGTTTTCTCGAGTCTGGCGCAGGGTGCGTACGTGACCGTGGACTGCGAGTCATATTTCCTCTCCGACTGTGGTCGCTGTGCGACGGTGCTGGTATGTGGGGTGGTCCCCGTACGTCATCGGATGCGGACGTTATTTTCCGTTGAGTTGAGAGTCTACTCCTTCAGTGACCCTCCACTAGTCGTTGCCACCAGTACGAGGTGCTGGTCTCACTTGGGAGTGGTGTACGGGCACTCACCCTTTAAGACGGTTTTAGACTGGTTTCCGTTGGGCCCCTCGTCGAATCAGAGTCCAGTGCCAGGGGAAAACCGGTCAGAGGGCCAGACCTAGGACGCATGGTATGTGTGTGCACACGTGGTTGGGGGCGGTTGGACCCACGTGGACGGGCGTGACCCCAGCTAGTCACTTGTTTGTTGTTACTTGTACGGTGTTCGCGCCTTTGGTAGGCACTACCACGTCAGGCAGTTCACCTGCGGTGCGGTGTAAGTCGTCAGGGGACGCTACCGACTGTGCTTCTAGTGGGAGGTACTCCTGTCGAGTTGGGAGTGACAGACTGTCAGTTTTCGTGACTTTGACCTTCGGGTTTTGGTCGTGTTGACCGTTGAGTTTCGGTTGGTTTTCCGTGACGCGTGTGTTGGTTTTCGCGCCGTGAGATTAGTGCTAGTGGCTCTACCGAGGTTGTGTCTTGTTGTGCGGTACCCGCGATCGGATGGTCGGGGTTGCACCTTGGACAGCGTGTCCAGGTCGGCTGTGTCCGGGGGACAGGCCTTTACGGCGTGGTTGCCATGTGTTTTTACTTTGGTAAGCGGTACTAGTGTAGTTCGGTAGCCTCGACCATGAGGTCAGGGTGTGTTTCTGCTACAGTAGGAGTAGTTGTAGTGCCGTGTTTCGACCGGCCACCGGGTTTACTGTTCCTGCTGTTGCGGTTGCTCTTGTAGCCTTCCTTTCTGGTACCGCCGTTGTTCCCGGTTGGGGTTCCGCGGGATCCCTGCTGAATCTCTGTTTTGGAGACTCATTCCCTGCTTTTCAGGTGTAGCGGTTCTTCCTCGAGGTTCGAGGGCGCGGAGCGGAGGTTCTCAGCTGCCAGCTTGCCGGGCCGAGTGTTCACTTGGCATGTGGTACGCCTTACTGCTTTAGACTGTACTTTCTATTGGACTGGACTCTGTTGTAGCTGTAGTTGTTCTTTCTTTCAGCTTCTTGTTGTTGGTTGTCCTGCTTTATTTCCTATTTCTTTGTGCCTTCACACTCCTTTTAGCCCTTCCGAGTCCTCCCGGCTCGTGGGCGACGGTGCGAGTCTCGGGTTATCGGGCCTTCCCGGTAATCGGATTCTCGGGTTGTTACAGTTGGTATCAGAGCGGTGGTTGTGGGCGTACATAGGAATTCGGAATATTGCAGTGATCAGAGTCCGTAAGGTCCAGTACAGTCGGTAGCTGGCTTAGGGTTTTGTGCTTATTTTTCTGCTTTGTTTCTCGCTTGAGAGCTTGAGTGCGATGTGCGGCGCTGTGAAGGTGGTTGCTGTCCGCAGCTTTCGTGCCAGCATGGGGTCTAAGCATCAAGGTTGAGAGCCTTCTCCCTCATCGGTGGTGGCCCTGGTTGTGCTGCGTTGAGCAGAGGTTACTGGCAGGCGCGAGCTCACGGCGCTGCGTTCGAGGAACCTGTAGCATGGTCAGGTGGCTGGAGAGGATTTTTCGTGGTTAAGTGGCCGTGAGCGTGCTCTGAGGAAGCTGCTGTCGATTTTTGGCCACTCCTGCTTGAGGTTTGTCCAGCCCCTGAGGTGTTCAGGTCGTGGTTTAAGGTGGCAGAGCGGGTGTTCTGATCGAGAAGTGTGCTCGGGTGAGCGGAGGATCTTCTCGGTGAGCTGCTGTTTCGTCAAGCCTGATGTTCTTGTCGTGCTCTATGGCGTCAGAAATGACGTGTCGGTCTTGATTATTTTGCGGATTTCGAGGCAGGATTGGGCTATGGTGTCCCAGTGAGTCTTGCTCCTGCGCTCTTGTGTGCGAATGGGTTGTGTTCGCCTTGGAGTTGGCTTGAGATGTGAAGGCTCCACGGCGAGTTCGGGACTCGAGGATGAGCGTCGGCGGTTGTTGTTATGGCTCGTGTTGTGACTCTTGGTGTGGTGTGTTGCAGTTTGAGGAATTGCAGCAGTGGTGCATCGAGAGATGCTGTGATTGTGGTCTGACGTGACACTCGCCGAGTGTGTCGGAGGCGCTGACCTGATGGAAGCGATGGTTTTCCTTGGTGCTGGATGGTGCCGTTTCCAGCATGCGCGAGGTTCGATGTCAGGTCGAGCGTGGACTTCTTCCGTTGATCGGAAGTGCGCTGGTTTCTCCTTTGGTTGGAGAGATTGTGTTGGGCTAAGGTTCGTCATCTTGCATTGTGTGTTCGGATTGGTTGGCCTTGTGTGCCATGAAGTCCGTGTGAGACGTGCTCCTTGTTTTGGCAAGGTGGTTGCCTGTGAGGAGTCGTGCCCATTCCCTTGTCGTGTGAGGGTGTGCTGGCGCTGTTCCGGAGGGATGAGTGCTGGTTGGGCGGTGTTTGCTTTCTCGGCTGTGCGCGCTGATCGGAGTGCGCAGCGGAAGCGTGGTGGGCTTGTGACCCACTGGTTCAGGATCGTAGCGTTGGTTGCTACGGGCGGATTCCTGAGTTTGCGTTGAGCATTGGAGAATTGGTTCCTCTGTGTGAAACGTGTTGTTGCTGTGCCGTTGCTCGAGATATCGTGATTCTTGGCACTGGCAAGATGGAGTGTTGGGAAAAGTGCTGGCTAGTGCACCGCATGAGTACCATATTCCTGTGTTGGAAGCCGTGTCAGGCGTCAGTGTTGGACATGGATCGGGTGTTGAGAATGTCGCCTGGCGGAGGTCGAGGATGTGTTGGTCAGAGTCGGTGGCTTGGTGTCCGACTTGTGCTCCCAGTCGTGTCCTCGGATGAGATCATGTTTTGAGGATGTGGTCTCTGGCAGACTATGGGTCCCGGTTGGCGGCTGTGAGTGGCTGGTGAGCCTAACCGTGTGAACCGACCACAGCAGTGTCTGTTGGTTCTACGGTCTTGTCGGATTGTGACGGTGAGATGTATAATCGATCGGGGACCCAAAGCGCTTTTGGTTGTGGTGTCGGCAACCAGGTCGCCGTGAGCATTGTTCAGGTGGTGTCCCGTGGCTCTATGGTAAGGGCGGAATCTAGATTGGAAGGTGTCCACTTGGAATGATCGAAGGATTTGATGAGACCAGATGGAAGAGTGACGCCTGTGGGCGAAGACCTTTTTGTGAGATTGGCGTCGGATGGTGGTCCTTGTCGGGACGTTGGTGTCGCAATGGTTATCCTTGGTTGGTGATCAGCATGGGATGGCTCCCCTGTGAGTCTAAGTCCAGTGAGGTGATGACTGAAGATGCCAAGATCTTGTCGTTTGGTTTCGTCGTGCTCCCCGTGAGGGTCGAGTTGGAGCGATGATCAAGATCGGGCGCGGTGTCCGAGTGGAGTGCTGATCGAGATGCGGCTTCGGTCTGTGTGGGGGTCGACGGATGGCTTTCCGAGGTTCGGAATATTTCCTTCGGACTCGGTGGAGGACCAGGAAAGAAGGAAGAACCTGAGCGAGCAGTTGGTGGTCGTTGACGTGTGGTCATTTTACAGACAGAAGATGCTGGTGGTCGGAACTCGAGCGTGGCGAGAGCCGTGTGCCAGCGAGACCTTTGGTGGTCGTTTCTGTGATGTGCCTTTCGGATGGGATCTGGACTTTGTCAAAGTTTATCTTCTGACAAGAGTTGGCACAGTGTTATATCTGGCTTTCGGCTTGCCATGAGTGAGGTGTTTCTTGGTGCTGAGCCGATGGCCTGGTTGCGGTCTGTTGAGATGGCTGCTTGAGCTGGTGGAGGCTCTATTTTGGTTGCTCCCTTGAGGAGGGTGTGCGACCTGTCAGCTGGCTGCAAAGCTGATGTGCGATTTGTCTGCCGACCATAGGATGGATCGGTAGCTGTTTCTCATGTCGAGGGCGTGTCTCCTCGGTGGGCGAGATTGTGGCTACGGCCCCATGGTGGATTCTCGCATTGTCTGAGGTGACGCTGGACTGTGTTCCTTGTGTATATGCCTGCTCTGTTGGCCAGTGTGCTCGGCACGAGGAGCGAGGTGTTGTGTGTGATTGTAAGTCTGGCTGTGTCCCTCAAGAATGGTGTTTTCGTGAGAATCGAGGTTTTCTGTGCTGGGGCTCTGACAGCGTTGTCAGTTGGTTCAATGTTCTTCCCCTGGGACTTCGTGCTAGGTCCTGAATTTTGAGGACGAAATTCCTTTAAGGGGGGAGGGCTGTAATGCCCCGCGTTTTTCGGATCCTTCTTCTCGGGTCCCGGATCTAGTTTCTCGGAGTGTCCGACTCCGTTGGGTCTGAAATTTCATTTCGGACATCTCTCGTGTTCGGATCGGCGCGATCCGGAGTCGTTTCGGAGGCCCGGAGGCGTTCCGCGGCTTTTCCGCGTGTGTTTTCTGATTCCCGGTGTGTGTTTCGGTAATTCCTTCGGAACCTCGTTACGGGTGAACCGGGCCGTTCACCTGGGCACGAGTGGTACCGTTGCGATCGGTGCGTTCCGAGGATCGCGAGGGTGTGATTTTCTATTTTTCAGGATTTTTCCAAATTTCTGGATTTTCCTATATATAACCCTTTTCTCTCTCTCCCCTCTCATTTCTCTCTTCTCTCCCTCTCTCTTCTCACGCTCTCTCCTCTCTCCCTCTCTCTCCGACGACCGACGGGGCTGAGTGCGGGCGAGGCGGGGACGACACGGGCGAGGATGGATGAGGATCGAGGCGGTAGAGGCGCCGTGAAGCTCGGCCGTGGGTTCGTGGAATGGCGAGGCTTCAATGATGTTTTCTTCGTGGATCGGCGTCCACGGTGCGCGAAATCTTCGGTGGAGGTAGGGTGATGGATCCCCATCCCGTGCGCTTCATTTCCCGCGAGTTTCGTAGGCCGTGGTGAGCCGAGCGGGCCGTTTGGGGCATTTTGGGGAAAATCCATGTTTTGGGGGAGTGAGCCGGATCCCTCGCTTTATGGCGTTTTTGGCCGATCCAGGGGTTTAGATGCATGCTAGGGGCTACTGGGGAGCTTCCCCTTTGTTTTCCCCCTCATCCGTGGATGTTTGGGGGCGTGGCGTGGGTTTTTGGGCGTTTTCCCGCCGTTCTCAGTTTTCTGAAATGATCGCAGTCCACCAGTAACCGCTTCCACTGGTCGCGGTCTTAGGAGAACAGCCTTCACCCTTGTGTTTTGGTCGAGAGGTCGGCAGCGTCGCGGACGTGCGATAGACCGCCTTAGTCCAGTCGCGGTCGTGACCCGACCGTGACTGTGTGGTCGCGGTCCTAGGGAGACCGCTACCATCGGGCTGCGTCTGGCCAGTCGCGGTCGTGACCCGACCGTGACTGCTTGGTCGCGGTCCTCGGTCGACCACTACTGTGTGGTCGCGGTCCCCAGGTGACCGTGACTACGTTTCAGTTCCCGTTCGCGTTGTTTTGACCTCCGGTCGACCCGGTTGTGACCCAGTGGTTGACTTTAGGTCTTGTGAATGTCCTTGACACCACGTGGAGTTCTGTGACCGTGTCTTTGGGTGTCCGGAGGTTTCATTTACCTTGATTAGTGTGCCCGTAGGTATGGTGGGTCCGGGTGACCTCACGTGTTTCGGGCTTTCGTGTTACGCTCGATCGAGTCACCGTGTATCGGTGTGTGTGCGGTGGGGTCTCCCCCGTATGTCGTGGGTTTCTTTGGAAGGCGATTCCCATGTGGGCCACGTGCTTGGCCTTAGACTGCGAGTCCAGTTATCCGGTCTGGAGCTGGAGGTTTCCCGCTTGCTCTGAGATGGGAAATGGACGTGGCGGCTTGTGTGCTGCCCTGGGAATCATGCTTCTGTATTTTCCGTGTGGCCCCTGTGGGTGGCCTTAGTCCCTTGCATTCCCTTCCCGAGGGAGTGGTCTTGGCGGCTCGTGAGTTGTCTCGGTACTAGTGCTACCATGGTTTTAGACCTAGAGATTGGACTAGATTGATGGCCTTGTGCTGTTGGGTACAACGGTCTTGACCCCGAGTCTTTCACTCAAGGACCGTTGGGTGTAGTACGTCTAGAGGACTATCTTGAGTCCAATGGCTTAGCGCCACTTGAGTTTTCTCGAGTCTCGCGCAGGGTGCGTGCATGACCATGGACTGCAAGTCCTATTTCCTCTCCTACTGTGGTCGCCGTGCGACGGTACTGGTACGTGGGGTGGCCCCCGTACGTCGTCGGATGCAGACGCTGTTTTCCGTTGAGTTGAGAGTCTACTCCTTCAGTGACCCTCCACTAGTCGTAGCCCACCAGTACGAGGTGCTGGTCTCACCTGGGAGTGGTGTACGGGCACTCACCCTTTGAGACGGTTTTAGACTGGTTTCCCTCGGGCCCCTCGTCGAATCAGAGTCCAGTGCCAGGGGAAAACCGGTCAGAGGGCCAGACCTAGGACGCGTGGTCTGTGTGTGCACACGTGGTTGGGGGCGGTTGGACCCACGTCGACAGGCGTGACCTGTGGACACCAAAAAATGCACACCCAGATATCCTGCTCGGCCCAGCATCAACAACGGCACCGAGTGAGGAAGCCCCAGAGGGACTGGTCATCCGGACTCCCCAAATATGCACACTATCGTGAAGCCGTCTCCGGAGTCACGACAGTGAAGAGAAATCAACCACCAAGAGCCCCCACAATCCATGGGCCTCGAAGAAAATTAAATGGGCCACAACTCATGCTCACAATGGGCTCAGAACTGCCCCTTTTGGCCTTCAACGGTACACCCCTTTGGCCCTCTCAACGGCACGCTTCCAACGCCCTCAGCGGCACACTCCCTGTGCCCTTCAGCGGCACACTCCCCTGGCGCTCCACCGGCACGCTCGGCTGGGACGCTCCACCGGCAGACCCAGTGTGGTGTCTCACCGGCACAGTCCCTGCACGCCCCCTGCTAGCCCTCAACGACACACCCAGGATGGCCTTCAACGGTACGCCCTTCTTCGCTCTTCGCCGGCACGCCCTCAGGCTCCTCAGCGGCACGCGCCAGCGAACCCCTTCAGCGACACACCCATCCTGCCCTTCAGCGGCACGCCCTTTGGGCTCCTCAGCGGCACGCCTGCGAGCTCTTCCAGTGGCACGCTTTTGCAGGCTTTCAGCGGCACGCTTCTTGTGTCTTCCAACGGCACGCTGTTCTGGCCCTTCAACGGCACACCTGGGCGTTTTCTTCCCCGACACTTCCGGCAAATCAAATCTTACGCCCATGCCCTAGGGATTCTTGGCGCGCAGTGGGCTTGCTGGGGTGTCGCCCAGGGAGAGGGCCACGTTGCCTATTCCCCCCAGCCACCAAGGACGACGGGTCAAATCCCCAATCAATGCCTCCAGTTTCCCGCCTCCGACTACTGTGTTCGAGTGCTCCCGCCGCTGGGGGGTATAAAAGCCCCTCCTTCGGCGAACAGAAAAAGGGAGAAGAGGCCAGAAGAGGGAGCCACGACCGAGCTGCCAGAAAAGAGAAGAAGAAGAAGAAGAGAAGAAGAAGAAGAGAAGAAGAGGAAGAGAAGAAGAGAAGAAAGAAGAGGAGGGAGGCTCTGCCTCCCCCTTTCTGCTGCTCCGTCCACCCGCCACCGCCGTCCGCGCGAAGAGAAGAAGGATAGGAAGAGAAGAAGAGGAGTTCGTCGCTCCACCTACCACCACCGTCTGTGTGAAGAGAAGAAGAGAAGAAGAGTGGGTGGAGAGAGGGAGTGAGGTCCGGGAGGGGAGGAGTCCACGCTCCGTTCCCCCCCACTGTATCTTCTTTTCCTCTTTCTTCCCTTTCATTTCTAGTTTTGCCGTCGTTGCGATGTATTAGCCCCTTGGGGCACTCCTCTTATGAGAATAGAAGTAGAAGTCTTGCAAATATTTTTTGGACGTCTTCCTCAAACCTTTCTTCCGTGTTTGCATCCTTCGGTGTTTTACGCCCCTTTCCCTTTGGCATTTTTGCCTTCGCTCACCCCCGGGCGCCCTCAGCGGTACGCCCTCCCTATGCCTTCAACGGCACGCCCTTGGGCGCCCTCAGCGGTACGCTCCTGCCGCCCCTCAGCGGCACAGCCCCTGCATGCCCCTCCTGCGCCTCCAACGGCACACCCATCTGTGCCTCCAGCGGCACACCCTGATGGTGCCTTCAGCGGCACACCCCGACTGTGCCTCCAGCGGCACACCCCAACCAATTCTTCCCCGGCACGCCTGGCCAGGCCCTTCGCCGGCACGCCCTCTCGTGCCTTCCTTGCCCGACACACTCGCCCCTCCTTCTTGCCCGGTGCATCCCCCTTAGCCAGTCCTAGAGTAGTCTTCCACTCGCCGTTCCCTCCGAGTTTTCGAAGTTTTATTAAAGGTGTTGCCGCTCTCGGGCGCCCACCTCCAGTTGTCGGGTTCCGCCACTCCATGTGGGCGCGTTCCCTGTATCTCCCTTACGCTCGGGTCAAGGGGAGATGCTGCCGAATTTTCGTTAGAAACGATAACATATTAAAAAGATAAAAGGAAGTAACCAACAAATGGAATAACAACACATTAAAAAGACAAAAGGAAGCGACAAACAAATGAAAAGAACAACAACAAAACGCTTCAACCAAGGCAAGGGAACCGCAATCAACTCAAAGAGAGCCGGATCGAACAACAACTAAGCAACTTGAACATTCGTCCTCATGGGAAAAAGAATGAAAGATAATCAAGAGAAGAAAAGAAGAAACCCATGCAAACTTAATAAAAATCAAGAGAGAAAAGAAGAAAAGAAAATCCTTAAAAGAAACGGAGGAGGAGTGGGCTCTCCATGCCCTTCGCCGGTACGCCCCCTTCAGCTACCCTCAGCGGTACACCCTCTAGCCACCCTTGGCCGGCACGCCCCTCGCTGGCATACCTCGATGCGCCCTTCGCCGGTGCACCCTGCAGTCGCCCTTCGCCGGCACGCCCTTTGGGCTTCTCCAGCGGCACGCTCGTGCCCTCCTTCCCTGGCACTCTTCCATGGCCTCCGCCGGTACGCACTTCCAGCTCCTCAGCGGCACGCCCATCCTTGAACCCTCCAGCGGTGCACCCTCGTCCCATCCTTCGCCGACGCACCCCCGATCAACCCCTCAGCGGCACGCTCGTGCCCTCCCTCAGGGGCACAACCCCAGGCTCTTCAGCGGCACACTCCCAGCCCTTCAGCGGTACACCCTTCCAGCCCTTCAGCGGCACACACCCTCGCCCCTTTGCCGGCAAACCTCTACCAGCCCTTCAGCGGCACACTCCTAGCCCTTCAGCGGCACAGCCCCAGGCCCTTCAGCGGCACACTCCTAGCCCTTCAGCGGCACACCCTCAGCCCTTCAGCGGTACGCCTTTCTCTTAGCCCTCTAATGGCCCATTCTCTCTCCAGAAAATATGAGGAATAATAATAATAATAATAATAAATAATAACAAATTCAAAAATGGATAAATAAATAAGAATAATAAAGGAATAAGTAATAATAATAATAAGCCTAAAAATATATAATAACAATAATAGTAATTAGACAAATAAATGATAACAAAGATGAATGAACAATAATAACAAACTCACCAAGAATGATAAATAAATAAATGATAACCCAGGATAAATAATAATAACAAATTTAACGAAACACGGCAAGCAAACGAATGATAATAAAACAAACAAACAATAAAAACAAACCTAACAATAACAATAATAAATGAATAAATCACAAGAAAAAAATAAATAAATAGCAATAACGAACTCACTCAAAGATATACATAAATCAACAAATAATAATAGTAAAACTCTAAGTAATAAAAAAATGGTAAAATCCACTTTGCAGCCCCGTCTCTCTCGTGACCCGGTGCTGAAGGAACAACAACGCCGCCCTTCCAGGTTGGGCCTGCGTCTTGGGAATTATCCCGAAATGGCCATGGCCCGACCTCGCCTTGGGCTGACATTCCGATTAAACCGGACTCGTTTCTCAGGCCGGATCCCTTCCGAGCCACTACTAAAATTGCCGCACGCTCGGCAGACATTTGAACGGGTTCACCTCGATTTTTCGCCGCGTTTCTATTACGGACCTGTGTCCGAACGTAAAAAGGCTCGTGGGCAACCGATATGGCCGACGGCTCCCTCCCTGACATGGTCGTGAGCCGGCATTGTTCCGGGCCGATAGCCCGTTAAATCGGATTCATTCTAATGGGATTCGCTCCCACTCTTTCATTGAAATGGCCGTAAACTCGGCATATATTTGTACGGGGTCGTTTCCACCCACGTCGCACTTTCAATATGGGCCCTTGCCCGAACATGAAAAGGTCCACGAGTGACCGACAAGATCGGAATAGAACGAGACGGCTCTCGCCACCCCTGGACTCCTTCCATGGGAATATCAATAAGACCTCCGTGGGCCATACTTAGACCTCGGGCCTGTCCCGATCATGGTCATCGTCTGGCTCATATCCTCGGTCTATAGCCCGCTCCTTTCGAACACCTTTTCGGTTCTGGAGCCTAGTCCCGGGACTCTCCCCCGTTGCCCTCCAGCACCGGAAATATTAATGATGCCCGCGCAAGCCTCGTTCGGACCACGGGAGGCGCCCCCGGTATGGTCCTGACTCGATCTTGCACCGGGCCAACAAATTCACTGGTTTCTTACCACACTAACTGAGATTTAACCGAATGTTTTCAGTGTCTCGGAATAATAAACTTGCTGTATCCCGGCATGCATATGTTCCAGGTCCTCCCGCGACGATTACAATATTCTCAAGCTGGGCTCCCGTCCGAATATTAAACGGTCCCCTGAATGACCGACACGTTTCGAACGTTCGCTTCCCTAGACACAGGGCTTTCCAACCGATTCAAGGGATATTCCCCCGTTGCCCCTCGGCACCGGAAATATTAAAGATGCTCATGCAAGTCTTGTTTCGACCGCGGGGGGCCCACCACAGTATGGTCGCAGCTTGCTCTTGCACCGGGCTAACATATTTACTGATTTTTGACCGCTCCAACCGAGGCTCAGCCGAATGCTTTCCACTCTTCCGAACAATAAATTTGTCGTACCTCGGCATACATGCGTTCTGGTTTTCCTGCGACAACCGTGATTTTCTCGAGTCGGACATTCGTCTGAATATTAAATGGCCAGTACATGACCGACATGATCGCGAATGTTTTCTTCTTACCCTCATACGGGGATTTCGATGCTTCCTAATAGACCTTTCGTGCAATTAACTTTCTGGCTATGAAGCCCTGAATCTCGGCGATTAATCAAGGGTGTTCCCTCGTATGGGGGATGTAAATGACGCCGTGACCTTTATGGCGCGGCGGGTTTTTGGTCCCGACACGAACCACACAATCGTCTAACCGAGTCAGATCGAGCGCACCATGGGCTCTTCGGAGCCCGAATAAATTGTCACTTTGTGACTGGCACGCCCACGCACTCAATAGACGAATCGACCATTCCCGAATAAACAAACAACACTGTAAGCGTGTCGAAAAGTGCGTCCACAAGTCTGGCACGCCCGGTGGGATCGAAACTACCCTTCATCTCTTCGCCGGGATTCAGGGTCTCATGGCCCCCTAATAAACGATGTTTGCCTGCTTTGATAAATTGCAGGTGCTGTCTTCGCCAGCCCTATGGGGATAAAATCCAGACTCGGCGCAGCTGCCTTCGTGGCCTCGAGGACGCTGCTTCGAAGCATATGTAGCTTCCATGAATCATGGGGGCTGTTATAAAAAAAGGGAGAATAGAAAGAGAAGAGAAGGGAGGGGAAATCAAGCCCCCCGTTTCCCTCAAGAAGAAAGAGAAGAAAAGAAGACAAGAAGAAAGAAGAAGAAGAAGAGAAGAAAAGAAGA
This sequence comes from Amorphophallus konjac, assembly GCA_022559845.1. NCBI lineage: Eukaryota > Viridiplantae > Streptophyta > Magnoliopsida > Alismatales > Araceae > Amorphophallus > Amorphophallus konjac. The sequence goes on from CM040122.1 coordinate 27,068,089, forward strand.
AAAAAAAAGAGAAATGAAAGAAACAAAAAAAGAAGAGAAAGAGTCGGCGAGGAGTGGGTTGTACGCCCACGTCCGTCGAGGCCCGCGCTGAATTAAGATTACCATTGCAGGGTTGATGCGGTGGAGCGAACCACTCATCCCCTCCCTGAGGGGGTGAGCGCTCTCCTGCACCTCCACCCTGGTCAATCATACAAAAAAGAGAAATAAAAAAGGAGAAGAAAAAAAAGCTGGCAAGCATTGTTGACCAAAAAGAGCAAGAAAAAACCCAGCATCCTGCCTGACTCTAGGAGGACCCAAGTTCGCGGTGCAATGACCCGGCCCGTTCCTCCTTCCTGCTGCCTCTATCCGGCACAAAACGGCCCCCGAAGGGTTGTTAAGAGACCCAGCTAGCCACAATTGTAGCTTGGTGAATGGTTGCCCGCCGTGGGGAATATTTTGTAGCAATGAGGCCGAGCACGGCCACCACTTCCTAAGAGAGCATGCGCATACCCCGCCATGGGGATGAAAAGAATATATATACCCTGCTACGGGGCATAGGAGGCAAAAAAAAAAGAAATACACCCCGTTCCCAGGGACACATGAAGAGAATCCGCCCCGACTGAGGGGCACACAAAGCAAAAGCTACACCCCGGCTTCGGGGCATTTAAAGAAGAATTCGTCCCGACCTGGGGACGTAAGAAGAAATAGAGCTGCACTCGGCTTAGGGGCATTTGAAGGGGAAATACACCCCGATATGGGGGCACCTGAAGCAGAAGACATACCCCGCCATGGGGACATAAGAAGAAAGGGATACACCCCGGCTTGGGGACGCTCAAAGAAAAGGAGCCACACCTCGGACTGGGGGCATACAAAGAAAGAAATTCACCCCACCTTGAGGGCACAAGAAGCAAAAGATACACCCCTCGCCAGGGGCATACGAAGAGGATACACCCCGGCCTGGGGGCATAAGAAGCAGAAGAAACACACTTTACCAAGGGGGCATACGAAGAAAGAAACACCCTCCACCCTGGGCGCATAAGAAGAAGAAGAGTGTCCCCCGATATGGGGGCATAAGAAGCTAGAGTATACCCCGAGCTAGGGGGGATATAAAGAAAGAAATTAGACCCCGCTCCGGGGCACACAAACATGAGAAGAAGAACTCACCCCGCCAACGGGGACACAAGCAGCAAGAATACAACCCGGTTGGGGGCGTAGAAGCGAAGAGACCTACATCCCGACTTGGGAGCATATGAAGAAGAAGTATACCCCGCTTAAGGGGCAATTGAAGAAACAGCCTACCCCGCCTGGGGACATAGAAGCCATGAAGAGCATGCCCCGACTCAGGGGCATATGAAGAGAAGTCCACCCCGGCTTAGGGGTGTCTGAAGAAGAAACATACCCCGCTAGGGGGCATAGAAGCCATAAAGAATACGCCTCGGCTTAGGGGCATTTGAAGAAGCTGCATCCCGCCCTGGGAGCATAAGAAGAAAAGAGTCCACCCCATCTTAGGGGTATTAAAAAAAACATACCCCGCTATGGGGGCATAGAAACCATAAAGAATACGCCCCGACTTAGGGCTATTTGAAGAAGAAGGATACCCCGCCTCGGGGGACATTGCAAGCAGCGATATACCCTGCTTGGGTGCACAGGAAGAGACCACACCCCACTCCTAGGGGCACATGAAGAGAATTCGCCCCGACTCGAGGGGTACATGAAGCGACAAAGAATACATCCCGCCTTAGGGGAATTTGAAGAAGAAGCATATACCCTACCAACAGGGGCACAGGAGCCATCAAGAAAACACACCCCACTTTCGGGGCACAAGAAGTAAACATTCCCCAGCGTGTCGGGGCAAAAGAAGAAGAATCCCCCTCGGGGGCATAAAAAGCAAAGATACACCCTCGTGCCGGGGGCACACGAAGAGAATGCACTCCATCCCGGGGTCATGAGAAGCATAAGGCGCATCCCACCCTGGGGGCATATGAAGCGAAAAGAATACACCCTGGCTTAGGGGAATACAAAGAGAAGTATACCCCACTCTGGGGCAGAGGAAGCGGGAGAATCACACCCCCGTCTTGGGGTATTTGAAGAAGAAATATACCTCGCCTCGAGGGCCTAGAAGCTATAGAGAAACTCACCCTGGCTCAGGGGCATTTGAAGAAGCTACGTCCCGCCTTGGGGGCATAAGAAGAGAAGAATACGCCCCGACCTTGGGGCATTCGGAGAAGGAATACATCCCAACCTCGGGGTCCATGAAGTAACATATATCCCCCCCCCCGGGGGGGCATCTGAAGCAGAACACACAATATTCTCCGGCTTAGGGGAGCACGTGAAGAAAGGAATACACCCCGATGCGGGAGCACATAAGCATAAGAAGAAGAGACTGCCCCGGCCAGGGGTCATGAGAAGAAGCAGAGTTGCACCTCGGCTCAGGGGGGCATATGAAGAGAAGTGTACCCCACCTTGGGGCATAAGAGGCAGAAGAATCAACCCCGACTCAGGGGTAACTGAAGAGAATTCCACCCCATCCCGCCACGGGGGCACAAGAAGCAAAATACCCCCCGTCTTGGGGGCATATGAAGCCAAGAATCACACCCCCGTCTTGGGGGTATTTGAAGGAGAAGTCCACCTCGCCTCGAGGGCCTGGAAGCTATAAAGAACACGCCCCGACTCAGGGGCATATGAAGAGAAGTCCACCCCAGCTTAGGAGTATTTGAAGAAGAGACAAACCCCGTCAGTGGGGGCATAGAAGCCATGAAGAACGCACTCCGACTTAGGGGCATTTGAAAAAGCTGCATCCCGCCTTGGGAGCATAAGAAGAAAAGAGTCCACCCCGGCTTAGGGGCATCTGAAGAAGGAATGCATCCCGGTCTCGGGGTCCATGAAGCAACATATATCCCCCCCCCCAGGGGGGGGGGGGGGGGCATCTGAAGCATAACAAACAACATTCTCCGGTTTAGGGGGAGCATATGAAGAAAGGAATACACCCGATATGGGAGCACATAAGCAAAGAAGAAGAGTTCACCCCGCCTCGGGAGCATAAGAAGCAAGAATTACACCCCACCCTGGGGGCATATAAAGCAACATACACCCCGCTTGGGGGCATAGAAGCCATAAAGGAGACTCCCCGGCTCGGGGGCATCAGAAGAAGAAGCACGCCCCACCGAGGGGCATAGAAGCCTTGAAAAATACGCCCCGCCTGGGGGCACAGAGGCAAAGAGGTAAAACACACCCCTCAGGGGGATGCATACCAAATAAAGCTACACCCCAACCTGGGGGCACGTTAAGAGAAATACACTCCAGCGTGGAAGCATTAATGAGAAAAGAAGAGCAGAATAAAGAAAAAGACACGCATGAGACAGACGTGGTCTTCGAGCCGGCCTCATCACACAAAAGAAGAGAAGAAAAGAAAGAATACACACGAGGTAGACGTGGTCTTCGAGCCGGCCTCATCACACAAAAGAAGAGAAGAAAAGGAAGAAAAGACACATGAGGCAGACGTGGTCCTCGAGCCCGCCTCATCACGCAAAAGAAGAGAAGAAAAGGAAGAAGAGACGCATGAGGCAGACGTGGTCCTTGAACCCACCTCTCCACAAGAGAAGAAGAGAAAGAAGAGTCACGAGGCAAACATGGTCTTTGCGCCTGCCTCTTCACAAAAGAAGAAGAGAAGAAGAGAAATAAGAGTCACGAGGGGAACATGGTCTTTGTACCCGCCTCTCCACACAAAAAATAAGAGAAGAAGAAAGAGAACAACCATGAGGCAAACATGGTCTCTGCACCTGCCTCTCTACAAAAGAAGAAGAGAAGAGGAAAAAGAGACATGAGGCGAACATGGTCCTTGCACCTGTCTCTCCATAAAAGAAGAAGAGAAGAAGAGAAGGAACAGTCACGAGACGAACATGGTCTCTGCACCTGCCTCTCCATGAAAGAAGAAGAGAAAGAACAGTCACGGGGCGAACACGGTCCTTGAACCCGTCTCTTCACACAAAAGAAGAGAAGAAAAGAAAGAAATGACCATGAGGCAAGCATGATCTTTGCACCGCCTCTCCATGACAGAAGAAGAGAAGAAGAGAAAGAAGAGTCACGAGGCAGACATGGTCTTTGCACCTGTCTCCCCACACAAAAGAAGAAAAAAAAAGAGACATGAGACAGACGTGGTCTTCAAACCCGTCGCTTCATAAATCCTTCTCCTCGGCTCACGTATCCTACTACCCGACGCCCTTTGGCTCAGTTATTCCGGCCAAGGCCCACTGTCATGATTAATCCACCAGTCCCATCGCGCTCTCCGATATCTTTTCGGCTTTACAGCCTACTCCTAACATCTCTCGGCTTGTAAGCCTGCTCCCAATATCCCTTGGCTTTTTAGCCTACTTCCCAATATCTTTGGCTCTTGCAGCCTGCTTCTCAGAATTCGGCCTTTACGGCATGCTTCCCAGAATTCGGCTCTTGCAGCCCGCTTCCCAACTTTGGCCCTCGCAGCCTGCTTATGGCCTGCTTCCCAACCTTGGCTCTTGCAGCCTGCTTCCCTTTGGCTTTTATAGACTACTTCTAGCTCTCGTAGCCTGCTTGCCCTTGACTTTTGTGGCCTGCTCCCCAACTTTGGCTCTCGTAGCCTGCTTACCTTTGGCCCTCGTGGTCTACTTCCCAACCTTGGCTCTTGCAGCCTGCTTCCCTTTGGCTTTTATAGCCTACTTCTCACTTCTAGCTCTCGTAGCCTGCTTGCCCTTGGCTTTTGTGGCCTGCTCCCCAACTTTGGCTCTCGTAGCCTGCTTACCTTTGGCCCTCGTGGTCTGCTTCCCAACCTTGGCTCTTGTAGCCTGCTTCCCTTTGGCCTTTATAGCCTACTTCTCACTTCTGGCTCTCGTAGCCTGCTTGCCCTTGGCTTTTGTGGCCTGCTCCCCAACTTTGGCTCTCGTAGCCTGCTTACCTTTGGCCCTCATGGCCTGCTTCCCAATTCTGGCTCTCGTAGCCTGCTTCCCTTTGGCTTTTAGAGCATGCTTCCCAATTCTGGCTCTCGTAGCTTGCTTCCCTTTGGCCTTCGTGGCCTGCTTCCCAACTCTAGCTCTCGTAGCCTGCTTCCCTTTGACCTTCGTGGCCTGCTTCCCAAGTCCGGCTCTCGTAGCCTGCTTCCCAGGATTCGGCCTTCGCGGCCCGCTTCCCATAACTTCGGCTCTTGCAGCCCGCTTCCTAATTTTGGCCCTTATGGCCCGCTACCCTAATGTCCATTGGGTTCTATAGCCTGCTTCCCTAATACCCTTTCAGCCGTTCATGGTCTGCTTCCCTAATACCTTTACTACCATTACACTTATATGTAACAAGAATATTTTCTTATGCAAAAAAAAAACAAAACAAAACAGACACACAAAAGAGGGGAAAAATAAAAAAAGAGAATGCATGATTGCCCTGCTTGCATGTTTGCTTAATATAGAATAATACACCTCCTTAGAATTTTCTAGGACCGCATTTCCTTACTAAATAATGCTGCCCCGATTCCGGATGCACGGGCGTCATGGCACGCACTCGAAGGGAACCCAATTATGACAGGTGCACACGTCAAGGGGAAGAGTCATGGCTGAATCGCTAAGCCTAACTCACAAAATAAACCTGAGGCAACGCTCCCACACTTAGCACTTAATGAGTTCAATAGCTTTCAACCATAGGGATTGCCCGAATTCCTTCTTAGCACTCTACGGAGACTTGAATTCCTGCACTCGCGTGAAAGGTAATCGTGAGGAAAAAGCTGCCTACCCCCACTGTAAAACAAAAAAAAATTAAAACAAAAAAGAGAGAGAAAAAAATGATGATGCAAAAAAAAAGAGAGAAACGTGAATCCGAGTAGTCGGGAATCTTCATTGAGACACATGAGGAGACTCGCGCGAAATGGTGAAGCGAATTACAATAAGGATGAAACCTATTAGCCGGGAATCCCCATTGAGACATATGAGGAAACTCGCGTCAAACGATGGAATCCCTAATAGAATCACAATAAGGACGAATCTTAGTAGCCGGGAATCCCCATTGAGACACATGAGGAGACTCGCACCGAACGGTGAAATTCGCTACCAAAATAAACAAGTGGGGGCTGTGTGAAGCTACCGAAAGTCGAAAACCCGGAACTAATGTGTAGGCGCTAGAGTGATCCTCAAGTGTCACCAGGAAAACCTGCATATCCCTATGGTTAGGGCTCATTGTTCACACATTTGTACCGCCACGTCACAGAGAATTGCCTTGGGTGAAATGCGTGAATTAAGGCTATGCATGCAAGATGTGCGATATCCTCTTGACGGGTGTACCACCCCTCAATTGTGCCTCATGACCCGCACCGTGTCTTGGAATTATGGGCGATGTCCCTATCCCATCCCCTATAGAGGGAGCTATCACATACGTATATTTATGTTATGCCTGCTAATGAATGCCTGCATGCTTGAATAAAAAAAATAAAAATAATAAATAAAAAAAATATAAAAAAATAATGTGTGTATACAGTAAAATCAATTTTGACTATCGCAGCCTACTTTCCTAGCTTTGGCTCGTAGAGCCCAATCTTGGCCCCCCATGGCCTACCTCTTGCCCTCGCGGCTCGTTAATCTCCCAACTCCGGCTTCTGTAGTCCGCTTCCCCGATTTGGGCTTTCACATCTTACGCCTTAATTTCGGCTCTTGCAGCCCGCTTCCTAACAACTTTGGCTCTTGTAGCCTGCTTACCTCGGCCCCCATGGCCCGCTTTCCCAATTCTGGCCTTCACGGCCTGCTTCCCAGAATTCGGCCTTCACAGCCCGATGCCCATAATTTTGGCCTTCACGGCCCGCTTCCCAACTTTGGCTCTTGTAGCCTGCTTACCTCGACTCTCATGGCCCGCTTTCCCAATTCTGGCCTTCACGGCCTGCTTCCCAGAATTCGGCCTTCACGGCCCGCTGCCCATAATTTTGGCCTTCACGACCCGCTTTCCAACTTTAGCTCTTGTAGCCTATTTCCCTTTAGCCTTCGTGGCCTGCTTCTCAACTTTGGCTCTTGTAGCCTGCTTACCTCGGCCCCCATGGCCCGCTTTCCCAATTCTGGCTCTCGTAGCTTGATTCCCAGAATTCGGCCTTCACGGCCCGCTTCCCATAATTTCGGCTCTTGTAGCCCGCTTCCCAATATCTTTGGCTCTTGCAGCCTGCTTCCCGGAATTTGGCTCTCATAGCCTGCTTCCCAGAATTCGGCCTTCACGGCCCACTTCTCATAATTTCGGCTCTTGCAGCCCGCTTCCCAATATCCTTGACTTTCATAAGCGGCTCCCCCAATTCGGCCTCTGCGGCCCGCTTCCCGACTTTGGCTCTTCTGGCCTGCTTCCCTTCGGCTCTCGCAGCCCACTTTCCCAATTTTGGCTCTGGCAGCCTGCTCCCCAAATTTCGGCTTTCGCAGCCCGCTTTCCTGATTTGGGGATACTAAATAATTTCTCACCCCATGTTTACGTGCAGGGGAATATGGAAGAGGAGAAAAGAGAAGAGAAGGTGAAAATAAGGAAAGAAGAAAAGGAAACACTCTTGAAGTGCTCCAACGGCGCAGTAGCCTGCAAGCCCTCCAGCGGCACACTACTAAGTGCCCTCAGCGGCACACTCATTGTGAAGCCTCCAGCGGCACGCCCTTCTGCCGCTCCAACGTCAGTTCCCGACACCTTGTCGACACTGATTAAGATAAGAAGAGACCAATATACCATGTCAGCTCCCGGCGCCCCGTCGGCACTGACGAAGAGAAAAAGAGACCAACAAACCATGTCAGCGCCCGGCACCCTGTCGACACTGACGAAGAGACAAAGAGACCAACAAACCATGTCAGCGCCCGACACCCTGTCGGCACTGGCGAAGAGAAGAAAAGATCAACACATACCATGTCAACGCCCTACACCCTGTCAGGCATTGGCGAAGAGCAGAAGAGACAAACAAACCAGGTCAGCTCCCGACACCCTGTCGGCACTGACGAAGAGACAAAGAGATCAACAAACCAGGTCAGCTCCCTACACCCTGTCAGCGCTGACGAAGAGACAAAGAGACCAACAAACCAGGTCAGCGCCCGACACCCTATCGGCACTGACGAAGAGACAAAGAGACCAACAAACTAGGTCAGAGCCCGGCACCCTGTCGGCACTGACGAAGAGACAAAGAGATCAACAAACCAGGTCAGAGCCCGGCACCATGTCGGCACTGACGAAGAGACAAAGAGACCAACAAACCAGGTCACCTCCCGACACCCTGTCGGCACTGACAAAGAGACAAAGAGGCCAACAAACCAGGTCAGTTCCCGACGCCCCGTCGGCACTGACGAAGAGACAATGAGTTCAATAAGCCATGTCAGCTCCCGACACCCCGTCGGCACTGACGAAGAGACGAAGAAATCAATAAACCGTGTCAAATGCCCGACACCCCGCCGGCACTAGCGAAGAAAGAAGAGACAAACAGGTCATGTCGGCTCCCGACACCCTGTCGGCACCGACGGTGAGAAAAAGAGGCCAGCACACCCGCGGGTGGGGGACATTTGTGGACACCAAAAAATACACACCCAGATATCCTGCTCGGCCCAGCATCAACAACGGCACCGAGTGAGGAAGCCCCGGAGGGACTGGTCATCCGGACTCCCCAAATATGCACACTGCCGTGAAGCCGTCTCCGGAGTCACGACAGTGAAGAGAAATCAACCACCAAGAGCCCCCACAATCCATGGGCCTCGAAGAAAATTAAATGGGCCACAACTCATGCTCACAATAGGCTCAGAACTGCCCCTTTTGGCCTTCAACGGCACACCCCTTTGGCCCTCTCAACGGCACGCTTCCAACGCCCTCAGCGGCACACTCCCTGTGCCCTTCAGCGGCACACTCCCCTGGCGCTCCACCGGCACGCTCGGCTGGGACGCTCCACAGGCCAGTGGCTCGTCTCACCGGACAGTCCCTGCACGCCCCCTGCTAGCCCTCAACGGCACACCCAGGATGGCCTTCAACGGTACGCCCTTCTTCGCTCTTCGCCGGCACGCCCTCAGGCTCCTCAGCGGCACGCGCCAGCGAACCCCTTCAGCGGCACACCCATCCTGCCCTTCAGCGGCACACCCTTTGGGCTCCTCAGCGGCACGCCTGCGAGCTCTTCCAGCGGCACGCTTTTGCAGGCTTTCAGCGGCACGCTTCTTGTGTCTTCCAACGGCACGCTGTTCTGGCCCTTTAACGGCACACCTGGGCGTTTTCTTCCCCGACACTTCCGGCAAATCAAATCTTACGCCCAGGCCCTAGGGATTCTTGACGCGCAGTGGGCTTGCTGGGGTGTCACCCAGGGAGAGGGCCACGTTGCCTATTCCCCCCTGCCACCAAGGACGACGGGTCAAATCCCCAATCAATGCCTCCAGTTTCCCGCCTCCGACTACCGTGTTCGAGTGCTCCCGCCGCTGGGGGGTATAAAAGCCCCTACTTCGGCGAACAGAAAAAGGGAGAAGAGGCCAGAAGAGGGAGCCACGACCGAGCTGCCAGAAAAGAGAAGAAGAAGAAGAAGAGAAGAAGAAGAAGAGAAGAAGAGGAAGAGAAGAAGAGAAGAAAGAAGAGGGGAGGCTCCGCCTCCCCCTTTCTGCTGCTCCGTCCACCCGCCACCGCCGTCCGCGCGAAGAGAAGAAGGATAAGAAGAGAAGAAGAGGAGCTCGTCGCTCCACCTACCACCACCGTCTGTGTGAAGAGAAGAAGAGAAGAAGAGTGGGTGGAGAGAGGGAGTGAGGTCCGGGAGGGGAGGAGTCCACGCTCCGTTCCCCCCCACTGTATCTTCTTTTCCTCTTTCTTCCCTTTCATTTCTAGTTTTGCCGTCGTTGCGATGTATTAGCCACCTTGGGGCACTCCTCTTATGAGAATAGAAGTAGAAGTCTTGCAAATATTTTTTGGACGTCTTCCTCAAACCTTTCTTCCGTGTTTGCATCCTTCGGTGTTTTACGCCCCTTTCCCTTTGGCATTTTTGCCTTCGCTCACCCCCGGGCGCCCTCAGCGGTACGCCCTCCCTATGCCTTCAACGGCACGCCCTTGGGCGCCCTCAGCGGTACGCTCCTGCCGCCCCTCAGCGGCACAGCCCCTGCATGCCCCTCCTGCGCCTCCAACGGCACACCCATCTGTGCCTCCAGCGGCACACCCTGATGGTGCCTTCAGCGGCACACCCCGACTGTGCCTCCAGTGGCACACCCCAACCAATTCTTCCCCGGCACGCCCTGGCCAGGCCCTTCGCCGGCACGCCCTCTCGTGCCTTCCTTTCCCGACACACTCGCCCCTCCTTCTTGCCCGGTGCATCCCCCTTAGCCAGTCCTAGAGTAGTCTTCCACTCGCCATTCCCTCCGAGTTTTCTGAAGTTTTATTAAAGGTGTTGCCGCTCTCGGGCGCCCACCTCCAGTTGTCAGGTTCCGCCACTCCATGTGGGCGCGTTCCCTGTATCTCCCTTACGCTCGGGTCAAGGGGAGATGCTGCCGAATTTTCGTTAGAAACGATAACATATTAAAAAGATAAAAGGAAGTAACCAACAAATGGAATAACAACACATTAAAAAGATAAAAGGAAGCGACAAACAAATGAAAAGAACAATAACAAAACGCTTCAACCAAGGCAAGGGAACCGCAATCAACTCAAAGAGAGCCGGATCGAACAACAACTAAGCAACTTGAACATTCGTCCTCATGGGAAAAAGAATGAAAGATAATCAAGAGAAGAAAAGAAGAAACCCATGCAAACTTAATAAAAATCAAGAGAGAAAAGAAGAAAAGAAAAGCCTTAAAAGAAACGGAGGAGGAGTGGGCTCTCCATGCCCTTCGCCGGTACGCCCCCTTCAGCTACCCTCAGCGGTACACCCTCTAGCCACCCTTGGCCGGCACGCCCCTCGCTGGCATACCTCGATGCGCCCTTCGCCGGTGCACCTTGCAGTCGCCCTTCGTCGGCACACCCTTTGGGCTTCTCCAGCGGCACGCTCGTGCCCTCCTTCCCTGGCTCGCTTCCATGGCCTCCGCCGGTACGCGCTTCCAGCTCCTCCAGCGGCACGCCCATCCTTGAACCCTCCAGCGGTGCACCCTCGTCCCTGCCTTCACCAACGCACCCCCGATCAGCCCCTCAGCGGTACGCTCGTGCCCTCCCTCAGCGGCACAACCCCAGGCTCTTCAGCGGCACACTCCCAGCCCTTCAGCGGTACACCCTTCCAGCCCTTCAGCGGCACACACCCTCGCCCCTTTGCCGGCACACCTCTACCAGCCCTTCAGCGGCACACTCCTAGCCCTTCAGCGGCACAGCCCCAGGCCCTTCAGTGGCACACTCCTAGCCCTTCAGCGGCACACCCTCAGCCCTTCAGCGGTACGCCTTTCTCTTAGCCCTCTAATGGCCCATTCTCTCTCCAGAAAATATGAGGAATAATAATAATAATTATAATAAATAATAAAAAATTCAAAAATAGATAAATAAATAAGAATAATAAAGGAATAAGTAATAATAATAATAAGCCTTAAAAAATATAATAACAATAATAATAATTAGACAAATAAATGATAACAAAGATGAATGAACAATAATAACAAACTCACCAAGAATGATAAATAAATAAATGATAACCCAGGATAAATAATAATAACAAATTTAACGAAACACGGCAAACAAACGAATGATAATGAAACAAACAAATAATAAAAATAAACCTAACAATAACAATAATAAATGAATAAATCACAAGAAAAAAATAAATAAATAGCAATAACGAACTCACTCAAAGATATACATAAATCAACAAATAATAATAGTAAAACTCTAAGTAATAAAAAAAATGGTAAAATCCACTTTGCAGCCCCGTCTCTCTCGTGACCCGGTGCTGAAGGAACAACAACGCCGCCCTTCCAGGTTGGGCCTACTTCTTGGGAATTATCCCGAAATGGCCATGGCCCGACCTCACTTTGGGCTGACATTCCGATTGAACCGGACTCGTTTCTCAGGCCGCATCCCTTCCGAGCCACTACTAAAATTGCCGCACGCTCGGCAGACATTTGAACGGGTTCACCTCGATTTTTCGCCGCGTTTCTATTACGGACCTGTATCCGAACGTAAAAAGGCCCGTGGACAACCGATATGGCCGACGGCTCCCTCCCCGACATGGTCGTGAGCCGGCATTGTTCCGGGCCGATAGCCCGTTAAATCGGATTCATTCTAATGGGATTCGCTCCCGCTCTTTCATTGAAATGGCCGTAAACTCGGCATATATTTGTACGGGGTCGTTTCCACCCACGTCGCACTTTCAATATGGGCCCTTGCCCGAACATGAAAAGGTCAACGAGTGACCGACAAGATCGGAATAGAACGAGACGGCTCTCGCCACCCCTGACTCCTTCCATGGGAATATCAATAAGACCTCCGTGGGCAATACTTAGACCTCGGGCCTGTCCCGATCATGGTCATCGTCTGGCTCATATCCTCGGTCTATAACACGCTCCTTTCGAACACCTTTTCGGTTCTGGAGCCTAGTCCCGGGACTCTCCCCCGTTGCCCTCCAGCACCGGAAATATTAATGATGCCCGCGCAAGTCTCGTTCGGACCACGGGAGGCACCCCCGGTATGGTCCTGACTCGATCTTGCACCGGGCCAACAAATTCACTGATTTCTTACCACACTAACCGAGATTTAACCGAATGTTTTCAGTGTCTCGGAATAATAAACTTGCCGTATCCCGGCATGCATATGTTCCAGGTCCTCCCGCGACGATTACAATATTCTCAAGCTGGGCTCCCGTCCGAATATTAAACGGTCCCCTGAATGACCGACACGTTTCGAACGTTCGCTTCCCTAGACACATGGCTTTCCAACCGATTCAAGGGATATTCCCCCGTTGCCCCTCGACACCGGAAATATTAAAGATGCTCATGCAAGTCTTGTTTCGACTGCGGGGGGCCCACCGCAGTATGGTCGCAGCTTGCTCTTGCACCGGGCTAACAGATTTACTGATTTTTGACCGCTCCAACCGAGGCTCAGCCGAACGTTTTTCCGCTCTTTCGAACAATAAATTTGTCGTACCTCGGCATACATGCGTTCTGGTTTTCCCGCGACAACCGCGATTTTCTCGAGTCGGACATTCGTCTGAATATTAAATGGCCAGTACACGACCGACATGATCGCGAATGTTTTCTTCTTACCCTCATACGGGGATTTCGATGCTTCCTAATAGACCTTTCGTGCAATTAACTTTCTGGCCATGAGGCCCCGAATCTCGGCAATTAATCAAGGGTGTTCCCTCGTATGGGGGATGTAAATGACGCCGTGACCTTTATGGCGCGGCGGGTTTTTGGTCCCGACACGAACCACACAATCGTCTGACCGAGTCAGATCGAGCGCACCATGGGCTCTTCGGAGCCCGAATAAATTGTCACTTTGTGACTGGCACGCCCACGCACTCAATAGACGAATCGACCATTCCCGAATAAACAAACAACACTGTAAACGTGTTGAAAAGTGTGTCCACATGACCCCAGCTAGTCACTTGTTTGTTGTTACTTGTACGGTGTTCGCGCCTTTGGTAGGCGCTACCACGTCAGGCAGTTCACCTGCGGTGCGGTGTAAGTCGTCAGGGGACGCTACCGACTGTGCTTCTAATGGGAGGTACTCCTGTCGAGTTGGGAGTGACAGACTGTCAGTTTTCGTGACTTTGACCTTCGGGTTTCGGTCGTGTTGACCGTTGAGTTTCGGTTGGTTTACCGTGGCGCGTGTGTTGGTTTTCGCGCCGTGAGACTAGTGCTAGTGGCTCTACCGAGGTTGTGTCTTGTTGTGCGGTACCCGCGATCGGATGGTCGGGGTTGCACCTTGGACAGCGTGTCCAGGTCGGCTGTGTCTGGGGGACAGGCCTTTACGGCGTGGTTGCCATGTGTTTTTACTTCGGTAAGCGGTACTAGTGTAGTTCGGTAGCCTCGACCGTGAGGTCAGGGTGTGTTTCTGCTACAGTATGAGTAGTTGTAGTGCCGTGTTTCGACCGGCCACCGGGTTTACTGTTCCTGCTGTTGCGGTTGCTCTCGTAGCCTTCCTTTCCGGTACCGCCGTTGTTCCCGGTTGGGGTTCCGCGGGATCCCTGCTGAGTCTCTGTTTTGGAGACTCATTCCCTACTTTTCAGGTGTAGCGGTTCTTCCTCGAGGTTCGAGGGCGCGGAGCGGAGGTTCTCAGCTGCCAGCTTGCCGGGCCGAGTGTTCACTTGGCATGTGGTACGCCTTACTGCTTTAGACTGTACTTTCTGTTGGACTGGACTCTGTTGTAGCTGTAGTTGTTCTTTCTTTCAGCTTCTTGTTGTTGGTTGTCCTTCTTTATTTCCTATTTCTTTGTGCCTCCACACTCCTTTTAGCCCTTCCGAGCCCTCCCGGCTCGTGGGCGGCGGTGCGAGTCTCGGGTTATCGGGCCTTCCCGATAATCAGATTCTCGGGTCGTTACAGTCGCGGTCCGAGTTGCCACCTCTCGTATCATGAGCCATGCCATGCGACTATCTCAAGTTACGGAACTTGGATTGGCTCCAATTCCGCACTATTATCGGGTCGGAATCTTCATCCTGATCGACGACGACAACAACCTCGATTCATCCCATCGCCTACACTGATATTGGCGGCAATTGCTTCTCTTACACCCGTGCCCCCTATCAATTCCCGTCCAATCCTCAACGAGGCTCTCCCTTTATCTTCCCAATTCCCATCGAGTTATTAAAAAGGAGTCTAATGAGTTTAAACTCCACTCTTTGCGAGTTGTGTGAGAGGCAGAGTTTACTTACTCCTTGCGATAGATCGACTTAAATCTATTTTGATACGATACGAGTTAAATTAATCGACTCATGATAACTTGGATCAACTCATCTAATTTAACTCAATTAAACTGTTCAAATGACTTGAGTTGACTGGTACTGCATCACAGCTCAAGTTCGTCGTAATGGGATATGGGTTGCACGACTCACATTCAATTAAGAGTCCCAACCGTGACTCGAGGTGAGATTTAATTTTCACAATTGATAGAGGATCCGGAGGAGAATTCTTTCCTCGGGATAAAATCCCCAAATCTTGAAATTGTAAATACCCTGACAAAGTAAAATCCTATCAAGTTGGACACTGTCTCGCCCTCCACGTGAAAAAGAGTTCGGTAATTTTATGGCACACGTCACAGCTAGCAACATCACTAGGGAGCTCCGGGTCTCCCTATTCACCTTGTCACTTTGATCGACGTGACCTATGTATATGTAGTTTCATGCGATCGTAGGTAGACTCGTGATCTATCAAATGAGACATAACATCTAGACTAAACAAAAAATAGATGATAGAATTGAAAAAATAAAACATAAAATTGAAAAAAATAAAAGTTTAAATTCAACGTATAGCTCTAGACCGGAACTATGCAGTCTAAAAAATAGGGTTTGGATATTATATAAAGAATATATATTTTATAACCAAAGCCTATTTATTTTGATAAAACCTCTATCTTTTTAATCATATACATCTTTTTAACCCTACATCTCTGATTTCAGTCGCATATTATATTTTTCGGTTTCATGGATGTTTCACGGAATGCATAGATCTATTATAGTCACAAGGTCTACACAAGAATCACACCGATTGGCTAGCATCATTTCTATCACATGACCCAATTAAAATGGGATTTACAACATTTATCACACACCTGAGTGTAAAGCAAACATTACTCTTTATGAAATGATGTTTTATAGATGGTTTCCACTAAGGATTGTCAGCTCACTGGCTGGTAGCTGATCGGGTTTTCCTTGCTTTGATATGGTATGTCCGAGTCGCAACTGACTCGGTCAGACCGGCCTGAGTCACTTCATAAGCTACCAATTGTTTGCTTCCTTTGCAGTGTCCAAGGCAGCCGTCGAGGACTTCCTCCCAACCAGCGGTCTGGTCGTCATCAAGAGCTTCACTGATGCGGGACGGACTGAGAAGACGACGCTATATGAGACGGACACGACTCGACCAGCAACGACACGACTACTAGAGCGACCTCGGCTCGACACTAAGAGCTCCTATGGGTTACACGTCGCTAACAGAAGTGCAAACTCACTCGTCATCCCATGCGAGGGAAAGCGTGGATCGTGCGCGGTTATGGAACCGGCAGAGTTCAAGGTAGTCTGACTCAACTTCTGGACTCGGATCGAGTCGTGGGAAGGGTCACTCTCACACTCACAGCGGCGACATGGACTCACGGGCTAGTACCTATCGCTCTCGGCAGCGACAAAAGACCATATACTAAACTAGCAAGCGAATGCCGAGAAGTTGAGACGTTTACCTCCACGCACCCGGCGTGGCGAAGATAACCCCGGCCAATTCACGGACTCCCGGTTAAACAATATTCCAGCAGTACAATAATTTGACCCACTCCACGCAGTGAGGTAAAAGGTCACATGCGGGGCCCAGAAATCACGCAAATCGGGTTGACGGGCAGCATCTTGATGTCGCCCGGCGGTGCCGAACTCCGCATTTTCGTGCTTTCCGAACGGCGGATTTTACGGGTCCGTGGGGCCCACGGACGGCGCTGTCCTCCGGATCTGCGGGGTGGGACCCACTGTGATGGGGACCCCTGGTGGCGCGCCTCCTCGGACGACGGTCGGCCGGAAACACCGATCGGTGGCCGATCGGCCCCGATCTCCAACTCTTGGAGTTGCTACCCACGGATTTTCACTTCTGTTTTCCGGCGCGCGCTCCGGCGAGAACGGCCGCTGCGATCAATCCCGATGTCGGATCGGGGCGCATAAGCTATCGTTAGAAAGCACTCTTGAAATCCTTCAATCCAAGATTATAGGGAACTCCTGGATCAGGTCAGATATAGACTTTACTGAATTTACAAGTTCCTATTGTACAGTACTCGAAATCTCAGATCTGCTGGTGAGTTGTCTGAGAACGGCCGTTGACCGTGAGGTTGATGGCCGATTCAGCTCATAATATCTTCACGCAAGTTGTAGGATTTTGAACAAGGAAAATGGGGATATTTGTTGTGGACTGATTGGAGGTGGCTGTGATTTGTTATGATTTGTTTACTGGAGGGTGATCGGATCTGGGAACAGGTGGACAGCACTGTAACTAGCTCTGAAAACGAATTTTGAAAAATAGGTGGAGGGCGGATCAAAATTCAAGAAAATTCGTGGTAGGAGGAGTTGATGGACAGAACCTTCAGTAAAATTGGGAGCCCTAGAAAAAATCACAAAGGGATCCGAACATGGGAAACACAGGGTGGGTAGAAATTGAAACAGAAAGTAGACAGATCTGGGAAAGGATGTTGGACGAAAATGGGAAATTGCCAAATGGAATAATTATGACCCACCAATTTTTGTAGAACGTGGGGAACACCTCTGGAACATCCCCTCAAAATCCCAGCTCAAGAAAACGAAGGGGTGGAGAGCAAGAATTCGGAGAAGACACCTCTGTCCTGGATGGATAGAACACCGGCGGCGATGGTAGAGGCGCGATGGTGGCACGTGGCGGCGGCGGCGGCGACCGGAACTGATAGGGGAGGCGTCACACCTCAGAATAGCAACCGTCTCAGTTGCAAGGGGGAGAGGGAGGAGAGAGGAGGGGGGTGCCCAAGGCTGCTCCAAGCAAAATTTCTGATTTCTTATGCATTAATTCATCCAAAATGTTAAATACAAGCTTATATATGTTACATCTCAAATCCATCCTCCACCGTTGGATCTAGGGAAGGGGAATGGAGGGCTGGGATTAAGTGTGATCAACACACAAAATTTAAAATAAAAGATTGAGGGGAGGGGCGCACCATTGACCATGGGGGAGCAAGCTTGACATGGTAGGTAGCCTACCTTGGACTTTGAAGTCCAATTGTCCCCTATGTGTCTTTTACCATTCAACCTTCTAGATGCCTCCATTTGAATTGTTGACTGACCCCACATTGGGCCCTAGGCTGAGGTGGATCAATGGGATGGGGTCTGAGGGGCCCGTGGGACCCGGGGGTCCCATTTTGCAAATAACCCCTCTTACAATCAAAATTACATACCGAATAAAATGAAACACACACATTACACACAAATAAAGTCTAACTAAATAGATAAATGCCGGGACTCAAGGGGAGTCTCCAGGCTGTCTCCGAGCCAGATGGACGCTGAGGTGGCTCGAGTCGTGCTCCGAGTACGGTACTGGTGGGTCGCCGGCTCGTGCCTCTCACGTGCTCTGGTGTCCGCACCATTCACCTTCTCCCTCTCCTATGTCCACTTTCACTCCAGGTTCGCCTTCCCCCCACCCCCACTTGGCCCCCCATCCATGGCGAGGGGAATCGCACCATGGGCCTCTATGTGCTCCTTGATGTGACTATCAGTCTCATCGTCCCCGCTACCTACATCTTCGAGGGTGTCGTCGAGGAGAGCAAAGCCAAGGAGCGATGCTGCCTGACGGAGTACTGGCTGCATCTGCCACTGGTGAAGGCACCTTCTAGACGTAGATCTTGAAGTTTTGGAGGGCAATGAAGACACGACCATTGGGGAAGATGGCGAGGGCCTTGACAGCTCTGGTGGTGACAGATCGGAAAAGTCCCCACAAGGAAAAAGCATATGAGGTTGTACCATTCTAGACCGCGACCACTGAGTGGGAGGCTAAATAGAGGAACTCCCCTGCCATGGAAACCTCTAGAGACATCGACGTCGAGCGATGGGGGTTAGACGATAGGGATAAGAGAAGGTGGTGCAGGGCAGGAACGATGCTGGAGGAGAAGGATGGTGAAAAAGATAGAGGGAAGGCCGAGCCACCGGGGAGGTCGACGAGGGAGGGTGATGAGGGCATCCCTTGCCCCTCCACATTTTCTCCGGACTCGGATTGTTCGTCGACAAGCGCCATTATGTTAGTCATGTATTTTTGAGTCTAGTCATGTAATCTTCACATTTTATTTGAGTCAATATCATGTAATTTTCCCTTTATTTGAGTCATGTAACTAGGTTAGTGAGTCATTTTCCTAAGTATTGTGTCATTAGGTTGGTTTGTTAGGCTAGTGGGCCCAATTCATTGGGCTTGGCCCAAGGGCACCCCTATCCCTTTGGTTATTTGTCATTGAGTCAAATGTGAGGGACTTTTGTAGAAATGTGGGTTACCTATATATAGGACCACATTCCCCTCATTTTGAAGTAATGAACAATTGAATGAAAATTGAAATCCACTTCCAAATCCCACTAGATCTCTCTCTCTCTCTAAGGGGTCCCCCCCTCTCTCTCTCTCCCTCCACCCCAATTTTCGGAATTTTCTCTCTCCTCCCCATTCACCCCTCATTAAGACCTCTCCCCTTCCCCATACACCCATTTAACTCCCCCCCAACCCAAGGTGGCATCCTCCAATCCACACCCCACCTCCCAACCCCCAACTACCCAACACCACTTCCTAAGCACCCCTTCCTCTCCCCAAGGTTTTTGGGGCTCTTCCCTAAGCCCAAATTCAAATTTCCCTCTCCCTAGGGCAGTGCCCTTCCATCTCCCCACCTCCCAAACCACCCAAAGTCGCATCCCCCCTTCCCCATACCAGCCAAGTTCACCCTCCACCTCTTACTCTCTTGGCCATCCCCTTCCCCACCCCCTCATCTTCTTCTCATTCAGCCTCTGTTTCAGGCAGCAGAGTTACAGCGACTTGCAGAGGCAGCCACGACCATCTCTCAAAGATTCAGGTGGCAAGGCCTACATTGCTGGAATCGTCATCGAGATAGCTTTCCAACGGTGGTGGTCTCGCCGGCTTCCGAGTTCGGAGCTGTCCGGAGGAGCGTCATCTTCAACGACTGCGCAATCTGTCCCAGACTGAAGACCAGAGCGATCTTGGAAGCTGTTCTGCGGTCAACCTTGGAGGAATTCGAGCACACTTCCTTCTACAAAATTCTTCTTCGTCTAGTCCTCCATCAGTAGCAGAAAGAACGACGCCAATCGCCTGCCTGAGCTATTTGTTCTGAATTATTTCGTCGGAGTGTGCAGTCTGCCACCAGTGGACTCAGGTTTGACCTATCTTCATTTATCTGGCCACCATTCTCATCTCCGACCTCGTATTGTGGCCCCGTCAACTTCTGCTTGAAGCTACTCCGACCACGATCGCGTCACTGCCAGTTTCGTTCAATTTGAAGTTCGGGAGCGACCGCAGCGCCTTCTGAAATCCACTGCATCAGTTCTACATCAGTCCGAAGCAGAGTGTTGCTGTCCTGCTCCAGTCGCCGGTCAGCCCCGAGGTCCAGAGCTTCCCAAAAAATTCAGGCATCATCCTCTGTCAGTTGGGAAACTTTTGGCGCAGGTTTCGTCAAGATCTGAGCTCTGTGGAATTTGTGGCAGTGACATCACCGGCCCCCTGTCCAACAATTCTGAAGGTTGGCAGAACCGGCGGGGATCGGCAAATCGGGTTTCCTTAGCATAAGTCCCCACCCCGCTTGGCCGGCTGAAGGCCCCTCCCTGCGTGGAGGTAGTATTGGATGTAATAAGATTAATCCCCACCCCAAGATCACCCCTCCTGCGAGAGGTGTAGTGGTGTAATCTTTCCATTTCAGGTTGAAGCGACACCGACGCGGCGTGCGGGTGCATACCCTCGCCTCCCCGCTCGCCCCCGTCTCCGGCCGGAGTCGGCGTCTTCACGCCGGCTAGGTGAGCTCCTGAACATCTCTCATTGCTGTAATGGACTTGCTTAGCTTAGTATTGCTATAGTTACTCCGTCGGCGGTAAGAGAGTGTCCGATTTTAAATTGTTACCCAAATTGAGTGACCACCGCGGGCGAGTTGTGAGAGCATCCACTTAACCCACACCCTTGGTGTGTTGGCCGCCCATGATTTGGGCATTCTAGGCCCATTTGGAGTTCTCCCCAAGCTAGCCAACCATTGGAGCCTCAAGGTCCCGCCTCGGACCCTCTCCAACATCGCCTAGTCGCCATCGGGCACTAGTGTGCGCCATACGGGTGAGCTCGCTAGTGTGAGTCCGCTGCTCAAACTTGAATGCTTGCAAAATAGGTCCATAGGTGGTGTCACATCAAGTGGTATCAGAGCAAGTTCACAACTTGTCTCTATCAAGTTGGTCCTAGGGCATGTCTATGCATTTAGAGTCTTCAAGTGCATCACTCTTGTCCCCTAGTATGGCCACCTCATATCGACCTTACCAATCGGCCCACTCCATAAGTCCAAGCCACCAAGAGATGCCTACCACTAACACCCATAACTTCTCTGGCCATGTCAACTACTTCATGAAAGCCTTGACCTATGCCAATGAGCGGCTTGATAACATATCGGGCCGACTCAACCAACTTGGAGAAAATAGGCCCGCCCCAAGGACGGACGATAGGATGGTCCCTTTCCCACTTCCCACCTTTGATGGAACCTCTCCTAGAGAATATTTAGATTGGGAAGCTACAATGGACCAATACTTCACTTGGTATCATATGTCCGAGGATGAAAAGGCATTGGTTGCCAAAATGCAACTTACCAAACGGGCAGAAACTTATTGGATGGAAATTGTCGGGCTAAAGGTACTTAGAAGGGAAACTCCCATCACCACTTGGAAGGACATGAAGGAGCAACTTAGGGCTAGATATGTTTCCCCCTCATACTCAAATCATCAAGACCTAAGGAGCACTTCAACTCCTTCATCCCCACCTAGCCAACCCATGACCCTAATTCCCCATTCCACATCACTTCCCACCTATCCTACCCCAACCACCACACCAGCACCCTACCTACAAACTCCCACCACAACCATATGTCCACAAACCCAATTGGACCCCGTGTCCACCCATCCACCGAGGCCCATAATGGCCACCACCCCCAAACCCAAAACCCCTCACCAAACCCATACCCCACAAGCCCCCTTGACCACCACCACAAACCCACCATCATCCCCAAAAAGGGACACATCTCCCAAAACAAATCAACCCAAAATCCCTCACCCAACCCACCTCCCGCTTCCTACACCAATCTTTCCCCAACCTAGGCCTCCTCTACTTCCCCTTCCTATCCCAACCCAAGCCCATGCTTGTTCACCACCCCGGGTGTGTCATACGCTAGCTATTGTAGACACGCCAAAATTGACGTTATGTTGATCAAATCTCATGTCATTATATAAACGCCCCAAGTGGACTTCAATATTCCTATAAAATGAAGTTTTTCTATTTTTGTGAGTTTTATGCATTTTTCTGCATTTTCGTGATTCACGACCTGAAGAAGGGCGTTATTTTTAAAAGTAGCGACCTGTCATAGGGCGTTTTCAAAGAAGAGACGACCACAAGAGAGGGCGTCAATTCCTGGTATTATCCGTTAATTTCTGGAATTATCTATTTTCAAAATAAAAAGCATTTTGTGAGTAACGTCCTTCCTCAGGGCGTGTTTTTAATAAACGCCGTTACCTCAGGCGTCTTCCCTTGATTTCTAAACAAAGAAAGTTTTATTTCCAAAATTAAATCCAGGAAGAAACGCCCTTTCCTAGGTCGTGTTTCAAGAAACGTCTCTGTGAAGGTCGTCAATTCATGATTTGACGCCCTGTCCTAAGTCGTGTTCCACTCCAGAGTCCTTCCTTTTTCCATCTTTCCCTCACAGTTCCCTACCATCCATGGGACTCTTGCTCGATCTTGATCTTTCCCTGGATGCCTCGTTGCCCGTTCTTATCATTCCTTGGTTTGATCACATCCGCTGGAGGCACTATAAATTGAAGTCTCGATCGATCGTGTGAGGGGTTAATGACTCAGAAGGTTAAGCACTCTAAGCATTCAAAAGGTTAAGCGTTCAGAAGGTCGCGAGCAGAGCCTTCTTCATCCTTTGCTGCTTCCCCTCTGCATCCTTCGTTGGGCTTCATCCGGTGTTTCATCCATCTACTTCCATCATACTCATCCGGTTTTCCCTTTACTGTCGCCAGGGACAGCAGGGTTTCTCAGCTTTTCATCTGTTTGTTCTACTTCATTTATACCACTCCATTCATCATATCTATTCATCCTTCGTATTTATTCACACCTTGTTGCATTTTTTTATCATCGTACTCCCCCTCCCTTAAGTCTTATTAAGGGGTTTAAAAACAACAAAAAAAGAGGTGCGCACGTTGATGTCTTTTCATCATTTTATGTTAGTTTTGGATTGATACTATTGCACTTTGGCTGATCCCCCTCTCTTTTGTTTATTTTTCATTGTCTTTTTTTACAAGGTAATCAACCAAGAAAACCCACTTCATCGGCCGGCCGATTGAAGTTGGAGGAAGAAATCCACATCCATCCCGCATCCCAATTTTCACCAGGTACACACGATCTCCTTTTCTTCTTATTGAGGTAACCCCTCTGGCGATCACACCATCTCCACTTTAGCACCTCGTGCTATTTTTATTACATTCTTTTTGCATTATTTATTTATCTCCTTTTTGCCATATTTTAATCTCCTCTCAACAAAGAGCGGATTTTAATCCGATCTACAAATTGGCGATCACGGTGGGACTTCCACTGTTTTCTTTATTGATTACCATCTCCATTGGCACCCTCGTGTGCCCTTTCCCCTTGGCACCCTCGTGTGCCCTTTCCCCTTTGACACCCTCGTGTGTCCTTTCCCCTTAGGCACCCTCGCGTGCCCTTTCCCCTCGGTACCCTCGGTACCCTTTCCCTTGTGCCCCTCGGGCACCCTCCATTGTGCACCCTGCACACTCCCCGGATCAGTCAATTGCTGATTATTAACGCCTTCAACAAGGGCGTCTTTTGATTTAACGCCCCTCACAGGGACGTGTTTTGTTGATTAACGCCCCCTTCCAGGGCGTGTGTTTATTGCACCTGCTGGCGTTCTGTTTGCTCATTTTATCGTCTGCTATTTAACGCCCCTCTCAGGGACGTGTTTCGTTGAGTAACGCCCACTTCCAGGGCGTCTTTTACCATAACTGCTGTCTGCTGCATGCTTATCATATTGTCTGTGGATTAACGCCCCTCTCCGAGGCGTTTCATTTCTTATCAACGCCTGTCATTAGGGCGTTTCTCTTTATCATAACTGCTGCTGCTGCTTATCATATTGCCTGTGGATTAACGCCCCTCCCCGAGGCGTTTCATTTATTATCAGCGCCTATCATCAGGGCGTTTTCTCTGAGTTTTGACGCCCTCCTGTGGAGGCGTCCTTTCTTTATAACGCCTCACCTAAAGGCGTGTTTTCCTACCGTCTGTGAGCCCCTCACAGAGTTTAACGACAGCCACGCTGCCGTGTTTTCATTTTGTCACGACCTACCGCAGGGCGTGTCTTTCCTCCTGCTGTGAAAACGACCTTTCCCAGGGCGTTTCTTTACTGTTCTTTTTCACAGATTAGCTCTTATTCATTGCTTGGCATTTGTCTTGATATTACATTGCTGCTTGGATTGTCTTGATTTGTTGGCTTGGTTGAGAGACCTCCTCTCTCTACCCTAGGATCCACACACCCTTCTTGGAATCGGGACGACCCTCCATTGAGCATTCCGTCTCTTTGGACCGGAAATCCCTTTTCCAAGACCTCCATAAGTCCCCGCACCCGTGGATTCCCTCACGGACGCCGGGCTGGTTGTACCCTTGAAGTACCTGGAGTTTAGAGAACCTATGCGTTGTTAAAGAGAGAGAAAAACTTAGTTGACCCGGAGGTTACACTTGGATCAAACTAGGTCTCATTTGGCAAAAGAGTGAACTTTCACAAATAATCCACCCTAATTCAAACATCAAACATTAAAATCTTGCGTTTCTTGCCAACCTTGTTTGCATAAACATAGTTGGGTGATTTGATTGCCTTGTTTGGATTAAATATTTTGTGATAGTTCCTTCATTAAACACTCTCTCTCTTAAGAATGAAACTCCGTTCAGGTAAAACCATCAACATGTCAGGCAACGGGTACTCTTATGATGATGAGAATGAGAACATATTTGGTCAATATGAGGACCCTCTCCAGGATTCTGTTTATTATGAGGGGAACTACCTTCCTCCTCACCCCCATTACTCACAAGTTCATGTGGTTGATACCACTATTCATGAGGCGGACCCTTCGTCTCAAGTTCCATCTTCCAACACTTCGGGGAACCCTTCCCCATCCATTAATGTCACGGATTTGATCCAGGCTCTCTCCCAGTTGGATGACTCCCAGCGGCAAGCCATTCAGGCCGCTTTAAAAGGGAAGTCGGTTCTTTCTTCTTCTTCTAAT
Source organism: Amorphophallus konjac (assembly GCA_022559845.1). Lineage (NCBI taxonomy): Eukaryota > Viridiplantae > Streptophyta > Magnoliopsida > Alismatales > Araceae > Amorphophallus > Amorphophallus konjac. Next base: position 27,093,179 of record CM040122.1, read on the forward strand.
CCCCCTCCGGCCGTGAGTGGCCATCAGATTGTTAATGACCAGGCGGTCTTGCATCCCCCCTCCTCTCGTCCACAAACGCCTACTGCGGCCATGCCGGCCCAGCAGGCGAGCTATTCAGCGGTTAGGCATCAATCCTTCCAACCTCCTCGGATTCTACGAACGCCTATACCGCCTTCTTTTGCTCAGAATCAGGCCCCGGTCGAGCCCGATACCAACACTCTCTTGCTTCAGAAGCTGGCCAGCATGGAGGAACAGCTCAAGAAGGTTACAGCGACTAAGAATGCTCCGGAAATTTCTCTTCCTACGTTGCCGGTGTTCCATTTACCACCTTCTGAAATGCCGAATTTCCGGCGATATAATGGGACGGGCAACCCATTCATTCATTTAAAGGATTTCCGATATGAGACTTCCTTTTGGCAGGACAATAAGGCCTCCCTGGCCTACTTATTCAGGAGGTCTCTTGAGGGGCCAGCCCTCGAATGGTTTTATTCTCTGGAGCCAGCTGATGCCGGCGATTTTGATGTTATTCAAAGAAAATTCCTGCAAAAGTACAGAGACCGGGTGGGACCTTCCCTTTCTGTTACAGATTTAGTTGCCGAGAAAATGAAGCCCGAGGAGGACTTCATTGTATTTGCTGATAGGTGGCGGTCTATGGCCGAGAAATTAAAGGACACATTGTCGGAACAGGAGCAAGTGAAAATGGTCATTTCTAATGCAACCCCCCAATTCCGGCACATTTTGGCCATGAATCGGCTAACAACTATGGAAGAGCTCTATGAAAGAGCTCGTTATATACAAACGCAAATGAAGGACTCGCCCATCATGGGCATGTTTGAGCCGAAGCCTCGGCTATTTAAAAAGAATACAAATGTCAACAGCGGGCCCACGACTGAAGGCACTGTCACAAATGAGCAGGTTGGCGTAGTTGGCAACCCCCATAATCAAGCTAACCCACGTCCACCACCACCTCCACGACAGAACCCTCATTTTAACCCTACTCCACCACCCCAATTCGCGCCTCAACGCTCCTTCGCTCCACCGCAAAACCAAGCCCCCCGCATAGATCCTCCAGCTCCACCACAATACCATCAAGTGCCCCCACCAGCCAACTACGGCCAACAACAACAACGGAGACCGCCACTTGGCCCCAAAAGGGACCACTATCCCCCACTTCCTGAAAGTCTCCCCGATATTTTTAATGCCCTGATGGCCGCCAACTTGCTCGCATTACCAAAGGAAAGAACCGTGTGGCCCGCTAATGTTGACACATCCCGTTATTGTGCCTTTCATCGCGGCCCTGGTCACAACCTGGATCGTTGCTTCCACTTCAGAGATTACATCTACGATCTAAATGACCAGGGTGACATCAATTGGGATGAGATGAGACAATTCATAGCCGCTATGAAAGAAAGAAGGGCTTCTCGGCAACAACAAAATCAGCAACAACAGCAGCCAGCTCCGCAACAAGTTCAGCCACAGCAAGCTCCAGCACCCCAGCAAGATATGGGGATCGTCCGTAATCCATTGCCGGAGCACGCTCCTAATCAACATGTGAACCCTGTCACGTCTCTCTACGAGGTGGAGAGAGGGCAGGGATGGCACGAAGAAAACGCCTCTGTCGGGGCATTTCACCATGATCCAACTCAAAATCAAACTCCGCGCCTTTTGCGCACACCTCCTTCTTCTTCTATTCTCCTATCGGGACGTCCCCTTCTACGCCCCGTCAATCCTTCTACCTCCACCAATTCCACGGCCTTGCCGGCTCGCTCTCTTCTTACCCGCCTACCACCTCCACAACCTACCATTCCACCTTCCACCACCAATCCCACACACGCGCCATCCAGGCCACTCCTACTCCGCTCACCGCCAGCACCCGCTACCCCCTCTACCACTCCTACACCGGCAAGAGTTCCTCCGTCATCAGTTCAACCACCTTTTGTGCCACGATCTCTCCTTATTCCACCACCTGCCAATGCTCCTCGCATTCGGATATCCCTCTCTTCTCCCACGCCTCCTGCGAGGGCACCTTCATCAAATACTCCTCCCATGCCTCCCGCGGGGGCATCTTTGTTAAACACCACTACCACGTCTCCTACGGGGGCGCCCCTTTCATTGAATTCCCCTTTGATATCCCCTAGCAGGGTTTCTGCTACCAACATTCCTTCTTCTTCTTCCAACCCTCCTCCTAATATTGCCCCGACAGAGGCGCGTCAAGGCGTAGCGCCGCTCCGCAGTGGACGGATATTCCACCGTGTTTTCCCACAGAGAGAGCTAGAGCCTGTGCAGGGGCCACAAGAGCAAGAGCAGGAACAAGATTCAGTGCCGGGAACTCAGTATGATTTATTAAAGCACTTGGATCGCACTCCAGCCAGAATCTCCATTCTTGAATTAATCAAGAGGTCCACCACTCATCAGCTGGCCCTGAAGGAATACCTGCAGAAGGTCATGGTCAATGAGGACCTTCCGGTTGAACAGATAATTACAGTCTTGACCCCTGCCAGCAGTCAGCCGGCAATCACATTCCATGAACATGAGTTAGCACCTCTACCGGCAAGAAAATATGCCCTATGTATTACGGTTGATATCAACAAAGTGGCCGTTAAGCAGTGTTTGGTAGACACCGGTGCATCTATCAATGTGTTGCCTCCGAGCACTCTGAAGTTATGCGGTATCCCTGAGAGCCAGATTCGGCCATCTACCATTACTGTCACGGCATATGACAATACAAAGAAACCCCCTCTGGGTATGATTACTCTCAAAGTCAGCTTGGGTCCAGCCACCATTACAGCAGATTTTCATATTCTGGATATGGATCCGACCTTTAATGGCATCCTGGGTCGCCCTTATATTCAGCAGCTTGACGCAGTGCCCTCTACAAACCATCAGTGCCTCAAGTTTCCGCACAAGGGCCGCATTATCAAGGTGACCAGCGTGCCGATCTTGCCAGAGGAAGACATTCATGTAGCTTCATCAGTTCCTTCCATATGGCCTGCCAACAAGCCGTTATTATCTGTGCTGGACGTTCCCCGTCCACGGCCGATGCTATCTGAGACTGTTACCACAGTTGCTATGACACCCCTGCCTTCTAAGGGGAAGAAGAAAAAGAAAAATATGATGAATACCCCCGGCTGGAACATTCTGATAAGAATGGGATATCAAGATGGCAAGGGCCTGGGCGCCAAACTCCAGGGCAGGATTAGGCCCATTAAGCCTCAAAAGGTGATTGCACGAGGCGGCTTAGGCTACAAAGCACCGGGCAAGAATGAAGGAGAGCCGTGGGCTGTTATGACGTCCACCTTCAAACCAGACCGCCAGCCGCTCACCTGGACTTTAAAGACACATTTTGTCACCGGTGGCATTCAGAACAATGAGCAGACTACCGTCATTACTTCATTGCTTGATTGTCAAGATGTGCACGCCAGACAGTTTGCTCGTCACATTGCCCCACTGGCTACCTACAAAGCCCTGGAGACTTTAAGGCCAGATAAAAGAAGAAAAATGGGTGATCCGGAATGTGACTGGTACAGGTGGTTTGACATGAATGACATCACGATCTCTCTGAGCCGCCTGTTCATGCCGACGGATCCAGAGTGGCCGCCGCTGATTCAAGAACTGATTGAAATGCCAGCAGTAATCACAGATAAAAGGCAGATGTTAAGTGACTACACAGATACGGGGGAGCCAGATGTCCCCTTTGAAGAAGGATTTTCCGTGGATAGGCTGTGGGCCGGCCTTTTCTCCCTCACTTCTGTGCATCCATCTGTGTTGGCTTCTCTCTATTCCCGTTGGTTTGGTCACGTGCCGCGACCACCACCGATTACCATCAACTTGTCTCCCGATTCAATTCAGATTTCCCTCCCGATTGCTCCTTCGCTCCTCGAGCGATTTTCTAAAATCTCCATCTCGCCCCCGCGTGGGCCATCTTTGATTAAATCTTTCTCCAATCTTGCAATCTCCACTCCTCCTGCTATTCTCCCTTCACATTGCTTTTTACTTGAAGAAGAAAATAAAAACAAAGGAAAAGCTAAAAACGAAAAAAAAACGCCAAATCTCCAACATTCCAATCCTCCATTTCTATTGAGGAGACCTCCTATTTTTCTCCCGAGTGCGTCCCAACCCAGGGGCCGCTCTTCCAAGATTCCTTGGTAAGACTCTTCTCCCCCTCTGGTGAGGGGCCCTCCTCTGTATCACCTCCTGTATCCGCTTTTTCATCTCCTTCCCCTGGTCAAGCTAGTTGTTCCTATTCTTCCTCCTTTCCTTCTAATAATAAAAATCAGGGGATAGTTCCACATAAGAAGGCCAAGGGTAAGCAGATTCCCCGAAGATTTTTGTTGGAGTTGGCTGTCAGATGCCAAGCTTGTTTAGCAATCCCTGAGTTTGTGGAAGAACCGATCATCCTGCCGGAATTAGAATATGAGGATTCTGTTGCTGCTTATGAGGGTTTGGGCGTTTATGAAATCATGAATGATGAAGACCCTATTGAAGAGGGGGAAGAAAGTTATGAAGACTATGAGGACGAGGCGGATGCCTTTGCTAGTGGCATGAGACGATTCGACGAACCATCAGCCTCGGTAGAAGAGCCAACCAAAGAAATCAATCTGGGTACCGAGGAAGACCCTAGGATTGTCCTCATCAGTAAGAATTTACCGCCCTCCGAGGAGGAGGCGCTCATTTTGGTTCTGCAAGAATACAAGGACACGTTCGCGTGGAGCTATGAAGATATGCCGGGATTAGACCCTGCGCTCGTTGAACACCGCCTTACACTCAAGCCAGGGTCTGTACCGGTCAAACAACGGTTGAGGCGTTTCCACCCTAATATGGCTTTGAAGATGAAAGAAGAGGTCGATAAACTCCATAAGGCTAGATTTGTTAGAGTCGTCCTCTATCCCAATTGGGTGGCTAACATTGTCCCGGTTATGAAGAAAGATGGAAAAGTTCGAATTTGCATAGATTTCCGGGACCTCAACCGGGCGTGTCCTAAAGATGACTTCCCCCTCCCTCATATTGATGTTCTGATCGACAACACGGCAGGATTTGAAACTCTTTCATTTATGGATGGCTTTTCAGGTTACAATCAAATTCGTCTGTCTGAAGAGGATCAAGAGAAAACCTCATTCACTACACCATGGGGTACATATTGCTATGTGGTCATGCCCTTTGGACTTAAGAATGCTGGAGCCACCTACCAGAGGGCTATGATGGCGATTTTTCATGACATGATTCATATTTACATCGAGGTGTATGTGGATGACCTGGTAGTGAAATCAAGGACAAGGATTGAGCATCCTGGGGTTCTAGCTAAGGTTCTACAGAGGTCGCGAGAATATCAATTAAAAATGAACCCCAAGAAGTGCGTATTTGGCGTTTCTTCAGGAAAGTTGCTTGGATTCATTGTCAGTAAGAGGGGAATTGAAGTCGATCCCAACAAGGCGAGAGCCATTAGAGATATGCCTCCTCCCAAGAATTTGAAGGAAGTTCGAGGATTAATAGGGAGGTTGCAATTCATTCGCCGCTTCGTCTCCCAGCATTCACAAAGATGCAGGCCGTTTTACGAGCTTACCAAGCCGGGAGTCAAGTTTAATTGGGATGACAAGTGTCAGGCAGCCTTTGACGGATTGAAGGATTATTTGGCCAATCCCCCTGTCCTGAGGCCGCCAATTCCAGGCAAACCACTTATTCTGTATGTTTCAGTCCTGGATGACTCTGTAGGTGCTGTCTTAGCTCAAGTGGATGAAGAAAGTAAGGAGAGGGCAGCATACTACTTGTCTAAACTTCTTAACCCCTGTGAGCAGAGGTACTCAGCCATGGAGAAGACTTGTGCAGCTTTGGTTTGGGTAGTTCAGAAATTAAAACACTATTTCCTAGCTCACGAGGTTCACCTCATTGCACGCATGAATCCAATCAAATTCCTCCTTGAAAAATCTGTCCTCACTGATCGATTAGCACGCTGGCAAAGCTTCCTCTCCCAGTTTGATATCACTTACATTCAACAAAAAGCTATCAAAGGTTATGCCATCGCCGAACATCTTGCTCATCACCCTCTACCTCATTTTGATCCTGTCAATTCTGAGTTCCCAGATGAAGAATTAATGTCCATTAATCAACCCCTTGATCCTATGTGGACGTTACATTTTGATGGAGCTCTTAATTCTCAAGGAAGAGGGATCGGCATGGTTCTTTTAACACCTGAAGGAGTCACCATTCCATTTGCTGCTCGGCTTACTTTCCCCGTCACCAATAATATAGCCGAGTATGAAGCTCTTTTGGCCGGTCTACAAACCGCTCATCGATATGGTGTCACTCACTTGCGGATTGTCGGTGATAGTCAACTCATTCTGCGCCAGGTGTTGGTCAAGTGCCGCACTATCAATCCTAAGCTTAAACCCTACCAGGAACTCGCTTCAGCTTATGCCAAACTCTTTACCAAGTTAATCTTCGTTCATGTGCCTCGCAGTCAGAACATTCTAGCTGACGCTCTTGCTTCTTTAGCTTCTGCTTTAGTCTTCCCCCCTGAGCGTGATTTCCATGTCCCTCTGATTCATCAGCGTGACACTCCAGCTATTAAGGATCGTGCTTTCCTTGATATTAGGGATCAGGTGCTCGAGAAGGCCAAGCAGAAAGAAACTCTTAAAGGCAAAGAGGTCATGCTTTTGGACTGGGAAGAAGAATTGGCTAACGAAGAGAAGCCTTGGTATTATGAGATTGCCAGATACTGTAATGATCAGTCTTATCCCGAGGAAGCCACAGCAGAAGAAAAGAAAGCAATTAGAAGAGTGGCTCAACGTTATACTTTGGTTGGAGGTGTGCTCTACAGAAGAGGGCTCACCGGTGTTTTATTGAGATGCCTCGATGATGATGAATCTTGGAAAGTCGTGGAAGAGGCGCATTCTGGTGTGTGTGGTGGTCATGTGAACAGCCAGATGCTAGCTAAGAAAATCCTTAGGCTAGGTTTCTATTGGCCAACTCTAGAAGAGGATTGCTCTATCTACGTTCGTAGGTGTGTTAAGTGCCAACTGCACGCCGACAAGATTCATTCTCCTGCTTCTTCACTCCATCCTACGTCCTCCCCATGGCCTTTTTCCATGTGGGCTTTTGACATCATTGGACCTCTTGGTGACTCGAACCTCCTGACCAAGCAAAAATCATTCATTCTCACGGCAACGGAGTACTTCACCAAGTGGGCGGAAGCGGAAGCTTACGTGGAAATTAAAGCATCAACCGTTTGCAAATTTATCATGAAGAACATCATCACGAGGTTCGGCATCCCGAGCACCATCGTCACCGACAATGGACCTCAATTTATCTCTCAAGATCTCAAGGATCTCTGCAACAGGTATAACATTGCATTGCATCATTCTTCTCCCTATTATCCGCAGGGTAATGGCCAAGCAGAAGCAACTAACAAAACTTTGATCAAGATCGTTAAAAAGACGTGTGAGGCTAATAAATTTTCGGACTGGCCAGACAAGCTGGTTGAAGCTCTTTGGGCCTACCGCACTTCCATTCGCACTCCCACTGGGCAAACCCCTTTCGCCCTCACTTATGGGATGGAGGCAGTAGTCCCTTATGAGATTCTTATTCCCTCTCTGCGAGTACAATTGGATGAGGAACTTTCTATTGATGAACGTCGTGATTCACTCCTTGCCCAATTGGAACTCCTAGATGAGAAGCGTCTGGTCGCCGCTGAGCATGCGCGCGTTTATCAAAATAGGCTCTCACGTTTTTACCAAAAGAAAGTAATTGAGAGAAAATTTAAAGTCGGTGAAATGGTAATCAAGAGAATTTTTGTTAAGCCGGGTGGCCCCCGTTCAAAACTCCAACCAAATTGGGAGGGACCGTTCGTTATAAAAGAAGTTTTTCCTGGCAATGCTTATAAATTAACTAATGCTGAAGGTGAAGAGTTAACTCACCCTTGGAACGGTTTATATCTTAAGAAATACTACCCCTGATTTTCCAAAATCCAACAAAAAATGAATATTTTCCCAAAATCCACAAAAAATGAATATTTTCCAAAATCCAACAAAAAATGAATATTTTCCAAAATCCCACAAAACAAAAAAAATGAATATTTTCCAAATCCAAAAAAAAATTAGAATATTTGCCAAAATCCAAATCCAAAAAAAAAAAAAAAAAAGAAAAGAGAGAAATTTCAAACAAACAAAAAGGCTTTTGTCATGGCACACAAAAGATCAAGGCCTGAAAGGTCAAAATTCAGAATTCATTTATCAGTCTTGGTAACTTAAAAATGGGGTTGACACCCGCACACACTACACGCTTTATTCTTGAACTCAAGCAGTGCAAAATCTGATAGAAAGTCAAAAACCTGACTAAAAGTGAAAGACAATACCCGTTCTTTTCTTCTTCGGCCCATAAGGGGGGAAGGGAGACCTCGAGGCAGAGGCGCCAAGCCTGTCCGCCGCCCTAGTAGGTGGAAGTCAAGGCCCAAAAGGGAGCAAATGTCACAAAAGCCCAAGTACAATTAGGTTTATTTTTTCATCAATGCAAATCAATTCCAAAGTGAAAGTCAAGTTATGAAAAGAAAAGCATGTCAAGAGGGCAAAGTCCCCGCAAGGAAAACCTTGGGCGTATGCATGCATTATAAATGGGCAAAAAGGCAATAATTTCCTACGCCAAAGACCGAACCCCAACAGGCATAGGGCAGGGGAGGTAACTTTACTTTGAGCATCCCAGAACCCCTTATGGGCTTCCCTTATATTTTCTTCCATCCTTTCTATGTGGTAAAGTCACGAACTGGCAGGATGGTCAAGACGAACTTAAGAAATTGCACTGTGCGAAATCTCGAATATAAGTCAACTTTGAGCACGTTGACTCCCTTTTAATTATTCAAGAAAGATTAATGAATCCTAGATGGTGACCGTGTAGGGCCCGCGATCTGGATAGCCTTGTCAATCTTTTTTGAAAATTCATATAATTCACGCCTCTCACTAAGGCGTTTTTAATTTAACTCACGCCCTCGTGAGGGTCGTCTTTATCAAATTAACGCCCTTGTTCAGGTCGTCTTTTCACCAAATTCCAAAATCCTTTTAAAATGCACGCCGTCTGAGGGGGCGTCTTTCACCCGAGTCACGACCTAATCTAAGGCGTTTTTTTTCAGGAAAATAACAAAAAATATATATAATGCCTTCTTCATTCGTATGCCTGCATTTTGCCTGTGCATATTTTGATTTATTGTTTGCATGTGTGTGCTTGCATGATGCATCTCCCCTTTATTGGTTATTTCACTTTACCTTATTTGATTAAAGGCTTGGCCCCTTGACCCGTCATTAAGGTCAGAATATTGCCACCCCTTGCTCATTGGGCAAGGGGCCAAGTCGAACAGATGAATTAACCTGTTTTATTCAAGTGAAAACCGCAGCTGCAGATACAGGGCAAAAGCAAAGTAAACATGAAGAACGTGGAGGAAAGGAAAAGTACACAAACACAAGTCCACAACAACACAAGTGCTCAGGTAACAAAAGCTCAAATCTCCCATATATATATATCATCATGTCTATCATGTACAGGTGTGAGGGTGGAGGAGTACAAGTACAAAACTCTCAGCTCTCGCCTCCACCCTCCTATACTCTCCTACTCTCAACCTCCTCCTCACCGTCCCGAGCTGGCGCTGGTGGAGGAGGCATAGGCCCCCGTGAAGAAGCCGGAACCCGAACGTGTCCCCCTGTCTCGCTCCTCTCTCGGAGGGAAGAACCCGCCACGAAGGTGGAGCTGGTGAAGGAGTACCCCGCGGCCCGTGCTCGCTCACGCCCTCGCTGGAGACGCTCCTCGGACACTCGTAGCCGCTCCTGAGAAAGGATCAACTGGGTCCTCGAGTCGGCTAGCTCTCGCTCCCGTGCTGCCACCTGCTCCTGGAACTGGGCACGCTCCGCCTACTGAAGCTCAAGGAACCAGGCACGCTCCGTCTGGTGCTCCTCTCGCTCTCGGGCACGCTCCCGCCTCTCCAGCTCCAGGGCAACCCGCAGCTCCGCCACGTCCTGGGGAAGCTCCTCCCGACGCCTCGCAGAGCGCTCCAACTCTGTGATCCGCTGCTCGCGGATCGCCAACTCGGTACGCGCCGCTCGCAGCTGTGCACTCTGAAAACAGGCAAACCAATCATCAAATTTCACAATTCAATGAAGCAAATAAACAACACATGGTTGAAGGTAAATCACTCACCTGCGAGGACGTCGTCTGCTGTCCCTCACAGACGTAAGCAATAGCTGCTCAGAGCTCCTCGGTCTGCAAAACATTTTTTTATCAGTGCTCAATGCTATATTTAATTGATAATTGAATTGACTGAGTTTGAGTTCAGAATTTACCCGTCTGGTGAGGTCGCGCTCTGCTGCCTCAGCCCGTGCAACCGCTCCAGCTAGCTGCTCTGATAGCGCGGTCACCTCCGCGCTAGGTCCCCTCGAGCTGGAGGCCTCCCCTGGATCTCTCCTCACTACTCCCTGCTGGGCACGCTGCATTCATTGAGATCGTCAGTGGCTAATCATCAATAATTCAACAAAAAGATTCATTTGCATATGGAAGTAATTTAAACACTCACCAGGGTCTCCAGGTCTGCCCGTGTGGCGGCCAGCTGGTCCTCCAGGCCGTGTAGATGGGCCTGGGCATCCATAGCCGCTATATCTCGCGCATCCTGCATTCATCACATATTAGTTGCATAATAGACATGTATAAGCATTGGCATTTAGAAATAATTGCATTCATACATACCCCTAAGACCCTCATCTGAGGTCTGCCGGCGTAAACCTCCCAGTAGCGCCGGAGGTACTCGGAGCTGTCTGTCGCCTGGGAAGTGACTCGGGTCCCGCCTCGCTGCCAGTCTCCGTATTGCTCCGCGAACCGAACCCTCCAGTCGATCGCTTTTGTGCGACCGCGGGTCTTCTTGCCAATCCCTCGAGGCTCCCCGACCTCGATCCATTCCTGGTGCAAACCCAGGGTCCTCATCACCAACCTGAGCCGTAACGGCTCAATCTCGCTCAAGCAGTGCAGCCACAGCTCACGCCCAAAGCGAGGTCGCCCCGATACGACCCAAGGCTGGCCCTCATCTGTCATCCCCTCGTATGGCCTCCACTGCACCTGCATTCATACATGTCTTTATCATTTCATCATAATCAATTCAAATCAATTCAAAAGAAATGCATATCATTTATTCATACATACCAGCGAGGGAGGGAAGTCGCGGAACTCTCTCCGTAGAACCCACAACTCGTAGTCGAGTGGGGCACCGAAGACGACTGGTAACCAGCGTCGCGCCAGAGGGAAGGATCCCTCAGCTCCTGGCCGTGGGTCGACGCGCCCCATCGGCATGTACAAGTGGCTCCACACCTGCATCCATGCATTGCATTAGTAAAGCATTCATTTGCATGAAAAGAAAAGAAAAGGAAAAAAGGAAAATAACTACCTGAAGAAAAGGTGAGAAGCCACTGACGGTCGTCTCACGTCCTGTACCCGTGGACAGGTCCGCCAGCAGGTGTGCCAACAGCGCCGCTCCCCAGGCGTAGGTGCCAACTGTCTCCAGGTCCTCGAGGATCGCCAAGAAGCGGCAGTTGATGACGTCGGCTTTCGTCCCCAGCAATAATCTCCCGAGCAGCAGCAGCAGGAACCTCCTCAGGTCTCGATCCGCTCTCTCATGGTCAGTCGGGTCCTGGCAGCATACCACTCTCACCCCGTCGGTCAGCCTCTGTACAAACTCACCTAAGGTCTCCCCTGACCTATGCCTGGCATCTCCTAAACCCATCACCGTAGTCAGGTCGGTACGGAAGATGGTCCTGCACTCACTAGGTACCTCATAGACCATATCCAGCCCTAACAATCTCTGGGCCATCTCCGTGTAGTCAGGATAGGTGAACCCGCTCACGGCCTCACCATCTACCCTCAATCCTGTGATCCTGGCCACATCCTCCAAGGTAGGAACCATATGCCCCCAGGGCATCAAGAAGGACCGGCTCACCCTATCCCAGCGTTCCCGTAAAACCTGGATAAGTGCTAGGTCGGGTCTAAATGGCTCAATGGATAGGAAAGCCCCGAACCCCATAGCATCTACCCTAACCCTCTGGAAGTCGGGGAGACCCTGATATGCTGCCCAGACCATGACCCATGAGATACGGGTCCTCATCAGCCCCTGCACGCATTAAAAGAGAAGAATTTTGCTTAATTGTTTGGTTAATCGTGTGTAATTGCACTATGTTTTGCCTGGGCATTGATTTTAATATTTTGGAAGTCACGACCCTCCTCAGGTCGTTTCTTGGTAAATTCACGCCCCTAAAGGAGGCGTTTTTCTAAATGTGGTTTGAAGTAACGTCCTGGGTGAGGGCGTTTTCCATCTTTGAAACGCCTCTGGGTAGGGCGTGAACATGTTGTTAATTTCTAAAATCCTAAAATGTTTTCAAATCACGCCCTCGGCTGGGGCGTTTTCCATTTAGGACCGTTCAGTTTAAAAGAGAATTAATGAAGAGACGCCCTCTGGTTTGGGCGTTTCCTGTTAAAATCACGCCCTGGGGAGGGGCGTGGCTTTCATGATTTTCAGATGATTTAAATAAAAATGACAGCATGCGAAATAATTCATGAAAATTGTTTAATGGGCATGGAATTAATGGAAAATCATAATTTTTGAAGAAGCGACATGCTGCAGGGCGTTTTCATGAAGGTTAATTAATTTTCAGAAAATAAAAGGAATTTACGCCCTTGGTCAGGGCGTTTTGTTTGTGAATAACGCCCCCATGGGAGGCGTTTCTTTTCTGAGTTGCAGGTTTCGTGCCCGAGGGCTATGGAAAATCAGGAAAAAATAAAATAAAATGAAAATAAAATAAAATAAAATTGGAATTGGGGAGGGGAACCCACCTTTTTGTGCTTCTGGGGTTGTGGTCGAGGCAGTGGCCGTCTGGGCCGCCGGAGCTGACCCCGGGGAGCGACCGCCGCCGTGGGCGGTGGTCCACCGTCTTCTTCTTCTCCATCTCCCTCTTCTCATCTTCTTCTCTTTCTTCTTCTTCTTCTCCACCTTCGTCTTCTCCTCCTTCTTCTGTTGATGCTCCTTCGGCCTCGTCGCCACCGGCAACCACCGCCGGTTCTTCAACCGTCACGATGGCGAGTTCCTCCTCGGCGTGGGCAGCCTCCAGATCAACGACCTCTGGGGCGGCTACCCTCTGGCGCTTCTGTCCTCCACCAGCCATGGCTAGGGCTAAGGGGGAGGGAGATTGAGAGAGTGAGAAAGAGAACGAGAGAGAAGCTTTGGGGGGGGCTTCGGTTAGGGTTTGCAGAAGGGGGAAATGAGGACGGAAGGAGGAAGAAGAAGAGCCTCATGACTTTTGGGTTTCGAAAAGAAGACACGCCCTAAGGGAAGGCGTTTCTAATGGAATTCACGACGAAGCTCTGGGCGTTTCTTGAAGGTAGACGACGATGATTAAGGCGTTAATTTGTTTTGCATGGGGAACGATAACCGTCGTCAGACGCATTGAATGGGCGTTGATTGATGTAATGAAAGTCATCATTGCTGGCTTAGAGTAACGCCTCTGTTGAGGGCGTGTTATGCTTAAGGAGTGACTAAGGCGAAGGCGTTATTTTTGATGATTCAACGATTATATTCTTTGAGATTTGAATAGATTAACGCCTTGTCTGAAGGTTTTTATTTAATTAACGCCCTTTCCTGCGGGCGTCAAATGGAATAAGAGACGCCCTTGGTTAAGGCGCCTTTCAATTGATTCACGGCGTTCTTTGAGGCGTTATTTGCAACAGAAACGCAGGCTTCGGATGATTTTGATCATAATCACAGTGATGATTGGCTCAATCAGAAAATAATCTTTATTATTTGAAAGAAAGGATTACAATGCCTAATGAGCCACCTTGGGCCTTAATTTCCTCAATGCTATCACATAATTTTTCCACTGTTCTTTGTCTTCATCCAAGTCTTCTACAGGTTGACGAAGCTTGCTTAGTTTCCACAGAGCTTGAATGGTGATTGTCTCCTCTCCATCTTCATTGCTGCCTAGATCCCTTGATTTGATTGGAGGAAGATGGGAGATGTCTTCTAGCACTTGCCTTGGAAGCCCGAGCTGAGGAAGGCACCGGTGTGCATTGTACAAGACGAGCTCGGATGCGCCAATAAGTCGAAGGTCCGTACCGATGGAGAATCTTGCGCGAAGTACCTGCATTTTGAGTATTCCCGGAGCGCAAGTAAAGAGGTTTTTGGGCATTACCTTAAGGTGTTCTCTCCACTCCGCCCTTTTCTTGATTTGAGGAATGCGGTTCGTCACCCTATTGCTTATTCCCAACGAGCCGGTGATATAAGAAAGCGGACTTTTGGAGAAGATCCTTGACGATTGTTGGGCTTCATGGCATGGATCAAACTTAAAGTGGAGGTCCACCCAACTTGAGAAGGCTAGCATACAGCCGTATATGGGCCGCCCCATGGCCGCCGATGTAAGCCCGCTATAGAGGTAAGCTAGTATGGCCGGTCCAACTCTTTCACCTTCCCATAAGCTCACCACTGCACTTATTTGACTCTCTTCAAGGAAGTCCTCCGTGGATGGAAACAGTAGTGCGCCTGCTATGCACACCACGAAGGCTTTTGTTATTCTTTCTATCTCCTCCTCTTCCTTGGCTTGATCTGCTCTTTTGTATACCCATGAGGCTAGCTTCAAAAGGTTGATTCCCTTGGTGATTTTGATCTGATTCACTAAGTTTGGGTTAGGAATAAGGCTGGTTAAGAGCTCATGAGAGGAGATGGGTCTTGGCATGATGGCCATCTGTTCTTCTTCACTTTGTTTCATTCTTTTTAAACCCAAGATCATCTCTATTTCTTCCAATAAAATGGTGGCTTCAAAAGTGGAGAATAGAAAGGTGTGGGTGGAAGGATGCCATGTCTCAATCAATGCTCCCATGGCACCCCAATCAAGATGGATTTGGTCATAATGCTTGGCATGGGTTATCAATCCTAAGAGATGCCATCTAGCTACAAAGGCCCTCATGTCAGAAGAGAATTTTGAAAGTATGAGGGGTAACCACTTGACTCTTATATATCTTCGAGCCCCTGGAAGATTTGGGTACTCCTGTGAGAAGGGAGGAAGAAAATAAAAACAAAAAAAATAGAGGTACATGAGCATGTGAATTCAAACACATGAGCGGTTCAGCAAAGCGGTAAAAGGGTTATATGCACAGTAAAGGAAATTGAAGCTACCTGATTCATGCATATCCTGTTGCTTATATGACCTTGGATATCGTTTATTCTGGGAGTTGAGAGTTTTGGCCTCTTCAGTACCCTGTCCATCGTCAGTAAAGTTTGGACGGCCGCAACCTGCAGAGCAGATGAGGAAGAAGAAGAACAGTAAAGCTTCGACGGCTGCAGGGTTTTGGTTATTTCTGTTGAAGGAAGGCCTCCTATTTTATAGAGATTTAGAGAATCGTAAGGTTGTGGGAAGTTAGCAATTTGATTGGCTTAAGGACTGTGCTGTGCTGTTAGGAAACGGAAGTTCGTGCTGAATTAACGACGTTGGTTAGGGCGTCGATTCTTAAATTGACGACCTGACTGACGACGTGTTATATTTAACGCCCTAACATGGGGCGTCTTCTTCTAAGCTTTCGTTACTGGTTACGCCTTTGAGTAGGGCGTGTTTTAAATGCTAAACGACCTATGGTTAGGCGCCTTTCATGCTGTTAACGCCCTATGCTTAGGCGTGTTTTAGTTTCCCTTCCCATGCTTTGATGCTTTAATGAACTTAAGTGCTGTTATTTTTGTGAAATTGTTTATGATTAAGCACTTATGATCATGTCATGTTCTGAATTAATGGATGAAGGCTAATAAGTTTCAAGTGCAGAAGTTCGCAGGATTCGAGGCATTTGGACCACCCGTGGGAGCAACATCGTGTCACCTTGTATCTGTTTTTGTAAGCATTGTTACTATATGATATCTACACTATTATAGTATGTCAAGGACCTTGTGGTTCTGATGAACCTGAAATTCGAGTTCCCCTTCATCAAAAACAATGACGATTTCAGGAAAGTCTTGATCACACGGATAGGCCGTTGAGTTGTTAAAGGTTTGGGACGATGGTTCCACTTTCTGAGTTGATGCGCGGACAAACGGGCTTCGGCTTAGTGTTAGCTCAGAGATATGGATTCTTGACCAAATCTAAATAGCTTAGCAATATTATCCTTGATTATTTTCTATTCTTAGTTTGTTTTAAACCTTTTTCTTTTAGCCCAGCATGCATCATGTAGGACTTTGAGTTTCATGCTGAAAATCTTCATATTATGGCAATAATGAAGTTCACTCGCTCTCGATTGAGTTGACATGAGATATTCCACTTCAAATCAAGTACTTCGTTCTATTTGAAGCCGTTCAGGCTGATTCCTTGAAAGTGTCCCTTTTGTTGGATCTCTATCCCAATTCTCTTTACTTTTCTGCAAAATTTACCTTGGTTGTAGCACGTCCACGTTGGCTGGTAATCGCTCTCCAATGGTCTTTCCCTGTCGTGCCCCACGCGCACACCCTTTGTTTACTTAGTTTAAGCTCCTTTTATCCAACAAATCGATGTTTTCTTGGAACCACTCAGAGTTGTTTCACTCAGAATCTTGGAAAGATTTCAAATGCTTAGTGTTCTGAGGCGTGTCACATCGCACCTTGGCGTCTCCTTATCAGTTCATTCCACTTCATTCCTTTCATTACATTCCATTCCATTTCTGTCTCACTCCCTTGCAAAGCAGACGCCAAGGCGAGGCAGCTGTAGACACGCCAAAATTGACGTTATGTTGATCAAATCTCATGTCATTATATAAACGCCCCAAATGGACTTCAATATTCCTATAAAATGAAGTTTTTCTATTTTTGTGAGTTTTATGCATTTTTCTGCATTTTCGTGATTCACGACCTGAAGAAGGGCGTTATTTTTAAAAGTAGCGACCTGTCATAGGGCGTTTTCAAAGAAGAGACGACCACAAGAGAGGGCGTCAATTCCTGGTATTATCCGTTAATTTCTGGAATTATCTATTTTCAAAATAAAAAGCATTTTGTGAGTAACGTCCTTCCTCAGGGCGTGTTTTTAATAAACGCCGTTACCTCAGGCGTGTTCCCTTGATTTCTAAACAAAGAAAGTTTTATTTCCAAAATTAAATCCAGGAAGAAACGCCCTTTCCTAGGTCGTGTTTCAAGAAACGTCTCTGTGAAGGTCGTCAATTCATGATTTGACGCCCTGTCCTAAGTCGTGTTCCACTCCAGAGTCCTTCCTTTTTCCATCTTTCCCTCACAGTTCCCTACCATCCATGGGACTCTTGCTCGATCTTGATCTTTCCCTGGATGCCTCGTTGCCCGTTCTTATCATTCCTTGGTTTGATCACATCCGCTGGAGGCACTATAAATTGAAGTCTCGATCGATCGTGTGAGGGGTTAATGACTCAGAAGGTTAAGCACTCTAAGCATTCAAAAGGTTAAGCGTTCAGAAGGTCGCGAGCAGAGCCTTCTTCATCCTTTGCTGCTTCCCCTCTGCATCCTTCGTTGGGCTTCATCCGGTGTTTCATCCATCTACTTCCATCATACTCATCCAGTTTTCCCTTTACTGTCGCCAGGGACAGCAGGGTTTCTCAGCTTTTCATCTGTTTGTTCTACTTCATTTATACCACTCCATTCATCATATCTATTCATCCTTCGTATTTATTCACACCTTGTTGCATTTTTTTATCATCATACTCCCCCTCCCTTAAGTCTTATTAAGGGGTTTAAAAACAACAAAAAAAGAGGTGCGCACGTTGATGTCCCCTTTTCATTGCATATGCCATTTGGGATTGATACTACAGCATCGCGACTGATCCTTTCTTTCTTTGCTTGTTTGTTATCTATTGTTACAAGGTAATCAAAGAAGAGAACCCTTCTCATCGGCCGGCCGATTGAGGAAGGAGGAAGAAACTCCACACCATCCCGCATTTCCATTTTTACCAGGTAATTGCGATCCTTTCCATGTTCTCATCTCCTCTTGAGACCCTCGCGTCTCTGGCGATCACATCATCTCCACTTTAGCACCTCGTGCTATTTTTATTGCAACTTATGCATTTTTGTTTATTCATTGTTATTAATTTAACTTCTCCTAAGTGAGGATTTTTAATCCGATCTACAGCTATCACCAAACCACCCCCCATAGATCCCCCTACTCCATTAGCAATAGAAGTTGTAACCCACACACCCACCCAAGTGGAGAAGGATGTCCATCCGGATCCACCTCCCAACATAGAGGAAATCCAAAGGCCAAACAACTCACACACCTCTAGCCTAGCTCCTCTAGAGACACCCAACCTCACCATAGGTAAGTCCATACTCCAATGGCTCAAGAAAGGTTTCACCATTCCTAGTTCACAACCATGCCACCTACCCATGGGATATCAATCCCAAATCATTCCCATTCAGCCACATGTCACTTATCAAACTTCCTATTGTGTGGAAGATTTGGGAGACTTAGTGAACTACCTACATTGGCAAATTCACTTGACCAATATGCTAGCCATGAGACCGTTCGAAACTAACACCATTAGCCTAGCATATCCCACCATTGGCTCCATCACTTCCATCTACACTAATGGCCAAGTTACTAGTGAGATCATCCTCCTTCTTCCCATGGAGGAAGAACCTATCCTATTCCACTCCCCAACCATAGAGATCCCAAGTGCTTTGATCGGCCAACCCATTAGCATCTTTGGCCCAATTATTGAGGAGGAGGACTCACCATTCGAGGACCTTGAGAGCATAGAGTACCCCTACCAAGGTGACCCTTACCATGATCCCTTTAACCCTTTTCTATGGGAGCCTAGATCTCCATGTAACCCACTCACCTTATTCACCACCCACCCTTGACTACCCCCACCCACCATGTTGGCCCTAGCCCACCTCATCCATGACCCAGGTTACACCATAGGAATCATGACCTTAGGCAACACTCGCCTAGAGATCAAGAAGGTGCCCCACCCTATATCCACCTACCTAGATCCCTTCGACCCTTTTGAGTGGAAGCTCAAAGACCACCCCACCATCCCACATGAGGAAGTCATCTTTGGGAAAGGAATTCATATGTCTTGACACATCACACCGCTTGGCATGATTAGTCCGTCGGGTACATTCATCCATATCACCCACATGTCAAGAAGAAAACATGAGTGGTCAATATTTGGTTGTAATGGTCCACTATCATTCATCATAAATCTCAAGCATGTTAGGAGCATTCATGGATGTCCGGGTCCTCCAACATTCATCACACTCACTCACAAGAGGGACACCTATGGATGCCCCAGTCCTCCCAAATCCTTCAAAGTCTTCATAACATCAATGCATGATAGGTCTATATGTGGTTGTCCTGGACCCCCTTTGCATACCATACATTGTCAACTCACACCGCATCATAGTACATGGCATATGCATTCAAGCAAGTATCAAGCAACAAGCGGTGGGATTCACAAGAAACGAGCACAAACTCCTAAGCACCACTTTGAGTTCCAAGTTGACAACTTGGCGATGATGGCTTTGGAGTTGCTCTACTTTAGGGTCACCTCCAATCTGAGGGCACGAGGACTTGGACCTTGCCAAGTTCCGAGTGGCTTTGACAACCAAGCTTATGGGTTGAACTTTCAAAAGGGTTTTGGGATTCTCCCCATTTCTCATGTGGCGGATCCAACACGCTCTAAGGGCACCGCGGTGGATCCTAGTGAGTGCCTCGAACTTACACCTACCCTTGTGAGAGACACCCTCGGAGTGCCACCACAAATAGCCTGAGAGCCCGACGTGAGCACACAGTGGCAATACTAGGCAACCAAGATCCCATCGCCAGCATGAGGGTATGACCAAGCCACTTTGTCGAGCTGAAGCGCCGTTCCCCGACTATGGTCGCGGGTTGAGTATGGAGATCGTGGATCACCCAGAGCCGTAATTCGATGTACTACTTCCCTGGTGGACCCATACTCGACGAGGTCGAGTTTTCCCCACCCCGGGGGTATGATGAGGGCATCCCTTGCCCCTCCACATTTTCTCCGGACTCGGATTGTTCGTCGACAAGCGCCATTATGTTAGTCATGTATTTTTGAGTCTAGTCATGTAATCTTCACATTTTATTTGAATCAATATCATGTAATTTTCCCTTTATTTGAGTCATGTACCTAGGTTAGTGAGTCATTTTCCTAAGTATTGTGTCATTAGGTTGGTTTGTTAGGCTAGTGGGCCCAATTCATTGGGCTTGGCCCAAGGGCACCCCTATCCCTTCGGTTATTTGTCATTGAGTCAAATGTCAGGGACTTTTGTAGAAATGTGGGTTGCCTATATATAGGACCACATTCCCCTCATTTTGAAGTAATGAACAATTGAATGAAAATTGAAATCCACTTCCAAATCCCACTAGATCTCTCTCTCTCTCACTCTCTCTCTCTCTAAGGGGTCCCCCCCTCTCTCTCTCTCTCTCCCTCCACCCCAATTTTCGGAATTTTCTCTCTCCTCCCCATTCACCCCTCATTAAGACCTCTCCCCTTCCCCATACACCTATTTAACTCCCCCCCAACCCAAGGTGGCATCCTCCAATCCACACCCCACCTCCCAACCCCCAACTACCCAACACCACTTCCTAAGCACCCCTTCCTCTCTCCAATGTTGAAGGGGCTCTTCCCTAAGCCCAAATTCAAATTTCCCTCTCCCTAGGGCAGTGCCCTTCCATCTCCCCACCTCCCAAATCACTCAAAGTCGCAGCCCCCCTTCCCCATACCAGCCAAGTTCACCCTCCACCTCTTACTCTCTTGGCCATCCCCTTCCCCACCCCCTCATCTTCTTCTCATTCAGCCACTGTTTCAGGCAGCAGAGTTGCAGCGACTTGCAGAGGCAGCCACGACCGTCTCTCAAAGATTCAGGTGGCAACGCCTACATTGCTGGAATCGTTATCGAGATAGCTTTCCAACGGTGGTGGTCTCGCCGGCTTCTGAGTTCGGAGCTGTCCGGAGGAGCGTCATCTTCAACGACTGCGCAATCTGTCCCAGACTGAAGACCAGAGCGATCTTGGAAGCTGTTCTGCGGTCAACCTTGGAGGAATTCGAGCACACTTCCTTCTACAAAATTCTTCTTCGTCTAGTCCTCCATCAGTAGCAGAAGGAACGACACCAATCCCCTGCCCGAGCTATTTGTTCTGAATTATTTCGTCGGAGTGTGCAGTCTGCCACTAGTGGACTCAGGTTTTACTTGTCTTCATTTATCTGGCCACCATTCTCATCTCCGACCTCAGATTGTGGCCCCGTCAACTTCTGCTCGAAGCTACTCCGACCACGATCGCGTCACTGCCAGTTTCGTTCAATTTGAAGTTCGGGAGCGACCGCAGCGCCTTCTGTAATCCACTACATCAGTTCTGCATCAGTCCGAAGCAGAGTGTTGCTGTCCTGCTCCAGTCGCCGGTCCGATCAGCCCCGAGGTCCAGAGCTTCCCAAAAAATTCAGGCATCATCCTCTGTCAGTTGGGAAACTTTTGGCGCAGGTTTCGTCAAGATCTGAGCTCTGTGGAATTTGTGGCAGTGACATCACCGGCCCCCTGTCCAACAATTCTGAAGGTTGGCAGAACCGGCGGGGATCAGCAAATCGGGTTTCCTTAGCATAAGTCCCCACCCCGCTTGGCCGGCTGAAGGCCCCTCCCTGCGTGGAGGTAGTATTGGATGTAATAAGATTAATCCCCACCCCAAGATCACCCCTCCTACGAGAGGTGTAGTGGTGTAATCTTTCCATTTCAGGTTGAAGCGACACCGACGCGGCGTGCGGGTGCATACCCTCGCCTCCCCGCTCGCCCCCGTCTCCGGCCGGAGTCGGCGTCTTCACGCCGGCTAGGTGAGCTCCTGAACATCTCTCATTGCTGTAATGGACTTGCTTAGCTTAGTATTGCTATAGTTACTCCGTCGGCGGTAAGAGAGTGTCCGATTTTAAATTGCTACCCAAATTGTCCACTTAACCCACACCCTTGGTGTGTTGGCCGCCCATGATTTGGGCATCCTAGGCCCATTTGGAGTTCTTCCCAAGCTAGCCAACCATTGGAGCCTCAAGGTCCCGCCTCGGACCCTCTCCAACATCGCCTAGTCGCCATCGGGCACTAGTGTGCGCCATACGGGTGAGCTCGCTAGTGTGAGTCCGCTGCTCAAACTTGAATGCTTGTAAAATAGGTCCATAGGTGATGTCACATCAGAGGGAGTGGAGGCTCAGGATTTGGATGGAGAAACTCATGCGATACACTTTGCATATCGGATCCAGATCAGATCCGACTCGGGCCGTATCGCACGAGTCATACTGATCCTCCATGAGCTGGTGATGACTCACCCTGACTTGGGCGATCCGGAGTGAATCACCTACCATTGTCTCCTACATATAGTATAGTACATCCAAGTCAGGGTGAGTCACCCCTAGCTGGCAAACCCTGGCTTCAACCCCTTTTAAGTCACTTAAAAGTGAATCTTATATCATCTTACTAAATTTTATGAAAATTAACTACAATTTAAAGGCTCTAGTAAAAAGTATGATACTCAGTTGCAAAAGAACAATGTTGCAAGTGATAGAGGGAAAGTGGGGATGAAGACAGTTTTGCCAAATTGATGAAATGCTAGGAAGCAGCGAAATAGTAGTGATATGAGTGATGATGTGTGGTTTTCAGCCACTAAGATAGTAACGGGGAGTAGATAGGGCTATCAATTGGCCAGACTCGGGTTAGACTGTAAGTCCAACTCATTAGTTCTCAGCCCAAGTTCGAGTGATAATTTTTTGGGTCGGGTCAAAAATAACTATTTCACTAAAGTGTAATGGCCGTGCCCAACTATCTCACTAAAGTGTACACTTTAATGAAATATTTGTGTCCGACCCGACCTGACAAATTATATAAAAAAATTAATAAAAATGATATATACAAGAATATAAAACTTACAATCTCACATTATTTGTGAAAAGATTGACTAACATTATCAATCTAAATGTTGCATATGGTCGATAAGTTCCCATAGGCAGATATATTTTAGTACAAAATTTGATTGCTTTCATGGCAATCACATGAGCGACACAATAAAAAGACCTACTAATGTATCTAATATTGATGTTATTGCCTTGTAGAAGCCAAGGCCTTCTGAAACCGGAGCTCAAACTCTTCCTCGTCTTTAGACATCATTTTAGCATCTAATTCACAAGGAAATCTCGAACGATTTGATCTAAGTGACAGGGTTCAGGACAATCGAGTGTCAACACCGAGTTTCCCGCAGGAGAAAGGGTGATATTTTATATTTTACCTCCCCCCCGCCCCCCCCCAATGTTATATTTTTGACGGGTCATTAGAGTCGACACAAAAGTTCGAACCCGACTCAACTCTTTAAGGCTCTCTTTGACGTTCGAACACGGTTACCGTGTTTGATCTTTTGGGGTCGAACACGGTAATCGACCCCGAGTAAAGGTGATTGTGTGAGAGGAAGGTGGGCCCTTCTCTCACTTCAGTTAGCGCATGCCCCGATCAAGTCCCGACAATTCGATTGTCAAAGCGGGCCTAACGGATCTGGGCTCCACCAAAAGTCTAGGTGCTGAAAAATAGTTAGCAGTCCTACCCAACATCGGGCTAGGGCCCATAGGAAGGTCGGCCTAAGGGGATTGTTCAGGTTAAGAAGGGTAGCTAATATTGTGTAGGGGATTGATTATTCGCATATATTTTTGCTACTACAAGGAGTTTTTTTACATGTACTGCAAAATTTTGGGGGTTACATGTAAAAACCCTTTCTCGTCTTTTTAGAGTGCCCTACCATTATTTTTGCCGTGGACTGTGGAGGAGGACGCAAGAACCATATTTTATAAATAGAATAAGAGTAATGCTCAGTACATATTCGGGCTATTCTTCCATCTAAAATGTGCATCCAGTAAATTTATTTTTTAATTTTTTTATGTCTTAAGATTCAAATCATCTTAATTTATGGTGCCATGCTCACTCCTATCTAATGACTCAAAAAAAATAAAAAAACAGATTCAATAAATAGTGTTAGGCCTAATTTATCTTGAATTGATTTTTTTATTTTAAAATTTCTGAAGACGTCAAATGGAGATGTGACTTACATCATAAATTTAAATGATTTAAATCTCACGTCATAATTATTTTTTAAAAATTACTTGATACACCTTAAATACGTGTAATTAGATCTGTATGTGCCTTGAGCATTACTCGTAGAATAATACTAATCTGATACCACATGTCCTGCACCTTACCTATTGGACCTCTTATTTAGTCGGCCGCACCTTAATAACCTATTGGACCTTAACCCACTCGGCAGATCCAACCCCAGCTTCACGGATGCGGATAGGGTTGTCAATGGATCGGGTCGACTATATGGACCCGCGAGTTTAGCCCGATTTTGGATTGGGCGGTAAGGTCTTTTTCAGCACGCGAACTTTTAGTCGGGTTTAAAAATTCGGCCCGACTAGATCCGCAGGCTGGGCTCGGGCTTTGAGTACGTTCGACCCGCGGGCCGGCCCGACCAGTTATCTTTTTTTATTCTCACTCTAAATGTTAAAAATTATTTAGTTAAAATTATATTATTTTACGTAATTAAAAATTTTAAAACTCTCTTTCCACACAAATTATATAATTAATATCAAAATTTTAATTAATTTAGTGAGAGTAAAAATTTTATATTATTAAATCTATTAAGTTTTATTATTTTATTTAAGTTATCAGACCGGACCGGACTTTGGTCGGACTTTATATTTCTTTCGTAATGTCGGGTCCGACTCGACTCGACCAGACATAGATCAAGTCCGGACTGGACTTAGTCCTTAATCTTAATAAATCGGACCCGAGTCAGATCGATCTAAATCCGACTCGAGTCCGGCTCATTGATAACCTTAGCTGCGGGTACTCCTCGAGTATTATGGAGTGTGAAACCAGATTTAGGTGCACATTTTGTACGCCAAGTTTTCTTACATTGTTTTTTTGCAACTTTGTGTCTAGAGGCACATCTTTATTGAATGATTAGAAAAAATATTAAAAAATAGAAATCAAATTATCGACATTTTACTATTCTCTTCTTTTTTTTTCAATTTTTGTGGTCATTCGATTGAATCTCAGCCCAGCATCAAATCACAAAATTTTAAAAAAATAATACACACTTAAAATGTGCACTTACATTGTGTATATAGTGAGTATTATTTTGTTAGGAGTCCACATCTTGTGACGGTGATCTCACCGCCACTTTTCTTTAAGAGAGGTCTCGAGTTCGATTCTAAATTTCTCCTCTCTTGAAGAAAAAAAAAGTATCTATCAAAAGTAAAAATATTATTTTTTTAATGGGTAGGCTTGATGGGCCTCCAAGCGATAGGTTTGTGCATGGCAGCTGATACGTGATAACCATATTGTTCAACCATTCGTCAGTTGAACAGACAGCTATTTGAACTGGAACTCCCTGCGCTCGGTGGCCGCCTCCATCCCTCCTCCGTTTGAACTCCCTCCACTCCGCTGGTAGTAGTTCCAGCATCGGAGGCTCCTTGGGGGGGGGGGGGGGGGGGGGGGGGGGGGAACTGCGGAAGCTTCTCTTCAAGGGAGCCCCCCTCCCTTCCGACCCATCTCTCCCCTGCTCGGGAGAGGCGCAACTTCTACCTTTCGGTCAGGTTTCTGTCTACCTTCTTAGCTAGGTCGTCTTCTTGTCTCTGCAGGGATCTACCTTGTGGTATGACAGGGTTCTATCGATCATCGGTCTATTAGGTCTCTTATCTTGCTTTTGTTAAAGTTCCTACCTCTACTTCAACAAAGTTTTAAAGTAAGTTGTTCTATCAAAATTTCATCCACATCATCTCCAAGTTAATAAGTTAATTTGTACCCAACCGCACACCTTTGATGTAGTGGTCACAACTCTCCCCCCCCCCCCCCACAAGATAGAGGTCGAAGGTTCAATACTTGCATTTGGACCAGGTCGAGCTTTATTGCCCATCACTGGTTCCGGCAATGTTGGTTGGGCCACGCCCACGACGAGATGGATAGTAGAGATCCAAAAGAATAGTTTGTTGAGGTTTGACAACGATGGACCCACCCCTAGTCGGGTTCGGGGATTTGTCTAATAAACCTACCTCAGAGACGATTACAGAGCTGACGACGGCAGAGTTTAGAAGAACGACGGACGTCAGTGAACAAGATTTTGTCGACTCCTTCAAACGAGCATCATCGCCGTGGGCGCCGTCTCGGTCCTCGTAGCCGGCAGTCCTTTGCCCGACCCCCCTCTTCTTCCTTCCGTCTCGCTGCAAAACTGGGGAGAAAGGGGAGGGTGTCGAGGGGAAACGAGGGGACCGCAGGGAGTAGATGCACCAAGTCCACCAGCCCCCCCAAACCTATTTGATGTGCCGGGCCAGGCCCGAACCTCCAAACTTCACCCAAATCCATTTGATGTGTCGATCAGGATCGGTTCGAGTGGATCAATATCATATCTTTATCTTTGAAAATTTTACAAATATCATATTATTTTTGACATCTCTACGGGCACAGTATAATTTGTATAGAGACCGTGTCTTATTATTCTCTCCCTCGTATTATTTGTTTTAATTACACCAAAAGAGGTAAGCGTGCGCAATATATATCTACAGAATGTAGACGCATACAGCCTAGAGACCGACGGGTACTATTGGATGGTGGCGTCAATGCGTGGGGGAGGAGGTGATGGTCCAGGCTTCGAGAGGCGGGAGAGGTCGCCGTGAGAGGGATGAAGGGGGCTGGTGAGAGACGAGAGGGGAGGAACACGGAAGGCCAGGGGAATGCAGGTGGCCAGAAAATCTTATTGGGAAGGGTGGGTGGGGAAGGTCCCGGTAGTGCAAGGACAGTGATGGGGGGTTGGGGCGGGAGCGGAGGGAGGAAGTGGATGGGAGAAGAGGAACAAGGTAAAAGTCTATCTTTGAACTGGGTTTTTCATATTTAGTGTAGATTTCAGTATCCATGTGTTAGATTCTTTATTAGAAATTTTTATATATTAATTTTTTATAAATTTAGTGAATAATTGATTAGTCTCTCAAATCTTATTATTATTTTAAAAGTTTCTATAATCATCATCGTTATATATATAAATTCTTGCCGTTCATTCGATCGTGCCAAAGTTAACTAAATTATACTCCAAGGCCGTGTTTGACAAATGAGTGATCAGCCGGTTAGCCGACACCGGCTAACCGGTGGGCCCTACCTCCCCTCGCCCTCCTCCTCACACAAACCCCCTAACCGACCCCGAGTACCGTAATCGACCCTTCGGGGTCGATTACGGCACCCCTTACCCTATTATCAAATCCCCCCCAAGAGAATAAAATACCAAATTATAGTAAGTTAAGTGTGAATGTGTGAGATAGAGAGAGAGAGAGAGCATTGCAGTGGCGGTGGTAGCACTCCCGGAGAGGAGGCGTCTTTGGCTCAGACGGTGACGAATGGAGGGAGGGAGAGAGAGAGAGAGGGAGGGGACTGGGTGAGAGAGAAAGAGATAGTGGAGGGAGGGGGGACGCAGGAGTCGTCTCCCCCTCCGACGGTGACAGACGAAGGGAGGGGGAGGGAGAGGGAGAGAGAGAGAGAGAGGGGAGATGGTAGACAGAAATAGAGAGAGAGAGAAACGGTGATAGAGAGAGAGGGGAGGGGGAGGGAGAGAGAGAGAGAGAGGGAGGGAGGGGACATGGTGAGAGAGAGTGTGTACAGGGAGGGGCGACTCCAAGTACGACGGTGACATAGAGGGAGAGGGAGAGAGAGGGAGAAAGATAGTGGAGAGAGAGAGAGGGAGGGGGAGGCAGAGTGCAGGGAGGGGGAGTCCCTTTAATATAATGGTGTGAGAGAGAGGGAGAGGGAGGGAGAAATATGGTGGAGAGAGGGAGAGGGGGGGAGGGAGAGTGCAAGGAGGGGAGTCCCTCTAATGGTGGGAGAGAGAGGGAGAGGGAGGGAGAGAGAGAAGGTGACAGAGACGGGCAGCAAGAGGGAGAGAGAGAGTTCAGGGAGGCATCCCCCCTCTAATGGTGAGCAAGACATGGAGAGAGACAATGGAGAGAAAGAGAGGGAGGAGGAGAGAGGAAGAGAAAGAGAGATGGTGACAGAGAGAGAGGGAGAAATAGATGAAGTCGCTCCATGTGAGAGAGATTTCATCGGATGAAGTCGCTCCCACATGGAGAGACTTCATCTGTTCTCTCTCTACCTCTCCCCTCCCCCTCCACCGTCGGTTCCTTCCACCTCCCCACTCCCCCTTCGACCCCCCACCGGACCCCTCCCCCCTCCCCTTCCCCCTTCGGTCCACCCCCTCCCCTCCCCTCCAACCCCCTCTGATCCCTCTCCCCCTCTGCTCCATCATCTCCCTTCCCCCTCCACCTCCGGTGGACGCCCCCCCTCTACCTCTGATCTGCCTCCCCCTCCGATGCCCCTTCAGACCCCTCCCTTTCCCCCTCTGGTCCACCATCTCCCCTCCCCTCCGGCCCCCTCCGATCCCCCCCTCCCTCCGGTCTACCATCTCCCCTCCCCCCCTCCACCTCTGGTGGACGCCCCCCCTCCGCCTCCGATCCCCCTCCCCCTCTAATCCCCTTCCCCTTCCTGTCTCACTCCGCCTTCCCCTCAGCCTCTGGCGGTCTCCCCCCCACTCCTTCCCGTGTCCCCCTCCCCCTCCCCCCTCCCGCCCCCCTCCCTCTTGACCTCCGACCCTCAGGCGCCCACCCGAGAGAGAGAGAGAGAGAGAGTCCATAGTCAACAATGATATTTTGATCTATTTCTATATAATTGATGGAATACTCAATGAAAACAAAAAAAAGATGGAATACTCAATGAAATATTCTTTTTTTAGACGGCAACAAACTACGTGGATTTATTTATAAAATGTTGATGATTGTAGGGACTGTTAAGACAATAGTCAGATTTGAGAGATTAATTGATAATTCATTAAATTTGTAGAGACTAATATGTAAAAAAAATTGTTATCATAAAAAAAAAATAAAAAGCCATCAATGTATTGATATGTATGGGAACAATTCCGTGATTGAGTGGCTCCGCGCCTTCTCACATGGTTGAGAGTTTACGTGAAATTATTTGACTGACAGTCGATTATAAAAAGATAATACATGCATCTACTAAATCTTGAGCTTAAATGTTAAGTGCTAGAGTCCTAAAACAATTATGTTAAATTCCGGATTATCAAAAAAATGTATTGATGTGTGAGGAGGGTAAATCTGGTTTGGCCCAAGAACGGTCCAGTAATAATGGGCCCACGACAGATAGCTCTCAAGGGAACACGCCCAAGCGACAGGCGTACGGATGAGGCCCACCAAGGGGAGGCCCAGCCCAAAAGAGCATCAGATTCTACAAGGCGTAACGGTTACGGCCCAAGCGCAGTTATCGCCGGAAGACTCTCCGACGACTGGCCGTTGCCCCCGCGACGTCGGCCTTGACCCCATAACGGGCGAGCACGCCCCACGAGCGCCGTAAGACTCGCCCCGGGACCAGCCAGCGCCGCGGTAATCGCCCTCCAATGGGAAACTTCCGCTGCTATAGCGGAGAAGGTTACTCTACTACGAACGCCCTTCCCCATCGAGGGATGAGGCCCCTCTCTCCAGGACAACCCCTATAAAGAGAAGAACAACAGAGAAGGCACACACGATAGATTCTTCTACTAAAACCCTACACTGCTACGCAAGAGAATAGAGCTACTGATCCTACAGGACAACGAGAAGGAAGCAGCCACGACCAACGTAAGAAGGGAAACTCTCCTCCGGCGGCCTTACCACCCAGCGAGCACTCTCCGAGTGAGCACTGGGAGCGGCGAGCACTTGCTTCGAGGATCTACACTACCCTTCAGCCCTCGACTACGATTCCCTTCTCTCTCAACTCGCTCTTCTCTATTGTTCATTTAACCGTTGCTGACTTAAGCATCGGAGGGTTGTCCCCTGGGGTAACACCCGGGACTCCTTCTGATGCCTTTCCGGCTTATGGTGTGAAGGCTTCCACGGGCGTGAGACGGCTTCCCCAACAAATAAATAGAGAATGTGGTACGTGGCATAGGAACTATTTTCTTGCCTCTACACTTCTTGGCGCCGTCTGTGGGAATCTCAAGCAGAAAGTTATGGCACCTCGTGGAAGCCTCCTCCGCTCATCCCCAACGAGAGGTCACCCCAGGTGACCTACATGAAATCTGCCAGCAGATCCGAGCCCTGACGGAGTTCTGCCAGGAGATTCGGAACCAGCGGATTGGGCCCCAACGCGCCATGCCTGAGCAATGGGAGGACGAGAGGGGACACACCAGGGAGTACCCCCGCCAAGTACGCGAGGCGTCCCATGCCTCGGTCGCCAGGACCCGACGATCGCGCAGTTAGCCCGCACCAAGGGTATGCAGCCCACTGCATTCCAACCCGGAGATGGATCGCCGGCTCCAGCGCTTCGACGAGATCGAGGACAAAGCCGGATACCTGGATGACGTCCTCTTGGCCGCTAAGAATCGCGGCCTGATCGACGACGACATGGACTTCCACGCTCCCTTCTCTAGGGAGATCATGGAAGCCCCCATCCCGCCAAAGCTTCAACTACCGTCGTTCTTCTCCTACTACGGCACCACCGACCCGGCCGACCACATGCACAGCTTCGAGTCCCACTTGGTGTTTCATTGGGCCTCGGACACTGTGAAGTGCTTTGTGTTCATGACGACCCTCTGAGAGAACGCCCGGGCCTGGTTAGAGTCCCTACCAGCCGGGACCATCTCCTCCTTCCAGCAGCTCAAGAAGCTGTTCAAGGAGAACTTTATCGGCTGCCGAAAGGTGGCCAAGTCCGCGGTGACCCTGCTCGCTCTCAGGCAGGGAAAAGAGTAGACGCTGTGGGACTTCATCTCCCGCTTCCGCTCGGAGGCACTCCGCATCCCCCACCTCGACATCGACATAGCGACCACGGTGCTCACCCAGGGGACGCGAGATCACATCCTCCGGCGTGCCCTCGGGGTTGAAGCCCCGACGACACTCCCCGACCTCCTCGCGCTAGCACAGAAGCATGCACGCTGCGAGGAGAACACTGCGGCCCTAGGCCGCGCGGCCGGGTCCGATCAGTCCGATCGCAAGAGATCCACCGACCCTCCACGAGAGAGCCGAAACAAGCGAGAGCGGCGTGACGGAGACGGCCGCGACCGTGCTGAGAAGGAAATGGGCGCTTATCACCACTACACACCCCTAACGGCTCCACCTGACCAGATCTTGATGGAGATCCGCGATGAGCCCTTCCTCGAGTGGCCTCCCCGGATGAAGTCAGATCCGAGCACGAGGAGCAAAAAGAAGTTCTGCTATTACCATCGTGACCACGGCCACGACACCGTCAACTGCATCAACTTGTGGGATGCCATTAAGGACCTTGTCCGTCGGGGACTCCTTGATAAATTCCTCGCTAAAGTCGCCGAGAGGCGGTAGAAGACACCCCCGCCGATCGACAACCGGCCCAATGGAAAGGAGGTCATGATGATCTCTGGGAGGCCATCCGGGGGGGGGGGGGGGATAGCGCAAGCCGTTGACGACGATACGCATCGGCTGTCCACGCTGTGGCCCAAGGCGACAGCACCCAACAAGGGGTTTCCACCCCTGGGCGTCCAGGAGACCCCATTGTTTTCTCCAAGGATGACCTAGAGGGTGTGACCACACCCCACTCTGATGCCTTGGTGGTTTCTGCCACCATAAACAAGTGTACCATGCGTCGAATGTTAGTTGATAATGGAAGCAGACCGGATGTTATCGCATACTAATGTCTTGTGCTCATGGATGTGGACCTATCTCGACTGATGCGCCTACACACACCATTATACGAATTCTCTGGTACTATAGTCCATCCGGAAGGACGTATTTCACTTTCAATCACACTCGGGTCCGCGCCAAAAGAGGTAACCTTCCTCGCCGACTTCACAGTTGTTCGGGCAATGATAGGATACAACGCCATTATCGGCCGAGAGATTCTCGACACGTTTCGAGATGTCCCCTCCTCCTATCATCAAAAACTCAAGTTCCCCACCCCCCGGGGAGTGGGGGAGGTTCGAGGAGACCAGATTGATTCCAGAAGATGCTACCTCATCTTGACCCGCGACTGGCGTCCCGGAGAAGTGCCACCCGAGAAAAAAGCAAGGACTGAAGATCCAAGTCCGAGCACGAGTGCGCCGGCCGAAGACTTATACCTCATCCAAGTGGGGGGCGACTCCAACATGACGCTAAAGATCGGTGCTACCCTTTCCGAGTAGGACAAGCAAGCCTACGCATGCTTCCTTACAGCCAACCAGGATGTGTTCGCTTGGTCCGAGGACGAGCTGTCCAGGATCCCACCAGAGGTCATCACCCACCAACTTAGGTTGGACCCCACTTGCCACCAGGTACAGCACCGCCGACGGCGTTGCGACCCCGAGCGATAGGCCATCATCAGAGCGCAGGTCAGCGAGAAGCTACGCTCAGGGCTGCTCAGGCCCACTCAGTACCCCAACTGGGTAGCCAACGTAGTCCTGGTCCCCAAGAGCAATGGGAAGTGGCAGATGTGCTTGGACTACACCGACCTCAACAAAGCCACGCCCAAGGATAGCTTTCCCAAGCCACGGATTGACCAACTGGTCGACGCCACGGCCGGGCATGAAATGCTAAGCTTTTTAGATGCCTACTCCGGCTATCATCAGATCAGCATGCACAAGCCCGACCAAGAGCAAACCGCGTTCGTCACCGACCACGGCCTATACTGTTACACCCGGATGCCGTTCGAGCTAAAGAACGTAGGGGCGACCTACCAACGCCTTGTCAACCACATGTTCGACTCGCAGATCGGCCGCAACATGGAGGTATACATCAACGACATGCTCGTAAAAAACCTCCAAGCCGCCGAGCACTTGGGGGACTTGGCGGAGACCTTCGCCACCCTCAGGAGGTACAACATGAAGCTCAACCCCGCCAAGTGCGCGTTCGGGGTACGATCAGGGAAGTTTCTGGGCTTCCTAGTCACCCACCGGGGGATCGAAGCCAACCCCGACCAGATCCTAGCAGTGCTGGAGATGCAGCGACCCGGGCAAGTGAGGGACGTGTAGTGCCTCACCGGGCGCGTCACCGCCTTGGCTCGGTTCCTATCCCGAGCTGCCGAGCGCTGTCTCCCCTTCTTCCGGTTGATCAAGCAAGCCAACCAAGCGTCGGAGAGGAAAGGCTAGATCGACTGGACCCAAGAATGTGAGTAGGCATTCGAAGAGTTAAAGCGCTATCTGGCGACACCTCCTGTCCTCGCCAAACTGCAGAAGGGAGAACAGCTATTCCTGTACCTTTTTGTGACGCCAAGCACAATGACTGCTGTACTCGTGCGAGAGGAGGCAGGGATCATGAAACCCGTCTACTACATCAGCCGAGCATTACAAGGACCAAAATTTCGGTACTCGTGAACTGAAAAGTTCGCACTGACACTTATTACGGCCGCTCGCAAGCTGCGACCGTACTTCTTAGCTCACCCCATCATCGTCCTCACCGACCAGCCACTGCGACAAATCCTCCAGAACCCCGATGCCTCGGGAAGGCTGATCAAGTGGGCAATCGAGTTGGGAGAGTTCGACGACAAGTTCCACCCAAGGACCGCGATCAAAGCTCAGGCCCTTGCCGACTTCATCGCCGAATGCACCATACCTGGTGAGGAGTCGCCCGAGCATGCTTCAGGACCTACATGGGAGCTATACGTCGACGGATCATCCTGCACAGTGGGCAGCGGGCAGCGGAGCGGGATTGGTCTTACTTTCACCTGAAGGATTCGAACTTCAGTACGCCTTGCGATTCAACTTCCCAACCACAAACAACGTGGCCGAGTACGAGGAGCTCCTCTGAGGGCTGCGCATGGCGAAACATTTGGGAGCCTCCAGCGTGCGAGCGTACAACGACTCCATGCTTATTGCCAACCAGGTCCGAGGAGAATTCGAGGCACAGGAACCGACCATGATCAAATACCTGGAGAAAGCCAAGGCAGCAGCAAAGGAATTCTCCCACTTCGAGATGGTCCACATCCCAAGGGAAGAAAACGTCCGAGCAGACGCCTTGTCTCGCTAGGCGTCAGCCACCGCGGTCTCCAACTCAAGGTCGGTCTTGATAGAGGAATTATCGGCGCCGAGCATAGACGAGCCAACACCCCAGGTAAACGCAATCGACTACGAGCCCTCTTGGATGGACCCTCTCTTGGACTTCTTCCTTCGGCAACAGCTCCCGAGCGACCGCGTCGAGGCCCGACGCACGCGAGCAAGAGTAACCCACTTCACAATGGTGAACGGCCGATTATACCGCTGCTCCTTGTCGACTCTATTACTAAAGTGCTTGTTCCCCACGGAAGCCAACCAAGCCATCCAAGAGGTCCACGATGGACTCTGTGGGAGCCATGTAGGAGGACGAGCACTTGCTCGAACACTTATTTGACAAGGATATTGGTGGCCCACCTTACAACAAGACCGTCTCGAGTATGTCCGGATGTGCCTACAGTGCCAGAAATATTCCCACCTACACCACCAGCCAGCTACACAACTTCACACCCTGATGGAGCCTCGCCTATTCGCTCGGTGGGGGGTCGACATACTAGGCCCCTTCCCCGAGGCGCAAGGGAGGAAAAAATTCCTCATAGTCGCCATAAACTACTTCACCAAGTGGATCGAAGCAGAACCATTGGGGAAGATCATGAGCGAAGCAACGTGGAAGTTCATACTGTGAAGCATCATCTGCCGCTTTGGGATACCAAGGGTTCTCACAACCGATAACGACAGGCAATTCGCGAGCACGGCCTTCCAGGAGAAATGCTCGGGACTGGGGATCTGGAACCACTACACTTTGGTGGGACACCCCCAGGCTAACGGACTGGTAAAAAATGCCAATTGGACAATACTCCACGGCATTAAGACCCGACTGGCCCAAGTGGGTGATTCGTGGGTGGACTCGATTCCGAGCATCTTATGGGCCCACCGAACCACTGCTAGAGCCGCCATCGGGGAGACACCCTTCCATCTCGCCTATGGTGATGAGGCGGTGGTACCGGTGGAGATATCGAACCCCACATTACGAGTGGGACACTTCGACGAGGACATGAATAACCAAGCAATGCGAGAGAACTTGGACCCGCTCGAGGAAGATAGAGCAGGCGCACAAGTAAAACTCGTAGCATACCAACAGAAGCTGGCCCAATATTATAACACCTGGTTTAAAAAATGACACTTCTTCCCTGGAGATTTGGTTCTACGGCGAGCAAGCGTGGCTGACCCGAGAGGAGCCGCAGGGAAGCTCGCACCAAATTGGGAAGGCCCGTACAGAGTGACGGAAACACTCGGCAAAGGAGCGTACAAGCTAGTGACGCTGGGGAGGGGAGAGGTACCCAGGACGTGGAACTCCATCAACCTCAAGAAATTCTTCCAGTAAATCGTCACCAGTTGTACTCCACTAAGGTAAGTTACCTACGTATTATGAGAAGGTAACCTAAGGGTTCCCTAGAGACGAGCACGGCTCCCCTTGAAAATGAGAAGGTAACCTAAGGGTTCCCTAGAGGCGAGCACGGCTCCTCTCAAAAATGAGAAGGTAACCTAAGGGTTTCCTAGAGACGAGCACGGCTTCCCTGAAAAACGAGAAGGTAACCTAAGGGTTTCTTAGAGGCGATCACGGCACCCCTCAAAAACGAGAAGGTAACCTAAGGGTTTCCTAGAGGCGAGCACCGCTTCCCTTGAAAATAAGAAGATAGCCTAAGGGCTTCCCAGAGGCGAGCACCGCTCTCCTCAAAAACGATGGCAACAAATACATAAGGGACGCAGACATTGTGGAGCATACATGCGGAAAACCCACTCAGAGACATGCCAAAGCCTTCCGGCTAAAGGTACACGATGAACATCGAAGTCAAATTAAAGAATTTTTATTCTTTTTAGTCCAAATACAAGCTTCCAAAGATTGGCAAGTCACCCTCATGTGACTGAGTTACAAGTATATGACAAGATGTACTCAACTATTGCTACATGCAATCTTAGTCTCATGTCTCTTGGGCACCGTCATCGTTCGATCAGCTGCTATCAGTTGAGCGGACACCTACCGCTTCTTTCACGAGTAGATGGCCACTCCCCGGTCGCTTGTTTAGACGAAGCGGACCAACAGAAGGAGCCACCAATGCCAGAGAATAGGGCCGAACCCTCCATCCCTCGACCCGATCACGAGGGGTCCGAACCTAGCATCCATTTTATGTGGAAGCAGATCCACAGGGATGCCACTGGCAGAGAGGTTTGCACCAGGAAAACTAGGTCGGTTGCTCCGACCACCCTCGGTTGAACGGGAGGCAGTGAAGCAACAAGGCCCACTCATTACAGAGAACCAGCAGACCTACACAACCCCGCCAACGCGCGGACACTGGAGCAATGAGGATCCCACATTACGGAGGCCAGTGCAATACGCTGGCCATGCCTGCAAACTGGCGGGCAAGCCTTGTTGCCCCGCCTGCAGCCATCTTCAGGCGGAAGAGTCTTCCTCTCGGCCCGAGAAGATGTTCCCACCCAAGCTCGCCGAGTGGAAGAAGGGAAAACAGCTCCCGTGCCTCCATATGCCCCTTCCCGCCAGAAGGAAGATGCTCCAGCAACGGGAAACATATCGTCACTCACCTGCGAGCA
This sequence comes from Amorphophallus konjac, assembly GCA_022559845.1. Taxonomy (NCBI): domain Eukaryota; kingdom Viridiplantae; phylum Streptophyta; class Magnoliopsida; order Alismatales; family Araceae; genus Amorphophallus; species Amorphophallus konjac. The sequence continues at coordinate 27,129,772 of CM040122.1, forward strand.
AAGGAGGAGCAGTTATGTACCGCAAGGGCAAGACAAACAACAAAGGAGTCAAGGCCAGTTAGCAGGAAAGGCAAGTACAGGGAGATCCCTCGTCCTTCTAGGGTCAAAACCTAGCCGGTTCAAGGAGCAGGACCCCTCTGCTGGCATACAAGCGATTGACCTCAGCCAAGGCCTCGTGCCAACCATCCAGGTACCCAAGCTTGTACTGCTCAGGGGCAGGGCCACCCTCCCCAGGCGCAGGCCACGGCCGCCACGGCGCCGGCGCAGGGTCCCTCCGGAGGACCATAGGTTGATGTCGCACCTGCAGAAGTTCGTCATCCGATGAAGTGCCACACTCACCAGACGACATCCCGCGGAAGGGCTCTCTCCTCACAACTCACCCAGCGTGAGATGGACGTAGGCACACTAGGGGGGTCACTATTTATAAGAGGAAGCGAAGCTCCCAGAAGAATGAGGCACTCCCATCGCCTCAAGCAAATCCACAGAAATTGAAGCGACGGATCCCGAAAGTCGCGCCCTTTCAGAGTCCCCATCAAGAACACCGCTTCGTATCCCCATAGGATCTCGCGACAGTTCGGAAAGAGGGAAGTACATGGAAGAGATCTCGAGATTTGCAAACAAAGGGAAGGCTTCCATTTCAAAAGGATGAAATTACAAAAGAGGGCTACCGCCCTAATATAGATGAAAATAACAGACGAAAGATAGCAAGAGGCATCCTCTCAAGGATTTGCCCCAATCACGTCATCACGTGCCCTGGGCTCTCCAGTCCCATGTGCGGTAGCGGCTTCGGAGGGAGACGGGTCCTCATCTAACTCGACCACCTGGCCTCCCGCCACCGAGGTTCCAGCGGGTGCTCACCCGTCCGCACTCGACCCCAACACCGATTCATCGGCACCAGTCTCCTTGCCGCCAGGCTCCCCTTCGCCGTCATCCACCTCCGAGTTGAAGGGCGTCGGGGGAGGAAGCAGAGGTGGGGCCGTGGCATCGAGGCACTCTGCTGTAGCCTTGATAGTGATGCTCCAACCTTCACGGAAGCCGCGATCACACACCGGCCCATAGTACTCCAGGGCCACCGCAGTTAGCTCGTCTTGATAACCCGAGGAGGAGCGGAAGAGCTCTACTGCCTCCTCGCCGATGGTCGTTATCGGAGAGCGCAACCCGGCGAGTTCCACCTCGGTCTCTTGGGTGGGGGACTTCATGTCTTGGACCTCCGCCCTCAACTTGGCCACCCACTCCTCGGCCACGTCAGCCCGCTCCCTGAAGGAGTCCCGGTCACGTTCCATCCTAGCAAGAACCAGCCCTTGCTGGGCCAGCTGTTCACGGAGCCCAGAGTTGGCGGCCTCTGACTCCTTCAGTCGCTCATCAAGCCCCACCTAGCAAGCTTGGCCTACCTACAGCATCCGGGCAAGGCCTTGGAAGTGATGCCTCCACAGGCCAAAAGCACTAACGACTAGACACGCGCTCCTCGCGGCCACCGCCGTTAGCTCCTTCTCGATCCCAGGGCCGAACTCGCTGGTATGCTCGTACCATCGAACACTCTTCCCCATGAGATCGACGATCGTAGCGATCCCAGCCAACCCAGACGTCAAGTCCTTGGATGGCAAGGACTGACCACGCTGAGGAGACTCCAACGAAGGGGGGTTGTCAGCGTTGTCAGCGGCAGGAGCTTTGCCCTTGTCTCGCCCCCTAGCCGTAGAAGCTGACGTGGCGAGAACAGCCCCCGACCCTTCAACCGACAGCGACGGCGGAACCCCAGAAAGAGGTACCTCGGACCGTACAGGAAGTGGAGCACGACTCCGAGTAGGAGAAGAGACTCTCCCCCTCTTCCTCGCCCGACGCTGGTTATCCAACGCCGCCAGAGCATCCTCAGACAGAGGGGTGCGACCGCCACCAGCCATGGCGTACTTTTCGCCCGCAGTGCTAGTAGTACCCTCCGGGGAGCCTCGCTGAGGGCTAGGCCCTCCACTCGCTACAGAGGCTGCCGGCAAATGCACCAAGGGGACACCAACCGGGACCGAGTACGGCAATTCTTCCGGGGCGAACGCAACTTCGGCCTGGGGGCGACGATCGACCCTTGACCGGTCCCCGGAGTGACGTGGTCCACCGGGCGGGGAGAACACCTCGGCAACCTGACGACCTCGTAGCTCCACGTCGGAACCTCAGGCGCCCCTGAAACCAGAACAAGATTAGTATAATCTAGTCGGCCGCCAGTACAACCCGATGAGAGGTCGAGACCAGTGCCCTGCGGCAACGGAGGAATAAACCCCAACTCTCGGAGCAGCGCCGGGGTAAGCACGAAGTCCGCGTCAACAAGATAGTATCGGAGGATGGCGTCTACCTTCTTCCGATCCTCGGCCCTAAGCAGAGGTTTCTTATCTGCCCAGATAGGGGGGTGCCCCCGAACCTCCAACTACTGGAATGGTCGTAACCACTCGACTCGACGATGTACACATACCGCTGAGACCACCCCTTGAGGTTGGCCGCAGTGGAGGACACTTGGATGAGCTTCCGGCCAGACCGGGCCTTGAAATAGGCAAAGGCCGTATCCACCGGGTAGCGTTGGATGAAGTAGAACTGCTGGAAAAGATGGAGGCTGGGCTCCACTGACGCCCTCCGGCACGCATAAAGAAATCCATTAAGGATGTAGTAAGAGTTGGGCGACAACCCTCCCGGGAGTCGTCCGTAATAATGAAGGACGGACGCGATAAAAGGGTGCGCGGGAACACGGAAGCCCGCCTGGAAGGACGCTACTGGGACCAGAAATCCCCCTGGAGGAAGACTCAACATGTCATCATCGACTGTTGGGAAGATAATGTCGTACTCGGGGAGAATCTGGAAGGCTTGCCGTAATCCCCAAATCACCCTATAAGCCACTAACGGTGGGGAACTAGGTCGACTAGTGCCCACGCCCGAAGTGCTCGGCACACCACCACGGCCAGGGGCCGCCTCTTCCGAAGAGGAAGAGCTGACTCGAGGGATCCTCCTACGGGGAGGCATACCTACGAAAAAGGAAAGATGCAAAGAAAGAAGGATCCTCACCGGGCAAAGGGAGAAAGACGCCTACAACGAAGTGCGACAACCAGCAAGACGTGGGTATAGTTTGTGGGAGACCTCGCAGCGGTTCTTATAACCACCCACTATGGATCGACGCTATCCCCTGAGGGGCAGGTGAAAGGACCTCGGCCGCTACGACGGTACGGTTGCCAATGTCAGTCGACCGTTCAAGAGCCTGCGCTCCTAGAACAGGACAAGACGCGAGTCATGATTACCAGCGTGGTCTCTGCCACCATCAGGGGCGCCTTGCACGCCAAGCAGGTCCCCAGCGACACCCACGCCCATAAGTACGAGGAAATCAACTCCGGATCTCACACTCCCGAAGACCCTCTCAAGGCCGACTCCAGGTTTATGATATTTTACAATACTATAAAATATACATCAAATCAAACGAACCCGAAACAAACACACTAAAGTTTCAATAAATCACACAATTTCCCAGTTTGCATATCAATAGATGTAGAGATCATCATTACACCACGTATGCGACTGCACTACGTTGGGAAATTCGTTCACCAAAGCCCCAGCCCAACCCATTTAACCAGCAGAAGGTTAGAAAGATTAAGATGCAAGATCGCTTGATTTCTTCCCATTTGCAGACAATCCCTTTCTTTCCCTTCTGTTTCTTCTTTTGGCTTAAACCTGAAGACTTCAAAAGAGAATTAAACCCCCAATCAATGCCGTCGGTCTTAAGTTTTAACCATGCTATATAATCTTAAGTATCCATCAAATGTGTCCTCTCCCATGTAGAGGCCTGACATGGTTATGTTTGAACTGCAGACTATGCTAGGTACTTATGGGATAATGGGATTTGGGAACATGAAAACTTCCCAAAAATGAAATCAAACAAAGCTCACGGCTGGTTAATAGAGACGTAGAGCAATACCTATTGCACTGTTGGTGGTGCAATATAGCTTAATACATCGGCCAGCTAGACACCGGCAAAAAAAAAAAAAATTTGTTTTACGTGTCTCATCTCTGGAGCAACCCATTTGTATAGTTGAATCTTACATCAGACAGTTGAAAAATAATAATAAAAAAACAAACAGTCTTATTGGGTCATTTTTAGTTGACTCATTTTTATGAGAAAAACATTGGCCATTCTATTGTTTGTACGAGCAATGTTTTGTGCACCGAATCCGGAGCACAAAACCATGTCACGATGTAACGTGTATTCTTATTGACCCCTCAAAAGGTGAAAAGATCATTTTTACGTAGAAAAGTATTTCCCTGTCAGACCTGTACGTCGTGTTTTTTTCGCTCATTAAAGACCGAGCCCGCTCGACAAGAAAATATAGGATTGACATATTTTATAGTACTGAAATATTTTGTTACAGAAATGAAACATTTTGATATAGAATTAAAATATTTTGTTAAGTTTCAATCTTATAATAAAATATTTTATTTCTGTAGTATTTTATCCTTATAACAAATATTACGTTCACGTAATAAAATATTTTATTTATACAAAACATTTTATTAATTTATTTTTAAAGTTAAATAAAATATTTCATTCTTATAACAAAATATTTTATTTGTATACAAAAAATTTCAGTATTACAAAATATTTCAATCTTGTATTTTTTTGTTGAGCGGGCTCGATCTTATTGCACAAAAAAGTGCATCGTACAAATTTGAAAGAGACGTACTTTTTTACACAGAAAGGATATTTTCCCCCTTTTTAGTGAGTCAACAAGAATACACGTTATATCGTGACATGATTTTGTGGACCGAATTCGGTGCACATAGCATTACTTTTTTTTATTATTAGTTTCAACTCACTCGATCTAACATTTGATGATTGAATAAATTGCTGGGAAAAGGAGCTATCAAAAAAGATTTTTAAAATATATTTTTTTGACTTGGGCTGAAAGTGATGCGATGCAATAATTAGTATTACATTAGAGACTTTCTTGTCCGTCAAGTCTCATCATCTCGATTGAACCAGTCAGAAATGAGTTTTACAAAATGACTGGAAAAAATGCACACCGGGGTGTGCAATTAAGTATTACTCATGTATTTTGGGTATTTTTGAAAAAAAATGTCTAATGCCTTTTTTAGAAAAAAAAAATTAAAGACATCGGAACATGAGCTGCATTGGACAAACATGTACTTTGGGTGGATCTCAATATCGACATATTTTTCAAAAAGAAAAAGAAAAAAAAATCTATCGGACGCCATAGGTGTGAAATGAGCATTGCCCGAGCCCAGCTTGTGAGAAGAACAGGCCTGAAAAGGGCTGCAATTATATCATGAGCTGAAACTTTGGCCCATTAAATTCTCAAACCATTTCGCAGAGCCCGTCAGAGTCACGGACTTGCGCAGCCAGAGCAGCCCATTACACGGACTAGCGCAACCAGACCAGCCCATTACACATTTACACCCTTAGACATAAATTTCGATTCCGGATACATCTCAAACCCATGTCCATCCGCAGCTTCATACCAACATGTATATAATCCTAGGAATTTAACATCTCTTATGGACTTGCCTCAATATTTTATACGTGGTAATAACCTAATAGGGGAAAAAAATGTTTGGTAGGGCCCACTATTCTATACAAATATGCGACGAGTTATGCTCAGTGCACACCCGGACTAATTACATTTGGAGACAAATTAATACTCGCAGAAGATAATAAGTGAGACAATATTTCTTTTATATGTCCATGGTTTTGAATGCTTGAGTTGACTCGTATAGTTTAAAAATAAGTAGTAGTGTGCAAATCATGCTACCCACTTTTGAGAAGAACACAAATACGTATTTTAACTTATTATTTCAAATATTTTTCAAACAGTTATACATTAATATCTTTTTCTTTTCAGTATATGTTCCTATAAACAACGTGTGATTAAATCTGCAAAGTTCTACTTCGAGAAGGAACAAAAGTGAGTAAAATTCGAACAATTTTTTTTCTGCTACGCTAATAAATGAGTAAAGTTTAAACCTAGACATTTTCTGCTCATTAAGTTTATAAACGGCACGAATTAGATTTTATTCCATATTTTTATAACATTTTTATTCACTTCAATTAATATGTAACTAAAACAGAGAATTATCTCAATTTTTTGTTTAAAAGATCAAATTTAGGATTGAAAATAACTAAAATTAAATAAGCTAGAGTCGAACAAAATAGATATAGGCTCGAGGAGGGTAAATCTGGGTTGACCCAGGAACGGCCCAATGACAGGCGGCCCACTAAGGTTCGAACGTGATAAGCCCGGCCAAAGGATGAGCACACACACTCAACTCAATAAGAGGAGACCCAGCCCAACAAGACATTGGATTCCACGACGCACAACGGCCACGGCCCAAGTGCAGTTCTCGCCGGAGGACACTCCGACGACCGACCGTTGCCCCCACGACGATGGCCTTGACCCCGTAACGGGTGAGCAAGCGCTATGAGGGCCATAAGACTCGCCCAGGGACCGGCCGGTGCCGAGGCTATAGCCCCTCAACGGGAAAGTCCCGCCAACATAGCGGAGGAACGTTACTCTACTAAGCAGACCCTTCCCTCTCAAGAGATGAGATCCCTCGCTCCAGGACAGAGCAACCAGCCCTACAACTATGACAGAGAGGCTACCTGCTACGACGAGAGAGAATCCTCCTCCTGCACGGCCTTACCACCCAGCGAGCACTCTCCGAGTACCCATTGGGAGCGACGAACACGCGTGCAGAGGACCTACACACCTCTCGGATCGACTACTACGGCCTCTACTTCTCTCTTAGTTAGCTCTTCTCTATTACTCATTGATCCCTTGTTGACTTAAGCATCGGAGGGTTGTCCCCTGGGGTAACATCCGGGACTCCTTCTGACGCCTCTTTGGTTTCTTGGTGTTTGCAGGCATCCACGGGCGCGAGATGACTTCCACAACAAATAAATAGAGAAGGTGGTACGTGGCCTAGGAACCATTTTCCTGCCGCTACACTTCTTCGCGCCGTCTGTGAGAATCCGAGCAAAAAGTTATGGCGTCCCGTGGAAGCCTTTGCAACGCCAGCAACCGGGGGCGAAGCTCCTAACAGGGACCCAACTCTCGTCGGGGATCACAAGAGACTTCCTCCGCTCACCCCCGACAAGAGGTCACCCCAGGTGACCTAGATGAGCTTCGCCAAGAGGTCCGGGCCCTGACAGAGTTCTACCAAGAGCTTCGGGACCAGAGGCCCCAGTACGCCCCACCTGGGCGACGGGAGGGCGAAGGAGGACAGATCGGAGAAAACTTCCGACAGGTACGGGAGGCATCCCATACCTCCGTCGCAAGGACCCGACGGTCACGCAGCGTGCCTGCACCCAAGGTACACATCCCACTTCATTCCAACCCGGATATGGACCGTCGGCTTCGACGGTTCGACGAGATTGAGGACAAGGTCCGGTGTCTGGACGACGTCCTCCTGGTCGCCAAGAATCGTGGCCTCATCGACAACGATCTGGACTTCCACACTCCCTTCTCCAGGAAAATCATGGAAGCTCCTATCCCGCCAAAGCTCCAACTGCCGTCATTCGCCTCTTACGATGGCACCACCGACCCGGTCGACCACCTACACGGCTTCGAGTCCCACCTAGTGTTTCACCGAGCCTCGGATGCCGTGAAATGCTTGGCGTTCATCACAACTCTCCGAGAGAACGCCCGGGCATGGTTCGAGTCCCTGCCGACCGGGACAATCTCCTCCTTCCAGTAGCTTAAAAGGCTGTTCAAGGAGAACTTTGGGGGCTACCGAAAGGTAGTCAAATCTGCTGTAACCTTGCTCGCTCTCAGGCAGGGGAAGGAAAAAATGCTATGGGACTTCGTCTCCCGCTTCCGCGCGAAGGCGCTTCGTATTCCCCACCTCGACGTCGGCATCGCCACCACGGCACTTACCCAGGGGACACGGGACCACATTCTTCGGCGCGCGCTCGGGGTCGAAGCCCCGACGACCCTTCCAAACCTCCTTGCGTTAGCCCACAAACACGCGCACTGCGAGGTAAACACTACGGCCGTGCGCCGCGAGGCCGGGACTGACCAACACGACCGGAAGAGAGCCGCCGACCCACCACAAGAGGGTCGGAATAAACGGGAGCGACGCGACGGGCACCACTGCGACCGCTCCGAGAAGGAAAGGGGTGGCTACCGCCACTATACGCCCCTAACGGCCCCACCCGACCAGATTTTGATGGAAATCCACAAGGAGCCATTCCTCAAGTGGCCCCCGCAGATGAAGTCGGATCCAAATTCAAGGAATAAAAAGAAGTACTGCCACTTCCACCGGGATCATGGTCACGACACCGCCGACTGTATCAACTTGAAGGATGCTATCGAGGACCTCGTCCGCAGAGGACTCCTCGACAAGTTCCTCGCCAAGGCCGCTGAGAGACGACAAACAACACCTCCCCCAATCGACAACCGGCCCAACGGCAAAGAGATCATGATGATCTCTGGAGGGCCCGGCGCGGGGGGAGATAGCGCGAGCAGAAGGCATCGCTACGTGACGGCCATCGACACGGCAGACCAAGGCGACGGCACCACACGAGGACTGTCCCCCTCGGGTCATCTAGGAGACCCCATAGTCTTCTCTGAGGACGACCTGGAAGGCATCACGATGCCTCATTCCGATGTTCTGGTGGTTTCTGCCACCATCAACCAATGTACTGTACGACGCATCCTGGTAGATAATGGAAGTGGACCTGATATTATCGCGTACGAGTGTCTTATACTCATGGGTGTGGATGTGTCACGGCTCGTACCATTGCACATGCTGTTGTACGGGTTCTCCGACACGACTATCCGCCCGGAAGGGCGAATCTCACTCCCTATCACGTTCAGGACGGCACCGAAAGAGGTAACCTTCCTCATCGACTTTACCGTAGTTCGTGCAATGACAGGGTACAATGCTATCATCGGCCTAGGAATCCTTGGCACACTTTGGGGTGTCCCTTCTTCCTATCATCAAAAGCTTAAGTTCCCCACCCCTCGTGGGGTAGGGGAAGTCTAGGGTGATCAGCGTGAATCCAGAAGGTGCTACCTTATCTCCACCTGCGATCGACGTCCCGAAGAGGTGCCACCGGAGAAGAAGGCGAGGACCAAAGATCCAGGCCCGAGCACGAGCGCGCCAGCAGAGGATTTATACCTCATCCAGGTTGGGGATGACCCAAGCAGAACAGTGAAGATTGGCACTACCCTGACCGAGCACGACAAGCGGGAATACGCGAGCTTCCTCGCAGCCAACCAAGACGTCTTCACATGGTCCGAGAATGAACTCCCTGGAATTCCTCCGGAGGTCATCACACACCAACTAAGGTTGGACCCCACCTGTCGCCTGGTATAACAACGCCGAAGGCGCTGCAACCCCGAGCGACAGGTCATCATCAGTGAGCAAGTAGGAGAAAAGCTACGATCGGGGCTACTCCGACCGACCCAGTATCCAGACTGGGTAGCCAACGTAGTCCTGGTGCCTAAGAACAACGGGAAGTGGCGGATGTGCATGGACTACACCGACCTCAACAAGGCCACGCCCAAAGACAGCTTCCCCATGCCCCGGATTGACCAGCTGGTCGACGCTACGGCCGAGCACGAGATGCTGAGCTTCCTTGATGCATATTCTGGGTACCATCAGATCAGCATGCACCAGCCCGACCAAGACAACACCGCGTTCGTCACTGACCACGGCCTATACTGCTACACTCGCATGCCGTTTGGATTGAAGAACACTGGAGCTACCTATCAACGCCTAGTCAACCATATGTTTGACTCGCAGATCGGCCGTAACATGGAGGTCTACATCGATGACATGCTCGTGAAGAGCCTCCGAGTAGCCGAACACTTGCGCGACCTAGCGGAGACCTTCGCCACACTCAGAAGGTACAACATGAAACTGAACACTCTAAATGTGCGTTCGGGGTACGGTCAGGAAAGTTCCTAGGTTTCCTCATCACCCACCGAGGAATTGAGGCCAACCCCGACCAGATCAGAGCAGTGTTAGAGATGGAATGATCGAAACGGGTGAGGGACATATAGTGTCTCACCGGGCGCGTTGCCACCCTGGCTCGGTTCCTATCCCGAGCCGCCAAGCGATGTCTCCCCTTCTTCCGACTGATCAAGTAAGCTAACCTGGCACCAGAGAAAAAGGGATGGATCGACTGGGACCAGGAGTGCGAGCAGACATTCGAGGAGTTAAAGCGCTACCTGACGACCCCTCCTGTCCTTGCCAAGCTCCAAAGGGGAGAGCAGCTACTCCTATACCTGTCCGTGACGTCCAGCACCATGAGCGCTGTGCTCGCGCGGGAGGAAGCAGGAGTCATGAAGCCCGTCTACTACGTTAGCCGAGCACTACAAGGACCGGAGTTCCAATACTCGCAGACTGAAAAGTTTGCCCTCGCACTGATTACGGTTGCGCGCAAGCTACGGCCATACTTCCTTGCTCACCCGATCATCGTCCTCACCGATCAGCCCCTCAAACAGATCCTTCAGAACCCTGATGCTTCCGGAAGACTGGTCAAGTGGGCGATCGAAATTAGGGGAATTCGACATCAAGTTTCGATCGAGAACAGCGATCAAAGCCCAAGCTCTCACCGACTTCATCGCCGAATGCACCTTACCCGCCGAGGACTCGCCCGAGCAGTCCTCGGCGCCCACTTGGGAGCTTTACGTCGACGGATCTTCCTGCGCTCCGGGCAGTGGCGCAGGGTTGGTCTTGCTCTCACCAAAAGGAGTGGAGCTACAGTATGTCATGTGTTTTAACTTCCCGACAACGAACAATGTAACCGAGTACGACGCACTCCTCTCCAGGCTACGCATGGCAAGACACCTGGGGGCGTCAAGTGTGCGAGCGTACAGCGACTCCATGCTCATCGCCAACCAGGTTAGGGGGGAGTTCGAGACCCGCGATCCCTCCATGATGAAGTACTTAGAGAAGGCCAAGGCCGCGGTGAGTGAGTTCGCCCACTTTGAAGTGGCCCACATCCCACGCGAAGAGAACATCCGAGTAGACGCCCTCTCCCGCCTAGCGTCAACCACCACAGTCTCCAGTTCGAGATCGATTCTAATAGAGGAATTATCAGCACCGAGCATAGATGATCTGGCGCTCCAGGTAAACGCCATCGACTATGAACCTTCCCGGATGGATCCTCTTCTTGATTTCCTCCTTCGACAACAGCACCCGGACGACCACGCCGAAGCACGATGCACGCGAGCAAGAGCGGCCCATTTCACTATTGTGGATGGCCGGCTGTATCGCTGGTCTCTCTCAGCTCCTCTACTCAAGTGCCTCTTCCCCACAGAGGCCAACCAGGCCATCCAAGAAGTCCATGAAGGACTTTGCGGAAGCCATGTGGGAGGGCGAGCACTCGCATGGATATTGGTGGCCCACTTTGTGGCAATACTGTCTCAACTATGTTCGAAGGTGCCCCCAATGCTAGAGATATTCTCACCTGCACCACCAGCCGACTACACAGCTCCACGCCTTGACGGAGCCTCGCTCGCTCGCTTGATGGGGAATTGACATACTGGGACCCTTCCCTAAAGCACAAGGGAGGAAGAAATTCCTCATAGTCGCCATCGACTACATCACTAAGTGGATCGAGGCTGAACCATTGGGGAAGATAACAAGCGAAGCAGCTTGGAAGTTCGTGCTGCGAAGCATCATTTGACGATTTGGGATCCCAAGGGTCCTCACAACTGACAACGACAGACAGTTCGCAAGCACTGCCTTTCAGGATAAGTGCTCGGAGTTGGGGATTTGGAACCACTACACCTCGGTGGGACACCCCCAAGCCAACAGGTTGGTGGAAAACGCCAACCAAACTCTGCTCCACGGCATCAAGACCCGCCTAGACCAAGTAGGCGACTCATGGGTTTATTCGATCCCCAGCATTCTATGGGCACATCGGACCACCGCTAGAGCCTGAAGTCCCGCGATCAATGACACCCAGGAGGGGGGTGAATTGGGTGTTTATAAATTTTAAAGAAACTTTTTAGCTTTTTGAAATATGTGATAAACACTCTAACCAAGAGGTTAAAAATAGTTCAACTACACATTCAAATACAACGTACACCACGCCTTACATTAGTCGGCAAGACAAATGCTGCGTAGTGGAATTAACACCTTTAAACAAGATTGAGAGAATTAACTAAGCAAGGAAGCATATTCTCTCAATCTCTCCATTCCCACACGATCAAATAAAGGTTATAACAATCAAGCCACACAAATGCTCAAACCATACAACACAATACAAACCACACTGCACAGCAGTTTTTAAGGTGGTTCGGATGCAACGACGGCAGTCCTACGTCCACCCCTCACCAAACCCGGTGAGACTTCACTCGGGGATAAATACTTAAACGGAGACGACGCTCCAACCACACACGCAAGACGATGCCTGCCCGCACACACACGGGGACGCACCCCAACACACACACATGGAGACGAGGTTTCCAACACGATCCAACAAGCGGATCAACAATACATACACACGTTGCGACAGATGTAGCACTCCACACACTAAAAAGATCGGATCTAAGTAGATCCACACACACACACGTAGATCTAGGAGGACCTACGCACACACGAATGGAACACCACGACAACCACACACAAACACAGATCTAACAACGATCCACACACACACAAGTTCGCACTTTATGAGGAACACAAATATAACACCCAAAACACAAAGGCAATGAGGCACATTTTAGAAAACTCCTGATTTGGCTTCCCTTTGAACATATGCTGCTGATCTTTGAACGTGGCTTCAATCTTCACTTGAGCAGAGCTGGAAAGACTTCATATGGATCTTGAGAAACAATATTCTTTCACCTTTTAGCAGCCTTTTCTCGAATCGGTGCTTGCTTGCTTCTTCTTCTTTCCCCCTTGGGCAATCTTCCTTTGAATCCTTGCTTGCTTGCTTCTTCACCTCCTTGGAGGTTGCTAGCTTCAGCTTTGGCTTGAAACACCTTGGAGATGGATGAAGAACTTACTAAATGGAGTATGTTTGCAAGAGTTACCGCAGCCTTCTTCTTGCCTTGATAGCCTCCCTCTTGATCTCTCTTTGTTGGTTGCTTGCTTCTTCACTTGAATGGGGGTATATTAGCTTCAGATTTACCTTCAATGTGTTGAGGAAGAATGAAGAACTTCAGCTCGAAGCACTGTTCACGGAGATACTACAGTACCCGTGAATATGCTCTTCTAGCCTCCCTTGATCTCTCTTGATCCCCTTGAAGCATTAGGGTTTCCAACCCTTCTTGTGTAGGTTTTATAACCTTTGAATGGTCCTTGGACATCCTCCAGACCAGATCAACATTTTTTGGATGATTGGGTGTCATTAGGATTAAAGAAATACAAGGAGAATGGCTCTTCTCGAAGTGGAGAACAAAGTCAACTTTTGTTGGCTCGAGACTAGCGGTCGACCTGTGGAAGCTGGCAGTCGACCGCTACTGAGAAACCCTGTAGAAATTTGATCCCTGGAATTTTCGGTCGACCTTGGGCAGTCGACCGCTACTGCCGGTCGACCTGGGGCGGTCGACCGCCAGTTCTACAGTACGAGACTTTTCGCGTTTGGCGATTCTGGTTGATCGGAATGACCTAGTCCTTCAAAGTTGAAGTGTTAGCCCAATGAAATACATCCAAATAACAATGACTTTAAGTAGATGTTTATTTCATACATTTGGGGGTTAGATTTCACTTGGTTTATGCATTAGAAATATCAAGACCATTTGAGCATGTTACCATGATTGGAATGAGAAATTAATGCATTTGAAGAGTGAGCTTGTAAGTTATCAAACCAAGTTATCATTGTAAACCTCAAATATCATGAATGAAGTTTAGAAATGAGAGGTATATGGAATACCCATGGTGAGATTGATGACTATGACAATGTAAGAATCTTACCAATGGTGCTTTACAGTAAATGACATATACCACCTGTAATGAATTGTAGAGGAGCAGGGGGTGCTTATCCACACGTTTGATTCACCAGGTTACTGTCATGAGTGTGATCCCGCATGCAAGATAGTCAGGGTTAATACCATGCTTGTTGACATTAAAGAGGTTATGAAATCTCTTGCCTCTTGTAGAACCAACATATGCGACCAGCATAAACAACAAGATGAATAAACACAATCATCAAGAACATGTGTAATCAACTATAAGTTTAGTTATCATCACGTAATCACACATTAAGTTTAGTTATCATCAAAATAATAACTTAACAATTAAAACAATCATCAAAACCATAACTCAACATTCTCCCCCTTTTTGATGATGACAAACTTAATGATAACTTATTAATGATGATACAACAGAGTGGATACAACAGAATAACACATATATTCGTCTCCCCCTGTCACGCACAATCATCAATTTTTCTCCTCCTTTGACATAATCAAAAAACGGGATAATGCAAATCTATCTCCCACAACAACAGTATCAAGCGAGCTGGAAGAAGTCAAATAAGGAAGAGCAAGCTTAACTCCCTTTGAAACAGTAATAGCCCATCTTATCAAATCAGAAGAAACAAGGGCAAATCATGGATGAAGAAAGTAATATGATTCTAATCAGAGGAAACCAATCGGTGATTATTCTCACAAATCAATTTGATACCATCCAAAGCAAATACAGCCAAGCATGTATTGAAACCAATTGAATGTGGTGATTGACCTCAAGGATATGAACCAGTGGAGGAAGATGTGCACATGATGAGGTGTTTAGCATGATAGCATTCAAAATCTAGATCCCATGTCAGATTTTCACAACAAACAAGAGCAGGGGGACATATCAAAAGGATTTTCTTTGATTTTAATTTTTTTAATTTTTATATTTTGGTTTGAAATGCATGAAACTCAAAGCAAACATATAATTACATGAAAATCGACTAGGGCAAAAGATGAGTTCAAAGTCCATGTTGATTATTCCTATCTGGGGGTCACAAAGTTTGGTTTCCATGACACAAAATGAAGGCAAATATCCCATAGCAAGAGTAAAGAAATTGAAGTCCAAAATTTTAGAATTTTGTTGATTTTTTGATTTTTACATTTTCTGTTTAAATACATGAAGCTATGTATATGCTGATGATGACTCATGAAGTGCACACAATGCAACCAAACAATTACATATAAACATACATGCAATCTCCCTCGTCAATATATAAGAAGGGAATGGATATAAGAAAGATGCAAGAGAGTCATGCTAACCAGAATGCACATGTGTAGCACATGGAAAATTGTACAATCATATAGGAGATTCATGCATTTGCTAAAGCAGTCAATCAATTTTCTGAATACATAATGAATCAAATTTTTAGATGAGTAAGTGAGTAACATGAAAAATGATAGTTGTAATATAGATATTTGGATTTTCAGATTAACACAAGGAGACATTTTACAGACTGCACTTCAATTTTGAGAACATCGTATTGGAGGCTACGCTCTACCACAATGAGTTTTCACCAACATTTTCAACTCAACCAATATCACATGATAGTCAGAATTTTTTTAAGAGTGATCAGGTTCAAATAATTCCTTTTTATGCGAGTAGACGCATGGAGCTCATGCCAGAATCCCCGGTTACTCAGAAGACTGAACAATTTCACCTCATTTTGAACAGAGATACTAGTCAACACTTTTCAGATATGAAGCACATCACGTCTCAGGTGACATGTGTCCATTTTACTCAGTGAGACCTAGCATTGCTCTATCTTTCATTTTCATTTCAGATTTTTCAACGAGCATGGGTAGGCAACTTTTTCCTCAACTGTCTCTTCAACATATATACAGCAAGTTTAACATCTCGAGAGTGTTGAAAATAAATTCATATATCCTTATCATTAACACTCATTTTCACATTTTGTGCAAGAAGTGTGTAAATTTAATTCATCATGTATACCGAAAATATCATGAATACATAACAGTGCAACTTCCCCTAAATAGATGCACTTAAGAAATAAGAACTCCCCCAGAGTGTACGACATGAAGCACTCCAATAATGACTCAATTGCAGCATTATTTATCAAGAAGACATAAGGTCATAGAAGTTTCAAGGATGGGGGGTGAATAACATATAATTAGTAAGCAAGTATGCAAAGGGAATGTATGCAACATGCAATGTAAACATGCAAATGATACCAATCAAATGGATACCAATTGAATGAACTGAATGCATCTAATGCATGAGTTCTAATGCAATGTAACCTTTGATCATATAATAATGAAATGCGACATGCCAAGACAGAATGCAATGTGGTGCAAAACTTCTAATACCAATTGAATGAACTAACTTCAGTTAATGCATGAATTGTAATGCATGCAACCTATGTCTAGATGAGCATGTGATGCAAGATGCAAATGCAGCATAGGAGGGCTTGATCTTCAAACCATGATGCAAATTCTACATTGGAGCATTCACATTATATTAATGTGTCAACAACATTTTCATGATATGGCCTTTATAAATAAGGGTGTATAAATGATCAAAATTAAGCAATGCAACCCAATTTTTAGAATTGTTCAAAATCAGATTTTCAAGAGCATTTCACAAGTTTTGAAATGAGAATTCATTCAACAACCAAATGTATGAATCATTTAATCACAAGCATGGTTTCAATTTTCATAGCTCAGCTAAAGAATTCATTCACACATCAACCAATCCCAATTTTTAAGATCTAGTACCAGGCGGAGATTTTAGTCCGAAGACCCAGCTCAACGCATAGGGAATGCTTCCAAGTGGACATAATCCACTTTTCCACAGATGTCATTTGATATACCAGATATGTAATTCAATTCAAGCTTAAATGTGCTTCAAGCAATCAGATTGAAAGATGTTCAAGGTTCAACATAAAGTTCAAGATTTTCAGTTTCATTCAACCTATAAGCAAGTTAATCACAGCAGAATAGATGAGCAATCATTTCAGGTGTGTAGAAATAATACATGTCATCAGAATAACATCACAAAGTCCCATGGACTAATGCATGAATTTCCATTTCCATAGCAAGAGGGTGAATTACCTTAGTTCAGAAGACAATACCGTAGGCCTTCAAGCACCAAAATCACTAACCTCATGAAGGTTAGTATTTTAGATTTGCTTTTTTACCTTTGCCTTGAGAATCCATTTTCTTCCAAGCCTTTCACCATGCCTTGGGTACTTGCTTTAGCACGTACAAGGACTTTCACCACCATGTACTTGAGTCGATCCTGAATGTTATTCTACACAAGCATCCCATCTTCTTGTAGCAATTTGAGAGGGTTCTCATCATTTTCATCATTGAAAGGTATTCCTTTCATTGACTCAAGATTGGCCATGACTAGCTCATCATCATTTGAATTTTGGGAGTGTAATCTGCATCCAAGGACAAGAGACTTGATTTGTCAATTTCGATTCAAATTCATTAGCAATAGGATGACTAATTATTTTAACAACCAACATCCTCTAGATAGCTCTAGATGCAATGCATGACTCATGTGTGATCCTAAACATTAAGTTCATATGACGAATGTGGTTGCTCCCCCTTAGTGTGTGCACGAATACAAGATGTTCATTAACATCCTAATGCCATTTGCAGCCTGTAACTAATTGACTCATAGTACCGGGCGGAGAACTTAGATCCGAAGATCACCTCACGCGTAGTGATAATTTTCAGACATGCTTAACCCATCCTTCCACATGTCACCATTTGATATACTATGTAATCATGGATGACGAAGGCAGGGAGATTGCAATGCATTATGGCATGAATACATAATGTTCAACTTTTACATGATAGAGTATGAAGGTGTATGCACACTCAATATGTGTAGTGAAATCATGATCTGAAGAATCTTCAAGCTCTCCTACAATAAGATGCTACATGACAAGTGATACATGCACAGATATGTAAACAACTATGGATGGAATGTATGTACAAACATGTGCATTAACACAAGACTATTCAGCACAATATGAATCAAACCATTACACAATTATTGAAGAGAGTGAGAGGGATATCACCTGAGTTTCTAAATTTCAGTTTTTAGTTTTTCTTTTAACCTGATTTATGCCACTTGGCCCGTGTGCCTTACCTTCTTGATAAAGACAGATTTCATACTTTACATTCACATGGCACACCTGCAAAACATATTTCTCATTTGACATTCTTAGGTACCCAAATCATCTTGGGTCCTTGTGGGTTAGCAGCAACATGGGCATGTGATTTCTAACTTTTGACAACATTCAAATCATCATTTTTCTTTAGAAAATAATCATGCTTAACATTCCCAGAGTTGCCAAAGTGATGGTAGGAGGCACGTGGCATCATATTCTTTCTTCTCATGGGTTCTACTGATTTGTGTGTGTGAGCATGCTGTGTTGATTGGGAGTTCTTTCTCTTCAACAATAACCAGCAATGTGAAGTTGTATGACCCCTTTTACTACAATGATTATAATGCATGGAAGATTTTGTGGTGAAGACTTTCTTAGCATTTTTTAAAACAGCTTGGTTCCTACATGCTCTCAAGTCACCATTCTTCATAGTGAAACAATCATGTATCAGGTGTCCAAGTTTTTCACAGTAAAGACAAGACATGTTTCTTTTGTTGGATGCATGGGATTTCGCATGAAAGTTTTTAGCATGCACATTTTGAACATTCACACTATTTTTCAGATTGGCTTGAGTTCTTGGCACAATGGGTTGCTGGGAGTTAGATTTAGAGGTGCTGGGTGTACATGTGCTATGAACAAATAAAGTGTATAACTTACTTTCAAATTTTTTCTTGTTCACATGATTAAACCCCAGCCCTTCTCTTTGAAAGTTCACTTTCATCCTCAACAATTTGTCCAAATTTCCTTGACCATTCACAAATCTAGAGAGTGAAGCATTCAAATCAAGGATTTCAGATTCAAGAGATGCAACGTGCAATTCATAGGAAACCATCTTATTTTCACACGAATTGACTTGTTCATGTAAAGTAGCATTGATGGTTTTATGACTTTCAATTTCTTACAACAAAGCATGCACTTTTTCAAATTCATCAATATTCACAGATTTTCCTTTTTCAAGAATCAACAATCTTTCAGAAATGGTCTTGTTCAATTCCTTCAGTTTCTCATTTTCTTTAACAAGCTTCTCATCATGAATCAGTTCATTTATCAAGATTTGATCATCGGCCATTGAATTTAGCTTGCCTTTCAACTCTGTATTTTTTTTCTTAAGGAGCTGATTTGATCTTTATGAAATTTAATGTCGAACACATGAGCCTCAATCATTTCCTCTAAATGTGAGCATTTTTTACATGAGGAAACACAGTTATTTTATTCAACACTTTTTCTCAATTTCTTATTTTCAGATTTTAACTTTTTGTATCTTTCAGCAAGATGATCATATGCAATCAACAAATCTTCATAGCTAAGTTCATCTTCATTATCAGAATCAGAATTTACCTTTGAACTTGAGCCACTTTCCTGATCACTTCCTTGACCACTCGTTCCTGCCACAAGACATTCGTCTTCATGCTCTTCCTTGAAGTCTGCTAATCCATCCAATATTTCCTTCGCGGATCTGTAATGGAAGATAAAAGAAAATTGATTAGAATTGACTACAGCAGTAAATAACTTTAAAACTAAACAATTTTGATCAGGTTTAAGCTTTTGATTTGTAGTCCAGACACTATTATCCTTAGGCAATTCATATGGACTATGTGAAATAAGCTTCCATAGCTTTGGGTCATATGAGTTGACATGACTACACATTTTACCTAACCACAAATCAAAATTGCAACCATCAAACACGGGTGGAGAGTTCAAGGTGTACATCATGGTAGTCATTGATCTGGATCACTCTAGATCGTTAGATTTATGAAATTAGAGCCTTGGCTCTGATATCAATTGAAGTCCCGCGATCAATGGCACCCAAGAGGGGGGTGAATTGGGTGTTTATAAATTTTAAAGAAACTTTTGACTTTTTGAAATATGTTATAAGCACTCTAACCAGGAGGTTGAAAATAGTTCAACTACACATTCAAATACAACGTACACCACCCCTTACATTAGTCGGCAAGACAAATGCTATGTAGTGGAATTAACAACTTTAAACAAGATTGAGAGAATTAACTAAGCAAGGAATGCTTAGTTAATTCTCTCAATCTCTCCGTTCCCACACGATCAAATAAAAGTTATAATAATCAAGCCACACAAATGCTCAAACCAAACCACACTGCACAGCGGTTTTTAAGGTGGTTCGGATGCAACAACGGAAGTCCTACGTCCACCCCTCACCAAACCCGGTGAGGCTTCACTCGGGGATAAATCCCCAAACGGAGATGACGCTCCAACCACACACGCAAGACGACACCTGCCCACCCACACAAACACACACACACACACACACACACACACACACACACACACACACACACACACACACACACACACACACACACACACACACACACACACACACACGGAGACGAGGTCTCCAACACGATCCAACAAGCGGATCAACAATACACACACACGCTGCGACAGATGCAGCACTCCATACACTAAAAAGACCGAATCTAAATAGATCCACACACACACACACATAGATCTAGGAGGACCTACGCACACACGAATGGAACACCACGACAACCACACATAAACACGGATCTAACAATGATCCACACACACACAAGTTCGCAGTTTATGAGGAACATAAATATAACACCCAAAATACAAAGGTAATGAGGCACAGTTTAGAATACTCCTGATTTTGCTTCCCTTTGAACATATGCTGCTGATCTTTGAACGTGGCTTCAATCTTCACTTGAGCAGAGCTTGAAATACTTCATATGGATCTTGAGAAACAATATTCTTTCACCTTTTAGCAGCCTTTTCTCGAATCGGTGCTTTCTTGCTTCTTCTTCTTTCCCCCTTGGGCAATCTTCCTTTGAATCCTTGCTTGCTTGCTTCTTCACTTCCTTGGAGGTTGCTAACTTCAGCTTTGGCTTGAAACACCTTGGAGATGGATGAAGAACTTACTAAATGGAGTATGTTTGCAAGAGTTCCCACAGCCTTCTTCTTGCCTTGATAGCCTCCCTCTTGATCTCTCTTTGTTGGTTGCTTGCTTCTTCACTTGAATGGGGGTATATTGGCTTCAGATTTACCTTCAATGTGTTGAGGAAGGATGAAGAACTTCAGCTCGAAGTACTGTTCACGGAGGTGCTACAGTACCCGTGAATCTCCTCTTCTAGCCTCCCTTGATCTCTCTTGATCCCCTTGAAGCATTAGGGTTTTCAACCCTTCTTGTGTAGGTTTTATGACCTTTGAATGGTCCTTAGACATCCTCCAGACCAGATCCACGTTCTGTGGATGATTGGGTGTCATTAGGATTAAAGAAATACAAGGAGAATGGCTCTTCTCGAAGTGGAGAACAAAGTCAACTTTTGTTGGCTCGGGGCTGGCGGTCAACCTGTGGAAGCTGGCGGTCGACCGCTACTGAGAAACCCTGTAGAAATTTGATCTCTGGAATTTTCGGTCGACCTTGGGCAGTCGACCTGTAACGACCCGAGAATCCGATTACCGGGAAGGCCCGATAACCCGAGACTCGCACCGCCACCCACGAGCCCGAAGACTCGGAAGGGTTAAAAGGATGGTGTGGAGACTACGCAAGTATCACAAATAATTACAGAAATTGAACAGTTATAATATTAAGCAGGAAGTAAAATGACATTTTACATGGTCCACAACAGAAGGTAACCACAACAGTAGTCCACGACTAGTACAGTGACAAGAAAGAAAAGTACAGCTACACGGGGCATACCCCGGCTCTGACTTCTGGCACTACCTCTGGGCACCCTCACCACGCTGCACTCCTGACGCGCTCCCCGAAGGTGGCGCCTCACCTGAAACACGGTGAAAACACGCAGGGAATGAGTCTCGGAACAAGACTCAGTAGGGATCACTCGAACCCTACCTCGTAAAATGAGAAACCACTACACTAGCGGTAGGAAAGTACCTCGGAAGGGAAAGCCCTGTACTCTACAAGACGAGACCCTACGGCACGCAAATCGACACACGTGCCACGGTATGAGATCGAAACTCAACGGTCGAACCGAAGAACCCGAAGGTCAGAAACACACGACTGACAGTCTGACACTCCGTACTCGACAGGAGTACCACCCACTCGAAGCACAGCCGGTCGCGTCCCCTGACGTCTTACACCGCACCGCAGGTGAACCGCCTGACGTGGTAGGTCCTACCCGAGGCGCAGACACCGAACAAGTAACCACAAACAAGTAGCTAGCTGGGGTCACGCCCGTCGACGTGGGTCCAACCGCCCCCAACCACGTGTGCACACACAGACCACGCGCCACTAGGTCTGGTCCTCTGACCGGTTTTCCTCCGTAGCCGGACTCTGGCTACCGACGAGGGGCCTACGGTAACCGGTCCACAAACCGTCTCGAAAGGTGGGTGCCCGTACACCACTCCCAGGTGAGACCAGCACCTCGTACTGGTGGGCTACGACTAGTGGAGGGTCACTGAAGGAGTAGACTCTCGAGTCAACGGAAAACGACGTCCGCATCCGACGACGTGTGGGAATCACCCCACGAACAGCCCCGTCGCACGGCGACCACAGTCGGAGTAAAAACGAGGTTGCCAACCTCATGGGGCAGCCAGGCAAGTGGCAGTCCACCCCTGGGCCGTCACAAGCAAATGGCGGTCTAACGCAGGCCGTCACGCGGCCAGAGGAGCAAGGGAAGTAACGCGCCTGGTCCAGCGCGTCGCTCGAAAGCAACGCGCCTGGCCCAGGGCGTCACACGCAAACGACGCGCCTGCCCTGGCGCGCTACTCGCGCCCAGAAACAACGCGCTTGCCCCCGCGCGTTACACGAATGTAACGCGTCGGGCTCGACGTGTTGCAAGGATGTGACGCGCCTGCCCCGGCGCGTCACACGCGCCCTCGCACCTGGTATAACCCGGGAAGTAACGCGCTCGCCCCAGCGCGTTACACGGATGTAACGCGCTGGCCAAGGCGCGTTACTCGCGCAGACCCCCAACAGAAAAACCAATGGTCGAAAACCAAGCGACGGCCTGGCCCAGGCGCGTCACTAGCAAACGGCGGCCAGTCGTGGGACCGTCGCTGTCCCGGCCAACCCTCAGGGAAGTAACGCTCCCCTCTAGGGACGTTGCAGGCATGTGACGGTCACTGGAGTGACCGTCACTCACCCCCGAGCACGCTACGGAGGGAAAACCCCAAAAACCTCGACCACGCCCCCGTACCTCCACCGGAGAGGGGGAAATCAAAGGGGAAGACCCCTGGGGACCCCTAGCATGCATCTAAGCCATCCAAACGTGAAATCGCGAGCTAAAATCATAGATCGGGCGAGCTCTCCCCAAATCATAGAAAAATCCCAAAATACTCAATAATGCCCCTCTCGGCCTCCCCGCGGCCTACAAACCACGGAAATGAACGGCATGAGGCTAAGGAACGTCACCCTACCTCAATGGAGCAAATGCTCCGCCGGATCGCCCACAAACCACGAAGAACACCTTAGAAAACCCTCATTTTTCAAGCTTCCCGCGCTCGCCGCACGCCCCCACGCTCTCCTCGCCGCTGCCCACGTCGCCGCGCCGTCGCCCCGCCGCAGTCTGCAGCCGGAGAGAGGTCCGCCGCGGTCAACCGGGAGGAAGAGAGGGAGAGGGTCACGGTGGAGGAGGAAGGAGGAAGAAGAAGAAGAAGAAGAAGAAGAAGAGGGTGGGGGAGAGAGAAAATAGGGGGGTTTTATAGAAAATCTGATTTTTTGGAAAAATACCAAAAATTAGAAAAATACATTCCCGGGATCCTCGGAACGCACCGATCGCAACGGTACCACTCGTGCCCGGGTGAACCGCCCGGTTCGCCCGCAGCGAGCTTCCGAAGTAAAAGCCGAAACACACACCGGGAATCGGAAAACACACGCGGAAAAGTCGCGGAACGCCTCCGGGCCTCCGAAACAACTCCGGATCGCGCCGATCCGAAGATGAAAGATGTCCGAAATGAAATTTCAGACACAACGGAGCCGGACACTCCGAAAACCAGATCTGGGACCCACGAAGAAGGATCCGAAAGGTCCGGGATATTACAGCCCTCCCCCCTTAAGGAATTTCGTCCTCGAAATTGAGAACAACCCAAGGGGAAAGAAGAGGAAGACTCACTCAAACAGGTACGGGAACTGCTGACGCATCTCGTCCTCACGTTCCCACGAAGCCTCACCACCAGTGTGTCGTTGCCACACGACCTTTACCAAGGGAATAACCTTGTTCCGCAGGCGCTGCTCTCGCCTATCCTCCACGTGGATCGGAAACTC
This sequence comes from Amorphophallus konjac, assembly GCA_022559845.1. NCBI lineage: Eukaryota > Viridiplantae > Streptophyta > Magnoliopsida > Alismatales > Araceae > Amorphophallus > Amorphophallus konjac. Next base: position 27,154,086 of record CM040122.1, read on the forward strand.
TGGGAGAGAAAGATCTGGAGTCACCTCAGGCCAAACAGGAATCTCGAGCACACGAGAGTCATCGGGCATATACTTCCGCAATATCGAGACGTGAAACACGTCATGCACCGACGCCAACTCAGGAGGTAACTGCAACCGGTAAACAACCTCACCGATGCGTTCCACAATCGCGAAAGGACCAATGTAGCGGGGACTCAGCTTCCCACGCCGTCCAAAACGCATCACCCCATTCATCGGAGAAACTCTCAAGAACACATGATCGCCCACGGTGAACTCGAGGGGCTGCCTCCTACGGTCAGCATAGCTCTTCTGCCGACTCTGGGCCGCCAACATGTTCTGACGAACCAGGTGCACAATGTCCACACATTGCTGCACCAACTCCGGTCCCGTCAAAACACACCCACCCACCTCAAACCAATCAAGTGGAGTCCGACAAGGACGTCCATACAATGCCTCATAAGGAGCCATGCCGATGCTCGAATGATAGCTGTTGTTATAGGCAAACTCCACCAATGGTAGGTGATGAATCCAACTCCCCTGCCACTCCAGGCAGCAAGATCTCAGCATGTCCTCCAAAGTCTGAATGGTCCTCTCAGACTGACCATCTGACTGAGGATGATACGCCGAGCTGAATGCCAACTCCGTGCCAAGAGCTCGCTGGAAACTCCTCCAGAATCCAGAAGTGAAGCGCGGATCCCGATCCGACACGATCGAAATGGGAACCCCATGCAACGGCACGATCCGCTCCACATAAAGACGAGCCAACTTAGACACGCTCCAGCTGACCTTGACCGGTAACAACCGCGTCACCTTTGTCAGCCGATCCACCAGCAACCAAATACTGTCCTGCCCACTCGGGGTTCTTGGCAACCCCACCACAAAATCTGTGGTCACATGGTCCCACTTCCAAGCAGGAACATCCAAGGGCTGGAGAGTACCTCCTGGTCGCTGATGCTCCGCCTTCACCTGCTGACAGATCAGGCACCTGGCCACAAACTCTGCGACATCTCTCTTCATGCCAGGCCACCAGAACTGCCTCCGCAAGTTCCGATACATCTTCGTCGCACCCGGGTGCACAGTGTACCTGCTCCCATGAGCCTCGCGTAACACCGCACGATGAACCTGCTCCTCCGCTGGGACGTACAGCCTGCCACGAAATCTCGCAGCACCGTCCTCGCCAAGCTCCACATCATCCATAGCCAGAATCCGGGGTAACTCAGGGTCCGCATGCTGAGCCTCTGTCACCTGACGACGGATAGCAGGAGTGACAGTCAGACTCGCAAGCACCGCCAACCCTGGCTCCTGGGGAACCTTGAGCCTGAAAGAAACTTCGGGCACTTGTTCCCAGAGCCTCCACCTCCTCAACATCATGGCACTGACCGCAACCTTCCGACTCAAGGCATCGGCAACGACATTCATCCTGCCCAGCTGATAAGACAGGGTGAAGTCATAGTCCTTCATGAACTCCATCCAACGCCTTTGCCTAAGGTTCAGATCCTTTTGCGAGAACACATACCTCAAACTCTGATGGTCAGTGAACACCTCAAACTTCTCACAGTACAGATAATGCCTCCAGCTCTTCAGCGCGAAGATCACCGCCGCCAACTCAAGGTCATGGGTGGGGTAGTTCTCCTCGTGGGACTTTAGCTGCCGAGATGCATAAGCCACCACTCTACCATGCTGCATCAGAACAGTACCCAATCCGACCCCGGAAGCATCTGCACACACCACGAAACCTCCCGATCTAGAAGGCAAAACCAGCACCGGAGTCGAGGTGAGCAATCTCTTCAGTTCCCTGAAGCTCTGCTCACACTCCTCGGACCAAACGAAAGGAACATCCTTCCGCGTGAGCCTCGTCATCGGGGTCGCAATGCGGGAAAAATCCTGGATAAACCGGCGATAATAACCCGCAAGCCCCAAGAAACTCCGGATCTCCGTCACCGACCTCGGCCTCGGCCACTGCATTACTGCCTCGACCTTGGCGGGGTCCACGGAAATGCCATCACCAGAAATCACGTGCCCCAGAAAGTGCACCTCGCTGAGTCAAAACTCGCACTTGCTGAGCTTCGCATACAACTGGTGATCTCGTAACGTTTGCAGCACCACTCCCAAATGGTACGCGTGCTCCTCGGTAGACTGCGAATAAACAAGGATGTCATCCACGAAAATGACCACGAACTGGTCCAAATACGGATGAAACACCCTCTGCATCAAGTCCATGAAGGCTGCAGGGGCATTGGTGAGCCCGAACGGCATCACCAAAAACTCATAATGCCCGTACCTCGTACTGAACGCAGTCTTCTCCACATCGGACTCGCGAATTCTCAGCTGATAGTAACCTGACCGCAAATCAATCCGCGAGAACACTCGCGCAGACTGAAGCTGGTCAAACAAATCATCGATCAGCGGCAACGGATACTTGTTCTTAATGGTCACTTCATTCAGCTGCCGATAGTCAATGCATAGCCGCAGACTACCGTCCTTCTTCTTCAAGAACAACACGGGCGCACCCCAAGGGGAAAAGCTCGGACGAATGTACCCCTTGGCCAACAGTTCCTGCAACTGCGCCCTCAACTCCCTCAACTCAGCGGGGTCCATACGGTAGGGAGCCTTCGCCAAAGGTCCCGTACCAGGCACAACCTCGATCACGAAATCGATCTCCCGCTGGGGAGGTAATCCAAGCAACTCCTCAGGAAAAACGTCGGGGAACTCGCACACCACCGCAATGTCCTCGACATCTGGCTCCATCCGGTCAGACACAACCACTGATGCGAGAAAACCCTGACAACCGGAATCAAGCAACCGACGGGCTCGAATAGCAGAGATAAGAAATCGAGAAGAGGCGGAACGGATACCTTGGAAATAGAAGGTCCTCTTGCTCGGATGCTGGAAGTAGACCCTCTTCATTCCACAATCCACCACCGCTCCATGGGTCTCGAGCCAATCCATGCCTACAATCACATCGTAATCCCGAAGCTGCAATGCATAAAACATGCCTGGCATACTCCGCCCATCGATCCACACCGGAACCTGGTCAAAGCAATACGGAGTGACCATAAAGTCACCGGAAGGCAACTCCACTGCCAAATCACAGGACAACTGGGTCACCGGCTCCTCGACGCTCGACGCGAAATCCTCCGAAATAAACGAATGAGACGCGCCAGAATCAAACAAAACCCGAGCCGCACAACCCAAAATCTGAACGGTACCTTCCACGAGCTGCGACCCACTGCCTCTGCCCTGGTCATATGCGTGATCTGGCCCGAGACCTCTGCCTGCCTCCCACGGTAGCTGACCTGGGTAGCGGCGGATACTGTCCCTGTTGCTGCTGCTGCTGCTGCTGGGGAACCTGCTGCTGCGGCGGCCTCTGAGGACAGTCACGCGCCATATGCCCTGGCTGGTCACACCGAAAATAGATGATCGGTGCCGTGCACTGCCTGCCAGGGTGGGTCCCACCACACCGTGGACAAGGTCCTCGCGATCCACCCCCTGATCCCTGACGCTGAAAAGGAATCGGCTGTTGTACACTGCCCGATGAAGCCTGCCCTTGATCCTTGTGCTTCTTACGGAAACTCTTCTTCAAGAACTTCTTGACCTTCAAGCCGAAGGACGCAGACCCTGCCACCGATGCTGCCGGTGCCGGTACTCCTGAACCACCCGACGCATGCTGGAAGGAACCCTGCTGCTGGGTAGCCGACTGCTGGCTGCGACCTGACAAGGACTGCCCCTGGCTGATCGGTCCTCGAGTCCTCTGCATATCCATCTCCAAGGAAATCGCAACACGAGACGCAGTCTCTAGATCAATGGCCCCGTTCGCGATCAAATGGTGCCTCAGCTCCAGCCTCAAGCCCTGCACAAACTGTGTGGTCCTCACCCTCTCATGCTCCATGATATGAGGTGCGTACCGACCCAGCTCGACAAATCGGGCCCTGTACTGCAACACGGACATGTCACCCTGCACCAGCTCTAGAAACTCCCGCATCCGCTGCGTAGCAACGACGTCTGGACAGTACGTACGCTCGAAAGCACTAACGAAGTCATCCCACTCGATCTGCTCAAGTGGACGAAGCTGAAAGGACGTCTTCCACTCGGAAGACCACCATCTCCGAGCCGTACCCTGCAACTGGTTGTAGGCCAACACCACTCTGTCCTCGGCAGCACTCTTCGCAGAACTAAACACCCGCTCCATCTCATCGATCCAATCACGAGCCGCATCAGGGTCTGCCTGGCCGCTAAAGTAAGGCGGATGGAATTGCATGAAGTCCCTCACTGCTCGGCCTGGCCCACCCCTGACTGACGAGCCCTCACCAGCCTCTCCGCCGAACTGCTGAGACATAAGCTGGTACATGCCACGGAAGAAATCCTCGGCTCCCGGAACCCTCGCAGCATCCGCGGCCTCGGTAGCCCCCGGTGGCGCTCTGCTATGCTCCTCCTGGTCCCTCTGGACCCCCTGCTGGATCTCCTGACCTCCAGCCGACTGCCCCTGCTGGGAGCGAGAGCTCCTCCTCGGCGCCATACTCGCCCCTGAAGCACAAGACAGAAAACACGAAAACGGCAAGGTCAACATAAACACGCGGTGCCCAATGCCAGCGTCACCTGTACATCATCGTGTGTACTAGTGGACCACTACAATTATCTATGATTCTCATGTAATTCCACAACCGCGCTCTGATACCAGCTGTAACGACCCAAGAATTCGATTACCGGGAAGGCCCGATAACCCGAGACTCGCACCGCCACCCACGAGCCCGAAGACTCGGAAGGGTTAAAAGGATGGTGTGGAGACTACGCAAGTATCACAAATAATTGCAGAAATTAAACAGTTATAATATTAAGCAGGAAGTAAAATGACATTTTACATGGTCCACAACAGAAGGTAACTACAACAGTAGTCCACGACTAGTACAGTGACAAGAAAGAAAAGTACAGCTACACGGGGCATACCCCGGCTCTGACCTCTGGCACTACCTCTAGGCACCCGCACCACGCTGCACTCCTGACGCGCTCCCCGAAGGTGGCGCCTCACCTGAAACACGGTGAAAACACGCAGGGAATGAGTCTCGGAACAAGACTCAGTAGGGATCACTCGAACCCTACCTCGTAAAATGAGAAACCACTACACTAGCGGTAGGAAAGTACCTCGGAAGGGAAAGCCCTGTACTCTACAAGACGAGACCCTACGGCACGCAAACCGACACACGTGCCACGGTACGAGATCGAAACTCAACGGTCGAACCGAAGAACCCGAAGGTCAGAAACACACGACTGACAGTTTGACACTCCGTACTCGACAGGAGTACCACCCACGAGAAGCACAGCCGGTCGTGTCCCCTGACGTCTTACACCGCACCGCAGGTGAACCGCCTGACGTGGTAGGTCCTACCCGAGGCGCAGACACCGAATAAGTAACCACAAACAAGTAACTAGCTGGGGTCACGCCCGTCGACGTGGGTCCAACCGCCCCCAACCACGTGTGCACACACAGACCATGCGTCACTAGGTCTGGTCCTCTGACCGATTTTCCCCCGTAGCCGGACTCTGGCTACCGACGAGGGGCCTACGGTAACCGGTCCACAAATCGTCTCGAAAGGTGGGTGCCCGTACACCACTCCCAGGTGAGACCAGCACCTCGTACTGGTGGGCTACGACTAGTGGAGGGTCACTGAAGGAGTAGACTCTCGAGTCAACGGAAAACGACGTCCGCATCCGACGACGTGTGGGAATCACCCCACGAACAGCCCCGTCGCACGGCGACCACAGTCGGAGTAAAAACGAGGTTGCCAACCTCATGGGGCAGCCAGGCAAGTGGCAGTCCACCCCTGGGCCGTCACAAGCAAATGGCGGTCTAACGCAGGCCGTCACGCGGCCAGAGGAGCAAGGGAAGTAACGCGCCTGGTCCAGCGCGTCGCTCGAAAGCAATGCGCCTGGCCCAGGGCGTCACACGCAAACGACGCGCCTGCCCTGGCGCGCTACTCGCGCCCAGAAACAACGCGCTTGCCCCCGCGCGTTACACGAATGTAACGCGTCGGGCTCGACGCGTTGCAAGGATGTGACGCGCCTGCCCCGGCGCGTCACACGCGCCCTCGCACCTGGTATAACCCGGGAAGTGACGCGCTCGCCCCAGCGCGTTACACGGATGTAACGCGCTGGCCAAGGCGCGTTACTCGCGCAGACCCCCAACAGAAAAACCAATGGTCGAAAACCAAGCGACGGCCTGGCCCAGGCGCGTCACTAGCAAACGGCGGCCAGTCGTTGGACCGTCGCTGTCCCGTCCAACCCTCAGGGAAGTAACGCAGCCCTTTAGGGGCGTTGCAGGCATGTGACGGTCACTGGAGTGACCGTCACTCACCCCCGAGCACGCTACGGCGGGAAAACCCCAAAAACTTCGACCACGCTCCCGTACCTCCACCGGAGAGGGGAAAATCAAAGGGGAAGACCCCTGGGGACCTCTAGCATGCATCTAAGCCATCCAAACGTGAAATCGCGGGATAAAACCATAGATCGGGCGAGCTCTCCCCAAATCATGGAAAAACCCCAAAATGCTCAATAATGCCCCTCTCGGCCTCCCCGCGGCCTACAAACTACGGAAATGAACGGCATGAGGCTAAGGAACGTCACCCTACCTTAATGGAGCAAATGCTCCGCCGGATCACCCACAAACCACGAAGAACACCTTAGAAAACCCTCATTTTTCAAGCTTCCCTCGCTCGCCGCACGCCCCCACGCTCTCCTCGCCGCCGCCCACGTCGCCGCGCTGTCGCCCCGCCGCCGTCAACCGGGAGGAAGAGAGAGAGGTCCGCCGCCGCCGCGGTCAACCGGGAGGAAGAGAGGGAGAGGGAGAGGGTCACGGTGGAGGAGGAAGGAGGAAGAAGAAGAAGAAGAAGAAGAAGAGGGTGGGGGAGAGAGAAAATAGGGGGGTTTTATAGAAAATTCGATTTTTTGGAAAAATACCAAGAATTAGAAAAATACATTCCCGTGATCCTCGGAACGCACCGATCACAACGGTACCACTCGTGCCCGGGTGAACCGCCCGGTTCGCCCGCAGCGAGCTTCCGAAGTAAAAGCCGAAACACACACCGGGAATCGGAAAACACACGCGGAAAAGCCGCGGAACGCCTCCGGGCCTCCGAAATAACTCCGGATCGCGCCGATCCGAACACGAAAGATGTCCGAAACGAAATTTCGGACACAACGGAGCCGGACACTCCGAAAACCAGATCCGGGACCCACGAAGAAGGATCCGAAAGGTCCGGGATATTACACGACCGCTGCTGCCGGTCGACCTGGGGCGGTCGACCGCCAGTTCTACAGTACGAGACTTTTCGCGTTTGGTGATTCTGGTTGATCGGAATGACCTAGTCCTTCAAAGTTGAAGTGTTAGCCCAATAAAATACATCCAAATAACAATGACTTTAAGTAGATGTTTATTTCATACATTTGGGGGTTGGATTTCACTTGGTTTATGCATTAGAAACATCAAGACCATTTGAGCATGTTACCATGATTGGAATGAGAAACTAATGCATTTGAAGAGTGAGCTTGTAAGTTATCAAACCAAGTTATCATTGTGAACCTCAAATATCATAAATGAAGTTTAGAAATGAGAGGTATATGGAATACCCATGGTGAGATTGATGACTATGACAAGGTAAGAATCTTACCAATGATGCTTGATAGTAAATGACATATACCACCTGTAATGAATTGTAGAGGAGCAGGGGGTGCTTATCCACACGTTTGATTCACTAGGTTACTGCCATGAGTTTGATCCTGCATGCAAGATAGTCAGGGTTAATACCATGCTTGTTGACATTAAAGAGGTTATGAAACCTCTTACCTCTTGTAGAACCAACATATGCGACCAGCATAAATAACAAGATGAATAAACACAATCATCAAGAACATGTGTAATCAATCAGAAGTTTAGTTATCATCACGTAATCACACATAAAGTTTAGTTATCATCACGTAATCACACATTAAGTTTAGTTATCATCAAAACCATAACTTAACAATTACAATAATCATCAAAACCATAACTCAACAGAGCCGCTACTGGTGAGACGCCTTTTCATCTCGCCTACGGAGCTGAGGCAGTAGTTCCGGTGGAGATATCCAACCCATCGCTACGAGTGGGACACTTTGATGAGGCCAGGAACAATCAGACAATGCGAGAAAATCTGGACCTGCTCGAAGAAGGAAGAGTCAACGCCCAGATAAAACTCATGGCATATCAGCAGAAACTAGCTTAATACTACAACGCCCGAGTTAAGGAGCGACAATTTTACCCCGGTGATCTTGTTCTACGGCGAGCAAGCGTGGTTGACCCACGGGGGGTCGCAGGAAAGCTCGCACCAAACTGGGAAGGCGCGTACAGGGTAGCAGAGACACTCGGCAAAGGAGCATACATGCTAGTGACGCTGGGGGGGGAGGTGCTTAGGATGTGGAACTCCGTTAACCTCAGAAAATACTTCCAGTAAAACGTCACCAGCCGTACTCCACTAAGGTAAACTGTCTATGAATAGCGAGAAGGTGGCTTAAAGGCTTCCTAAAGGCAAGCACTGCTCCCCTTGAAAATAAAGAGGTAGCCTAAGTGTTTCCTAGAGGCGAGCACTGCTCTCCTTGAAAACGAGAAGGTAGCCTAAGGATTTCCTAGAGGCGAGCACGGCTCCCCTTGAAAATGAGAAGGTAGCCTAAGAGTTTCCTAGAGACGAGCACGGCTCCCCTTGAAAATGAGAAGGTAACCTAAGGGTTTCCTAGAGGCGAGCTCTGCTCCCCTTGAAAACAAAGAGGTAACCTAAATGTTTCCATAAAGGACGTGAACACTATGGAACGCGAGAATGAGGGATCGCCCAGAAAGCACAAACACTCTAGTAAAGGTCTTCAATGGTATTGGCTCAAAAATAAAGAATTTATATTTCTTTAGTCAAAATACAAGCTGCCAGAAATTGGCAAAATACCCTCACATGGGCCAAATACAACTACATAAAAAGGCAAAACGTGCTCGACTATGGCGACGTACGACTTTCAACGGCTCGCATCCCGTGCATCGCCCTCTGCCAACGATCATGCTGAGTCTCTGAGAAGGCACCTAGTACCCATTTTTGTTCTGTGGAAGGGTACCGACGGAGAAGCCTCCTATGCCAGAGAAGAGGGACAAAGCCCCCAGGCCAACACAGGGCTTCACTGGTAGAAAGCCTGCACCGAAAAAACTAGGCCACCCGTTACAAGGAACAAGCAGGCCTACACAAGCCAACGGGGGGCAGCGGTACTACGAGGCCAACACATTATGAAGGCCACTCCAGCGTACTGGCCATGCCTTCAAACAAGACGAGTCCACCACCGTCGTCCAGCCACATGGCCTTGTCTACAAAGTGGAAGAAGGGAAAATAGCTCTCACACTTCCTTACGCCCCTTCCTACCGGAAGATAGGAAGATGTTCCAGCAATGGAGAGCATCTCACCAAGTACCTGCAGAAAGCAAACAACGGTTACATACCGCAAGGACAGGCGACGGAAACTGGCTGAGAGACAGAAAGCAGCAATACCCAGATACTTCTCATCCCTTCAGGGATGGAACTTATCTGGCTCAAGAAGCAGGACTACCTTGCCGGTGTATAAGCGGTTAACCTTCTCCAAGGCCTCCCGCCAGTCATCCAGGTACCCGAGGCTGTACTACTTAGAGACCGGGCCACCCTCTCCAGGTGCAGGCCATGATCGCCATGGTACTGGAGCTGGGTACCTCCGGAGGACCAAGGGTTGACGATGAGCCTGCAGGAATTCATCTTCTGACGAAGTACCAGACTCTCCCGATGACATCCTATAAGAAGGCTACCCCCAAAGGTTCGTGTGTGCAAGGCTGATCGCCAGGACACCGCAAAGGCCACCATTTATATGGGGAACAGAGTCCCCGAAAGTATGAGGACTCCTACCGCCTCAATCAAATCCGTGGAAACCAAAGCGACAGATCCTGAAAGTCGCGCCCCATCGCGGTTACCTCGAGGACGCCGCTTCGTATCCCCGTGATATCTCATAACCGCCCAGAAGAAAGTAAGTACATGGGAGGAACTTCGAGACTTGCGAAATAAAGGAAGCTTTCTTTCCATTTCAAAATGCAAGGGCTACAAAAGAAGACTGCCACCTGGGCAGAGACAAAGGAAAACAGGAAATAAAATAGCAGGGGCACCCTTCTAAAGGTGTACCCCGGATACATCGTCATGTGCCCCAGTCTCATCGGGCTCACGTGCGCCTACAACTCCAGCAGGAGGCGACTCCTCGTCCAAGTCCATCACTTGGTCCCCGACCACCGAAACATCAGCAGGTGCTCGCTCACCCGTGCTCGGCATTGACCTCTCGGTGCCCACCTCTATGGAGTCGGGTTCCCCCTCTCCATCCTCGACATCTGAGCCGTAAGGAGTTGAAGGAGGGGGGATGTTCGGGGCAGCGAGACCAAGAGTCTCCGCTGTGGCCTTCATTGCAGCACTCCAGTCCACCTGGAAGCCGCAGTCATGGGCTGGCCCGTGGTACGCCAAGGCCGCCTCCGTCAGCTCGTCCTGGTAAGCCGAAGAGGAGCGGAAGTTCTCCACAGCTTCCTCACTGGCCGAAGACAGGGACATACGCAGCCTGGCAAGCTCTGCCTTGATCTCCTGGGCACGGGCCTCCATGGCTCGGACCGCCGCCTCCAACTTGGCTGCTCGCTCCCCGGCTGCATCAACCCGCGCCGGAAAGGAGTCCCGATCGCGCTCCATGCCGGCAAGGGCCGACCCTAGCTGAGCCGGCTGTTCTTTGAGTCTGACCCTTGCTGCACCAGACTCCTTCAGACAACCTTCGGCCTCCGCCTGAAGGGCTCGGCTGGCCCCCAGTTCGTGGATGGCATCGATAAAACGGTGCCTCCACAACCCGAAGGCACTGACAGTCAGGCACACACTCCTCGCAGCGACGGCCGTCAACTCATCTACGGTCCCGGAATCGAGCTCCCCAACATGCTCGTGCCAGCGAGCACTACGCACCATCAGGTTGACGACAATCGCGACCCCGGGCAGCCCCGTCGTCAAGTCCTCGGGCTGCGAGGACTGACCACGTGAAGGGGTCCTCGATGGGGGGAGAACACCGACTTTGGCAGCAGTAAGAGCTTTGCCCCTTTCGCGCCCCCGCCCTCCGGAGGCGGGCACTGAAACAGCAGCGATCGGCACTTCAGACGATGGCGGTGGAGGAACACTGGGGGGAGGTGCCTCAGAGGAAGGTGGGCCACGGCTTCTCGCCGGGGTCGAATCTCTCCCTCTCTTCCTCGTCTGACGGCGTCTGTCCATCTCCGCCAGCTCGTCATCAGTCAGAAAGGCTCGACTACCGCCAGCTATGGCGGGCTCTTCACCAGTCGCGCTAAAGGTGGCTTCGGGAGAACTCCGCCGAAGACTGGGCCCTCCGCTGGCCACCGACGCTTCAGGCAAACGCACCAGAGGAATGCCAACTGGGATCGGATATTGTAGCCTCCCCGGGGCAAACACGACCTGGGCTTGGGGGGAGGCGACCGACACTTGACCGGCACCCGGAGCGACGTGATCCACAGGGCGAGGAGCAAGCCGCGGCAACTGGATGGTCTCGTAAGTCCAACCCTGCGCTTCAGCCGCGCCTGAAAATAAAAACAAGACCAGTCAGGCACCAGTCACTACTGACGTGACTCTACGGAAGAACAAAGCTAGTACCCTGCGGCAACGAAGGACACAACCCCAGCTCTCGAAGCAGCGCCGGGGTCAGAACGAAGTCTGCATCAACAAGAGAGTACTGGGAAATAGCCTTCGGCTTCTAGCGGTCCTCGGCCCCCAGAGAGGGCTTTGAATCACTCCAAGTGCGGCGGAAGCCGCTGCACATCCAACTATCAGAAGCCCCTTCCTAGTCTTTCGACTTGATGAGGTATACGTACCGCTCTACCCAGCCTTTACGGTTGGACACGGTACGGGAAACTGCGATGAAATGTTCGTGGGTGTGAGCCTTGAAATAGGCGAAAAAGATATCGGATAGGCAACTCTAGAGGAGGAATAAATGTCGGAATAGATCGACACTCGGCTCCACCGACGCTCTACGGCACGCATAGACAAACCCTTAGAGGATTCTATAAGAATTGAGGGTTATTTCCCCAGGTTTCTGCCCATAGTAGTGGAGGATGGATGAGATGAAGGGATGAACCGGAACACGGAAGCCCGCCTGAAAGGAGGCCACCGGAACCATGATCCCGCCGGAAGGGTGACTCGTTATATCATCTCCCACAGAAGGGAAGACGATGTCATATTCGGGGGGAATCCGGAAGGCCTGCTGCAGGCCATGGATTACCCTATAGGTCACTAAAGGTGGGGAACCAGGCCGACTAGTACCCGCACCCGAGGTGCTCGCCATACCACCCCGACCATGAGGCTCCTCCTCCGAAGAGGAAGAACCAATGTAGAGAACTCTCCTACGTAGAGGCATCACTACAGAAGATGAGAAATACAGGGAAAGAAGGATTCTCACCAGGCGAAGGGAGGAAGACACCTACAATGAAGCGCTACAACCAGCAAGACGTGGGTACAATGTGCGAGAGCCTTCGTAGCAGTTCTTATAACCGCCCACTGCGGGTCGATGTCATCGCCTGAAGGGCTGATGAAAGGACGCCGGCCGCTACGGCGGTACGACTACCGATGCCAAATGACCGTTCTGAGCCCACGCCCTCACAACAAGACAAGACCCAAGGTCATCATTGCTAGCGTGGTTTCCGCCTCCGCCAGAGGCGCCTTGTGCGCCAAGCAGGCTCTCGAAGCCACCAACTCCCGCTGTACGAGAAAATCATCTCCGGATCCTACGCTCCAAAAAGAACCCTCTCTTGA